>OY039066.1:24696204-25941918 GCA_955850985.1 Elophila nymphaeata
GACCGATAAATAATAACATTGATAAACATTGCAACATTGTTTTATTCTATTCATAGTTGTGCCAATCAAACAAAAAAAAAATCTGGAGTGGTCTCGCCTTGACTTACTCGTATACCGGAAACGACACAAAAGTTGATAGAAACCTTATATTTTGATGTCATACATGCATGTTAAATTTGGTTGCAATAAGTTAAAGCATACTCGAGTTATCGTGCTAACGCATAGACACACACACACACCAAAATGTGTAAATTCGTCAAAATCTCGAGGTCGAATTTTTTGACGATTACAAGACTTCCTCTATACTACGTATATGAGAAAGTAAAAATTTAATTTGGAACCATAAACAAATCATCTGTTCCCGATACTTATTTGACTGAATGAGTACATAATTATTAAAATGGCTTCGGCTCGACAGCCACTAAACCGTGTATATTTATTAACAGTCATTCATTCATTCATCAACAGCTCATATAATGCTCGAGCCTACCCCACATTAGAGGCGATTAGGCCTTAGTCAACCACGCTGGCCAAGTGCGGGTTGGTCGACTTCACACACAACCTAAGAATTTCTTCATAGGTGTGTGCAGGTTTCCTTACGATGTTTTCCTTCACCGTAAAAGCGTCGATTGAACGTACACATGAATTCAAAATTTTAAACACATTGGTACGTGGCGGGGTACGAACCGGTGTCTCCCGGGTGGGAGACAACGCCCTTGCGCACTACGCCACTGACGCTTCGATGACGTACATATACTGCTAAATCATTATCCTTCCTTTTGGCTTCGCCGTAGTCGGGTATAAATGTATTATTATAATGGGTGCACACTCGTGTACCATCTAAATCTGTATAAATACCTGCTCAGCTATTGCCTTCTCCAAGTCAGCTACACTACATGCATTTTGCTTGCTTGCTTGTGTGCTTGCCTGCGTGCTTGCTAGCTGTTTTTTGAGATCCAAGAGCTTGTTAACCTCTGGTTGCCACACTGCCTTGTCTTTTGTGGACGCTTTCAATTTGCGTACTTTATCACCCTGTATATAAAATACAAAAATTTCTTTATTTAAATTTAAAATAAAGTCACCCCTGTATATACGCTTAGAACTTTTAAACTATGCAACGGATTTCAATGCGGCTTTGATCAACAGATAGAGTGATTCAAGAGGAAGGTTTAGAAGTATAATTCGCTAAAGTTTAAGTAAGTCTAAGTAGTATCCGCGCGAAGCCGGGGCGGGTCGGTAGTAAAAAAATCAAAATCTTTTTTTAATTAAATGTAGTTTGCTAAGTACTTTTAAATCGTCAAAAACCCTACCACCATTTCAGGAAGCCAAAATATTTTACATATATACAACATGTAAAATAAATAACCAACACCCTGAATACAGGTGGTTTGGGATCGGCTTCAGAGTTGATTTCAATATTTTTTTTTTAAAAAAACGCTTTAGAGTTGATTTCAATAATTTAAAAAAAAAAAGTACTCAGAAAATATTGTACAGCATTTTCTGGGTACATTTGTTTTTTTTTCAAAGAACAAAATCGTTTTTAAAAAAAAAAAAATATTGAAATCAACTAAGAAGCTGTATTCAGGGTGTTGGTTATTTAATTTACATGTTATATTTACATTTAATTTTTTTTTTTTTAATTTTTTGAAATCACCGAAGCCGATACCACCTGTATTCAAGGTGTTGGTTATTTAATTTACATGTTGTATATGCTGAGCCAGAAAAACGGGAACATCTTCAAAATCTCAAAATCTCAAAAAAAAAATGCATGGCACGGTGATTTTTGTCGCGATTTCGTAGGGTCCCATAGCGAGAGGTGTTTGTATTAACCTACCTATCGAGTGTAAAAAGACCCATGACAAAGCCGAGAACTACGTATTCCATTCATCGTTAAGACCATTTTTTTCTTCTAGACTATACCTGGGAAATTAATAGTTATGAAGTTATTGAAGGTCAAAGTTAGATATATTTTTCAAGACTTTATGAAAACATTGAAAACCTAATTTCTTAATTTTTTTCCAAATAAACATTATCAAAATTATAAGTATTTCATACCAAAAATGTCTTTATAACTTCAGCGCTCAATAACCACTCGATATCGGGGCCATTCAACTCAGTCGACCGAACGTCGCGCACCTCTCCAAGTTGCTAAGCGCCGCGAGACTCGCGCGCTGTTGGAGTTTTAAGTTAGTTTTAAAAATAGTTTCCCATCAATAATTTTTATATATGTTTCTTGTTTTGATGTATAGCATGCGTAGACTTCGGCTTTGTCTTAGGTCTTTTTACACCCTGTATTACAATGGCTTCGGCTCGACAGACAGCCACTATAAAATCACCGTGTATAAATTCTTATCTCCTGACATTTGGACAGGAAACTCACCTGTTCCGCGATAGCTTTCTCCAAGTCTTGTACGCTTCCGACTTGTTGAGGCGGACTTGTCGCCTGTTGCGAGTTCGCTTGCGCAGTCGCCAGTTGCTTCTTCAGCTCTAATAGCTTATTCACTTCCGGTTGCCACACTGCCTTATCTTTAGTTGACGCTTTTAATTTGCGAACTTTTTCACCCTGTATATGAAAACAAATTAATATTTACATATATATATTTTGTATGTAAAAGGAAAGCTTTTACATAAATATGTTATTTTAAAGAAATTAACTTTTTGTTATTTATTAGTCAATTTATTCGTATTTTTTTCTGCAAAAAGTTTCATTTGATACCTATTATTATGGTAGTGCTAAAAATAACTAGTCCGCCATCTTTTGCCGTCCACCATATTGGATTTAGAATAACGTCACTTAGCACGCATTGTCATCTAAACTAAACGTGTATGCAAAATGTCAGCTCAATCTAAGAAATGGTCGAAAAATGGTTAGCAAAGTTTGACGGACAACTTACTTACATATTTACATACATACGAACAGTGCAAGTTAAATAAAAGCTTATAAAAAGGTCTTATCTCTGTAAAGGCTGTGAGAAACAAGCCGCATTCCACGGGATGGAGCCCTAATGTTAATTGTTGCTAAGGTAAGCATTAATAAGGTAACTTTTTTTACCTGTTCGGCGATGGCTGCTTCTATCTGAGCGACGTCGTTGGCATCGCCATTCTACAACAAATGTTTAAGTTAATATGTGGATGATTAATAATATTCAGACACAATTGATTTTATAATCTCGTGGTAAATGTCTACCAAGCGAGGACCAAAAGGTTAATATTTCCATATGGCTTTATTTGTTTGGAAAAATTAACAAAATATTGTCTTACCGCCTTGGTCCTCTCGCTCTGTGTGCCGGCGTATTTTGCTTTCAACTTTTCCAACATTTCCGGTTCTAGCTTCGCGAATAGAGGCTCGGGTTTGCCGATGGTATGTCCCTCCGGGAGGTACTGGAGGAAACTTGGGTTTCTGCACAAAATTAATATTTTATGTTGAGGAAGTGTTTTGACAAGCTATTTAGGGATTATTTCTTTATACATAAAAAGCCACATCTGGTAGCATGGGTCATGCTATAGAGGTGTCATTGGTAACGACACCACCAAACGATTTACTGAGGGGTGCGGTTGCCAAAAAGAATTTGTAACGACACCACTAATGAATAGTGTTGTTGCCCTGATATGAATTCGTATACCTAAATATTAAATAACATAAAAAGAACTCGGAAACATTATTATTATTTAACTTGAACGTTGCTCAATAATCCATAATATTTGAAACAATCTGTCTTCTCTTTAATATCGATACGTTGTAAATTTTGTGGCCAATAAATTTAGCGAAGTTACAATTTGCTTCTAGTAGGCCTACGTCATTATCAGGAGGGAGTTTGTGTACTGACATTGTCCTTTCCACAATTATTATTGCCAATTTGAATACCAACTACATCCCTTTTTTGAACCGTTTGTGAAGTTGAGTGGTTAACATCAAGAGAACAAACATTTATATTGTTACATTTCTCATAGATCTTGAGTATCCCAGTTTTGATTTTAGGAAGCATCAAAATCACTAGCTTTATATAACACTAGTGGTCACCCGCGGCTTCGATCGCATCAATGTCGGTTAAATTATAGCCTATATGTTATTCTGATGTATGTGCTATATTATTGTAGTTTTATTAAAATCCGTTCAGTAGTTTTTGCGTGAAAGAGTAACAAACACACATCCATCCATCGATACAAACTTTCATGTTTATAATATTAGTAGGATTGTTAAACGATATGTTATCCCAACATCACGGTGGTGTCGCTAACAAATGCTATTTGTCAACGACACCCCTACGGATATCGTTTGGTGGTGTCGTTTACAATGTACGCATGCTTTGACTATAGAATAATTGAAAAATCACCGTGTAGAACTATACTTAAAATACTCACATTGGGTTTATTCTAAGACGATTAGCTTCAATATTAAGCTGTTGCCTCAGTTTTCTGACGGTATCAGGTACGTATGGCGCCAGTAGCGTACAAAGTAACGCTACCAACTGGCAACACAGCCCTATCGCGGTCGCTCCGCGTTGCCTGTGCAAAAAATGTTGATAGGTATTTTAACTAAATATTTTGATGTTTTTCCTGACATCGCTTAGAAGTATTATACTTGTTTACAATATATGGACAACATGGGTTGCTATAAAAGATTTTTTAATAATTTAAACCGCCTCCATTGTCTGGTGGTTTGACCACCGGAGGTCCAGTACTCGGTTTGGTTGGTGGTAGGACTTTTTCCAAGTCCGCCTGTCTAGCTAACACCTTATCAAAATCTGTCACCATAGTAGTAATGTTAACAGCATTATGTGTTTCGAAAGTTAATCAAAGATAGCCAATCCCTCTGTGGTTGAAGGTTCTAGGTGAAGCTCGATTACATCCTCGGCCTTATTGTCACTTAACATCAGCTGAGGTGAAGGCGAAGAGCTTTATTGTCAAGAATAGAAAAATAAATATTACATATTTTACAATTTGATATATAACGGGTGTACAAAGACCCATGACAAACCCGAGAACTACGTATTCCGCTCATCAATAGAACCATTTTTTTCTTCTAGACTATACCTGGGAAATTAATAGTTATGAAGTTATTGAAGGTCAAAGTTAGAATTTTATGAAAACAAATTGTAAACATTTCTTATTTTTTGTCCAAAGAAACATTTCCAAAATTTTAAGTATATCATACCAAAAATTGCTTTAAACAATGTAACCACTCGATATCTGGACCATTCAACTTAGCCGACCGAAACTCCCGCGCGTCTCCGAGTTGCTAAGCGCCGCGCGAATAGCGCGCTGTATACATTGCGCGGTATTTGATGGAGATTTTTTAACACCACTAAATGTTTAAACAATACTTGTTTTGATGTACTATATAATGCATAGACTTCGGTTTCGTCTTAGGTCTTTTTACATCCTGTATAAAGATAGAGAAACAGTCCTGTATAAAGATAGAGAAACAGAAAAAACATATTAAAAACCCTAAACCAAAATATTATACAGGGTTATTGGTAAAACACAAACAACCTTCAAACCATTTGAAGATCTCAAACAACTTTTAATAAGGAAGCAACTCTGAAATCGCGAAAAAATATCAGCTGTTTTATACATTTTGGTTCGTAGGTGTTGAAATAAAGAAAAACATTTATTGGCCACGCCAGGAGAAAATAACAGGAAAATAAAATAACTATATACAACTTAACTAATACACATAACGTTATGTGTGAGGCTAAAAGGTTCCTGCCTGAACATCTGTTCCTACGACTTACACTTTTGTATAGAACAGTGTCGTACATTTTTTTCGCGATTTCAGAGTTGCTTTTTTAGTAAAGTTGTTTGTGTTGATGAGACCTTAAATGGTTTGAAGGCTGCTGGTGTTTTACTAATAACGCTGTATACTTTTTTTTACTAACTTGTCGTCATCTGACCCCTTGAGAAGTACCCAGGGTTGTTCCGACTGCATATGTTGGTTGCCCAGTCGAGAGATGGACATCACGTGTCTGAGGGCATCCCGTAAGCGACCCTTTTCCATGTGTTGAACATACGCTAGAATCAAGAACACATCTTAATATATATAAATCTCGTGTCACAATGTTTGTCCTCAATGGACTCCTAAACCACTTAACCGATTTCAATCAAATTTGTACACCGTGTGCAGTTTGATCCAACTTGAGAGATAGGATAGTTTTTATCTTGATAAGTAGTCATTTTTTTTACTGCAGATACAATGTTACAGGTCAGTAGTAAGTATGAAATTACCACAGCAACGCGTGGCCGGGCAGCTAGTACATACATAGATATCCCCTATTCCGAGACTTCCCAAACTGATTCGTATTTTGATGCCATTAGGGACTAAGTGACTACTAATGAAAATTATTTGCTTGCTTTTCTAAGCATAGCTTGAGGATTGAGGGCCCGCTTTAAAGTGCAGTATACCAAATACTACAGCTTTATGCGCTGATAATTAACTTTTATTTCACATTTTTTTTAGCATAGCGTTAGATTTTGATATAAAGAGGTTTTCTGTTGAGTGTATATTTTACTAGTTACAGGTGGGCCCTCAATCCCCACCTAGAGGATTGAGGACCCAACTTTTCAGCCCATAACTCGCTTATTAAAGGTTCACAAAATCTGTTAAAAGTTTACACATTTCTTTTAGAAACTTCACTAAATCATAGGTACATTTTTATGAAAAATATGACAAAGTGGCCCTCAATCACTCTCACTCACACACACAAATTAAATGACTCACCAATAATTTCCCTGTTGACCAAAGCTATGAGTTCGTAGTCAGCGTCAGAGGGCTTCACCTCCGGAACTTTCCCTTGGAAGCTGTTCGCACAGAAGCTCAAAGAACGGTGGCAGAAATTGCCCAAGTTGTTCAACAGTTCGGAATTGTTTCTGTGAAAGACAACTTTATTAAATCGAAAACAGGTTTATAAAGTCGAGGCAGGGCACAGCGGACAACTCGAATTTGGATTAGCCCAAACCAAGGGTTGTACTTACAAGTTTACAGAAGACCACAGTCAATAATAACGCTATATTTTTGTGGCGTTGTATTTCTGTTGGTAAGGTTACCATAGCTCCACGGGTCCGTCTGTCACTTCAGTGTTGTATGCGTCTATAGGCTACGGTGACTGTTTATCACCTCAGGCCGTATGCTTGGCAGACAACCATGTTACATAAAAAGCCTTGACATATTCGACACTCTTCACTTAGCCATGTGATGCCGGCACAGTAGAATAGCATCACCCTATATCCTCCAATGGGTGTCGTAGAAGGCGACTAATGGACCAGCAAAGGGGTATTGATCAGATCACCTTATACTCCGTCCACCAATCCGCATTGGGCAAGCATGGTGGACAATGCCTAAACTTCCTTCGTTGACAAGGAGAGGCCTTGTGTCCCAGCAGTGGGTCGAATTATAAAGGCTGTTATGATGATGATGAAGATGATTAAACTCTTCACTTGGTCATAGAAACAATACCCATTATCTTACTGACTACTGATGCTACTCATGGAAAAAATATATTAAAAATCTGATGGGAATATTAACAGTAGGAATATATGGGATAGGCCAAGATTCTATGCAAAGTTAAAAGAATGATTGAAGATTGATTTATAATAATTATCTATAACTTACCTAGTTCCCAGTTCAGCCCAGCTGAAACTAGAATCTGAAGTCTCAGGCCTGATGGACGCGAGGTAGAATCTCCAAACATCAGACGGTATACCGGTATCCTGGAAAAGTACATTTATAAAAAAAAGGTCAAGCGTGGAATGGCCACCTGATGGTAGTACAAATTCAAGGAAAACACAGTTGAACCATTTCCGGTGACTCATCTGAGTACCGACCGCGCACTTGGTAGCTTAACTTTCGATATTGTCACGAAGAACGCATGACCGCGGCGCCATCGACTACGATGTCTCTTTTTGTAATTGGTTTTATACGAACAGTCTACAAAGTTCCCAGTATTCCACCAGAATCCTTAAACGGCTGCCCTGAACCAAGCCCCACCTACTTTTTACTGCGGCCAATAGAATATTAACGTAATATGGCGCAGCCAATAAGGCGAAGCGTCTTCCCTCCGCCTCCGCAGGTAACCTCCCCTCCGCGCTCGGTCTAGCGTGGCCAACGACATAGTCTGCTCTGATTTACTCAAACCGGTATTGGCGGGTGGTGCGCGTACCAATCAGCCACGTCGGTGCCACGCGATATCTACAAGTGGTACACCGCGAACTTTGTCGATTATACATTAATGGTTTAAATAAACCTTTCTTTACGAAATCATGTTGTAGTTTGAGAAAACTTTCTCAGGGAGAAATAGATCTTGAATCTTAAAAAAGAAATACCTGAGCGTCTGTGCCGAAAACACCAACTCCTCTGGACTTCGAGAACTTTCCTTCTTCATAATTAAGGTATTCTAAAATAAAATACATACTTTAGCGTAACAGTTACATAGCTCGCATTGTCTTTTTCATGAATAATAGATGTTAAATCTTATTTTTACTGCTCCACCTGCGCCGTAACGCGTTACATTACATAACATAAAGAATTATATTAGAATTATAAAGGCTGTATGATGATTACTAAAGGCAAAGGTATTTTTTGACACGTCAAAGGGTTTTAGCGCGTCATTGTGCCGTAAGTATACCCAAACCGCATTTTTTATGCGTTACGTAACGCGTAGTCGGATATAAACACTAACGTTAACGCAGGTGGAGCAGTAACATTAGTGAAACTGTAAATTTAAAGTCAATAAGAATAGTCATAGGTGTAAAAAGACCTATATGACAAAGCCGAGAACTACGAATTCCGCTCATTATTGGGACCATTTTTTTCTTGTATGCCTGTTCTTCTATGCATGTAAAATAGTTATGAAGTTATTGAATGTCAAAGTTAGATTTTTTTCAGGATTTTTATGAAAACATTATTTCTTAATTTTTGTCCAAAGAAGCATTACCAAAATTTGAATTTTTTCATACCAAAAAGTGACTTTTAAACGTCAGTAACCACTCGACATCGGGGCCATTCAACTTGACTTGCGCGCTATATACATTGCGCGGTATTTTTGGAGTTTTTTTAACACCAAAAAAAATTGTTTCCCAGCAATAATTTTATTATATGTTTTTGATGTATAGAATGCTTAAACTTCGACTTTGTCATAGATCATTTCACACCCGGTATGTATAGTAATAATTATTATTCACTGAGCCTAAAATAGTAGTTTAAGTAACTGTCACATAATAGGGGTTATTAGAACAATTAGTATCCACGAGTGTTTTAATACCAAGTTATGTGCAGTACATACACTACTTTATCTACACTCATACACAAATTCAAATAAAACAACAGAAAAGACAAATATTACGTTTTCCAAAACAAGTGCTTTTTTCTCAATTTTCTATTTGAATATGCTTGTTCGCGCCGTATTGGAAACACAGATTTGTTTATTTTTTACTAATCACCAAGCGCTCCGCCAGAACTGTCTATTCAGAAGCGCCCCGCCCGCCCGCCGCGGTGACGCGTTATGCAGCGAACCAATAAGAGGGCGCCGGATTTCTTAATGCGACCAATCGAGCCATAGAATAATTACACATTAAAAACAATAACATGAGGGGGCTCGCCAATTTTTCATTTAATTATTTTGAATCCTAATTAACCTTTGTTATGTTGTTCCCTTTCTGTAAAGTTATTTTTTTTATTTTTCTGGCAACAAACTATTTGTTGTGGCTTTTTGCAAATTATAAGGAGTCAAATTTTTTGTATGGGTTAGATCCCTTTGCCTTCCCGAGTATTTAAGAAAAATAACTGTATCATAATGAGTCGAACCGGTGTTATAATGGTCATTATGTTACAGGTTGTTTTTTTTAATTTTAATTTTGATTATCTGTATTAAAAAGTATGTCATTTTATGTTCAACTTTGATATCGTAATTCGAATATTATGACATGAGTGTAGATAAACAATATTTTCATCGTATCCCAATCTCACCAGTCGCGAACAGATGGTTGACCAGCACATGTCCCTCGTTGATCCCAATCAGAGTTGCCGGGAACATTATTGTGTGGAACGGAACGTTGTCTTTCGCCATGAACTGGTATAGTTTTACCTATGGACGAAAAAGCATTTGGAGAGGACCGTGTAACAGAAATAATGCACACCCAATCCAGTTCAACCCGATTTTAATCCACGCAAGAGTTTTCAAGAAAAAAGAATACCTACCCTCAACATTTTTTTTTATAAAAAAGTCAAGCAAATGACTCCATTCCACCTTAAGGTAAGCAGAAGTGGAGTCCAATTTGGCCAGTCCTCTGTGTTTGACGTATAATAAGAAATAAATTTTATATCCGGCAACTTGTTTTATATGGTGTTTGTTGTATAAACACTATCCTAGTGTAGTGGTATTTACATTTGATAATAAATGTAGGTAAATAATTTCAGCAAAATATAATTTTCGACATAAAATAGGAAGAGACCGCGTCAATATTGCGACATTTTCTCCCGCAGTACCAGTTTAATTTGATGTTCTCCCATAATGCATATTAGCCTGGAAGCAATTACATACATCGTTGCGTAGGTGTATGAAACAGCTGGGTTTATTTCGCGAGTTCGATGATGGTCCCATAACAAGAGTTGTTTGTATTCACTGGCACTTTCACACCTTGAATTATTTAAGACGGTTAAAAAAGCACGGTGTATAATATTATAAACAATCATGTGTTATAATAATGTCTAAGTAAATAAATGTATACAAGGCAAAGTATATATTAAAGAAAAGGCAAAGTCCTGACGACTGACTGATCAACGCCCAGCCTGCACCTTTGGACCTAGATAGATGAAATTTCACATAGAGATGTAGGTAGGGTAAAATAAGGGATGAAAGGTTATATGGGGAAACCAGCTTAGTTAAGACTTTTTTATTTTAAATCTCACAAAAGTACTCGTATAGATAAATGAGTAAAGACGTGTTTTTAAAATTCAAGACCTAAGGGGACATGAATGGGGGAATGGGGTGACAATTAACGCATGAAAATCAACATAATACCAATGTTTTTCGTCATTTTCAATTATGAACACATGAAACCTTGTATTTAGAGACTTGATAAAAAAAAATTAGTATTTTTACTAGCGTATTTAAATTTCGATAGACATGGGAATAAATAGGAGATGAAAGTCCAAACAAATCTATCTATGTTTACTATACGTAGGTACCTAAAGTACCTATATTGGAAATATGTAACTATTCCACGGGGACTAAGTCGCGAGCATAAGCTAGTCATCAAATTTATGGTTTTACAAATACTAGCGTAAATTCAGACATGACACACTTTTTTTCGATAACGCTCATTTATGATCACAAATTAATAATACTCACATCGTACTCTTTGTCAGGCTTCCACCATTTTTCGTACTGTTTGGTAGCGTTCTGCGTTATACTCAGATAGCCTATAGGCGCGTCGAACCACACGTAGAACACCTACAGGTCAAATAAAAACAAATACTATAGAAAGATTAATGGCAATAGGGATGTTGCTGGCAAATAAGGTGAGATAAATTTTATTACCTGTCAAAACACAATTCATGTATGTATGTGTGTGTGTGTGTGTGTGTGTATGTATGTATATGTGTGTGTGTGTGTGTATTTTGTCTCTCTTTCTGGGTCTGTTTGTCTGTATTTGAGTGTGTATGTATATCTCTCTCACAAATAGAGATTTGTGCGTGTGTGTGTGTTTCTATTTCTATGTGTCTCTTTGTGTGTGTCTATTTCTATGTGTCATTCTCGCTCTTTATGCGTGTGTGTGTGTGAGTGTGTTTGTCTCACTCTCTCTCTTTCTCTGTCTGTGAGTGTGTGTTTCTCTGTGTGCGTGTGTGTGTGTGTGTGTGTCTCTGTCAACGTGTGACCTTGAAACTCACTCCTTACCTTATGCCGGTACCCGTCTATAGGCACAGGTACCCCCCACTTGAGGTCCCTGGTGACAGCTCTGGGTCTTAGGGGTTCTCTAAGCCACGCGCGACATACTGCCCTCGCGGCGGGTGACCAACCACGTTCAGCGGACGTAATCCAAGAACGAATGGAAGGCTCTAACTGGAAAAAAAACGAAAATTTATATGATGTAATTTAAACTATAGGCTTTTTATCATCCTATGATCTAGCTAGCGGTTCATCAGTCAGATATAGAGGTCCCTGGTTTTATCCCATCGAGCACATAACCGATAGAGAGATTTCATAATATGAAGAGAATAAGTGACATTTCTGTGTATAATTTTAAAAATCTTTGGTCTATGTGGACCTCGATTTGTTGGTTACGGTCGAGGTCGGTTATTATATAATGACGAACATTAGCGCGAGCGAAGCTGCGGGCGACCACTAGTTTGTAATAAGACTGATTAAGTTAAACATTGGTACTGTTTCTCACCTGATCCAGTTGTATAAAGAGCTGTTCGCTCGGCTTCAACGTCGGTTTATGACCGCAGACCTTACATCGAGGGTCTATTAGCTCAGTAGCGTTAACCAACTTGCCGCACTTATCACACTGGTCACCACGAGCGTTGTCGTATAGACAGCCGGGGTGAGGACATGTGCCTTCTACAAACCTGGGGTACATACATAGAATATAATATAGCTTTATTGTACATCGACCAAGTTTTACATAGAAATACGAAAACACAATTAAGAAAGATTGTAAAAGGACGACCTTATCACTAAAAGCGGTCTCTTCCAGGTAACCTTATTCGTGGGAAGATGGCGATGTAACATTTCATTGAATTATTTTTAAATTCAATGTAATAAAATAAAATAAAAATAAACACATGAAATACATTAAGCATAATACACACTACACATACTAAATACTTATAATTTGAACCTACATAAGTTCAAATATATATGTTAGCGGCCAAACCCGAATTTAGGACGAACAAGTTTTTCCTAGGCCAAACCAATTAGTCCTTTATGCGATTTAGAGATAGAGTGATGGGTAGGTTAGGGTTATTTTTTTTATGACCAAACGGAGTGCACAGGTTTTTTGGGAGGGTCTTGAGTTTTATGCACCTACATGGCTGAGTGATGGGTAGGTTAGTGAACTGGTTTGGCCTAGGGTAAACTAGTTTATCCTAAAATCGGCTTTGGCCTGTAACATATACATACTTAACTATTAAAAAATACAGACACGCTCGTAATTATAATGCCATGCAATGCCGGTAGAGTAGAATAGCATCATTTCATATCCTCCAATGGCGACTAATGGATCAGCAAAGCGGTATTGATCACCTTATACTCCGTTCACCAATCCGCATTGGGCAAGCGTGGTGGACTGCCTTAACCTCCTTCGATGACAAGGAGTGGCCTTGTGTCCCAGCAGTGGGTTGAATTATAAAGGCTGTTGATGGTCAAATATTGAATTTTTGATCTAAGTGGTCCTCGGAAAGCCTTGAATTTGTATTACAAATTTATTATATTACGGTTTAAAAAGGACATCATGATCCAGGATTGTTACGGTACTAATTTTAGTAACAGAAAAAAAGGTGTCCTTATTACAAATTTTGTAATAAGGACAGAAAAAAAGGTGTCCTTATTACAAATTTTGTAATAAGGACAGAAAAAATGTGTCCTTACTACAAATTTTGTAATAAGGACAGAAAAAAAGGTGTCCTTATTACAAATTTTGTAATAAGGACACCTTTTTTTCTGTTACTAAAATTAGTACCGTAACAATCCTGGATCATGATGCCCTTTTTAAACCTAAACTTTTTTTTGTAATAAAACTGTAAAAGTATGTAACAACCTGTCTGCCAGAAACCTGTCGCATTTCTCACAGAGTAACTGATCCACTGACTGCGAGTTCACGAAACCGTTCTCTTTTAACTTCAAAAACATTTTCTGGGAGATTCTGAAAATAAAATAAATGCATTATGAATATTTCAACACACTTGCTCAAAAACCTGTCTTAACTGCACCGTTGTTAGCTTCTTGATTGTGTCCATTACGTACTTGTGCGGTAATTGTCATTACCGCACAAGTACCATTTACAATACAGATTTTTAATAGAATAGTTGTTTAATTGAAGAATAGCTGTTTATGAACTAAGTAGTTGTTTTAAGTAATAAGTAATAAAAACCGTAGGTATTTGTTTCATTTAAATGTTTTTAAGACGTAATTTTGTAACTGTGCGAAAGGTTGGGGATATTGGAGCGATTGTTGGTGATGCTGCAATATCATTAACAGAACAGCTAATTTAACCTGTAGAAGTTACTCAGATCCTTTCGTCACCTATAGAATAGCTGATAATCTTCAAACGCTTTAACAGATATTCCTGAATCACAGCTAAGAAGACGCCTAATCAAAATAACTTTCAAATAAAAAGAACCAAATGAAAATCTAATCATCCGTTTGGGAGCTATGATACTAAGGACACACAAATACATATTATCTTATAACACCCCCCTCTTTTCATAGAAAAGAAAATAATCTTACTCAGTTTGTTCCTTGGTGGTGGTGCGACCAAAATAGTCAAATCCTATGTTGAACCACCGGTATACCGCGTTGTGGATCTCGAAATATTTGTCGCAGATCTGCTGCGGAGTTAGCCCTTCCTCCAAGGCCTAATATACAAACAAAATTTTCACTACATAATGTAAGAAGTATTAATATCGTCAGTGACATGTTGCGTTATTCTCT
The DNA here is from genome assembly GCA_955850985.1 of Elophila nymphaeata. Lineage (NCBI taxonomy): Eukaryota > Metazoa > Arthropoda > Insecta > Lepidoptera > Crambidae > Elophila > Elophila nymphaeata. The sequence goes on from OY039066.1 coordinate 24,710,853, forward strand.
ATACCACAACTGTTTCTCTAATTTTACCTTCACCCTTACTTTTAATGAACACCAACATCCTCCCAGACAAAAAAAAACATTGTAACTGATGAGTCCTGCTTCCTGCACGAACCGGACTAGCAATGTCGATTAACAACAACTGTTTGCCTATATAATTATATAACCTTGACCGCTACCACTGTACCGCGCCCCTAGGTACGATAGCCGTGCGCGGGGACAAAACTTTTTGCGAGAATCGCACGGTAGCGGTTTTAATCACCCGTATAAATCTTCCAAGATTGTATCTAGTTTTGAAATAGCCTACTGAATAACATATTAGTATGTGAAAATCAGCTTTCAGAATTTAAGTGAAGTTAGTCCGGTTTTTAGCCACCGCACTCATGTCTAACCAAAATAGCAAGTGTGTGTGCAATCAACGTACATAGAAAGACTTCTCTATTACACACATTTGGTCTTTCAGAAAATAAGTAACATTAGGCAGCTCTTGTACTAATATTAATTCGCCATTATAGACCTTATTTCAATTGCAAACAACTTACCTTAGTCTCCGTGGCTGTGCCGTACTCATCTGTGCCACACACATACAAGGTATTGTAGTCGCATAATCTGCAGTATCTGTTGAAAAAACAAACTTATCACTTTTAAACTTTCGCTTTGCATTATTAATACGAGTAAAGGTAATTTTATCGCGTTAATCCCCGTTTTTACTCGTATTAAAAAAAACTTATGGTCCTAACAATATCCTCGGGGGAGTATTTGGGGCGAAACCATGGCATCTGGAGGAAAATTGTTGTTTCGATAAAAAAAAATTTCTTGAGTGGATTATGTGCAGTGAAAGTTGTGGTGTTTTGGTGAACAAACATCCGTGTTGACGAGCAGTTATAAGGAATCATTGAAATAATTGTTTTGTGGTGTGTATGTAGTTGAGAATTTTATAGAGGACTTCCACTTCATCAGTCGCCGTTATGAGGTTGGTTACCATGAGTTTCTCCCCAAGCACTCCCTAGATGCATTAAATTGTGTGTGTGACACCCATATTTTAATGATAACATCAAGTAAGAAATTAGCACATAAAGATATAAGTAGCTCAAAGGTCTTAGGTACCAAGCCAAATCCCCAAAAAAACTTATAGAATAAATTATTGCTCACCGAGGATGCTGACACTAAATCATCAATACACTATTTTATTTTCAACTTTAGTACTTAGTAATTAGGTTTTTCTTTGCCAAATGATAAATCAATGTGACCTACCTTGCAAAAATGTCTGCTGAGAGCACGCAGCCAATGATATTCCCTAAATGCGGCACATTATTCACGTATGGCAACGCTGACGTAATCAGTATGTTCTTACGGCCTTTTACTGGCAACCTGAAAGAGAAAAAAAGATATTTTTAATACCTCGATTATTATAAATAATCGTTATCAGCGAGCGGTAAAACAGGCGCTAATCTATTACTTACACTATCTTCTCTTCTTGGAGAGGTGGCTGTAGTTGCTTCAGTCCGATCAACCAGTTCTCCTTCGCCGTCTGAATTTCCTCCATAGTGGGTCCAGCCACAACTTCTTCAGGGGAACTGAAATATAAATTATGTGATGTACCATTTTTTAACACACTTGCTCATAAAGCAGTTTTTATACTTCTCAATGGCGCTCAATATGTACTTATGCGGTGAGCGCGGTACTTACTAATACCGCAATTGTGCTTTTTCCTTTTAAAAATTATGACTATGGGCCAAGATCTTATTACATAGATTTAATCACGCTCCGGCTGTGTGATGCCGGCAGAGTAGAATAGCATCACCTCATATCCTCCAATGGGTGTCGTAGAAGGCGACTAATGGACCAGCAAAGGGGTATTTGGTCACCTTATACTCCGTCCACCGCATTTGGCAAGCGTGGTGGACTTCTGCCTAAACCTCCTTTGATGACGAGGAGAGGAATTGTGTCCCAGCGGTGGGTGAAATTATAAAGGCTGTTATGATGAATCACGCTCACAATCCCAAAAGGGGTTGAGCTGAGGTTTAGATAACATTTGATTGCACATAAAGCCACAAATGGCACATGGGCCATACAGTATACCAAAATAGTGTCAGGTTGCCAGCCTGACACTATTTAGCCTATTTTTATTTTATTTTAACACACTTGCTTATAAAGCATTCTTTACTACACCATTTTAAGATTATTAAGGACTTACATTACAATTACCGCACTTGTGCCTTTTACTTTACACATTTTTTAGTTCAGTCCTAAATTCTTACCCTACTGGTGACACCAGGCTGGCTAATTGCGGTGTGCCTAATGCTGATGTGAGAGCGAACGGACCGTTGGGAGAACCATTCCATTGTTTTAAGGCTTCCTGCAAAAATATGAAAAAAAATACAATTTTTATGATCAATAGACTGGGCGTTTGACATGGTACACGCTTGCCTAGAAGATGCTTGTTCACTCTGGCCTTGAAGATGTCCAGATTATACTGATCCGGGAAAACAGACCTCAGCAAAGTTCTACTCCGCAGTTCACATAATGTAAGCAGAAGCAAATCGCTTAATTTATTAGCTCTATTGCTGTAACTGGCCACTGCGAACTAACCAAGCATCTCTACAACATACTAAAAGAGACTGATGCTAACAGATTCTGCGGACAAGAGTATCATCATTCATATAACACAACGACTTTATACTCCTCTGGCGATGGAACCCAGAACTTTTATTATATGACGGTTTACCTGTATAGCCGTAGCAGAAGCGATCTCTTCGACCCAGCGTGCGACGTGCTTAAACTCCGTCATGTATTGCTGTTTCCAGTCCTCGTTGTAGTACAGGGGGTACACTGTACTCCATATCGAGATGTCAGCCGCAGACAACTTGTCCTGTAAGTCGATATAACAACTAGTAATTGTGAAGAAATAATTTTAAATACAAATAGGTATATTTAAAACGTTTGGGATAATTTATCCTCGAGGAAAGGCAAAAGGATTTGTTCATATTTCACGATTTACTTGCAAAATTTAAATGGATCTAATCAATAGGTAAAGTCAGCGTTCGAAAACTGATGCAAAAAAGGGGCCGCATATACTTTGACATATGACTATATTCAATTTATTTGGGTACACTCTATGTGTGGATGACAAGATTGTGGTACATCCGCCGGGACATCTTGTTCGCGGGCGGGGATGGCGCAATGGGCCGCCATGCGATGGCTCGCGGTGTTCCACAGGGTTCCGTCCTCGGGCCCTTACTATGGAACACCGGCTACGATTGGGTCTTGAGGACCGCCCTCCCCCGCCGCATCCGGTTGTTCTGCTATGCGGACGACACGCTGGTCACCGCGAAGGGGGCGGATGTAGTGGAGACCCTGCGCCTGGCATCTGTCTTCACGACGCTCATAGCCAGGCGCATAGGCACGCTAGGCCTAAAGGTCGCCGTACATAAGAATATAACTTACCTTGCAGGCGAGGATGTCTAGTGCGTCGCTTACATCTTTGCACTTCTGCTTACCACCACATGTATTGGGGTAATTTGATAGGACACGATTATAAAAAAAATACGAATAACCACATAACTAAGTTCGTCGCAATAATATATGGCAATACAAATTCTGTATTCAATATATATTTGACTGACGCTTCACACCCACTTAGAACAACCAAACCACTTCAAAAAATAAAAATTATAAGGAGTCAACTATGAAAACTAAACTCACAGCCAAAATATACTTGTGCGTGCTCAGCAACTTGTCTACGACAGACAGATTCGCGTGAACGGCTTGCTTTAGTTCGGACGAGGGGCTCTTGTTGGCCAATACCGCTGATACGGCCGGCTGGAGACGAATCGCCTCCCATTCCTGCATCTGTTGGCTGGAAGCAAAGACATTAATGAAATTTTGAAGAGGCTTCTACTTAATGGCCCTTAATATGAATAGGCCTACAGATCGTCGGTCGGTCCAGCTTGTGGCGGCCTATCGAATGCGGCGTCTCCCGGTATGCAATAAATAAAACTCCAAAACTACTGGATCAATTTCAAAAATTCTTTCACCATAAGAATGCTCTAAGCCAGAGGTTTCCAACCTTTTGGCACTGCTGCTTACAAGAAAAAAGGGGGTGGTAACGCCCCCGTTGGTAACCTATGCTCTATACTAGTATTATAATAAGGAAATATTTGTATATTTCTGACGAATAAACTTAAAAACTACTGGACCAATTTAATTTTTTTTTTATGTATAATCCTACATTATTCTTAAATGACATAGACTATATTTGATTAAAAAACTCAATAAGAAGTTGCGGTTGCTTGTATTCTATATGTCACTAAATATTATCCCCCTGTTTGATTAAGAAATGTAGGAAGTATGTAAACACACCCCTGTCTTATTTAAAAAATATGTATTAGTTCCTATTTTGGCCACTTGTCGCAGCACTGTTGTAAAAGTGTCTGACTGCAATAAAAAGATATTTCCTGGATAAATTTTTGCATTTACAAACGCATATTTTTTAAAACTAGAAAAAACACTGAAAAAATCAACCTGCCCCAGGCGGGAATCGAACCCAGCATCCTCTGCAATCCGGGCGTTTGGGTTAACCACCACGCTACCAGGACACTGCTCTCGCCGTTGAAAATAGTCAATGCTTGGTGCTATGTTTTTATGGTAAACATTGTTTCATCAAATCTTTGAAATTTGGACTTGTAAGATCCGAATGAAATATTTTTGCAAATATTTGAAGCCCAGTTAAGATGACCTTAAATTATGGAATATTTTTTTGCGTTTACAAACCCGTATTTTTTTTTCTACTTTTAATATTTCTTGTAAGAAATACCATAATCAATAACATACCACTGTCCATTCTGCGACAAATCCAGCACTGGGAACAGGTACTGGGCAGCCGCATTGCTGGAGAAGAAGCTGAGCTGGTCGTCCACCTCCAACAGTGGCAGCGCCCGCGGGCCTGCGAATACATCGTCTGCAACAAACATTCTTAACTGCCATAACAATTAAATTAGAACTTACTAAAGCATGTCTAAATAAATATGTGATGCCTATCTACATTTTCATTTTATTCCAGTAAGGGACTGAGTAAAAATTTTAGCATGTCATTTTTAGATGATTAGGCGAAACTATCATTATTATTTCTGTGTATCCCATTCAAGAAGACATAAGAAATATTATAATCTAATCAGAATAATATTAAAAGACCACACATTAGAATTTCATGATAAAAATGTACAAACTTCCACTTCATTACCATGTGACTAATCATATCATATCCTGGTTTTACCTACTATATAAAAATGAGGAAAAATATGACGAAGCCCGCGCATAATTGAATCGTGGGAAATACATAAATCTGATGCAATTTTTTAAACCGGATACATTATGTTAATACATGCGGTTGGTCACCGTTTTCATATAAATAAGAATAAGTTAACATTGTTGCAACCAGACAATGTCCAAACTGTGAGATTATCTTACTTCTACCAATTCTACATAAATTTAAAAACGGTTGAACAGGAAAACTTACCTGCAAATGAAGCGCTGACCAGATCAACTTTTTTACCAGCCAAATTAGCTGCTATCAACAGCTTTAGCGTGGCAGTGTTATTTACGTTTGTGTAAATCTTCATTTCTCTTGATTTTTCACCAATTTCAGTAAGGTTATCTCTTATTTTCTTACGAAATAACCCCAAATTCCACCTGGCACTACAAAAAGAAACAATGTATTTTGACAACTGACTGCACAGACTAATTAGAGATACTGACTGCAAAGTGAATGAAGTGAATCGTCTCAAACGTAGACAGAGAAGTGTATAGACGATTAGATAGCGTGCCGTGTGTGAGATAGACTGATAGATATGAAGTGTTACCATAATAAAATATTTTCCCATTTTTTGAGTTTAATACGAAATGCCAAAGATAATAGTTTCGTTAGGTATGTCAGTATACTATTTAAAATATTTGAATAACATTCTGTGTACATTATTACTAGTTTTGAAATGCTTTCTATTATAATGTCATTCAATGTATGGTTCTGTAGTAATTTTCAATAATTTTATATAATACTTACCATAGTAAACTGACTTATTGAACGGACTTTGTATGGGGTTTTATTACTTTTTGACTAAAATGCCGAAGAAGTACCTACCGTACTGCGAATCTCTTAAATCGACGAGCCGGTAATTTTTCATAAAAACTAGCGCACTATGTCGAGCTTGGCGTAAGTTGAAACTATATTTTCTATGAAAAATTCCTGCTTGTTGTCGATTACAGAGTCTCGAATCACTTAAGAAAATCGCACTACAGAATCTATTAAGGGTGCGTTCCAAAACCAGTGACGCCAGGGTAAAATTTACTTCGTGAATAGTCAGAGCTTGACGCTCGAAAGAGAAAAAAACATTCTTTTAGAACGCTAACGAGGAAATCTCGAGTAAAAATATGAAAACGTGACATGTCGCCATTTTAATTTGTTTATTATCATATATTGGACAACACTGGGCACGAATTTAATAAATTAACTTTGAACTTTATGTAAATAAAATACTATTTGACAGTAACCATCGTTTTTGTGTAGTTACAAAAATAATAATTCAAAAATTTGGTCATGAATATGAAAACATAAATGATGCTCAACAGATTGACAGCTAAGTATCAGGTAAATTTTGCCGGTCTTCAGACACCGATAAAAATCGCCCCCGCGGGGTAAATTTTATTCTCCCCCAAGTCGTTCCAAAATACTAGAGCAACTGTCAGAGTAAATGTTTGTTTACCTTCGGTTTCACTCGGGTTTGTTTTGGAACGGCTTAGAGTAAAATTCACTCTACCCTGAGTAAATTGAAATTGTTTTGGAACGCACCCTAAGAAGTGCCACAGAATAAAGAAGAACTAACTAAAAATTGAAAATACCTATACAATAATATAAAGAAAAATATTATAAAATAAAAAACAACAAAATTGAACAAATTTCTTTATTGAAATATTATTTTTAATTTTGTTTGGCAAGTTTCAATCATAATTAAATTTCTTTATTGTCCCTTAAACAACACAAGTTTACTATGGATATTTCAAAAATGCTGTGTTGTTACCAGCTGAGGAACGGCGTTAGGCATGAGAAATGATGATGTTAGTTTTGGTTGCCAATTTATTCGACCGGTGGCTTCAATCCATTGCTTCCTTATATCATTGTTTGATGGAAAACTATAACAAAATGACAAAATATTCAGAGATCATTTTATAGAAGCACAATCAATATTACAAGGTTTTGTAAATTCTGTTTAAAATAAGTCAGTATAATTGTATTTTTTTTTTAAATATTAATTATGTCCACATTATTACTAACTAAGATCTATTTATAATCTGGTGTAGCTGAAAATAGCTACAAGATAACAGTACAATTTCATTTATAAAGAATCAGAATAGTAGGTAACTATAATCTTCTATCTAACTTAATTACTAAATTACAGGCATATTTAAAAGAAGACCAATACTCTGTCACAGGCCGGACTATTTATTTATAAAAAATCAGATAAGTATATAAAAATACCATTCTGTAAAAATATGAACTAAAATAATGCAATAGAAGTTAACTGCAATTCGAAATAATAGTGCAAGGTTTTTAGGGAACTTCTATAGGTAATGTTGGTAACACGATACGAAATAATTTTTAGGTTATGAATAATTTAATTTTACTATTATGACTATTAATCATTATTGTTTAATCTACATAATGCGCATTTCTATTCATGTATGACATAAAATAAATTTCAAGAACACAAACTATACAAAAGTATACTATACTTACGAGTAGAAAGTTATGCCATCAAGTTTACGTTCGCTATCAGTTTTGCATGTAATAACACAACATCAAACCATTTTTCCGATGTAATTTTAAAGAAAAACTATGGTGTCTAATATATTTTTACTTTAAATTATGCTTGTGAGCAGATTTAACACTTTTTAATAATATTTTTCACAATCACTTAGAATAATCAGGAACAAACTGTCAACTTTGTTTAGCACATAGTTGTGCTGGCCTTGAAAATGTCGGCCACGCTAGTGAAACAAAAAATTCATATGTTTTATCCTTGTTTTTCACAGTAGGTGTGCATAAGTAATTCTCTTTTTTGTGTGAATGAGAAGGAAAATATGCATTTGTCTATACACTTCTCTGTCTACGGTCTCAAAAGTCCGCGCAATTTAGGGTGCGTTCCAAAACGATTTCAATTTACTCGGGGTAGAGTAAATGGTAGAATAGCTCACTATTGGTCGTTATTAAGAAGCGCTTTCACCATTGGTTAATTTTGTTAAACTATAGGTAATTTACACAAATTAGAAAGCTATCTTACGCTGTCTACTTGGCTTCACCTGGTTTTGGAACCAAAGATATAGAATGTGCGCGGACTATACGACTGACTGAGCCAGAGAGCGACCGACACTGCCAAAGAGAATATAATCACTACGTTTAAGACACTGCGATCAAAGTTGAATGAACCAAACTGAACCAAAGCAAGCCAATAGGTCATTGAAGCAAGCACAGACTGCGACTTGACCAAGACTTGACTGCGACAGGGACACTTCACTTGACAACTCTTGATGACAGCCTGCCGTAAAGGTGGCAAGCAATTATGCGACTAAATTAAAAATACACTGTTTTATGTTTTATACTAACTACTTATAACAGGAAAATATTGCTTTTCTGATTTAACACAATAATGGTGTAAGAATGGATGTTCGGTAATGTTTCAGTAAATCGATAGACTTAAACTCGATTTAGTCTTAAGTGAATGGTTATAAGCGAATTTCAGTTTTTTTTTTAAATTCCTAATATAAGCACATAACATACATACATCCATGAGTCCTTCACACCTTTATTGGCTTTCATATCATCCAATATCCTTGGCAAATATGGTAATGGAAGCGAGCTTCACCCAGAACCAGAACCGTATCCAGAGGCAGAGCGAGGCGTAGGCGACGTGGAGGAACGCCTTCGGCCTCACGCCCTACCGGGCAGTTGAAAGTGATGATCACCGAGTGAATTACATATCCATTGCTGTTTTTAGATGACAAGTGCCATAATACCGTGTCGTGTAAAACAGCATTGGATATGTAATTCACTCAGTGATCATCACTTTCAACTGTCAAAAAAAGTTCTTCTTCTTCTTCTTCTTCTTTTTTTTTTATGGCTCCACCGCTTTTTGACGGTGATTCTGCCAACGTCAGAGTACGAAAAAAACACTATTTTTTTTTCTTTTATTATTGTAATTTTATGAAAGAGAAATCACAGCTGAGGATCTATAACAAAGAGACAACACAGTTAGGGGATTACATATATAAGTTGTTTATATGGATGAACTTACAAATAGTATAGATATGTTTAGAAAATACGAGTGTTAAGAGATTAGTTAAATTAATAGGTCGAGGGAGGTTAGAGGGGATCATATCGTATAAATTGACTGTTAAATTCGGGCATTCAAAGAACATATGATGTAGGGTACCTTCCGCTAAGCCACACTCGCACAAAGAGTGATCTCGGATTCGAATTTTGTGCAAGAACACGGGAGAGCAAACAAAACCGAGTCTTAATCTAATGATCGCAGATATCATTTTTTTGGGGAGTTTTCGATACATAAAAAACCAAGGTTTAGTGGGTATTTCTGGCTGGAGGCTAGCGTAGAATCTGCCCACCCTTTGACTAGACTTTGACCATGAATTCCTCCAAGATGTATGCAGATCTGATTTGGCTATTGAGAGCAGGTCTCGGGGAAAGCATCTTTCGTATTTTATCATGCCAGTGTCACAAGCATTTTTTGCAAATCCATCAACTATCTCGTTACCTCTAATGCCTGCGTGACTAGGAATCCATGCGAGGACTAGTTCAATCCCTGAGCTAGAGCATTTATAAAGAGCTTCCTTAATTTGGAGGGTCAATGGAAAATTGCCTTTGGAATGAAAAGGGAATTTAGCTATATCCTGGAGGCAGCTTAATGAGTCAGAGAACAGTAGACATTTATTGAGCCGATGTGATAGGATGTATAGGATAGCTTCCAAGATAGCAATAGCTTCCCCTGTATATATGGAGTTAAGATGGGAAGACTGAAAACTCAGAGCTACGTTATATCTAGGTATCCATACTGCCGAGCCTACGTTCTTATTACAGTCAGGATCTTTAGATGCATCAGTGAAAACAGTAGTCCAACCAGGCCATTTTTCTTGTATGATACTAATAAATTTATTGTTTGCCTCAAGACATGATTTGCTAATGCCGAAATTGAGAATAACTGGAGGGGGGTGAATCAGTGCTTCAAATGGGGTTACAAATAACGGGAGGGAGGAGAGTTGAGAGACGCGGAGATCTTTTATTTTTTTAAGACTATTAATAAGAAGAGGATGAGCTTTGTGAGTCCAGTAAGGTGAGGAAGATACTTGATCCAATAGGGAATTAAGGATAGACAAAAGGGGATGGGATGCTTGTGGAAGGACTTTAAAGAAAAATCGATCCGCGAGGTATTGTCTTCGAAGATTGAGAGGAGGCTCAAGGCACTCAACCTGGAGGGCGTTAGAGGGAGATGATTTCATAGCTCCCGCAATTATACGGAGGCTCCTGGATTGCATCCGATCTAATTTTGCCAAAGCTATTTTGTTGCATGGTTCAAGCAGGAAACTACCGTAATCAAAATGACTTCTTATTAAGGCATTATAAATGAGCTTAAGATTGTAGGGGTGAGAACCCCATCGTACTCCAGAAAGGGCACGTATAACATTTATACCTTTTTCGGCTTTTTCACATATATAGTTTAGATGATGAATCCCAGATAGCTTTGAGTCCAGAATAATGCCTAAAAATTTTACTTTGTCATTAACAGGAATATTCTGGTCTTCGATCTGAATGGCTATATCGGGAATGTTTCTTTTGCGACTAAATATTACAGAAGAGCTTTTTGATGGGGAAAGGGATAGGGCGTGATCATTAAGGTAAGAATTTAAATAATATAAGGCAGAGTTAAGACGGTTTGTGCAATCCGAAAATGACTTTGAGGAAGCATACAAGGCTATATCGTCGGCATATTGGAGGATATTACAAAAACAATTTACAGAAGTGTCCAAATCGTGAGTATAGAGGCTATATAGTAGAGGGCTGAGCACAGATCCTTGTGGAAGGCCCTGCCATATCAGCCGGGGGGTGGATAAGGAACCATTAGAACGGATAACTACAGAACGGCCAAAAAACATGCAGCTTACTATATTAACAATTCTCTCTGGAATACTCAGATAGAGCATTTTTTGCCTGAGTAGGGGAAGATTGACTTTATCATAAGCAGAGGTGATATCCAAGAATACACCAACTACATGTTTACCTTCCGAGAGTGCTAAGCGAATATCTGAAGTTAAAATACTAAGACTATCCATTGTTCCTGTTCCTTTGCGAAAACCAAATTGACTACGAGGGAGAATATTCTTATTTTCGAGAAGCCATTCCAATCGGTTTTTCACAAGGTGCTCCATTATTTTTGCTAAGACCGACGAGAGAGCTATGGGTCTGTAAGAATTAGGGGAGCTAGGATCCCTACCAGTCTTTAGGACTGGGATAATTATTTGGGTTTTCCATTCATCCGGGATTACACCAGACATAAAAAATTTATTACATATGTTTAGAAAAATTGATTTAACTTCATAGGATGATTTGGATATGAATGAATACGGGATATGATCTATACCTGGGGAGGAGTCTCGGAGGTGGTCGAGAGCACATGAGAGTTCATGATAAGAAAATGATTCATTCATTAAGTTAGGCGATGATATAGAATTATAATTAATGGAAGGATACCTCAAATGCAGCAGCTCAGGGGGGACAAATGGAGGAGCTAATAATGCAGAAAACTGTTCCAGCCATAAGGATGAATCATTGGAAGTAAAATGAACATTTTCGGACTGGGATCTACGGAAGGACTTGATTGACTTCCAGACCAGAGCGGGAGGGGAAAGGGGAGAGATGGATTCACAAAATGAACGCCATCCTGAGATTTTTTTATTTTTTAGAAATCGTTTAGTTTGGGCAGAGACTTTTTGGAATTGTAGAAAATGTTCATAAGACATATTTGCTTTAAATTTTTTCTCTGCTTGGTTGCGCTCTTTAACAGCCAAGGTACACTCTGCATCCCACCAGGGGGGAGATGGCAGTTTATTACTAACAGCATTTTTTATTGGAATGACTTCATCCGCCGCGTCAATAAGAGCTTCTTTGAAGCTTTGATATGTGTTAAGAACATTATCAGAAGAATAGGAGAGGCTGGATGTATTTTGGAATTTATTTATAACTAGCAGAGAAAATTTATTCCAATCCGATTGGGCGAGGCGATATTTTTGTAGAGGGGGATATATAGGGAGGGAGGAATTTAGGCCATTTGCAATGGAAATAAGAATAGGAATATGATCACTACCATACGAGTTAGATAAAACTGACCAAGTGATAGAGGGAACCATAGAGGGAGAAGATAAGCTTAGGTCTGGGACACTGACATTCTGCAAAGGTGACGACCTGCGAGTGGGGGATCCGTCATTCAAAATGCATAGATTATTATTTTCTAGTAAGTCTAGGAGATGGTAGGAAATAGTGTCACAGCAGTGTGATCCCCATAGAGTATGGCGGCAATTAAAGTCTCCCAATATAATTATAGGACGGGGCAATGAGATTAAAATTGTATCTAGATCATGAATGATGTCTGGTGAGGGGTGGGGAATATACACAGAAACATAAGTAGTCTCCTGAATCTTTGCTGCAACTATGTTAAAACCTATTGGGTGGGTATGTATGGGAATTGTAGAGAATGTAACATTAGATTTGATAAATAAAGCACAACCTCCCCATCCATCATCTCTATCGTCTCTGATACAAATGTATCTAGGGAGCCTGAAACGGGCTCCAGGGCTCAGCCAAGTCTCTGCTATGGCTAACACCACTGGCTGATATTTGTTGCATAAGAATATCAAGTCATGTTTTTTGTTCTTAATATTCCTAGTGTTCCACTGAAGAATCGACATTTTTAAAACAATTTTTTAATGAGTCTACGATAGTTTGCTGTAACATTTCTAAGACACTGTACGGTAAAATATCTCCAAATCTTTGCAGAATGTTCATTAATACTCTTGAAAGTAAGTCTATAAGATTGTCTGTGGAAAAAAGGTCTTTAGGAGAAGAAGAAGGGATAGACATATTAAGGGCACATCCATTAGGTTGAGAGGAAGAGGGGGTAGAGGTGATAAAATGGTGAGCATGAATATCATATGATTTCCCTAAATTTGGTTTAGGTGGTTTTTCAATAAAAACAGTTTTCCTGTAAGAGGACTGGGAAGGAGGTTGAGTTGCAGAGGATATTTGGGAGAAAGTTGATTTGGCAGGGGAGTAAGGAGGGGCGTTTGTGGATTGGGAGTTTGACACAGGAGAAGGGCTGGAAGTAACCACTTCAGAAAATGGTTTCCGGACTGCTGGATATTGTTTCGACGCTTCTATGTAGCCTATGTTATCTTGGGCCATTGTTAATTTAATAAGTTTTTGCCTACCATGTTCTGGGCAATGTGTGTCGGTAGCTTTATGAGAACCACTGCAGAAAATACATGATACACTATCATCACTTGTGTCACATTCATTCTCCTCGTGGTTTTGGGAACAACGGGCACAACGCGGTGTAGACCTGCATTGATCCCGGACATGACCAAATCGTAGGCACCTGTGGCATTGAATGGTGGGTAAAGCATACAGTTCAACAGGCAAAGACATATTAAAACATAAAATGTTGGATGGTAAGAACTGTCCTAGAAAAGTAAGTACTACTGTCGCAGAAGGTTCCCAAGTGGTCTCTCCATTGGCACGATTCTTACGGTTGAGACGGCGGGGTTTGATTACTTTAATACCCGGGGGGCATTGTATTCCTGATACAAATTCTTCTAGACTCCAATCGAGGGGGATTTGTCTTACTACACCTGATCGGGTTATATGAAATCTTGGGATTGATGCAGTTAGCTTATTTAATGTTAAAACTGGATTATCTAGTAAAGAATTGGCGTCATTATGCTGTTTAAAGTAAACTCCAATTTTTTCTCTTCCTATATTTTTTATATCAGAGATACCACTGACCTTGCCATTATAAAGAAGTTGGGCCATTTTGAGACCATTCATAACCCGAGCACTCTCTGTGCGAGTGACATGGATTACATAGGGACCAGGGAAGGCAGAATCATATCTAAAGCAATCACTAGACTCATAACCTTCGCATGTGAATGTATGCTGAGTTGAAGCTGACGGTGGAGATTTAGTTTTCTTTGCAATAATGTCAAGGGAGTCATCAGCATTGCGTTTTAAATTGGCAGTGTTTGCTTTAGGTATGGTCATATCAACTTGCATAGTAAGATCAGGGGACGCAGCGCCCCTGTCCGGCGGATCATCATCGTCAGACAAGGAATTCATTATAGTTTTGAACACACACTTATCACTTACTGGGTTAGTACTGTCACCCTAAATTAAATAAGACGACACAAATATTAGAAACTCAGTAGGAAATTAACTGAAAAACGAAATTCAGCCTAGACACGTGTGTTTAACTTACACCTGACAAGCAGAAAAAAAAGTCAAAAAAAGTTAGCGAATAGGCCTACCGAAGAGACGCCCACTGTCACCGATTTGTATCATTATGGGCCGATCTTAGGCCCATACATACCGGAATGGCAGCGGCCGGTATAGCGACGTGCGACATGGCGAATGAACACTTTCACCAAAGAGAATATAATCACTACGTTTTACTTTTACTGTGAAATAATTTTAAACTGTATCTAGATTACATACTTAAAAGAGCAATATCTACCTATCGCTCTTGTAAAACTCGAAAGGGCGCGCGATAGCGCGACACTGCCATCGCCACCTCGTGGCCACGCTAGCTTTTCAAGCGGCGATACGGTCGTTTAAGTACGTAGATAAAGTTTAAAATTATTACGGCTCTGGCGGCCGTGTAGCATTGTGCTGGCTGCTATCACCCCAGTGCGAAACAGTCAATATTGCTGGAACAATACTGTTGTCAAAATTGATAAGGCAATGGATTTTGGTAAAATGATGGTGGGGTAATGCTTTATACTCATGGTTGGTGGTCAAATTTGGAGATGGCACCTGGAGATTTGGATCTAATATTCCAGTGGGCAAACCAAACGACGACGGGGCAGTGGATAGACCATGAGAGAGTAGGTATAGGTATGAATCACCACACTAACCACCCTCGCAATACATACTTGCAATATGCTTCTTCGCGGCTCATGAAAGACCCAGGGTTGTTTCGTCCTAATCTTCCGTGGTACGATTGAACATTGTTGTCTGGTCCGGTCAACTGTACCATGGAAACTTTTATACCGTCCAGTTGACCGGAATCGTACTACAGGCTAAAAGGAAATTTATTTAAAGGGAATACGTTATGAAATGAAAATGGGCGAAAAATAATTGAAACAAAATTAGTTTTCAAATAATTTATTTGCAAATTTTTTTTTCTTCTAACGTGTCTAGACGTAAATCACTAAGTATAAACAACGATTTGGAATAAAACTTAATTGATAAATATGAAATAAAATGCACGTGAGTGGTGAGTAGATACATAATGTACTCTAACAATACATAGCTTGTAGATTTCTATAGCCAAAGAGCACACATTGAATAGAAAATCTTATCAATGACTTCTCATAAAAATATTAATTAAAAATATATACCTACGCCATAGAAAATAATTTTTTACCTCTCCCGTGATGAAACGAGACAAATGTGTTATTCAAGTCGATATTTCATTTTATTTTAATTCGTCCTAAAGTCGTCATAAGATTTTCAGATCATTGCGCGCTTTATATTGATGATGACAGTACCGAGTATCACCGACCTTTGAAAACGTTCACCATTTAAACCACCAAAACACCTTTAGAATGCAGGCGATATCGGATCTATCTTAAAGCGCGGGCCACAACACCGCAGTAAAGCGCGTCGCGACACCATATAATGTGGTTGTAAATGAAACATTATGGGTCGCTGCTCACATGTAACGATGTGCTCATTATTTTCCATCATTTCAAACAAAATGGCGAGTGACGCAGCGCGTTGCGTTTCAGAACCAACTAGTGTGACACCCTGACGCAACGCGCTGCGCTGCAACGGGACGCAGGCGGTGGCGAGCGTTTAAACAGATTCATAGATATGTTTGTATAGTGCATTATATTAGTTTTTACGTTTTATAAAAAAAATAGGTAATTTATGGTATAATTTACACATGATATTAATACATAGGCGACAATTTAACGTGTTGGACGTTTTCATAAGTCATTTACATCATAAAAGACAGACTAGAAAGTTCATATAGCTTTAGAATTTTCTGTTACTTGACTGGTGAATGTCGACAGCATGACTAATAGTTGCGCTTTTAAAACCACACCTATCACAAAATAATGAGTTGAACATGAATTGTTTAAAAGTTTACTGTCTACTTTTAAAACTTGGTATTTTACCAGCAGACTTCGTTACCTATTAAATGATAATATCAATACTCAAATCCCTAATACTATTAATTTAATGTGATTTATATCAATAGTGATTTATAGTCTAATTTCTCAATTGCTCGTAAAGTGTAAACGAATTTAATAAACTTGTCGCGCTATCGATTGCACCTGCTCAATATATCATATCGAACAAATAGTTAATTAATATTATTTCTGTACTTTTAACACTCAACATTCTTCTTCAACACACAACCCGATAATTTTATTGCTATAAAGCATTTCATTGTACGATTTTATTCAAATTTTCAGGTTTTTAGATGTAAGAGCAGGTTTCACAGCTCAACGTACGCACAAGTTATTACATCATAATCTACTAAATAACAGACACGCAAGTAGAACAAACTTTCTTTGGGAGCACACATTGATACTGTGAAGATGCGTTCTTGGGTAATATTTGTTTCGCTCAACTGCTAAATAAATTATTAGGTACCTACTTATTTTCAATTCACAAATTATCTTGCAAAAATAACAAGATACTGAAAACCGCATATAAATCTCTCGAATATTTTTGGAAAGCGCGATCAAAGAGACGCATACTGTAGACTTACAACACATAACTAAACTGAGCCATCTGTAATTTGGTGTCCATATTTCTTCAATTTCTCAATATTCGTGAATGAAAGTGGTATTGATAGATAGTTATTAAATTATATTTCTAAAAATCAAACCTATACTGTAAGTATACAAAAAGGTATTAATATTGTAAAAATTAAAGAACTCCTTGTAACAAAATCTTATAGATGGCCCAGATTTTTTGCGCTTTAGCGTATTATTTAATATATACAAAACTAAGAGACGCTCGCTGTGATAGCCTTACACACTCTATTTTCCATTTTCATATATATCAGCGCTACGCTAACAAAATGTAGTATTAAGGAAAATAGAAATGACGGACTTAACTCCTTAAATAAATAAATAATTTTATATATTATTTATGTTTTATTATTATCATGTACAGAAAAACTTTACAATGACTATTCCAAATGTTTTCTATAACATTAAATCTGTGGTTTAATTTGAACCGCATTATTTGATTTGTAATGTAACGACACGATTGTTTTTTTTTAACGAAATCCCAACATAGTTGCAACATAACTTTTATTACCGGCGGCTAAAGTGTGGCTTATGCCTATGGCATTAAGGTTGGCTTTTTAATATCATACTTTTATATTAAAATAAAAATCAAACCAAACTATTTTACATTCTTAACAAAGAAAGATTTTTCTGATCGTTTCACAAAACAACTATAGATTTTTTAATTTTAGACCCTATCTCCGATCCACAACGTTCTAAAATGCCTCCAGTTCTAAAAATTCATTATTTCAAAGTTATCACTCGGTCCAGTATACTAGAATACCCTGCTTGGCCCCCCCATATCACTTCACAAATACATCTCTTTCTTCGTATATTAAAATGTGAAGGGCACATACGATTCCATTTTACAGTAAAAACAACAAAATTATCTAAACATACTAAATTAATAAGTCTCTCCTGTGGATTTTGTGATAAAAGATAAGGACTATAAATTTCTTCAATTAGCTTTGATCTTTATATCAATGGCATAAGGTTGAATTTAGGTAATTTGTATGCAGTTCCAGACTTGAAATGAAATCAATTGTCCTATAACGTTTCAACATACGAAAGAGACAGAACATAAATCTAACATTATAATACTAATAAAAACAATAAACAAAAACCCCAAAAAAGTGCTAAGAAAATATTTCTCGAACCGCCTGTATTTTGTGCGGTTTATATTCTGTATGCAAGGATATCGTCAACAAAAACAAAACATACAATATGGTCCAAATAGTGATATCCTCGTTTTTTTTAGATTCATCGCACATTTGTCTGCCTGAAAATACCGCATGTAACATACATTACTTATATAAAATAAAATATGTTACTATTTTTTTTGGACGTCACTATTTCAACCATTTTGTATACAAAATCAAGCACAGTCACACTGTTCACTTAACAAAGCTATATTAAATCTATTTGTAAAATATAGTATGATATATTTTCGCTTTGTATCCTTAAAAAATTAGTAGAGTAACTTTTAATATCATCGTTCCAGACATTTCGTAGTTTTAAAAGGGCGTATCGGTATATGTCGCAGAATCATTTGATAAATCGTATTTTTGAGAAAATCCTAAAATCTTTTAGACTTTTTTTAAAATTTATTTTAGGTTTTTTTGAAGATTTTTTTGTTGTTTGGTTGGCTCTGCTACGCATCGCAACTCGCTAATCACTTTTTTTTAATAACCCGGTTTTCACATTAACCCTACGAGTCTACGATATACAACAAAATGTGCCTCGTTTATATTGTATATATGCCTTTGTATGTATTAAGTAGGTATATTGTTTTTTAATATGTCACTTTAAGATAATATATATTAAAATAAAAACCGAGAATTGTTACTAACCGCCAATTAGTCGGCAAAAAGTCCCGACACTATTATTATTAATATATTTTTATACATAAAATTTTATGAATTTCTTCTCTATGTGAAATTTATTTATGCAAAATACCTCTCCTCAAGTATTAATTATATGTAAGCACATATATTAAATGTCGTAATTAGAACATTTCAATACGAAATTTAAAACTACGAAATATGATATAACATACAGTCCCATTTTGGCGTGTACCATTCAACCTTAGACTAAATATCACATCAATAAAAATAATTTACAAAAAACATATCACTTATACGCTAGTAAAAGTGTGTTTATTGGCGTCTGTCTCTTACAGTACGTCTGCGACGTACGAAAGACAAACAAATAGAATTCTATGATATCTACATTCATTGTATAATTTCATTCACATTTACTCTATAAAGGGCTCTAATTATATTATTGGTACAATAAATA
This sequence comes from Elophila nymphaeata, assembly GCA_955850985.1. Classification (NCBI taxonomy): domain Eukaryota; kingdom Metazoa; phylum Arthropoda; class Insecta; order Lepidoptera; family Crambidae; genus Elophila; species Elophila nymphaeata. Next base: position 24,730,287 of record OY039066.1, read on the forward strand.
ATATTATTTTTCAAACTGCCTCTCTAAATGTTTTTTTTTCGCTAAAAACAACAACAGTACTAAACAACCAAAATATTGCAATCGAATTTCGACTGAAACATAACCCCGGTACAACACTACAAACGTCAACGTCACAATGACATTTTCTTTTTTAAGGCAAAGACGTATTTGCGTACAGCCAAAACAAACCCATTGAATCGCAGTTTAATTTTACTTATCATTCGAGCCGATGCTCTGTTTCTCTCGTACTATAGGCTGTGTGAGAGAGGCGACGACAGTGGCGACGTTTTCTCTCTATTCTTGCAGGAATTGCTCGCTGTGTTGAGAGAGCCGGACCAATCGGCTAACTGAGTGACCGGCCTGTAGAATTTGGATGATGTTCTGTTGAAAATTGGCAGCAGCTCGTTGGCTTCATTTGATAATGCCTGTGGAAAAAATAAAACTTGCTATTAAATTAAATATTGTCTATTTCAGATAACATTTACATCCACATGTGTTAGTACAGTGGCTTAAACAATATATTACTAATTATCTGATTATTATTAAATTAATTTTTTAATGATACTGCTATCAACCACCTTTTTTATTTCGTGATGTCAACTAGTTTATGATCTAGAGGTCTTAAGACTCCATGCCCAGGCCAAGAATGAACAGTTATTATGTTGTAGTGTAAAGTCCGCGCCACTAATGAAGTCCCATAGACGCAACGCAGGTGTCACATAATAAATGCTGCTAGTAAATTAAGTGCTTTAATAGCTCTTTGTAGGTTACCACCGTACAGTTGCTAGGTATTATATAAAAAGTTTATTCTTTCTCACAATAACGAGACTCGGGGAATTTAGTTCGTGTTTTACCGCGGGACTTGAGTGGTGGCGCGTACTCTAAACTAATTGCCACAGAGAAAGAATATGGCGAAGCACTACTGACAAGGCTCTTTATAAAATAAATAAAGCCAAGGTATCGCAGCCATAATTGTCATTTAAGGTTTATTAGTAAATGTAACTGTTAAATTTACCAATCGAGTTTAATAATAAGATTATGATTGATCAATTAGAGAAATATGACAGTTTTGGCTGATCTAAGTATTTATATTAAAATCTATACATTTTCTGACACCCGTAGGTCATTTTGTACTCTACAATGAGGGTTTTTGATAAACCAGTTGGTAATAGGTGGCCACTGAGACAAGAGGTCTTGGTGTCAAAACACTAAAGAAATTCCCGCTCAAAAAACGTCATGTAACTGTCGAATGAGAATTTACGAATGAAATCTTGACAGGTGTACCTAACGTCACAGTGCTGCCTCCTGGCGAATACTATTTTAAAACCCTAATTATGTGCTGTTACTAGTATAAATATATATGGACTATATACAGGGTGTAAAAGACATGAGCAGTCAAACGAGAACCATGTATTATGCTCACCGTCATAACATTTTTCTTCCTTTAGACTATACCTGGGAAATTGATAGTTACGATTTTATTGAAGGTCAAAGTCAATTTTTTTTTTAAATTTTTTTATGAAAACGTATTCTATACGTTATTTCTTAATTATTGTCCAAAGAAACATTATCATTTTTTTAGTATTTCATAACAAAAAATGGCTTCAAAACGTTAGCGTTCAATGTAGCTCACTCGATGCGCACGCACACTAACGAACGGGGCCGCCGTCAAGCAAAATTATCGCGGTTTTGCGAGTTGCGTGCGAGTTGAGCCCTTTACATTGCGCGGTACAATTTGCAATTTTTTGTAACACCAAAAAATAAAAATTATTTCCCAGCAATATTTTTTTTTAAATATGTCTTACATTGATGTATAGAATACGTGGTTTTCGTTTGACTGCTCATGTCTTTTACACCCAGTACATATTATATTTGTTACCTTCAAGTATATGACGGCATCCGTTCCATGGCCCTCGCAGGACATCAGCACGAGATCTCCGTGGAAGTATCTCGCGTACAGCCGGGATATGGGCAGCCCGTAGCCGTATCCTGTAAATAAAAGATTTTTTGCATAACATCATCATCATTATTATTTGGTATTTATAATTAGTTCCTATGTAATAAGTACATATACGTCGCCATCTTCCCTTATAGTAACTTTTTACTTTACAATCCTGTCCATCCTAAGGTTACCTGGAAGAGATCGCTTTTAGCGATAAGGTCGTCCTTTGTACAACTGTCTTTATATATTTTAATACCATTGTTAAATTGGTTGATGTATGTACAATATTCTATTCTATTCTATCATCATCATCATCATCAGCCTTACTAATTCGACCCCCTGCTGGGACACAAAGCCTCTCCTTGTAATCGAAAGAGGTTTAGGCAGTAGTCCACCACGCTTTCCAATGCGGATTGTTTGACGGAGTATAAGGTGATCAATACCCCTTTGCTGATCCATTAGTCGCCTTCTACGACACCCGTTGGAGGATATGGGGTGATGCTATTCTACTCTGCCGCCATCATATGGCTAATATTATAAATCGATTTTATTTAGGATGCTAAGAGAGACACCTTTAAATATTATTTTTAATGACCAAGCAGAGTACACTAGTCTTTTATGCACCTACATGGCCAAGAAATACTAGTTAAATGAATTTGGGGGGAATTTGCAAGTGATAATGCTACCTTAACACGACTGTGTAAATTTCATTCTATTGAGTAAAGGGTAGGTTAAGATGATTATGCTTATATTAAGTAGGTACCTCAAAAAACCATTTAGATTTTTATTTCTCCGTTTTTAGTTTTGAAGGCGGTTTTTTTTAGTTGATTGGCCCTCAATGTGAATCATCACCGGAGTCTTATTTTCAAAGGATCCCATTGTTTTTTTCCCAGTCATCCTGTATAAAAGATAATAATGGACTCACCCGCCAAAGGCACTGTGTGTGAATCGGACTTGGAAGGCTGCGGTGCGGTACTGTACATGTACTTGAAGAGATAGTCCGTCACACTGCGCGGTATACCGCCGCCTCGGTCAGACAGCTGGGGACAAACAACATATATTTGTAAATTATTAAAGACTAACTGCACGTGACGACTTTTATTTTTAAACATTTTTAAAGCGCAGAAAGAATCTTTAATTTTTATAATTGGAATGAATTGTATGGTTGTAACGAATAAACTCAAAAACTACTGGACTGATTTTGATGAAATTTGGTAAAATATTGATTACACGTTGGGAAAGGACATATTTTATAGCGAATAAGGCTTGAAGTGGTTTGAAATAAGGGATGGTAAAACCATGAAACTTTGAATTTAGGCACTCGATAAGAAATAAATACCTACATACATATTTGTTCTAGCGTTTTTAAAATTTTGACCTGTGTGGATATAAAATAGGGGATGAAATATTGCATCAAAGATTATGTGGTTTCCCAACATCTAGGGTTACAGTGTCAACGACAAACTGTGGCTACCATTCCAACGCGAACTAAGAAAAATGGCAACTCATTTCTTGCAAAAGTGATCTTGATCTTTCTTACAATCCCGGGTCATTCAAAAGAGGCGTGAACAAGCAATCTTTGAAAAGAATAATGTTTTGTGCATGGCCAAAAGGTACTTACTGCCTAAGCATAAGTTTCTGTGACTTAGGTTACGCTTGAGTTCACCAACACGAAAAACAATCGATTAAAAGTTAGACGTCAGTTTTTAACATTTCGTCCATACAACAAAATGTCAAAAACCAACGGTTAAATAATAATCGCCTGTTTATGTGATTGTGAACTCCAGCCTGTGTCAGAAACGCTGTTGTTATGGCAGGCCTTTCCCCTGTGACGTACGGGCAAACGGGCATACATAGCATATAAATAACAATACACGATATAATCTCCGCGTAAAAAACTACTTTAAATATGTAATTTTTAGGTCTATAATAGACAGCGCTTCGCAGCAACAGCAAGCAACAGTGGCAACAACAAAACTAAACCGAGTTTTGGCGTACTTTTGCAGCCCCGCCCACTTTGGCGGACTTTTTCGTGGGACCATTTCAAAGCGTCAGACATACTTCCATGTTTCGAATGCGTTTAGGCGAACCATTATAGCACGCATACGGTTCATAGGACCAAGAACCAGTGGTGCAAAAGCCTCACCTTAACCGAGACGTCTTCCCGTCCGGTGACGAGGTTGACCTGTATGGGAGGTGGCGAGCTCTCGTGGTGTTCCATAACCGCTCTCATGGCGTTCTTGAATAGCTCAAACAGCATATGGTATAAGTGAGATGGTACGTATACTATGGGCATCGGCCGGTCGCTGGGCACTGGAACATAAATAATAGACACACAAAGTTAAACCTCTCTCTCATAGTAGTGGGCAGAAACCACTTGTTTCCACATCCTTACATAACGGGTGTAAAAAAAACTATGACGAAGCCAAGAACTACGTATTCCGCTCATCATTAGGACCATTTTTTTCTAGACTATGCCTGGGAAATTAATAGTTATGAAATTAATAAAGGTTAAAGTTAGAATTATTTTCAATATTTTTATGAAAACAAATTTAAAAAATTGTCTAAATTTTTGACCAAATAAACATTATCAAAATTGTAAGTATTTCATACCAAAAATGGCTTTAAAACGTCAGCGCTCAATGTAACCACTCGATATCGGGGTCATTCACCTCAGCCGACCGAACGTCGCGCACCTCTCCAAGTTGCTAAGCGCCGCGCGACTTGCGCGCTGTATACATTGCGCGGTATTTTTCGGAGATTTTTTTAACATCGTTTTCAGGCAATATTTTATTACTATGTTTTTTGTTTTGATGTACAGGATACGTAAACATCGGCTTTGTCTTAGGTCTTTTTACACTCTGTAGTTCTTTCATCACTGTCCTAATAAATGCTCGGTGGTTTTCAGTACTTTTGAACTGACCCTTTTTCAAAGCGTCTATGATTTTATCGATAAACGTTCGCCTAGGTCTTTCTCTTCCCACGCACTTCCGATTCATTTCTTTATCAACTCTTGACACTATACTACACCTCTCTCATAACACGTCATTGTATAACCTGTCACTCAATTTTACCTCAGCTGTGCTCCTCAAGAGTCTCATTTCAACCGCATTTATTCTACTTTCATGGCTATTCTCCCATACCCAACTTTCACTTCCATGCATTAGTGTTGGGACCAGCACACCGTCATGCATGTCATAAATGATATAGTATCTTAAAACGTAGAAAAAGGTCATTAATTATTATTTTTATAATTTATTTTGAACTTATAAAAACATTTTGTTTTACCGACCAAACTTTTTGTATGGAGAAATCAAAAATTAATTTTGTATTTTAACATTTTTAATATAAAAATGTAACATGTACCAAAAAACCTGCCCGCCTAGCATGACCACCAAAACACGATATGATATAGCCATTTATCGCTTTGAACTGTCAAAAAACATTGGATATAACCGCAAACTTGAAATTTTATCGAAACTGCGAACATTTATAAGGCTTATACACGTTCGCAGTATCGATACAATTTCAAGATTGCGGTTATATCTAATGATTTTTGACAGTTCAAAGCGATAAATAGCTATATCATATCGTGTTTCGGTGGTCATGCTATATAGGCGGGCTGTATATTATTTTTACAGTCATGGGTTTCAGTATTGTCTAATTACAGAAGTTGATTTTACAATTTAGAGTTAGGTACCTCTTTAGGAAAAATTACAAATAGACTCACCTCCCATCTGCAGCAGTTCAAGCTCAGGCGACGCCAAGTAATACCGATCGCAGAGAAACCTGGCGTTTTCGTAGGCGTCTTTGACGACGGCGACCACGTCGCACGCCGGGTCGATCGACCCTATATGTCGGCCGCCGTTGCCTATCCCGTTCACAGTCGCCTGTTTTGCACCCACTAGTTGTTCGCCGAACAGTAATGCTGGGGAAAGCATATGACATATAAGAAACGATAGGATAAACGAGTTTGTTTAGTTGTTTATTATTATATGACCACTAGATGTTTTTTCTGTGATAGACAGAAATCTCTTGGCCTTCACCAACTGATGGCAAGTGACAATAAGGCCGAATATGTATTCGAGCTTCACCTGGAACCCTCAACCACAGAGGGACTGGATATCTTATCATTAACTGCCAAAACACAATTGAACACTATTGTAACGGCGGAAGACTTGGATAAAATGGTGGTAGCTATCCTGTCGAGTCTTGAATGATGCAGGATTGTAACAAGGAACGAAGCGAACGAAGCCACATAGAAATGAGTTGCCTTTCTTAGTTAGCGTTGGACATGGATTGGTGGCCAAAGCTGAGCCCGTTCTCAGAGCCCTCGCTGTGATATAGACGGTAGAACGCGCTCAATGACGCAAGAAAGTGAACTCGTTTCTTTGTCGCACAATCAAGAAATGGAATTCACTGCCAGCACCCTGTTCCCTCCAAGCTACATTCAAAAGAGGCGTGTAGAAGAACCTTGCAGGTCGGTTAGGCGAGCACAGCTAACGCGGCAGTTTATCTCTCGCACTAGCTATCTTCGCTTCCATTCCTTCGCTTCGGACTCCACTCCTGGTGACCATCAGGTGGAATAGAGTCACTTGCTCGACAGTTTTATGTATAAAAAAAACTTACTGTGCTGATTAATCAACATCCTAATCGAGATCCTGCTCATGTAGAATCGGTCCAAGAAGTACTGTATCGAGTTCTCGATGCCGGGATCTACTTCGTGGGACTCCTTCAATTCCAAGACTCCTTGCGCCATCGTCTGCACTACGTCCACGTGGCGATTGCGTATGTGGATGAGGCGTTCACAGAATCTGTAATACGAAGGTAGACTGTAGCTTATGGAAGGTTGTCGACTACACCCAGCAGGGACCCGACTTGTCGCCGGGACACCTAGTTTCTATGTATTAACCCCCGACAAGTGGGGTGTCGTTAAGGTTAACGTGTGTATCTGTGTATATGTATCATCGTTGCATCGTAGCTCCCGGATGATCAGATTTTGATTTAAGTTGTTTTCTTTGAAATTTATTTTAAACTTTCATAGATTTTGTAATAACCCTGATAATTAATTACTGAGATTCTTGGATCATATCTTAGCTACGATCCAAGAATCTTTGTTTAGGTCATCAGCTCTTTTAGTTTATAAAGGGATCTGATTAACTTCCTCAGGTCTAAATATCAGGGTCATCATTAAAAGATCTATGAAAGGACGACAATTTAGAAAGAGTTTAAATGTATATATAACATATGGGTACCTATCAAAATACAGATTTTTTTGATATCGAATTTCATTTCACCGAAAACTATTCCACGATTTTCAATATCTATTTTTCTTGATTGATCGAATAGCTAATGATCACCGTTTCATATTATCGAACAAACATTCATAAAAAAAATGTTTCAAAGTTGTGTTGGTTACCAGAATAACGGTCTATCGAACTAACATTTCATATAAACTATTAAGTTATCGATAAAACTATTCATAAAAACATGTTTCAATATTTGACGGTACACATTATATTTCCATCGCAGTAACGTTTCATCGAACGATGCATTGGCATTCAAGCAAGTTCAAGCATTCGTTCAAGCAAGTACACAGTATGCAAGCAAGCATGCAGAATGCAAGCAAGCATGCAGCATGCAAGCAAGCATGCAGCATGCAAACAAGGATACAGCATACAAACAAGCATGCAACATGCAAGCAAACATGCAGCAAAACAAGCATGCAGCAAGCAATATAATGCTCCGCTCGCTTCGCTCGCTCCGCTATGCGTGGTCACAAGTCTAACCTAACCTAACCTAGGTTTATTTTCGTATTCATGGTTTTTCTTTATAGCGGGGGGCCTCAGGCCCCCCGACCCCCCCGAGCAGGGGGGCCAGCCCCCCTGCACCCCCCGGCAAGCATCTTGCAGGCAGGCATACAGCATGCAATGCAAGCAGGCATACAGTATACAATTCAAGCATGCATACAGCATGCAATACAAGCATGCATACAACATGCAGTGCGAGCATGCATACAGCATGCAATGCAAGCATGCATGTAGCATGCCAAAATATAACAAGCAATCTCCGTTAGCTTCGGTTGCACCGCTGCGTGTGGTTTTAAATCTAACGTAACCTAACCCATTAATAGGTTTTCTTTACAGGGAAACAAATGTATTTTCGATGTACACTAACTTTAGTGTAGTAAAAATTGATGTTTCAACTATTCTGTAAACTGAAACTTACGTGGAAACAAAATTATGGGTAACAAACCATTGATTTAATATTATTTCGATAAAATAAATAAAATAGGAAAGGAATTTACGATGAAATGAACTTGTAGATAACAACTATTCGAGGAAAGGAAATTGCGATGTAAGCTGATTCTAGGAGTTGTTAAATATTGTATAAAAAGATCTGCGAATAGTTTTATGGGAAATGAAAATCGTTGAAGTTGATTGCGATAAAGTGATGGGTTCCCATAACATATCGCATTAAGCTATCACTGCTAAAATTCTGTTGGTACAATAGAACAATACAATTACTTACTCGGTCAATATGGGAGGATCTGGTTCCATCTTCTCGAACTGTATGATCTCCTCAAACGACCTTTCGTACCACTGGTTCACCATGCCCACTGACGGCATCCTCAGCAGGTTCTCCGGTAATAGCGCTATCTCCTTCATTATATTCGCTAGCCTGTGGGAAAACATAGACGATTGTAAGTTTTTGGTCGACTTATCAATGGTTAAAATTATACGCATGTTTTTTATAAGACGTAACACAGTGAATGTACAATTTCTTCTGCTGAGAAACCTACCCTGGTCGGAATTTATTTGGGTTTCAGAATCTCTCTCAGTCGGTTTTTAGAACACCTACGAGATAAGGGGATAGTCTTATTCATACACCGGTACACCTTTTTTACTTTCTCGCATACGTAGTATAGAGGAAGTCTTGTAATCGTAATCAAATATTTGACCTCGAGATTTTGACTGATTTACACATTTTGGACCTCCCTGAGTCCAAAAAAAAACCGTTTTTAGAATTATGTCTATGTTTGTGCCTGTATGTCTGTGCGTTAGCACGATAACTCGAGTATGCTTTAACTTATTGCAACCAAATTTAACATGCATGTATGAAATCAAAATATAAGGTTTCTATCAACTTTTGAGCCGTCGATCACGAAAGTTAAGCAACCAAGTGCGCGGTCGGTACGCGGATGGGTGACCAAAATTTATTATACATGTATGACATCAAAATGTAAGGCTTTTTTCTAGCAACTTTTGAGTCCTTTCCAGTATACGAGAACGTCAAGGGGAGACCACTCCCGATTTTTTGGGAAAACCCATTGACGGACCATACCGCACGCTGGCTAGGCGTACGGCGTGTGTGGGACTCACACAGCGGGGAACAACGCTGGTCCTATCCACTAAAAACTACCGGTACCCTCCTGACACTAAAACCTACTTACAATACATAGAATTACGGAATCAAAATATCATCTTCTCTCATCATAGTCTATGTTCGGCGATTTCGAATACTTTTGACCTGGCCCTACACTAACTGAAGGATAAAGAGAGACTGGCAACGATTGAGATATATTTCTGGGGGAAAATAAACCAGGTCGTAATAAATGGCTAAGAAGGAGGAACTCCAACTGCAGGATGAGGAAAGGCAGGATTAATTCAAGGGCAGGTGGGGCTAAAGATAAAAAAAAATATCCAAAATTAAAGTAATTTGAAACAAAAAATAGGAGAATTATTTATTAAAGGCGCTGGGTCCAGCACTTCCAGGAAGTCTTTCCTGGAAGTGCTGGGCTGGCAGGAGTGACACATTAGTGTGACAATCGTTAACGCCTTTACGGTAAGCAATTATTGCTTACTATCATTTAGGTCGTATGCTGGTATACAATACCAACTACATTTTGAAAACATAAACGGAATTATCATTAAGCCACTTGACTCTTCTAAGCTATAATTAGTATAATGGATTAGTATTATCTTTGTGTTCACATTTAACGGCTAAGAGCACTTGCTAAAACTAAAAGTGGCTCCATGTGCTCATCTTACGTAATTTTTACACACACACGTGTATGTATACCAATGACGTTATCAATATAATAATATTTATGTTTGCACAATGCGACTACAAACCTTATCGACAACGGAATTGCGTTAGTAATAATAAAATATTCTTGTTGCTAAACTTTAACTTAAATATTGATTTAGTCGAGGCAGGGCACAGCGGACTAGCCGCTCGAATTTGGAGCACCCGGACTAAAGTTGACCTCTAGCTTACAGAAGGTCAAACTATCAGTTAATGAAATGAAAAAGCGCTTTATTTAAATGGACTTTGCTAAGTAATTTTAATTCGTCAAAAGCCCCACCACCATTTCAGGACGAAATAATTATTTTACTTAAACAATTATTAATATACTGAAATTGAGAAGAAACTCCACAGCTTACAATTTCGTAATGATTTCAAAACATCATTACACGTCAATAGATATATCAATATGAATAAATTACAATGTTAAATGCGTATTTTTTGGGCAGATTTTACTCCTACGCATTTGGATCATTCAAATAATAATTTATCAAATAAATAAATAACACTACACTTTAGTGGTGTTGTGTTGGGTCCAAAGTGCTAGGCTTTTATCATTTTCGAATCTGGAGTATTCTTATTCACGGGGAACTTTTAGTGGGTCTCGAGCTGAAGCCATTTTAAAACAACTCTTGACATGGGACCATCATCGAAAACCATACATTTTGGGGTTGGTTAGTAACGCTGCCGACACATCGGGCGCTCCCGGTCCAATCCTGCAGGCTTACTCTTGAAACCAATCCCGATCGATCGACATTGTTATTGGGACGTTCCGTACTCTTGAATGTCGACACTAGCGCCACATTGGTATTTTATTACGTGGATATTGGGGGAACTAGTCCATGATGAGTTTTAGCACAAAATCCGTACTCTTGACGCTATTTTAACACATTGGATTGTGACTGCATTGCGATTGAATTGCGTCAAGGTTGTCATTTATACAATAACCAAAGTGGTACTTTGTTTATATTGTGTGTTAATTTAATTTACTTCAAACGTAATATTATTGTAAAAATAGTAAAATAAATGTTATTTAGAACTTGTGTTACATACAAGTAGTTATTAAAAGTTGTTCTATGGTTTCTAGAAAGTTTTTTTTTATCAAAGTTTTAATAATTTCTTAGGCAATGCCTTGATTGTATATTTTAGAAAACAAGAAGTTTTACAAACACTTCATGTATAATAATTGCTTGTAAAATTTCTTTAATTTCAATAATAGTTAATTATAGTCTTATTAAGGTTATGTCCCACATATATTTTATATTTTTGTATGCAATAAAAATACACTTCTTTTCAACATTATGTTTACTTTTGTAAAGACACTAAACATTTATAATAAACACAACATAACATAGGTAAAATGTTTTGACTAATCCGGTACACGCCGGTCCAGCTGTAATTACTCCTCATAGAGAGTTTAGTGAAAGAGCAATTTCTGCCCACTTTCTCTTGCATTCCTGCTTCCCTTGGGTAGTCCTTAAAAAGACCCTGGCAATAGCGGCGTGCTGCTCCAAAAACTCCACAAGGGCTTCTATTTGCAGAGTGGATGGGCGATTGCGATTGGACATGTTTTCTGCAAATGTTATTTCCATAGACCGTATAGCAAAACGGAATTAATATACAACATTTACAATAAACGAGTATAAACCTTTTAATAAAAAACAATAATATTTATTCAACTACAAAATTATTGAAATTTCGCGGTTTGAGCACTAATTGAGTGATTGATGTCATTTTTTTTGTCATCACATTTGAAGGCAAAGGCATCGCTCATTACAGACTTTGAAATAATTTTTACTCTATTTACTATTGCTTTTGAGTAATTTAAAACACACAAAATTAACTTAAAATTTAATAATGTATTTTTGAACTTGAATATAAAGGTTAAAGCTACTTATATAGATAAAAACCAAATTTTTAAGTTTATCGATATATCATAAATGCAAAGGTTACACTACTAATGACAGCTAACTTCATGTGTCACTCGGCAATTCGGTTACAATGCCAATGTCAAGGCAATACCAATTTCTAACGTTTCGAGAGTACGGTACTTACGATTATATTGTCATTGGATTGGTTTGAAATCAGAATTGACATTATATTCAAGAGTAAGCCTGCTGGTAGTGGCAAATGTTAGTGTGAAGAACACGAATATTTGTTCACGAGTCATGGTTGTTTATATATTTATTTAAGTTTATTTATGAAATATCTAGATTATTATGTATATTTGTCTGTTATCTAGTATCCATAGCACAAGTTCTTAATGATACTTAATTTGGACTAGATAATTGGTGTGAGCGTGGAAATATATTATTATTATTAAGTATTGCAATTTTGTATGGAACCACTGTTTTTTTCTTCGCAATTTCGATGTTGGTCCCAAAACAAGAGTTGTTTGTCTACCCATTACCCATTATAGTGCCTTCAGCTCAACAGCCACTAAAAATTCACCGCGTACTTTTAAGTATTGAATTTTTAACACGCTATTATAAGCTTCACTTGTATGTTTGCTTGCTTGTATGTTTGTAACCAATTCCTTTGTACGCAATTTATGTAAATATGTAAGTTGTCCGTCAAAATTTGCAAACCATTTTTCTCGCGACAATCTTTTATAACATTTAAATTTAAAGTTCATTTAATTTTCTTATTTTTAGAGTATTCAGACCATATGTATTTAAATAAAAGGTTGTTTTAAAAATGGTTTTTTTATAGAATTTTTTATTAGTAAACTTCTTCCGGCCCGGCTTATCTGGAGTGTATAATAATTTAAATACAAATGCCACTTCTCAGTGTGCAACAAAATATATCGCATTTCTTCTCTAATCGCGAGGTTGTAATAACTCGATTATTACATTATCTCTAGTTACTTACTACCCGAAACGTAAACACAGCGAGTGCCGATAGTAAGTAACGCACTTACGATATTAGAGTGAAACACGCAATTGTTGAGGGCAATAGACATTTTGATAACAAGGCCAGTTACATCAATGATTTTTGTTATTGCATCAGTGTTCTAATGTAATTGGATAGGGATAATGTTTGAAAAATTCTGTTCAGTCCGTCAGATATTACACAAAAAAATATTGGACTCGTAAAGTTTCTTTTATCACGTTAGCAAACTGAACTTAGGTGTTCTACATCTTTTTAAATGTTTGCTCATTTGTGAACCTATCATTCACAAAAGAAAGCAACTGGGGAGACGCATTCTCGACTATCTCGACCCAGAATGATATATCTTATAATTTTTAGACAATGCCCACGATCCTCCCCCTTACAAAAGTGACCATTTTTTTATTTTATTATAATAATTACTCAAGATTAATAATACAATAGCAAAGAAACAAACAGTGAGTTAACAATAAATCTACTCTTCGTATCGTTTAGTAAACCCAGTACAGGTAGACTTGTGTCAGGGTTGTACACGTCTCTGAACTATTACCATAGCAATGTCTATTGATAACCTTAATTACCACACACTAAAGTTTTTTTCAATGATAATCGTTCGAGGTTAAGTAGGTAATAAAAAGTAAACAGTTAAAATTTCAACTGACGTCAATTCAGCATAATCACAATAACATTGGTTTAAAGAAAGAAACATAAACAAAGATAAGAGATTTTTATATTTGTAGTATTTGTCCAGTTCTTGAGAAACATAGTACAGAACAGAGAGAAAAAAAACAAAACACTCGATAATACCAAAGGTAGCGAAGTTTATTGATCCTATTTATGACTTACTAGAATTCTCCGAGGCCTTCGATTAAGTTGTTTACTAATATTGTCTTACTTTATTCACGTGACGAATGCAGAGTATTATAAATGAAGTATTTATTGTGGAATTACACTTACAAAAATTTAATTGAATAATCGTACAAGGTTTGCATTTGTAGTAACCAAAAAGGACTCTTACAGGGTGGCTTAGTGAGACCATGACTGTGCGATTTGGAGGGTGGAAATGAAAATAAAAAATTTAAATCAAAATTAAAAAATATTTTCATTGAAGGAACTGGGCAGTTGGGCATCGACAGTTACGACCGAGCCTCAATTATAATGCTTCAATCCAGATGCTACACGGAATAAATACCTCACACTGTGTAAACAAAATAATACATCATAACATTGATTAATTAAAAAAAACGACAAACGTTAACTACAATACATATTAATTGCAATTTACCTAATTGAAACTTCCGAACAATTAATTTTAACCAGCGTTATGTACCTACCTACATACATAGTTATTATAGAAATAAATGTTAACATTTATAATCTGGTATTATAATTTATCCTGGACTGCCGAGATGATTTTGAGTGTAACATCTGTCCCGGTCGCTGGCTTTTGGTTTGTTCGTTCTTCACTGAAGGATTGTTACTTACACCAAAATAGTGACAGGCTGGCAATTTGTCTCTATTTTGGGGTACTGTATGACCCACAATGCCAGATTTTATATGTAACTAATCGTTACCTAAAACTCTGCTCAACCCCTTTAGGAATTATGAGCGTGATTATATGAATGTATGTATGTATTTATAATCACGTCATCTTTCTCTTTTACTACATAGCTCGACGGGGATCTTGTATGATATGCCTTAGTAGATCCAAGAAGAGTCATCAAAATATCTGTAATTTTCTTCTTGTAGACTATACATGGGAAATTAATATAGTTATGAAGTTATTGAAGATCAAAGTTAGATTTTTACTTTCTCGTATAAGTACGTAGTTTATAGGAAATGTTGTAATCGTCAAAAAACTCGACCTCGAGATTTTGACGGATTTACACGTTTTGAACCTCCCTGAGTCCAAAAATACCGTTTTTGGTATTATGTTTGTGTGTTTGTCTGTGCGTTAGCCTGGCGTTAGCGCGATAACTAGAGTAGGTATGCGTTAACTTATTGCAACCAAATTTAACATGCATGTATGACATCAAAAAATAATCTATCAACTTTTGAGTCGTCGATCACGAAAGTTAAGCAACCAAGTGCGCGGTCGGTACTCGAATGGGTGGCCGAAAATTTAACATGCATATATGACATCAAAGTATAAGGTTTCTATCAACTTTTGAGTCGTTTCCGGTATAAGAGAAAGTCAAAGGGAGACCATCCCCGTTTTTTTTTTAAAGATTTTTATGAAAACATCTTAATTTTTGTCCAGAGAAACATTACCAAAATTTTAAGTATTTCATACCAAAAAATGGCTTTAAAATGTCAGCGCTCAATGTAACCACTCGATATCGGGGCCATTCAACCCAACCCTAAGTTGTTGCTTGCTAAGCGCCGCGCGACTTGAGCGCTGCATACATTGCGCCGTATTTTTTGGAGTTATTTAACACCAATAAATAAAAATCGTTTCCTATCAAGAACTTTTGCATATATTTCTTGTTGTGATGTATAGAACGTGTAGACTTCGGCTTTGTCTTAGGTCTTTTTACACCCTGTGTAATTCACACTCACCTTACTGGTAACTCCTTTCTTAAGAACAGGAAAGATTTCCTTTCGCAGGCATTGAGACCTGCAACAAAAAAAAATATAATTAGAATAAGTTACATGACATAATTAAGGGACAATATTGTGATTCTTTTTTTCTCGCTACATCTATTTGTCATAGTATGATATGATATGTTTAATTAATTGCTTATGTGTCGCTTTCTATAAATATCCACTCATTGGAATCAATCTAAGGGTCCCAAATACGATAAATTTCATGAAGAGTTTGGTATACTGCAGAATCCAGGCGATGCTGCAGCATCAGCAATAATTAAAGATACAGTGTACCATAATTTCGAATAGACCAAAGCAGCTGTGGAAATTGCTCAGATCCCATTGTTAACTACAAAATAACTGATGATAGACATTTCAAGTAAAGAAAAGTTAATGAAAACTGTATCAACTTTTTGGGAGCAATGCCTAGCTATGAGCTAGGCATTTGACATTTCACCCACATAGTCTATTCTCAAATTAAACGCTATGTTAAAACGTTTGTTAAATATCGGCATGAATAAATTTGATAAGTTGGAAAATCCCGACCTCCCACAATTGCTACGTTTCATTGAACTAATATAATAATTCCTTTATCAATATAGTCAAGTGGAGACCTATTTTTCGCATCATTGAGTAGGAAAATTGCAGTGCTTCGATCAACAGCGAACTGATGGGACCTGATTAAATTTGTTTCATGGTAATGGTCTTACAACGACACCGGGGTTTTCAAGAAGGCGACGGCCTTGAATGGTGGGTCCTTTAGCCTTTGAGGCGAACCTTTCTATTTGATTTCTAGCCGGGGGAGTCTCTTTACCGATTACTCACTAGGAGTCTAGGGCGTTACGGTCGGAACAGAGCGGAACTCGTAGGATGCCACTAAGGAGTAAAGACGTTGACTTCGGATCGGGCGCGCTGTCATGTGTCCCAAAGAGTGGACTCAGTCTTAGTCTCTGGACGATCAAGCCGAAAGGCAATAATAGAGACTACAATCTAAATAACGACTTTCATAATAATGCTAACTGCTGAGATGTCTAGCCAGTGTAACATCTGTTCTGATTGTCGGGAATTGTTTTTCGGTTCACTGAAAGTTTCAAGTTACTGTTTGGGTCCTTTTATTTACTTATTCTGCTAGCCATGATAGAGAGCCGAAGAAGACCTAGCCGTGAAATAAATCCTGGCTCCGCAGAATGAATGAAGAATGTACCACTAGCGTAACGACAGCATGCAGTTTACTTTTAATTTATTAATCCAATGCGTGCCTTTTTGTTTCTTTTAAGAAATATTTTTTATCTTATTTGTGGAATTATGTGTATTTTTTTTATGGAAAAAGGGGACAAACGAGCAGACGGTTCACCTGATGGTAAGCGAACACCAGAGGCATCGCAAATGCGTTGCCGGCCTTTAAGGAAGGAATACGCTTTTTTTTTGAAGATGTCCAGGTCGTATCGATTCGGGTACACTGCTGGCGAAAGTTGGTTCCACAGTCTTGGGGTAGGAAATTGCGCAAAAAACGCAAGGTTGTGGATAGCCAAGCATCAAGACTGTGGGGATGGATTTGTCGTCGCGAGGAACGATGGCGGAATGCAGCAGCTGGTATAAATCCGAACAACTCCTCAGAACACTCCCCGTATGTATTATGTGTATGTATTTTAAGAGCACTACCATTGTCCACCTAAATAGCGTCGGTAGTTTTCCACAAATTCTTGAAACTAGAAATCTGTTGTAGCGAATAGCGATGCGACAAAACAATTATTGTTCAAATTCTGGATGGCCACCAAGATTGTAACAATAAAGACGAGATCCGGTTTCCAAACGATAGTATACAAAGCTAAGTTTAGATTCTAGAAATAAAGGACACTGTATAGTAACATACTACGACGTGTAGTGAACGAATGCTCGGAGTTTCTTTATTAGATCGAATTAGAAAAGATATTCGTAGAAGAACCTTGCTCAGTCACCTGCAACTTTCGAACAATCATCACGCGTTAACAATAATAGCGTAAATTTTGAAAAAAATATACTTATGAAACTAGACTACTTACACAAGACATTGGTGTGAGAGCATTTCAAAATTTTTACATTTTACTGCATTAAAAAATATTTGAAAATAGGTCTTATCAAACTGAAAAAGTGACATATCTCGAAAAATACTTCAGCTATTTTCATAAAACTTTATACATCTTGTTGATAAATTCATTATTAAAATGCATAAGTAATTTACTGCATTAAAAAATATTTGAAAATAGGTCTTATCAAACTGAAAAAGTGACATATCTCGAAAAATACTTCAGCTATTTTCATAAAACTTTATTCATCTTGTTGATAAATTCATTATTAAAATGTATATAAAAGTAGGTAGCATCCCGTTGGGGTCTACGTCCGGAAGCCTCCTCGTGGCGGACCCTGGTAACGTGGTGGGGAAACTTTCTCGGCGGGTGTGTGGCTTTTGATGTCAAGTGTGTTCCCTTGGCATTCGAAGTCACATGCCATCGTCGAGTTATTTTTTTTCCCACCACGGCTAGTTCCGGACGGCCCTTTTTAGGGCCACGACCGCGCCCGAAGTCCTACGGATGTGGTCCGATGGCCCCGCAGGGACGATGCGTAAATGCATTTGACCTCCCCGCCAAAAAAATGTAGCATCCCGTTAAGAAAAATCAATTGGGTTTTCTTTTTCATAATCATACATACAAATCTAATGGTGGCAACCATTTAGGTATTACTGCAATGCGCTGGCGTTATATGACCATGATACTAAAGTGTACTCTACATCTGATGCTGACCGTACTAAGTCAAGATCATAGGTACATCAGCTCGTCGATCTTATTATATGAACATATATTATACATATATGTTAACATATAAGACACAAGTACGTGAGCCCGCATTGTTATGCAACGCTATTGCGTAAAAAAACACCATCGCTCACCGCGTATCCTTACGTGTAATTGATATAAATATTACATAATTATTAAAGTGTTTATTTTCCTTGTACTCTGGTTAGTTAGTTGCTTGTGCCTCATTCATGCGTTAACAACAATTTTGAAAATAATATATCATCTTGTAGATAGTATCATATATAGAAAAAGGGGCATCTTGTAAAAAAAACCGTTGTAACCTTTACGTACCTACAGCTAATTTCACCATTAATGTAAATAAACAATAGTAAAGTAGTATACTCGTATTTACGACGCAGCTAACTGCAGTCCAGCTATTGTATGATAATTAGTGCAACATACATAACAAAGAAGATTATTCTAGATATAAATAAAGAACGATTTCATCATCAGTACAAATAAGTATTACAGTTAAGCACATGAGAATACTAGAATCGTAATAGGTAGGTAGGTACATACAATGGGGTCCACGTCCGGAAGCCTCCTCATGCCGGACCCTGGTAACGTGGTGGGGAAACTTTCTCGGCGGGTGTGTGGCTTTTGATGTCAAATGTGTCCGCTTGTCATTCGAAGTCACATGCCATCGTCGAGTTGTTTTTGTTTTCCCACCACGGCTAGTTCCGGACGGCCCTTTTAAGGGCCACGACCGCGCCCGAAGTCCCCCGGGTGCGGTCCGATAGCTGCTCCCGGTGATCTCGTCAGGAGGACGCGCCAGGTCGAGCAGCCGTCGGTGAGAAGGCGGCATATAAGGCCGGCGACGGCCTTATAGGCCCACAGGGGCTGGCGTTAGGCGGTAGGCCCTGTGGGCTGCTGGCCACCAATTGGTGCACAATGAGTGCTTAGACGGGCAGCGTTGGGACGGTCTCGGTGTAGTTGCGCTCACGTGCGCAGATTCCGAGCTGTCCCGCAATAGCGCACTGGAGGTCAGGCCGGGGAGGATGTTTAGTGGATATGGAGGGAACGCCTGTACCTCGAGTCCCACATATCCCATGCGGTTGGCACCATCCCGCAGGGACGATGCGTAAATGCATTTGACCTCCCCGTCAACAAAAAAAAGGTAACTGAAGGCAAAGCTCGACGCGACGCCATTAATTAAGAATAGAATAGAAGGCAAAGCTAGTGTTATAGAAGCGCCACGCTAGCCACCTTTGTCTTCCACTGCAGGGTGCTTGGCGTCTTTTGAATGACCCAGGATTGTAGGCTCCGCGAATTACATTTATTGAATGTGTGACATAGAAATGAGTTGTCAAATTTCTTAATTCGTTGAAGTTGGAGTGGTAGCCACAGTTTGTCACTGGCAACGTTAGCCAGCACGCGTGGAAGAGGTTAAATGTTTGAGATTTGTAATTAGACGCCAGAATAGTTGATTATCCATTTAAATTAAGCTGAAATCAATTTAAAATATTTTCCAACCATGTGATTACAAGTTTAATCAAAGAAAACAATGGTCTCGTTCGGTAACAATAATACATTACAATCATTAATTTACTTTAATTAATCGGGCCATTGATTGTTTGCTAACTGAATTGTCATCGTGTGGTTTTAGATAACATTGTGTTGAGCACGCTATTTTCAAATGTATTTCCATTTAAAACCAATTTTAAATTAAATTAAATTAAATTAAATACTTACACATATGTAAGTATTTTATTAAATAGGTCCTATACCTATAGGCATAGGACCTATATTGTTTACACTTTAGGTGCTTTATATCTTATAATAGTACTAACCTTACATTAGGCTACTCCAGTCCTGTTTACTCTGAGGATTGTGTATATAAATTCTTGTCTATTGACATCGTACCTACCAAATCAAAGACCCGATTTTGAACTGATCAATTCGAAATTGACTGTAACTTTAATATTACTAGGTAATGCTACAGCTGAATCTGAATACTTTATCTGCAGTAAACCCTACTCCTCGCGATATTAGACAAGAGTTATCGGGGTTGTGACTTGGGACCATTGGATTTGTAAATAGGTGATAGCGAGTCACAGAATAAAAGAGTATCGAGGACAAAGTCAAGAGATTCAGCCCGCGTAGCATATCCACCGAAACATTGATACGACAACGATTGATATAGCCATTTATCGCTTTGAACTGTCAAAAATCATTGGATAAAATTAAAACCGCCATCTTGAAATTTTATCGAAACTGGGAAAATGTATCAGCTTACATAAACAGTTCGCAGTTCCGATAATATTTCAAGATGGGTGTTTTATTCAATGATTTTTGACAGTTCAAAGCGTTAAATGACTATATCATATCGTGTTTCGGTGGTCAAGCTAGGCGGGCAAGAGTCGTAGGTTTAATAATTACACTTATATGTAATTTATATCATATTCTTGACCCGAAGACTCGCCTCATTGATTCGCTAGCAAAACTGAACCGGTTGATACTATAAACAAATTTGACCTTGATCAGTGCTCGAAAGTCCGGTCAAAGTCCGATCATGTCAATGTTTCCGAATTGACTTGGCAGACGAGTCTGTGTCGTGTTATGTGAATGTGTATTTTTAAATTGCATACTAGATGAATCGTTTTTCTATACTTATGACAATGATAAAGTGGGGATATGTGGATTCTGATAACTAAGGTGTGTAACTTCACTCTATGTGATGATGAGAGGGTCCGACTTAGGTTCGAATGACGTTGGAGCGAAACACGTTACGGGCAAAAACGTTGAGCGTGATACGCTGGAGCGAAAACTTACTGAAGCGAATTCCAACAGGGCCGATTGACACTGCAGCAATCGTAAGGTAGTTTGAAACTGAAAAGGAAACTGAAAAAAGGATAAGTAGCTAAGCAATTCCTGATTATTTTTGACCTACACTATCTTTTAGACAAAAATTGTGCAATTCTGAAAATATTACATACATACGGATCGAATTGATAACCATGAAATCGGTTAAAAACAATCGCGGAATTTATGTTTATGCTACTACCTTTATTTACGCCTTGTGGCTAAAATTGAACGAATAAAGGATGATGCTGATGACAAAAAAACAAATGTCTGCAACCGTACTAAACCGTGTCACAGTCACGAGAAACATCCTTACCTTATGTGGCTAGAATTTTCCAGATTGATCTCGTCCAACGCTCGCCGAAAAGATTTAGGGAAAGATTGGTAAAGCAAGCCTGAAAATTTTTTCGATTCGTCAAGTGGTTATTATCATCCATTTTTGTTTAAATTTGTCAAATACTAATTAGGTATCATTTCGGCAAAGTATGTAAAAGTTCTGATTTGTGAAGTCTACGAAAAGTACTAACTCGTCAAGCCCTTAAAAAGTCCTGATTCGTCAATAGTAAAACTTTAACATCGCATGATCATAAAAAATAACTGAACCAATCGAGCAAGCGGAGAATCATTTGGAACAGTTGACCAGTTGGAACAAAAATAAAGGTTTGCCAAACCGAAACAAAATTAAGATACTTTTGCCTTGATTGACAAATTACGAGGGTGGATTGAAAAGTTCTCGGCCTAGTCAATAAAATAAAGTACAATCCATACAAATTTATTTTTATTTTTCGACGTAATCTCCATCTAACTCAATGCATTTCTTCCATATGTTTTCTAAAGCGTCTATACCTGTTTTAAAAAAATATTCCTGAAGCTCCTCCAAATATTGACTAACTGCAGCTTTGACCTCTTCATTTGATGAAAATTTCTGGCGACCGAGGTGTTTTTTTTAGGTTTCGAAACAGGTGAAAGTCCGAGGGAGCCAAACCAAGTGAATAAGCCGAGTGGGGCAACAATTCAAAACCACAATCGTGAATTGGAACCATAGTCTCAACAGACGTGTGAACGTGAGCATTGTCCTGATGAAACAACACTGTTTTGCTCAGTTATCCTGGGCGTTTTTCTTTAATTTCTTCACGTAAACGGCGTAAAAGAGTGCAGTAGCATGCTGACTTAATGATTTCCCCATTCGGGAGGTAGTCCACCACGATGAAGCCATTCGCATCCCAAAAGACGGATGCCATCACTTTTTCAGCTGAAAAAATTGCTTTCGCTTTTTTTGGGGTCGGTTCACCAGATTTTTCCATTGTTTGGATTGTTGTTTCGATTCTGGAGTATAGTGGTGAACCCAGGTTTCATCCATTGTTACAAACCTATTCAAAAAATCTTCCCGATCAGTCTCAAACATCTCCAAGCAGTCGCGAGAAATCGTGAGTCGAATTCGCTTTTGTTCAACTGAAAGCAACCTGGGGACCCACCTAGCAGAAACCTTAGAAAATCCAAGTTCGTGCACAATGATGTTTTGTGTTCGTTCATATGAGATGCCCAAAGTCTCAGCAATATCCCTGATAGTCAATCTGCGGTTTTCCAATATGAAATCACACACTACCGATGTTTTCTCTAGTCGTAGACGTCAAAGGCTGGCCGGAGCGAGGGTCATCTTCGATGCTTTCTCGACCACGTTTGAATTCCGCAACCCACTTTTTCACAGTGCTATACGACGGGGCAAATTCCCCTAATGTTGTTGTCATGTCAATATGGATCTCTTGTGGTGTTAATTTTTTTTACACAAATATTTAATGACCACGCTTTGTTAAATTTTCTACATTTTCCAAAAACGTTGCGCTTCGTCTCTCTCAACTCGCTCTTACTCAAAAACTACGAAACCCACAAAGAAGAAATTCACCATCGTGATAGCCAAAAAACAAACGAATTCAAAGAGGCTAGTATCATATAAATACCATCACTATTTATATGTCAGGCCGAGAACTTTTCAATCCACCCTCGTAGAATAAAACTGTGCATCACCCGCTTGACCAAATGGAACTTTCTTTGTATTTGACAAATTGGTTACAAAGCCGCCGAAAATACGTGGAAATATTTCTGACAAGACTTAATTGAACTGTTGACTTTTATATATGTTGCAATACAATTTAAAATCGCGTGCAAATGTTGATTGCTCCTGTGCAGGATGCCATATCTTCCTGGATGTCACGTGTTTAAATGATGTGTCGTACATTCAATGAAGGTATTTAAAGCATGAAATATTGCATCCTATCATAATAATAGCGCTTGTTCGTCAACTGGCGAGTGTGAAACTCGCGAGCGCGCGCGAGTTGCATCTTCCGATTTTATCCGCTTTTTTGGCATCAACTCTGATCTGAAATCTGACGTTAACGTACAGTCAGCTACAGAAACGTTATCTATAATAAATTGAATATAGGTATCTACAATATAGGTATATACCTATATTCAATTTACATGTATACCTACTTATGCGTACGTTTGGTGGGTGGTAGATTCAAGGTTTTTTTTTATGACCACACAGAATAAAATTTTGTTTAGAAAAAGATTATCAATACCAATTTAACTAAATGACTACAGTCCGTTTTTATTTGACTGTACTACGTTTTTATTTTACTGTAATGTGCACGTGAGTTGACGACAAAAATAATAGGCAAGATGATGGCAAGATCGGAAGGTGCCAGCCAACAGCGCGCGCTCTCGAGTTTCATAGTCGCCAGTTATCGAGGAGTGCAGAATGCATTTTTTTTTAATTATGCATAAAAAATATATTAAACCAATAAAAAAAAATACACACACTACCTACCATGTATTTGACACACACGCATATAATAGGTACTCTTTTGTTTATTGTTAAAGTCTGTGGTCAAATTGAGAATATGTAGGTAGATTAATATTGTTTGTCTTTAATATTATTTGTTTATAGTTGGTTTATAGTTTTACTGAATATAAAAATAACCGTAATAAATTCATTTATTACAATACATATAGTGAAATACCGCTCGCTCAATATATCTAATATAAAATCCTAATATAAAAAGAAAGTTGTGTAGCAGTAATCTGAATTAACAATATCATATAGGTAAAAATACATTATAAGTATATTTGTTATTGCTGGTTCAAAGATATTTTTGTATTTATGGCTACTAAAATCTTTTTCTCTTCTTGATTTCAGTTTCAATAAAAAAGGCTTATGGAATAATTTTATTTTTGCGTTTACAAACGCGTAAATATTTTTAATACTAGAAAAAAAAAAGTTTCATCTTAACTGGGCGTCAAATATTTGCAAAAATATATCGTTCGAATCTTAGAAGTGCAAATTTCAAAGATTTGATGAAACAATGTTTACCATAAAAACATAAGCACCGAGCACTGACAAATTTCGACAGCGAAAGCAGTGTCTCGGTGGCGTAATGGTCAACGCAGCCGCCCGGATTGCGAAAGATGCGGGTTTGATTCCCGCCTGAGACAAGTCGATTTTTTTTCAGTGCATTTTTTTCTAGTATTAAAAAAGGCTTACTTTATTTTTATATTTTTTTTTATTTAAATTTATAAGTAATTTGTTTGAAAAAATACGGCAAATTAACAGTGTAGCATCGGCGAAATCTGTGATTATAGAAGTATAGTCTTCGACAATAGAACTTTAATAATGTTCAAACTTATAGTTTAAATTAATTATGGTCGATTTTCGACCACTGGGCGAACACTAGTTATTTTTAAACAAACAAACTGCTATAGTTATTGGCGTTAGATTTTTACGGGTGTGTGCCTGTCTGACACCAACCTCCCTTGGGAAGGACTGCTAGAATCTTTCGACAGCACCCGGAACCACCAGCTTAACGTGCCTTCCGAAGGACGGAGGAAAATAGAGTTGCAAAATTTTCGGTCACCCATCCAACTACCAATCGCTTGTAGCTTGAGGTGCCGAATAACACTTTTCCGTTCCTTATCAGCACATGATAGTTCGTTATCGATACCTTGGACGATTAGAATACAATAAGCAATATGGATTACAACAACACAACGACAATCTCTTAAGTGATTATCATAAATCTATCAAAGGAGTACGTTGGCTTTTATAACTACTTTTTGTTTACTGCACTTATCTCTAACCTTGGAGTATAGATATACAATGCTTATATAAAATGGTATGACAGAGCGGTCATAATCCCCTATGTTTACAGTGGAAAATATTTCGTATGTTTTTACTATATGATTAACCCTTAACCACTGACGTGTCATTTCGTAACACTACTATCTGACGTACGTACCTTCTGCATTTTGTAAATAATATTTGATGCTTGATTGAATCAAGTGTATTTCTTATGGTTATTGTTTTCTATTTAATTATTCATATTTGATATAAAATAGGATCCATAAAAAAGTAACATTATCCACAAAAAAATATTTATTTATCAACAATCTAAAAAGTAATGATTGATTGAACATTAACTTTTAAAAAAACAACAATCAAATATTCTCTAACTATTACGTTTTATTTATTTGGTTTCACTATTTCGTCTAATCTCAAAATTAAACACTTTACAACAGTTTTCACAAGTTAGTTTAGAGCACTGCAAAAAAAAACAAGCCGGTTTGCCGCATGCTTGACAGCCTCAACAATGGATACCTCGTTGGTTAAATTGCAAAAATAATATTATGATTGTTTCAATGCAATGTTATCTTCAGGTAAAGTAGCATTTAAAGCACAAGCAAGAGTCTCATCATCGTCAAAATATTCTACTTCCGAAGCGCGATTCGACCGAATGCAATAATTATCATCTGCCGATGTTTCGTGACATTCTCGGGATAGTTTTATCGCTAATAACTCTTTTAACTTTTATTCAGTGTATTTTCTACATGTACAATTACGTGCATATGAAGAAGAATTACTTCGTAGGATCCATTGTTACTGCAGTCAAACTAGAACAAATCAATGACAAAAACTCACACTAAAACTACGTACGACATACGTCACGTCGTCGAACTCACCTGCCACGTGTCTGCTCGTATCCGTGCCAAACGCATCATGAGTGACTAGGATACTACCGAAAAGAACGACGAAATCAAAGTCTCACGCAAAATTTTATTATGAGAGAAAAACCGTTTGGGTGACGTATACCACGTACGTACGTCAGTGGTTAAGGGTTGACTTGACAAAGTTATTCCACAAGTCACAAACAAGAGGTTTTCATGTCGTAACGATCAAGAAAGCAGCTACCCAGTGCGCGGTCGGTACACAGATGGGTGACCTAAAATTTTTTAACTCCATTTTCCTCCGTGCTTCGGAAGGCACGTTAAGCTGGTGCTCCCGTGTGCTGTTGAAAGATAGCAGTCGTTCCAGTGTCAGACAGGCACATGGCCTTAAAAATGTAATGCCAAACCTTATAGCAGTATTGTCGATGTCAAGATATCGGTACTGCACCGACCCCAAATCTATTGAGAGCAGGTCAGGATAGGAAAGAAGAAGATATAACGGGGCATAAGCATAAGGTTAGGTATCACAATACTCTCAAAGGAGATTGCTCAGATCCCATACATGTTTTGCCCTAGAACCAACAATCATGAAAAAATATTTTCTGGGTTCGAAATTATAAGTAAATGACTGTATAAACGTTGATTATTGACGGACACTTCTGAGAACTTAATTATTAGCATACTACTTACCGATATTGAGGTTATGTTTCCAAACAAATGTAAAATAATAAAAAAAGAAACTAGTAAGTAAACTAGGAAAATCATGCAAAAACTTATTTACAAAGTCCGTAGTTCAAAAAGATATCAAGTCCGTTGTCCGAAAGGCTAACAAATGTTAGAAATAAAAAATCGCATCGAACACCGTAAACAAACACAAACAACAAACACAAGCACCTTATATTTTTAAAATTCTCCCTATTAGGGGAAGGTAAAGGGATCTAGGTCATACAGCCATGCCTTCAGTAGTTTTATTTCTTTTTTAGGTTTGTATTAAAATATTTTTATTGTGAAACACCTTTTAACGTATCTAGGTAGTGCTTGGCGAAAAATGTATGACAATAAACTTCATGGTCGCGACTACCATCTTTATTTTTGGCTTTGCATGTTTGCATTTAGCGTAAATAATGTTGAAAATAATAATATTGTTATTGATTGATTAATAAAATGTAATTTCATTTTAATCAATCTCTACCAAAGAGATTGTATTTTTGTAAATTAAACAACTTCGATAAATCTTTGGCTGTATGTTAGAACACCAAAGCCATTAAAAGGTGATCTTATGGTTTCTAAAACGGTAGAATGATAAAGTCTTTTTTAAAATTAATTTAATATTCAGAAGTGTCCGTTAAAATCTAATGACTGTTAATTATAGCATAAATTATAACAAGAATTATCAAATATTCCAATATTTTGTTGGTTCTGAGGCAAATTTGAGCAATCTCCTTTGCTAGTCTCTAGGACTGATTGCATGACTAAAAAAATTCATGCTATCGGTAACGCTTAGTTCATCAGTCGAAAACTCTAGACGCGAGCGCGACCAATCAATCAATCATTTACTACAAAACTACTTTCAGTTTCAGGAAGAAAATATTTGATTAGATGAGTAAAGATAAATGTTTGTGGGACTTCAATTAACACGCCGAACAGATCGTGTAAGCTATTGTAGAAATTGTGATATACGACGTGTTTGTTTGTCACGACTATGCTGACAAGTGGACGGATAAATATCGTAAGTCAATATTTTGCTCTCGTAATAAAGAAGACATAGTAACTCGTTGTCAAGTCGTACAACATACGATTACATTTTAAAATTAAATACGGTAATACATACCATTATTTTTATGTAAGCCCGGACTGCATGCATAGGATGCATCTCTGCAGCATGTGATGCCGGCAGAGTAGAATAGCATCACCCCATATCCTCTAATGGTTGTCATAGAAAGCGACTAATGGATCAGAAAAGGGGTATTGATCATCTTATCCTCCACCAATTCGCATTGGGCAAGCGTGGTGGACTACTGCATAAACCTTCTTCAATGACATAGAGCGGCCTTGTGTCCCAGCAGTGGGCAGTAAAACTCTTAGTTCGCATTGGAATGGTAGCCACAGTTTGTCGGTGACAACGTAGACCAGCACGCGTAGTCCTTTAAAGGGTGGGGAAAAAAGCTCACAGAACACTCGCCGTGGTACAGACGGTAGAATGCACTCAATGACGCAACATTGCAACGATTTGACTTTGGGATTACGAGTGTGATTACTGTATTTATTTTTATGACAATTGGTTGTCAGACAAGCATACGGTCTGACTGGTGGTAAGCCGCCACCGTAGCCTCTAGACGCTTGCAATGCAACACTGACGTGATACTCGCGCGCTGCCAACCCCTAATCCACTTCCCTCCACCGATTAATCTCTAGGACATTTGATACGGAAGGGACTGCGGTCTTCTGTAAGGTGGAGGCTAGTTCACTCGTGTTCCTTATTAGAGTCAATCCTTATCATATCAGCCGAGATACGCCGACTGTTGGACATAGACCTTTTTTTGACGGAAAACGTTTTAGATAGGGGGACATAGGCCTCCTAGGTTCTTCGACCTGATCATTCCTGCCCACATCAGGCGGCTTCCCGCGACCTTTACCAGATCGTCGGTCCACCTTGTAGGGGGCCTACCAACGCTGCAGCTCCCGGTACGTGGTCGCCACTAGGACCTTTCCACCCCAACGACCGTTAGTCCTCCTCGCAATGTGCCCTGCCCACTGCCACATAATTAAGGTCCGCATCATTATTGTTTAGTTGACATGTTTTGTTGGTAGCCATTCAGATGAATTTCCGTAGGAAAATTTCGCTTACATTCCTTCTAAATAACAAAGATGACACGACAACCAGTAACAGTCAACGGTGACGTCACGCCGGATAATCAACAGCGCAACACCAATTCACACCGTTTGACTGATAACGAGACGGCAGGCAGTAAAATATGAGGGTGACCAATTTTTGTGTTGCATTTGAGACTATTTCTATTTAAAAATCTAACTTTGACCTTCAATAACTTTATAACTATTAATTTCCCATGTATAGTCTAAAAGAAAAAAATTGTCTTAATGATGAGCTGAATACGTAGTTCACGGCTTTGTCATACGTCTTTTTATATCCGATTCATTTCATTGAGACCAATCCAAAGACCCCAAACATTATAATTACAGGAGCTGTATAGTACCTTTCCTGTAATTTCGTGAAGAGTTGGATATAATGTCATTAAAGTTACGGCAGACATAAAATAATTTATGATTTTCAAACTGCTATTCTTGAATTATAGCTATAAAGGCCCTATTAAAATACCTTTTTATTTATGGCACATAATAGCTGACATGCGAGATTACTTGAGAGCTAGCACCTAAGTAGTATATTAATTATAACATATAAAGATAATTTTTTTTTATTCCTATTGGTACCAAGAGTTGGTAAGCGTAGCCACAACGTGCGCACGCGCACGGCTCGCGTCTTCGGCTTCCATGTACTCGATGCATGCGAAATTGTGAACAATTTATGCAACCGACGACGTTAGACAATCAAAATTTATGGACGGCCATTAATTTATAATAATTCGGTGTCAATTGTAATTTATATGTCGACTGTTATTTTTTCTATTGACTTCGCAAATGAGTCATTTTGTTTTCAATGTTCGTGGAATAAACCAAATAAAATTATTTTTTAAGGCGAAGATAAGGGCAGGCGACCTTGGCCATACTGAGTGGAGCATTCGCGCGCCTGCATAACACACTCAGAAACAACACAGGAAACGATTTTTTTTTATTTTTCTTAACAAGATACTACGTTTTCTCATAGAATGATAGATTTTATTTTGATATAGATGATAGACCTATTTTCAATAATTTTCTGGTCCTCCAGCGAACACCTAGCTCGGTGGAAGATCTTCCCTTTTCGCTGAAGATGTGGCGAACCCAGCCACATCCAATAACATGAATAAATTCCTCATGATCTCACACCCAAGGCAGATAAATATCCAGAATATTCGCTTAGATTTAGTATGATACACATATCAATTAGCCACACACAAGCTGGTAGAATCTTAATAAGCGTGGACTCAATACCATAACCGTATCGCATTTATTGGCACATTCGGAACCTCCACGTGTAAGCTTCAGTAACCATGACAACCTGATTAGATTCAAATAACATACTGAAAGCTGATACATACTTTATTGTTACACATCAAACAAGTAGGTATAAAATTTAATCCTAACTAATATCATAAATGCGAATGTGACTTTGTTTGTTTGTTACGCCTTCACGGCTAAGCCCTAAACCGATTTTAAAAATTCTTTCACCAAAAGAAAGTTATTTCATATGTACAATACTACTTCATTATTTGACTTAAATAACAAAATGACAGCCAATTTTGTTAAAGAAAAAGAAATCCGTCAGACGGAACCATTGTTGCAACACTTACGACGCAACTCTACATGTCCCGCGTCCATTACTACTTCATACGAGTGAAGACTAAGGGTTCGACCCTTAGTCTTCACTCGTATGAAGTAGTCTCGCCACAGAGTTAATTTTTACTCATTTGTGGTGAGCGTGCCAACAGAACGACTTCAGACGTTCCTCAAGGAAGATTTCTGGGCGAATCCTAGTCACTCATGATGCGTTTGGCACGGATACGAGCAGACACGTGGCAGGTGAGTTCGACGACGTGACGTATGTCGTACGTAGTTTTAGTGTGAGTTTTTGTCATTGATTTGTTCTAGTTTGACTGCAGTAACAATGGATCCTAAACGTGTGAGGTAGGGATATGTCGCGTAAATCTGGAACAGGTTCTTTATCGCGAAACCCTTCTTGACTGGCTCGGTTTCGGTGAGGTATCGTTTCGTTTTATTTATCGTGAGTGGCGTTGACAGGCAGCGTACAGTTCTGTTCTAAAAAGACGAGACAGATTTCGGAATACACATGAACATGCCTACTGATGACCTATGACTTGATACATGCAACTCAAATTTATTCAATAAAAAATAAATATACGAATTATGTATGCTAGAACATCGATAACTTGAAATGGTGCGTTTAATATTTAATGGCGAAATTCTCACCCACCGCGTTTCAATTATGTAAGTAACTACGCAACGCGAAGGACACACCCTTAGTAGACTTCGAATAAGAATATCTATCGATTAGATAAGAATTCTTGTGACATTTAATACGCAGCTTAATTGTTTCATAAAGTTACGCTTTCTTTCATTGGGATAGGCAGCGCTCACAAAGAAGCAAATGGAAAGACACTTGCTACTATCCTTACTCTCATCAGCCTTCACAGTCCTCTTACATACTCGATGATTTCAAGTACGTTAGACCTGGCTAGCCCATTTTCAAGACGTTTTCGATTTGATTGATAAAATTTCCGCCTTTTATACAATGACAGTATTATGTGATTATACTGTCAAATGACGCTCTGTCATTGAGCGTCGGCGCCAGCTAGCAAAACCTTGGCAAAGCCTTTTAGCCCACGTAAGTAGCATGTTATAGAAACACCAGCTCTTGTACAGTAAGCTGCGTATAAGCAAAGGCGACCTATATCATAGGTCAGTCTCGAATACTTATTGAGATACTCTGTGGCGACAAGTCTTCGAGACTGAAACCTTGTCACCGTGACAATTTTTGCAACAGCTGTTAACAAATACAATGACGTCATAAGAGAGAGGTGTGGTTGAAAGAAGATATAGTGACAAGATTTGAGAAAGGGATGCTCAAATGGTTCGGTCTTTTAGATAGGATTTGTGAAAGTAAATTGAAGAAAAGGATTATATGAATCGGTAAGAGACGCGCAGCGAGAGGGTTAACACATTAGCTGCCTTTACACTTACTGTGTTCTCAGGAGCGTAGGTACAAGATTGCACTCGCACGATAAAGCGTAAGCCGCAAGGCAGATAGAAGATTTAAGTCGTAGACGCGTTACGGACGGGGCGCAGACGAGGCACGGACGCGACTTTTGAAATTATATAGAAAAGACAGTCTTGCTATAGGTCTCGCCCTCGGAACTACGCTCGGTAGGCATGGCAACCTGCTCGCGTCCTCGCCCCGCACGCGTCCATGTCTTACATCTCTTCTGTCTGGCCTGCACTCAATTGTAAAGGCGGCTAATGCAGCGTTATAGCGCGAGTCAGAGCGCTAGCCTAAGTATGCGTTCGTTTGGCCTTTAATCTACTTCTGCTGACGCTACCACAGACAAGTGTCAATTTACTTATAACAGCTTCTGGCAGCTGGCAACAACAAGCCCATAAAAGACCACATGTACAAGGCACAAAGTCCGCGCAAACATGATAAAAGACCTTATCTAAATAGACTTAAGTGCGCACACCTTTATCGTACAAAATAAATTCTTTGTCGCACGATATTTATCAGCTGTAATGATAGTTATTGCCACTTATTCTACGAGATAATGTTCTCGTAGATTTGCGAGATCACCACACATCCAAACATTAATTATAATTAAACAAAAAGTCTAGGAAATATCAGCTGATGCTAATCAAAAAAATGTAAATATGCACTCCACTAGCCACCCTCGCCTTGCACTCGCTAAGTCCGTTTTGGAATAGTGGCTACAGTTTATCCACAACGTAAGTCTGCATGCCCAGTCTTGGCAAAGTTTGGATGTTCTTCGTTTCTCGTGAACCAAGTATTACCCTAAGGAATATACCATATGGATGCCATAGTTCCAGATTGGCTTCAGTACTTTGTAAATTAGAAGTTTATTATCCACTGACTATCAAGTTTCCTCCTCTCTTCCTTGAGCCTTATGATTCATGCTCTATCTTCTGTTTTATATGTTGCATCCAGGTTAATGTCCTCAATTATCGATACAACAAAGTAATTCTCAAATTAGCCCATTAAAAAAAAATAAAGTAACACTTTTACAAACCCGCTCATCACCAAACAAACACATTTCGAAACAGATGTTAACAATCCACATGAGTACATGACGCATCAAATACATTACTGTTTATTTACGGAAGTCGGGTTAGTGGTACAGCTGACGACACGATAATTACGGCTGAAGTCAAGGAAAATCCGGTTTTACTGCTTCGGATTAAGATGGTTTCTATATTGCTTAGAAATATCTGTCAGCAACGTTTGTTGGTTGAAGACTTACCTAGTAACGCGTTTACGTTTGTTCCTTGAATGAAAGTCTTGTGTTAGGCAATAATAATGAATGGTAACTCATTTGTATGTAGCACAATCAAGAAATAGAATTCACTGCCAGCACATGTCTTCCCCCTTCTTACAAAACTGGGTCAATCAAAAGAGACGCTAAAATTGTCAAGGCGAGGGTGGTACTGCGTCGCTTACATCATCTCTCGCACTGGTTATCTTTGCATTTGGACTATACTTCAGCGTGCCATCAGGTGGAATGGAGACATTTGCTAGAACTATTAAAAAAAGGTTCCGAAACATTGGAATAAATATATCAAAATACACGCGAGTTAATCACGTAAAAGAAGTTTTATTTAAAGCGTTTAAGGTATTTGAATAAATGAAGGAGCAACCTCTCAAACAAGTATTTGTTGAAAATAACCTGTGACACCTGACAACGACTCGCAAAGACAGAAACCTTGAAATTCCTTTGAGCAATAGAAAAACAATCCAGTAAGGAAGTTCTAATGACATAGCGAGCATTCAAATCGCTACACATCCGAGTGACAGACATAATATAAACAAAGTTTATAAAGTCGTGTATAGGTAAGTAAGGTCGAAGATGGAATCGATCTTCACCTGAAACCCTCAACCACAGAGGGACTGGTTATCTTATACTATCGGAATATTACCACTATAAGTAGATCTCGACTCTCTCTCTCTCGACAAAGCAACTGTAACAGACACCTTTTTAACCTAGGTATCACGGACAGTCCACTATGCAGAGCCTGCATGGTGACAGAAGAATTAGCCGCCCACGTTCTGCTGGAATGCAGTGGAGTGGCCTGCTACCGGGCAAAATATCTGGGATCTCCGAGTAGCCTCCGGGAGACATTTGGTGACGTTAAGGCACTGGGTGGCTTCCTGGAGGAAT
The DNA here is from genome assembly GCA_955850985.1 of Elophila nymphaeata. Taxonomy (NCBI): domain Eukaryota; kingdom Metazoa; phylum Arthropoda; class Insecta; order Lepidoptera; family Crambidae; genus Elophila; species Elophila nymphaeata. The sequence goes on from OY039066.1 coordinate 24,764,504, forward strand.
TAGGATACGTGGAGTGAACCAGCCCCACGCCCTCTGGCGCAAAATAGGCGCAACAGTCGTCGATTTGCGGAGACTGCCCGATTGAAGACGATGTTAACACTATAGATATGGCGGCATACTCTTCTTTCGTTTCGATGGCCTTTTTCAGTCTCTATAAAAAATTATTCGCCCAGAATTCTGCCCCGAATCGCAGATTCAGCAGCATTCCACAGGTCTTCAAGCGTGGAATTTATAGGGCACACGGGGCAAGATATTAAGTGAGCCATGGTTTCCGGGTAAGCATTACTCTCGCATTGGTTGTTCCTGATGTAGCCCCACCGGCACATATTTTCTCCTTACTGCGACCAACCTGTGTTCTCAATCTGTTTAAAGATTTTCAAGTCAGCCACGGTAGCTTATAGCCAGGGGCGAGATTATCGGACAAGGCTATAGGCGAGTTAGGTACCACTTCCCTCCAGGGCCTGAGTCTAACCTGCGAAGGGTCTTTAGAAGAAGAGTGCATACGCTTTAGGAAGCTCTGGCAACTTTTAAGTCGTGTGGGAACATTGGGACGTCCGTGCATACATTGGATGACGAGGGTCATCCAACTTTTGGGTCACCTTGACAGAGCGTATCGCCTCTCTACAACTATTTGGAGGGCCTATGTCGGTCAGTGGATACAGCAATGTCAGTGGGGTCGACTTAGGCTTTAGGCGGCATACTAAGATATGCATAAGATAGTGGTAGCTAGCCAGGCGACCACCAGCCAAATTGACCACAATTTTTATATACATAAAATGTACCCTTTCAAGCATTACGCATACTTTGGGGCAGGTGGGACCAATGTACCCCGATTGCTGAGATGAGTGTAACATCTGTCTTGGTTGTTCACTGAAGGTATAGTCGGTTTTGGGTAAGTACCCCGTGTTGATAGACTGACAATCTGACACTATTTTAAAACACTGCATAGCCCATAGATAGGACACGGAGTACTAAACCAATGGAGAGTGCATAAATCCATTTCTCTTTAGAAACATAGTTCACCACTTTGCGATGCGGGGGCATCGAGGCATTGACAACTCGGATTGGTCACCGCATTTACCACGTTTTGTTGAGAAACCAAAAATATTATCGAATATCGATAAAACGATAGTTTTACACTCAGGTGTGAGGGAAATGTAATAAATCAAAGTTGTTACTCTGCTCTTGAAATCAATTAACTTGTAAAATATACTTCATTTTATGTCTTTGCTGCTAGATGTGAAATCAAAAAGTTCTTTATTTCAATTGAATTTGCTACGTACTTTTGAATCGTCAAAAGCTTTACCACTGACCTAAAAGCGTCTGTACGGTAGCCGAACGCGCAGGCAGGTGGACTCGTGTTTCTGTGGGAACGGAGATCGATCCTCGGCCTCCGTCAAGCTAACGACGTAAACCCTCTCCTAGCACAAGTGCAATAGCTTAGTTGGTTAACAGGATAAATATTATGCTAACACAGTCATATTATTCTTTTATTTAAAAAACCGTTTTGCGAGAAATGTACGAAATATTTTAGTTACCATAATCTCTGGTGTTTATTACTTTGTTATCAACTATCAAAGTGTTTTGTTCACGAGTCATAGTTGTTTATATCTTGCTTCGAGTTTATTTATAAAAATGTATAATTTATGTATGTTTACCGGTAGAATAAGTTTATGATGATACTTAATTTAAACTAGATATTTTTGTGGGCGTGGAAGTAATATGACAACAGAAAACAAATCTTATATTCAAAGTCAAATATTTTATTTCCGGCAATGCCCAAACATTAATATTATTTACTATGATAAAGATATGAGGACTGTGATGGATGACAATAGATGACGTGAAAGAAATATATAAGGACCGTAGCGAGTGGAAACAAGTGATGAAAACGACGTGACTTTATGTTTTTATAAAAAGTTCGAGCAAATGACTCCATTCCACCTGATGGTAAGCAAAAGTGGAGTTCAAATGCGAAGATAGCTAGTGCCAGAGCAAAACTCAATCAATTTAATCCACAACAGTGCCCATTTCTAAACATAGGACTTACTTACAGGTGAAAAAAACCTCGGTGATGCTCTGAAGATCAACTGGGGCGAACAGTAACAGTCAAAGACAAAAAAATTATGTAATAACAATAGTTTGTTTTTACCCATCATTCCTAATTTATATGTTTAATTATTTGAATTTAAATTTGGAAAGCGTCTCCCTATGCTAGCTTGCCTAATTTGCTAAATTACCCACTTTAAAGTGAGATGTGTGTGTGTATGTCTTAGAGTAAAAAATTGGTTATCTGTAAAGTCGGTTTACTGACGATAGTTGAACGTGACAACGTCTTAAGAAAATACTGATGGAATAGTAGCATTTTTCAAAAGAAAAATTTAATTTCATTTGTTTTGCCGGCCTTACACGAGGTAATGCCGCATGCGTCATGTTTTTTCGTGCGTGCAGCCGGCTCTATCGAATTATAAGACGTTGTCACGTCAAAAACTTAAAAGAAACTCTTTTTGTCTATCAACTGAAAGATACCACAATCGGTCATGAAGCCATCCAAGTCGGTCACCCGCTGGCACAGCGCCACTCTAGGTCATTGTCAACTGACACGCCCCCGCTAAATTTAGCGTAGTTTCCGCTAAATCTAGCGAATTTGTATTTTTGTATTTGTTTTTACTTCATTCATTAGGGATTTAGTGTTCCTTGTCTCTTTATAGACGACAATGAGATTTATGTGAGGTCACTACATAAAGAAAGGAAACTAAGAACATACATATAAAATCACGCTCATAAACCCAAAGAGATTGACCAGAGCTTTAGGTAACAATCATCATCATAATCATGATAACAGCCTTTATAATTCGACCCACTGCTAGGACACAAGGCCTCTCCTTGTCACCGAAGAAGGTTTAGGCAGTAGTCACGCTTACGTAATTCGAATTGGTGGACGAAGTATACCCTTTGCTGATCTATTAGTCGCCTTCTACGACCTCCATTTGAGGATATGCGGTGATGCCGGCAGAGTAGAAACTCTGCCGGAATGACATGGCATCAATTGTTACACATAAAGCCACATCTCACACAGCAGTACATATATGGGAAATGCAGATCCTCAAAATAGTAACTTAAATTTATGTGTAATTATTAGTCAGCGAATCTTTTCCAGACTCTAACATAGCCAACAGTCTCTAGGACATTGGAGCAGCAAGGATGATTAATAAAATTGTTAATGTCCAATCTTTATGATCTTCGTAGTTGGTATAGATCGTGAAGAATCCCGACTGAGAGAGTTTCTGAAGCGCGTGTAGACCACCGAACCAAGGAGTCACTCGCGCGGTACCACCCACATCGACATTCCCAAGGATGTTTGGTGTCAGGCACGCGGCCGGACATAAAAGTATGCCAAAAGCTTAAAGAAAACGGGAGCGTGGAAGTATATTGGACCAACTTCAAATAAATTGAGACCAGTGTAGGAAGGAGTTGGACTATCTTCAAGCGAATCGGAATATTCCTCTATCCCTTCCCTAGCTATCCTAGTCAAAATAGATTGTTGCAAGATACTTATGATGTTTACAAGATTATTTATTCACAAGATTCTTGGGCTATCTGTAGATTGCTGCCAATGTCGAGCATGACGTTCGCACAAATTTTCCTTTCATTACACGCGCGTTTCAAAGTTCACAATTTTGATTATTTTGGGATGCGGTAAACATCGCAACAATATATTTTCCGATTTACTGCAGTTGGCACGGGGACATGACTTTTCACTCTATGATAAGGTGCGCTAAATGCGCTAATAACTCAGATTTGTATTATAAAATACCAATTCAATTTAGCTTTAATGTATGTAGTCATCCATCATTCGCCTTGCTCCCAATTTGGGGTCTGGTAATGCGGTTGCGTTACACTTATCTATAATTTATGTTGGATTGAATTTCGGCACCAAATAAACAAATCACATGTGACATGCACTTACACTTAACCTCTCCACTCCTTAGCAAACAATGTGTTCATTCAGCATGCAACTTACTGTCTTGACCGAAGCTATATGTAGCCATATATGAGTATGTATAAAATATGAGAAAGATTCGATGCGATGCAAGGAATCTATATTTCATTAGCCAAAATTATGATACGTGACGGACTGCGAAAAATAAACAGTGACGGTGTCAAGCTAGAGGAAGTTTATAAGTAGCACCAGTGGTAGGACTAGTGTAAGGACTGAGAGGTAACAGATTCGCATGGCATGGACATATAACGAGAAGAGATGATGAGAATGTAACAAAGAAAGTAATGACAATGAATGTGGATGGATATACATAGAGGGGAAAGGAAGACGGAACAAAAGATGAATAGACTGTGTGAAAGATGATATGGCAAAGATGGGTGTTTATATTGAGATGACGGCTGATCGCAGAGAGTGGAAGAACAAAACATATTACGCCGATCACAAATAAAATTGGTGATGAGAAGTGTCAAGCTACATGTGCGCTGCTACTAAAGAAGTTGCGTGGACGGTGGAGCATAATACCAGCAACCATAAGTACATCACACTATTCACTTGGTGCCAAAATATTAGAAAAGCGCTTTTTAAACTGGGTCAACCACAATATTTTTTCTTTTCCTCTTCCATGAGCCGCCATATCATCTTTCACACAGTCCATCAAACCTCTCTTCAGTCCTCCTCCATTATCATCCACTTCATTCTCCTTATATAAATAAACATAAACTAACGATTATTTGGATTTCATTTTGGAAGATACATAAGAGCACTCGCACAAATAGCAGATTGTCTTTTTATTATTATCTATTGTTATTATTAATGGTTGTTTTACAATTCCATTTACTATTTTGTTTTTAGGCTAGCTAGTCGTATTATAAAAAATAATATTAGTAGAAAGTTGTGCGCGATTGTAATTGAGATACAAATTTATTTGTGTTTTATTGTAATCTTCTTTTTTATATGTAGGTTTGTATCTTGTAACTGTGCCAAAAATTACAAAAAAATAAGTATTTTAATACCATTATAAAAGTCAAAGTTTATTTTGCAGTTTGACGTGGAAGTTCTAAGCCTTCTTTTACCTGATAAGAGAGGTATATTACTGAAAATCTTTCCTCTTTATAATATTACTATAGATATAGCATTAAGTATACAGGAGGATATATTTTATACTAAGATCAAGCATGTTAAGGCATTCAGGATGTTTGGGAGTTATTTAACCTTCTTGCGTCTTATATTTGGTCTACTATCTCGACTACACTTTACGACTGGGCTTTTCTTTGTTGGTTCACTTTTTGGGTCTCATTCCCCTTTTATGTTGGCGACAGGCTAGCAACCTGTAACTTTATTGTGTCCACAGTGTATTGGTGGGGTACTAACACCTGGGGGTGGTCCAGGAAATAAGACAACCTCACCTGCTCGCGGTACACCCTACCGTACAACAGACGAGGTTCTGGCGCTCCCCGCCAACCCGCACTGAGCCAGCGTGGTTGGAGAAGGCGCAAACTCCCCCAAATGACTTTCAAACCCAACCCAAGGCCCCAAGTGCCTGGCGGTACCGAAGGCCGTGCCAGCGGTGACGGACATTGGCGAGCCGCCGGGACCAGGGGGTGCCAAGAAGAATCCCCGGGCGGCGATAACCTCTCGTCATACGACTTTGGCCCTGGCAACCTATAACACACGCACACTGCGGACTGAGGAGAAGTTGCTGGAACTAGAGGAAGAATTGAGTAGGATTCGCTGGAGTATAGTGGGATTATCTGAAGTCCGAAGACAGGGCGAGGACACGGTGATTCTTAAATCCGGTAAGCTGTTCTATTTCCGGGAGGGGAAGATCTGTCCCAAGGTGGTGTCGGGTTTATTGTCCACAAGTCGCTCGTGAACAACATTGTACAGATCGGTATTGTGTGGAATAGGGTGACGTACCTTATACTCAGAATCACCAAACGGTATTCGTGGATTGTCATACAGGTACACGCCCCGACCTCGACCCACCTCGACGGGAAAGTGGAAGTAATGTACGAGGACATTTCTCGGGCAATACATGCTTCCAGGACCCACTACACTGTTGTCATGGGAGACTTCATCGCAAGGCTAGGCAAACGTGGCGATGATGAGTTGAATGTGGGGCAATTTGGAGCAGGAAGCTGGAACTACTGTGGTCAGATCCTAGCCGAATATATATGGTGGGAGGGACTCTATGCGATGAACTCCATTTTCAAGAAACGGCTACATCGGAAACTCGCGACACACGCCAATTTAATTCGGAACGTATTAAAGAGGCCATCGAGCGGAACAAAGGCAGAGGAAAAAAATTAATTTGAAATGGAAAAGAGGTATAACTTTCAATCTAGTAGTACCACGTTACAAACCTGTCACTATTTTGAGGCACCGTATGCCAGATGTGGCTTTATGTGACCAAATGTTACCTAAGGTAACCCCTTCAGGGCTTATGAGCATGATTGTTGAAATAATGTCATGAGCTGACATTGAATAGCTGTTTAATCTGAAATATACTGATAAAATAAGTTACTAAGAGCCATACGAAAACAACGAAAACAAGATCACGGAAGTTCGGCATTGACATAATAATTGAGATAAGTAGCCGTTTCTTACAAAATATGCCCCGTGATGATCTTATTTGGCTGTTGGCCAGCGATTCCTTGTTATTTTTTTAATACTGAAAGCGAGGAAGCGTCTGAAAATATGATGGCTTTTGGATGAATTTTAGTTACTTACTACATAACCGTAATAATAATCTGGGCGTAAAAGGGACGAACTAATAAGTGTGCTACGACCTTTAACAGTATTTTGATCACACGTTTGCGGATGAGCCATGACATTTTTTATTGTTTTATAAAAAGTCTAGCAAATAACTCCATTCCACCTGATGGTAAGCAGAACTGACAAGCCGCGAAAATGCAGTGTTATTTGCCTATGGCCTTCTGTAAGGGGAAGGTACTGCCCCAATTCAAGCTGCTCCAAATTCGAGCGGCTAGTTCCTACCTCTAGGATAATTGCATTATTCGCCATAATTATGATGTTACTGGTGACACAATGGATTCTAGACTATACGTGAAAATTAGTATAAGTTACTTAAAAACCGGTTTACTTCAAACTTGTTATTCATCGAAAGATCTAGATTTATACAACCCATTTGCTCGCGGCTTCGTCCGTATGGGTGCCGTTTCCCAATAAGGCATCCCACAGGATTCACGCAAATTTCTCTTGATTTGATCAATTCTGTTTTATCATATCCCTGCGACAAACAAGTAAAATAGTGTTGTACGTTGACCCACTTTTCTAGTGGAGGCCAAAAAATAAACTCCAAAAAATACCGCGCAATGTATACAGCGCCCAAGTCGCGCGGTGCTTAGCAACTTGGAGACGTGCGAGACGTTCGGTCAACTGAGTTGACTGGCCCCTATATCGAGTGGTTACATTGAGCGTTGTAGTTTTAAAGCCATTTTTTTAAATTTTGATAATGTTTCTTTGGACAAAAATTAAGAAAGTGTTTTCAATTTGTTTTCATAAAAATCTTGAAAAATATATCTAACTTTGACCTTCAATAACTTCATAACTATTAATTTCCCAGGTATAGTCTAGCTAGAAGAAAATAAATGGTCCTAATGATGAGCGGAATAGGTACGTAGTTCTCGGCTTTGTCATAGGTCTTGTTACACTCGTTATAAAGATTTTGACATTAGATTTTTACGGCCGCCTGTTGACTTGACACCAACCCTCCTTGGGAACGACTGCTATCTGTCGATAGCAGCCAGGACCACCAGCTTAACGTGCCTTCCGAAGCACGGAAGTTTTGTTTGGACGCTCTGTCAAGTAAACGCTATGGGAACCTACTTGGACAGACTAAAACATGGACATTATAAAACTGTCACTTTTGCTAAATTACTTTATACGCAAGTTATATGTGGGTAATTCTACGATAAGAGGTTTCAAGTCCTTAGAGGATACGGCCACGGATAAAAGTTGCAGTTTTGACATTAAACACTTATATTACGATTTTTGTCCTATTTATGTATCTTTTCACATAAGGGCAAGTCACTTTATGCATATTTTATTACTTTTTACAAGGCCAGGGTAAATATATTGGGCAGGGTAGAGACACCTATGATATCTCGATATTGCAGTTCTTCATGAAGGATTTGTGGAGATTTCTTAGAGTATCCACATGAACTTAAGTTTATTTTTAGTCTCATTTTTTTTCTTAATAATTAAATATCTTTCTTCTGGCTAGGTCTGATTTAAGTTTGGTAACTATAACTCTTCTATGAGAATTAAAACTTTGATCCTTAACATCTGAAAACAATGGCATTTTCTAAAAAATTGTTACATTTAGAAGCACAAGTCGTTGCCTATGCTCTCTTGCTTTCTTTTTCCATATCTTTCGTTGTCTCTAGAAGTCATTTGGTCGACAGCCTTTGTAATTAATTTCTCCTTCTTTTTTAAATATTTTGTCTTTTCTTTTTACTTCTGCAATTCATATTTTTCGGAATCATTTTTAATATGTTCGTATCGTAGTCTCTCTGCTTCACGTTTCTTCTGTAATCTTTCTTCACGTGTTAACTTTTTTCATGACGCCATGATCTGTAACAATATTAGACAATAATATAATAGCAATATGAACTGAGAACCTCCTTTATTTTTCAGTCTCAAGAATTTACCAGAATTATTTAAATTATTTAAAACTGTAACCTTGATAGAAATAAGCTATATCAGAGTTAGTTTGCACTAAAATTATCTCCCCTGGTCAACAAATCTCTCCCCTGACAGTTATCTTGCCAGGGGAAATATGGCAGGGGAGAGATGTTTTCATGATAAATTTTATTGTTTTGATTGACATAAGAAATGTTTCGGTACATTATGTATCACACTTAATCTCTTACACGATTATTCAATTAAGACTAGTAAATGCAAATGAATTAAATGAATAATATAACTTTTTTGACTTACCAGTGGAGAGACACAATGACCTCGCGAAACCACTAAACTGCACTAACACGTCGCAACAACTAACAAATGACGGCGCTCTTAACGGCTCACGTGTTTTGCATTGCTAACTTCACGTCGATAGATGATCTTGCGCGCTATTTGGAATAGGGCCGTTTTATATTTATGTTTTTAGTAGCGAAATGAAATTTGCCAGGGTAGATACACAAAAAAAGTGGGACAAAAGTTAAGTATAAAAATTATTGCAAAAAAATAAATATTGTTCTATTTTTCCTTAATAATACTTAAATATATTTATTGACATTTGTGTTTAACATACTTTAGTTTTTGCAACTGATACAAATAAGGTATGTATCGTCTGCAAATTAAACTGAAACCGACAAGGGGACAGGCCAGGGTAGAGACTTTTTTAGAGTTTATAAGGAATTTCAGAAAAATGTACTATAATTGTGCGTTTATTCGTGACGTTATTTTATAAAGCACATTAAGGTGATGTGCTTCATTGCGAAAAATAACCACATATAGAAGAAAATTTCTATTTTAAACTGATTGCCGCACAAGTTACCTCTTATCGTAAAATTACCCATGTACAGACAACAGCACGTTGGGTTACCACAAACTGTCAAATTTTCCTAATCGATTATGCACTTTATATTGAATAGACTTGGGTTCAAAATCGTTTGGAGAAATTTGACAGTTTTGTATAGCCGGACGTGCTGTTGACTGTACGTTAGCTTTGTTTTATTTTGTCAAAACTTTTTAGGCAGTGTTCGAAATCCTGCGAAAACTAATTACGCAAATTTTCGCAGATAATCTGTTAAACGGCCAATCGGAAATTACATGGAGCCACGTAATACCCACTGTGGCAAAAGTAACGAAAAGGACTAAACAAACAAACATAGCGTTAGTTATTAATCATACCACAGGGTATCTGATTACATGTCGTTAGATGACCTCATTGCGCTCTGAGCTCAGTGTAGAATAACAATTATTATAATATATTAGATAAGACCACGCAAATAATTATTGGGACACATTATTGATAGAACTAAATTATCAACATTTTGTCTAAACTGCGGCCGCACTGTTTTTGGTGTTTCTTTTCAGTCATGGTAGGGCAAAGCAGACGAGCCGCTCGAATTTGGAGCAGCCCGAACTGGGGTAGTACATCCACCTTACAGAAGACCACAGTAAAAAAAACCTTAATGTGGTGTTATATTTCTGTTGGTGAGTAAGGTCGCCAGAGGAGAGGTCACCTGTGGCGACATGTTTAAAGGGAAAGGGGAGACACAAAAGAACCCGTTGGGCCGAAGTGCACCGTGAGGAAACTCACGGCCCAATCATAAGATAAGATAAGATAAGGTCGCCAGAGCTCAACGGGGTAGGGAAGTGGATTAGGGTTGGCAGCACGCGAGTGTTACGTCATTGTTCGCATCTATAAGCTACGGTGGCTGCTTACCACTAGGCAAGGCGTATGTTATAAAAAAACTAAATTGCTTTAGAAATGTGTGAAGAATGATTTCTATTGGGATGAATAGAACATAAATAGACCAAGTTTAAGATCAATGTAGAGAAAAGTAAACAAGCCAGAGAGCACTACAGGCTATTTAATGTTCTCCATAATTGATCACGTTTACGTCTTTAGTAAGCGCACTTAACTAAGCATGGCAATTTAAGAAACACCTTTTTTACATTAGGAACTGACAGCACCCTATGCAGATGAAGCATGGATGCCAGAGAAACAGTCCTACACATGTAATGGAATGCAACGCAGTGACAACACACCAGGATCAGTACATGGGCCATCCAAGTAAACTCCAGGATGTTTTCAGAGATACTAAGGCGTTGGGAGACTTCCCCATAGATTTGCAAATGTGCAAGACAAGTTGCAGAAACAATGCAACATATTATGAAGATGACCAATTCAATTTTCATCAACTCTTATGTAATTCACAGAAGGTCCCCCTGATTGGAATTTGGAGGTCAACTAAAAAGCGTATGTTATAATAATAATAATTGTGTGAGTGTTTATATTATTATTGCTAGCATGGTGTATTTTTACAGGCATCACTAGTGAATCATATTCTGCACTGTATCCAGCAGTGCAGTAGTTGTATAAGATATTTATTTTGAGAAAAATCTGAATGCAAAACAACTTGCTTCTGTAATTTTTTTTTTATACAATCTATGAAATCTGTTTTTATCGTAGGTACTAATTACGTTTAAGACAAATATTCTCAGCATTCCACTGAGCCGTCCTGATATTTTTAAATTAGTCTGCACAGCTGTAATTGCGTTGCAAATTAAAATAAGCAACATTTCCTACATTTTGTTATGAAACAACTGTGTAAATAAACTAAGTTATATGCTGTGTTGTGATGTTGAAAATTGTTGCAATTTAATCTATTACCTACCATGTTGTGTTTCTCAATTAAGTACAATTTCATATAAGTAACGATTTTAATTTGTTTATTACTTAAGGCACAGCGGACTAGCCGCTCGAACTGAAGAGCCCAGAACTGGGTAGTACCTTACAGATGACCACAGTCAAATAACACTACATTTTTGTGGTGTTCATTGTGTTTCTGTTGGTAAAGTTGTCAGAACTCCACAGGGTAGGGAAGGAGACTAGGGTTGGCAGTGCGACTGTCACATCAGTGTTTGCGAGCATATGCTTACCACCAGGCAGGCTGTATACTTGTCTGCCAATCAAATAACATATAAAAAGAATACAGATACAAAATACAGAATTCATAAATGTTTCGTTCTATATCAGTTGAGCAGAGACAGTATCTAACATCAATTAACGTAAAAGTCTCCCAGAAGGTACCAAAACTATGCTCAGCCCGCCTAGCATGACCACATAAACACGATATGATATAGCCATTCTTCGCTTTGAACTGTCAAAAATCATTGGATTTAACCGCTAACTTGAAATTTTATCGATAGTGCGAACATGTTAAATAAGCCTTATACAAGTTCGCAGTTTCAATAAAATTTCAAATTGACAGTTAAATCCAATGATTTTTGTTAACTGTAATAGAAGAATATCTTCTTTTGGTTAACTGTAATAGAAGGCGGGGTCAACAAAAAGAGTTTGCAATTGTTTTTTAATTATAAGTGACCAGACTCCTGGATAATACATACACATGAAACATATGTAACATAAAACAAATTAGAAATATAATAAGACCCTGGACTAATGAGATGATTTAGAGTGTAAAACTGTTGTTGGCTTTTGTTAGTTCACTGAAGGTTTTTTTTTACTTTTTAGGTTTGATGCCTCTTTTATGTAGGCGACAGGCTGGCAACCTGCCACTATTTTGGGACACTGCATGGACCCATACCAGATCTGGATTTATGTGTAACCAAATGTTAGGTACCTAAATCAATGAAAAAAAAATGAATGAGATTATGATTGTTTACACGGCGAGTTTTTTTTCAGGTCAGTATGGTGAAATTCTAAACAATAAGAGATAGAGAAAAACTCTCTTAGGAACCGTGATCTTAATTTTAGATATATTATAATAAAAGATATTTTAATAAACCCTGTAAGTAATAAGTATATTGCTTAAAAAATATTGTATTCACCCGTCGTATCGGCCAACAACATGTTTGTTGACCGATCATATAGTTGTGGGCAGATCATGTACTGGACCATAAAAAACTTGACCAAGTTCAGGGTTATTTTTTTATGACCAAGCAGAGTGGTCTGTTTGTGGGAGAGTCTATTTGGCCTACGACATCATTGCGGCAGGCAATAGAGAAGAAGACGCCTTGTGTCCCAGCAGTGGGTCGAATTATAAAGGCTGTTATGATGATGATGATAATTGTGGCGTATCATGATGTGCCCGGATGGAGCGACGACGTTTAAAATAACAAAGAATTTTCTTAAGTGCTATGTATAAAAAAGACGTTACTGATTAATATTAGTGCAGGTTAATTAATTAAATTTAGATGTGTTTCACAGAAGTATTCTGAAAATTTATATTTAAAACTTCTTTGTAATTAAAATAATATTTATCAAAACATTGCATGCAACATGTGACCTTCAAACGTACTAAATATTGCGCCACTGATGGAGAAATTGGTTTCGTAGAGTAATGAATATGTTAATTGACTTACCGAAATCTATAAACTGCTTTATTGACAACGGCGATGGGTTAAATTGCGAATAAAAGTCCAGCATTTTGGTAACATTACTGAAAATGGCCCCTGCCAACCTCATTTTGAATTTTTTTTACACACTATCAAAATAATTAATAAATTTGGAATAGTCTGTCACGGTTAACTATTAAATCAGTTAAAGTTGTAACACAAAACACATGCCGATAGTATCTTTTATTGCTCTATACTAGTAACACGAACAAGAAATGAAGTTTTCACCAGCACTGCAAAACGGAAACTAATTGAATGAAAGAATGAAATCGAATGAATGCTGGCTGACTGATCTGTTTGATTGACCTCACTCTTTGACCAATAAAGGTAGGTACATACATGTACTTGGTACTTACTTGACTTACCACGTAGCGTAGACAGAGAAGTGTATAGACAAATCTTAGACAAAGAATCATGTAGACTGGGCATCCGCGTACACCCTGTAAGGGATAGACTGAGAGTTGACATGACAGTGACAGAAGTGACTGACGTCAACAGAAGAGGCCAGGTTTTTAAAATATTACCCCATTAAATGTTTAAAATATTTTGATTTGCCTTATTTTGAAATGTTTGAAAAATGTATGTACTCTCGAGTTCATCTCCCTTCTCATGACTTGATGGACGACAATGGAATTTTTGAAGTGCGCCGTGCGTCGTGGTGGAGTGGTCTGTAAAGCTAGCTAGCACATTAAGCAGTCCGAGTTCAAATCCCTGGTAGTAGCAATCTCTCTAGCATCTCTTATATTATGGTCCGGACAATATAGGCTACATTATAACCGACTTTAATAATAGAAGGAGTCGATTTTTCCTTGTAAATTATTGATTTTAGACGATTTCATTCCTTTTAAGTTTTTACACAAACTCATGTTGTGGTTGCTAAGAACGAGAAAATAATTAGATTAATATTTCCTCGTTGCTTATAGCAACAACAACAAATGTTAAACACCATGGGGTAGGTAATGTTGCCTATCCCATGGTGTTTAACATTAGTTGTTTACGTAGTGAGATTTCAGTTTTTAAACTTAGTTTATTATTTTGATTATCCTCGTGGCGCCCACGAGTATAATCAAAGAAATAAACAATCATAAAAATATATTTAAAAAATTTAAAACCAAAAGATCGACGTCGAGACGCCATGGTATCCCGCCTAACACTCAATTCAAAGTATTTATTGGTTTATAGCGTGGTAAAACGTAAATACAAAGTATAATACGATTTTGGTGGTACTCCTTTTCATGGTATGTATTTACAGCTCGACCAGAAGTACGTGCTTGAATATCCGTGAATGTAAATAAATAACGACAACGATAATTCCATGAATTTATTGGTTTTTATAGTGCGATAAAACGTAAGTGCCTGCCTAGTGTGTTACGTTTTTGGCGATGTCCTTTTCATGGTATTTACAGATTGACCAGCAGTACGTGCTTAAATATCCATGAATATTATGTCCTAGAAATCTGAAACATTAAGATAACTTAAATCTTTGTATTTACCCAACAACAAGGACAGCTTCAAATTATATTACTGGTATCCCTAAACTGCAGTATAATCCAGAAAAATAAGAAATCTACAAAATGACGCTCCGACAGTCAAATTATATAGCAATTGACAACTACAACTAAACTACTAAATTTGGTCGGATTTCTATGACAATTATTGGACAATAATAATATTTTCGTAAGCAAATTTTTATGATTTTTTTAGTTTTCTATCAAGCTTGAGATCCTATATTATTCGATTTTAATCTAAACTTTATTGTATAATGCCAATAAAATACTACTTTAAAGTAGTTTTCGTACTTACGAGTAATAACTTATTTTCTCGCAATTTCGGTAGCTACGGCTTTTACAGCCGATTACACAACAATGCATTGTAACAATCACAAGCAGGATATAGTTTCCAACACTTCTACGTTTTACACACTGATAACAACACTTTTTAAACACAAATATTTTGAATATTTACTATCATCAACAGTTTGTTGTGTCGTTTATTTGACACCAAAATTTTGTGTCAAATAAGCGAAAAGCGAAACTCTGACAAGGACAAAAATTATAATGAGTACTCTTTCACTCTTATGGGTATGTATATACACCTATCCTTCTTACACTTAGCTGTCAAAACTCATGCCAAGTCTACAGGATTCTTTGTCTAAGAGACAAATGCATATTTTCCTTCTCATTCACACAAAAAAGAGAATTACTTATGCACACCTACTGTGAAAAACAAGGATAAAACATATGAATTTTTTGTTTCACTAGCGTGGCCGACATTTTCAAGGCCAGCACAATTATGTGCTAAACAAAGTTGACAGTTTGTTCCTGATTATTCTAAGTGATTGTGAAAAATATTATTAAAAAGTGTTAAATCTGCTCACAAGCATAATTTAAAGTAAAAATATATTAGACACCATAGTTTTTCTTTAAAATTACATCGGAAAAATGGTTTGATGTTGTGTTATTACATGCAAAACTGATAGCGAACGTAAACTTGATGGCATAACTTTCTACTCGTAAGTATAGTATACTTTTGTATAGTTTGTGTTCTTGAAATTTATTTTATGTCATACATGAATAGAAATGCGCATTATGTAGATTAAACAATAATGATTAATAGTCATAATAGTTAAATTAAATTATTCATAACCTAAAAATTATTTCGTATCGTGTTACCAACATTACCCATAGAAGTTCCCTAAAAACCTTGCACTATTATTTCGAATTGCAGTTAACTTCTATTGCATTATTTTAGTTCATATTTTTACAGAATGGTATTTTTATATACTTATCTGATTTTTTATAAATAAATAGTCCGGCCTGTGACAGAGTATTGGTCTTCTTTTAAATATGCCTGTAATTTAGTAATTAAGTTAGATAGAAGATTATAGTTACCTACTATTCTGATTCTTTATAAATGAAATTGTACTGTTATCTTGTAGCTATTTTCAGCTACACCAGATTATAAATAGATCTTAGTTAGTAATAATGTGGACATAATTAATATTAAAAAAAAAAATACAATTATACTGACTTATTTTAAACAGAATTTACAAAACCTTGTAATATTAATTGTGCTTCTATAAAATGATCTCTGAATATTTTGTCATTTTGTTATAGTTTTCCATCAAACAATGATATAAGGAAGCAATGGATTGAAGCCACCGGTCGAATAAATTGGCAACCAAAACTAACATCATCATTTCTCATGCCTAACGCCGTTCCTCAGCTGGTAACAACACAGCATTTTTGAAATATCCATAGTAAACTTGTGTTGTTTAAGGGACAATAAAGAAATTTAATTATGATTGAAACTTGCCAAACAAAAATAAAAATAATATTTCAATAAAGAAATTTGTTTAATTTTGTTGTTTTTTATTTTATAATATTTTTCTTTGTATTATTGTATAGGTATCTTCAATTTTTAGTTAGTTCTTCTTTATTCTGTGGCACTTCTTAGGGTGCGTTCCAAAACAATTTCAATTTACTCAGGGTAGAGTGAATTTTACTCTAAGCCGTTCCAAAACAAACCCGAGTGAAACCGAAGGTAAACAAACATTTACTCTGACAGTTGCTCTAGTATTTTGGATCGACTTGGGGGAGAATAAAATTTACCCCGCGGGGGCGATTTTTATCGGTGTCTGAAGACCGGCAAAATATACCTGATACTTAGCTGTCAATCTGTTGAGCATCATTTATGTTTTCATATTCATGACCAAATTTTTGAATTATTATTTTTGTAACTACACAAAAACGATGGTTACTGTCAAATAATATTTTATTTACATAAAGTTCAAAGTTAATTTATTAAATTCGTGCGCAGTGTTGTCCAATATATGATAATAAACAAATTAAAATGGCGACATGTCACGTTTTCATATTTTTACTCGAGATTTCCTCGTTAGCGTTCTAAAACAATGTTTTTTTCTCTTTCGAGCGTCAAGCTCTGACTATTCACGAAGTAAATTTTACCCTGGCGTCACTGGTTTTGGAACGCACCCTTAATAGATTCTGTAGTGCGATTTTCTTAAGTGATTCGAGACTCTGTAATCGACAACAAGCAGGAATTTTTCATAGAAAATATAGTTTCAACTTACGCCAAGCTCGACATAGTGCGCTAGTTTTTATGAAAAATTACCGGCTCGTCGATTTAAGAGATTCGCAGTACGGTAGGTACTTCTTCGGCATTTTAGTCAAAAAGTAATAAAACCCCATACGAAGTCCGTTCAATAAGTCAGTTTACTATGGTAAGTATTATATAAAATTATTGAAAATTACTACAGAACCATACATTGAATGACATTATAATAGAAAGCATTTCAAAACTAGTAATAATGTACACAGAATGTTATTCAAATATTTTAAATAGTATACTGACATACCTAACGAAACTATTATCTTTGGCATTTCGTATTAAACTCAAAAAATGGGAAAATATTTTATTATGGTAACACTTCATATCTATCAGTCTATCTCACAAGCGGCACGCTATCTAATTGTCTATACACTTCTCTGTCTACGCCACGTAGCATCTCTTACTACTTACTAGTCTGTGGTCTCTGTTTGTTTTCATATAAAGTGTAGAATAAACAATATTTGTATTGTATTAATTTGTACTGTAATATCCATTGATATTATACAGGACAAAGTATCACAATAGCGTTATATTAAAGTAGTAGTGGATCAGTAAATAGGTCGGTGACTCTCACTTTCATATGTCAAAAAGAGTTAGTGAATGGGCTCGCTGGACTGGATGAAAGTATGTTGTCGAGCAATCTACCGTACAATTTTTTTGTTACTTTATGTGTGTATACATAATTACATACATACTAGTGTTCCTAAGTCATTGATACATACCTCATATTATCAGGTGTTCACACTGATACATACTGTGCTTAGACCATTTAACTGTCTAAGATACTGTGTGATTTAAGTAAATTTCACATTGCCAAATGCGTAATCTTTATGTGTCGCGAACGCCATTAAATTAAAAAAAGAAAAACCATGACACTTGCATGCACGACCTTTGAGCATAGAATGTTGAAAATTTCGCCATCGTGAGGACTGTTGCCATGTACATACCTATTTCTCGCCAAGCGCTCCATAGATGTATTAAAATGTGTGACACCCACATTTTAATGTGAACATCAAGAAATAAGACAGAAAACTGAAGACATGGCTGTGTGGGCTACATGACTGTGAGGACTACATCCCTTTACCGTCCCGTAATAGGAGAATTTATAGAAATGTTTCGTGGAAACGTGGAAAGCAATGGAAATTAATTGGATTGGAAAGCCAAAGTCTTTAGACATATTCTTTCTAATGGTAAATGGTGGCCAAAAGCCAAAGGGCCAAAGCCAAAGCTGAGCCAAGGTAGAAAATAGGAAATTAATTTTTTTTCCCATAAACTTTTATTGCTCTGTGATTTCACTCACAAAGCAACGTAGACAGAGAAAACTAAGCAATCACAAAGCTACATATTCTTTCTAATCTGTGGCCACAAAGCGCCTTTTTTGAATTTAGATTGACGGTTGATTGACTTGACTGATGATGATCATGATGATGGTCAAATCGAGATGAAATCGCTATTGTAGTGTAGTTACCTATGATAAAATAATATTGTAATAATCAGTAATAATAGTTATTTCGTGTCAAACGTATAATTAATGAATATATTTTTAAGAGTTTTTATTTTTGTGAATAAATATTTTCATAGTCAATCCATTAGAAACGTAAGTGTGATTATTTTATTTCTTATAATACATTAATTTAGAATAAAAGATACCTGTCAAGTATTTTTCTTTCATGTAATTAACTTGTATTTACGGTAGGTTAATAATATGCATATTTTCGATCTCTTCAGTTCATATTTTACTTAGTTTAAATTAAATGAAACTGAAACTCCAGGCTAAAAAAGCTTTAGTATTTTAGCCTGGAACCCAATTCGACTTTAAGTACTGTTGCCTCTATTTAATATCATCACAGAATATTTCAAATAACCTAGTTCAAAGGTCTTCCTTTGACCATCATCAAGTTTAACCTGTATTGTGAAACATTAGAGCCCAAGTCTGCTAAACAATTGCCTCGATCACATATTAATACAATTTCAATAGAATTGTTTGACATAAACTTGACACAGTTGGAATGTATCAGAACACCAATTGTGTCTAACTATTGGTATTCTGCTTCATGGGTGTTAGCTAGCCAGGAAGACTTTGTTATTTGGTTGGCAAACAAGCGTACAGCCTGCCTGGTGGTAAGTAGTTACCATAGCCTATAGACGCTTGGAACATAAACTTGACACTTGAGCGCTGCCAAGTCTAATCCCCTTCCCTAGCCCATGGAGTTATGGCAACCTGAATTTAAACTAGCTCTACCACTTAACAAACTAAGCACTTTGTATGTTCTCTGGAGATAGAACCTCTGGATCTAATTCTAGTAAGTGAATCACTAAGAGTACCCATATCGGTTAAAAGCCGCTTAAGAGTCTGTTGTATTTGTTGATTATGATTATCTTACAGAATATCTTTTCAGATGAATCACAAAGTCTTCGTGTATGGAACACTGAAACGTAATGAACCAAACCACCATTGGTTGACCAACAAGGACAATGGGGTTGGAAAATTTGTGTCAGAGGGTGTGACTAAAATGAAGTACCCACTTATAATTGCTACTAAATATAATATACCGTTTCTGTTGTATAGTCCTGGGCAAGGTTTTAATATTAAAGGTAAGTTATCAAGAAGTAGGCTATGTAGGCAAGTTATTTTTTACTAATCTACTCTTCTATACTAATATTATAAAGAGGAAAGATTCGTATGTTTGTGCCGCTTGTCTAAGCCCCCTGGGCATTAATAATACAGAAAAAAAGAATACAGATTTTCAATTAAATGAATTTCGTGCGGTAAGTATAACATTGTCATCAATGGAAGAATTTACAAAGAACTCTGTAGTATTGCGGGTTCTCCTTCAGATGGTGTATTAAACTGGGTGACGAACATGCCTCAAGTTACAAGGACCGACGTAATATGGCGTTTTATCCGGGAAATCGTATTAAGCTGGTTTCACTGTTTGTACTTATATTATTGATTTTGCCCATAAATGGATTTTACAGAATCACTTGAGTTGATATTTTTAACCAATATCGTATCTGTCGGATTAATCAGACAAATATCTGCGTGACTGCCAGTGTCGTATTTATCCAACCAAGAACATGCATGTTTTTTTTTAATATTTATTTCATTCTAAGAGCTGTGTGCTACACTTAAATATTTTTTAAGGCACTGCATTGCCTATACAGCCAGATGTACCTTTTTTAGTCAAATGTTACCTAAAGCTTTGCTCTACATTTAAGGATTATATGTGTGCGATAGTATATATGCGGAAAGCTACCTAAATGTTAGCTGAGTAATATACTTATAGGTTATATTTTATTTAAGAAATCTCCATGCGGACGAAATTGGTTTTAAACAAAATTAGGTTGTTTTCATATATTTATTATATATTAAGTATTTCAGTTCATTTCAGACGATAAGTTCATTCCAAAACTTTTTTTTATTACTACCTATCTTGTTTTCAGGTGAAATTTACGACGTGGATGATTTGATGCTTAGTAAACTAGACATTTTAGAAGATCACCCTTCTTATTACGTTAGGGAGTTGGATGACATTCATATTAAGAAATCGTAAGTTTTTTTACAACACACTTTTTTTCAGCTTATATAGAGTTCTTTTCTTTTTTAACTAGAAGTGTAGTTAGATTTAATTAATTCCCCACTAATATCTTTGGCTCGATCATTACACATTCTCGTTAGTTAACTCCCTAAAAGATCAAACTGATTTAACAACACCCAAAATCCATCTGGTGAACAAACAATAGTATATAAAAAAGTTTGGTATTGTGTGCTCATTTCTCCTCCGTAAGGGTTTAATAGATATCGTTTTAACTACTTGTATGCAAACCGGAATCAGATCTAAGGAGCCTTGGGTTCGATCCCAGGGGAGCACAAAGCGCTCAGTTTGTTTACTGGTAGTGTTGTTTTTAGTCCACCTGTATGCTCAAAGAGCATTATAAGTATAGGGAAATAGGTGTATGCTTAAACAAGGTCCACCTCCAAAACGCTTTTGCGAATTTTTGAAATATGGCACGATAGGCTGCCATGATGTTTTATCAGATTCATACATTATATTCTATTTGTAAGGCGGTAGATGGAATAGATTGTCCACTTGTCTATACACTCTGGATAGCTACGCTACCACCACTATATCCAATTCTGTCACCATAACATAATGAGTAAACAACACCTGATGGAAGCAGGAACTTTTTATATTTGTATTTGTTGTGCGATGGTAGTTTTCCTACAACTCCTTCCTATTCTTATCCCATTCCAGGCATTTCCTTATCAAATAGTGTTAACAGCATTATTGTGTTCGTTCCGAACGTTAATGATGAGAATTCTGATATCAACGTTCCGTCTTATCATCATTTACCATCAGGTGATATGAAGGCCAAGAGCTTCTCAATCATGCTCAATTATTCTGTAATTAAAATAGTAAAAAGAACATTTGAATCGGGAACCTCCTTGATTGAAGTTGGTTAAAAACTCATCTTTCGCAGCGATACGGACGAGGTGATAGAGCTAAAATGCTGGGTGTACTTCTTGAAGAGGTTCAAAGCAGAGCTGCTGAGTCGACCGTTACTGGAGACGTACTCGTCTAAAGGCGGCCATGGTTTGGCGTACATGGAAAGGTCTAAACGAGATCCTAATTACGATCACAGGAGTGAGGTGGTAGGCTAGCGAACAGCTTAGTTTGGAACGGGAAATCATAAACGAAGCAACTAAAAAATCCAGAATGAGCGACTAAAAACGGTCTTTTATATCGGTTACATTTCGGAGAGTGTGCGGGAGTTTTACATAATTTGATCCCCCCTGCTCCTTTTCACCACCGGATGACCAGGCGCGGTGAGGGCTTTCACCCCTATGTTCTCGACATTCCTCCAATTCGCACGAAGCGATTTGCTTCAGCTTTCATTATTCAAACAACTATGGAGTGGAACTCTTTTCGAGGTCTGTTTTTCCGGATCAGTATAATCTGGCCATCTTTAAGGTCAGAGTGAACAGGCATCTTCTAGGCGAGCGTGTACCACCACCTTAGGCGTGATTGTGGCCAAACGCCCAGCCTATTGAACATAAAAAAAAAACATTCTAAATATAAGTTTTTCGGTTTTACGTGTGAAAAGTTATTCCATTATTTAATAAATAACTGATTCACTGCAATGATTGCATGTTACAGTGGAACAGGACGGCATTTAGAAAAAAAAAACCGGTTATTTCTTTCTGACATATGTACGTATTCACTCGACTTTATTAGGAAGGCGAACTGGCGGCAATGTATGCCCGCTGGGCATTCACTTGTCACAAGTTAAACGCCGGCTTGGCCTATCTCCTTGTATTATTAAATCTGTGGTCGTAATATTCTGCGTAATAATGTTTATGTTTATGTAATTTCGCTATAGTTTTGAACCGTTTCAGATTATCAAAAAAGACCAACTCTGATGAGTACATGTCGATCATACAATAAAAGAAGTCTTTATAAATAATGTGAAAATAGCATAAAAAATTGAAAGTACCTACTTATGTATTCAGATCATACATTATATTCAAAATTTATAGCACATTATAATTTTCACTACAAATTCTACATAAAAGTCGATTATTTGTTAAAACTACTTTACTCATAGGTTAGTTAAAGCATACAGCTACCTATTTTTATTACTTAAATCAGGACTGTCCAAACGTGAGATGACTCCGGGCCAAACCAAGAAGGTATCTAATTAAATAGAGATCTCCAGAAACCAATACTTGTTCGGCAACTTCCTGAAAATATGTTGCAATTAAATATTATCAATAATGACTATTTATTTGCGTTGCCATAAAAATAAAATAAGTGTTCTACCTACGTCTCCACGAAAACAATATTGTGAAAGGAATAGTATTTGTACTAGATAACAAACGGCCCGTGTAACGACAAACTGAGCACGCCTGGTACGCCAGTATGGAATGGTGGAACTCACTTATGGCGTCTACTCTTGAATTTGCTTAGAAACTGTAGTGTATGCGCATCCTATTCACCCTCTCACTTCCACAGACAATAACTGTCTCGTTCGCACCACGTCAGTTATACGAGAACCGTCGGCGAGAGCAGAGTGCGAGAGCCATTCGGTGAGAGTAAGCGTGTTGGTAGTCTGTGCCATTAAGTGCGTGTACGAGCCAGTGTAAGACAGGTTCTACAATTGGCGACGAGGACAAAGGTCAGATTGTTTAAGTTATTTAAACAAAAAATGGAAATGTGTATGTATGTATCACAAATGAAAAAAATAGGTAGGTAGGTACTTGTTTATAGCGTTGCAAAATGAGAGATTTATGCTGCCTACTATAAGTATAGTACTGCAGTAAGCTACGAATACTCTTGTCTAAATTGTAGATAAAAAATGTAGGTACTTATTACCCAACTTAAATAGCTTTTACCCAAATACTCGTGGTGTAATTCTTGCAGGTGTTGTTTATTTTGTATAACAAAGTGGGCAGATCTGTAAAGCGGTTTGTTACAAATAAAAGTGCCTTAAAATAGTAATAGTGTTTACATTCAGTATTTCGTTTCGTTCAACTTTAATTGCGGGACAGATGCGCCATAATAATAAAATGGCCTGGACATTTGAGAGTACACCTAAGTTCACATTTTGTTCTTAATACTATTATCTACCTACAATTTTGTCGGTTTCCTCAGTATTTTTTATTTGTTCTAAGAGGTGTGTTAAACAGTACATATACATAAAATATTGCTTAAAATAATAATATATTATCATGATTTATCGATGTATAGATAAATAAGTATGTATTGCCTTGGTTAAACAGCGCCATCTGTTGCAGACTAGCAACAACAGCTTGCAACAAGCTGCTTGCTAACAAATCAATCTGAATGCTACCGAATAGGTTAAAAATTGTAGTCGTAGTTACATAGATGTCGCTAGCAGTACCACTTTGTACATACGGAGTTCATTCCACGATAGCTCTCACAATTAATTGTATAGCTCTAATCTCTTAATTGACGAAAGGTAATAATCAACTTTAATAAAATTCGTGATGATTTCTTGTAACTTTATATAGTAATTAAATTAACTTATAACAAATGTATAAATCATACTAGTCCACTCTTATTGTTTAAATGTTCATCGGGTGACGTGTAAAATAAATAAATATATAATAATAATAATTAAAATATGAACTGGTAAATTGCTCACATACGGTAGAATTATACCTAGCCATATAAGTAAAATCCATGATAATGTGATACATACATACCTTAAGTTGTTCAGTCGGTACAAATGTGCCGGGGTAAAATTGGTACAAATGTACTATGGCAAAGTTGGTACAAATGTACCATGGTTAAGGTGGTACAAATGTACCATGGTTGAATGGGTACAAATGTCCCATGATTGAGTTGGTACAAATGTACCGTGGTTGAATGGGTACAAATGTCCCATGGTTAAGGTGGTACAAATGTACCGTGGTTGAATGGGTACAAATGTCCCATGGTTAAGTGGTACAAATGTACCGTGGTTGAATGGGTACAAATGTCCCATGGTTGAGTTGGTACAAATGTACCGTGGTTGAATGGGTACAAATGTCCCATGGTTGAGTTGGTACAAATGTACCGTGGTTGAATGGGTACAAATGTCCCATGGTTGAGTTGGTACAAATGTACCGCGGTTGAATGGGTACAAATGTCCCATGGTTGAGTTGGTACAAATGTACCGCGTTTAAATTAGAACTTTGGTACAAATGTACCCTAATGACATTGGAACGATACAAACAAATTAGCAAAAGTATATGGTGCTGCCATTAAATTGGTAGGTTATGTCATGCTGCCATTAAATTGGTAGGTTGTATAATGCTGCCATTAAATTGGTAGGTTATGTCATGCTGCCATTAAATTGGTAGGTTATATGGTGCTGCCATTAAATTGGTAGGTTATATCATGCTGCCTTTAAATTGGTGGATGCTACCATTAAATTGGTAGGTTATGGTGAGGGAAACATCGTGAAGAGGCCTGCGCGCACCTATGAGGAAATTCTTAATAGGTTGTGTGTGAGGTCGGCCAGCCCTCGCTTGGCCGGCGTGGTTGGCTGGGGCTTGATCGCTCCTAGTGTGGGGTGGGCTCGGGCCCCTCGTTGGAAATGAGCTGTTGATGCGATTTAAGTGGTAGGTAATGTTGTCATTTAATTGGCAGATTATAATTATTATATGCTGCTATTTAATAGGCAGGTTTTGTATAAGGCGGTCTTGAGATAAAAAATGGTAATTTAGATTACGAACTTATGTCGTTAAAATTAATAATTACATTGTAATTAAATTACAGCAATTTGAATTATTTACTGATTTCACGACATAGCAGTTCGTTTGCTAATTGCAACACAAAACTGTAGCGATAAAAACGCAATGCTGTTAGTATTATTTTTGTGAACAGCTTTATAAGAAGGTATAAATGTAGTTGGTTAGTTGCAATTACATTTTGTATTCCTAATTGTTAAAGAATTACATTGAGCCCAAAAAGTAGCACTTTGCAAATTTTATGTGTACGTAAAGAAATTAATATTATGACGACCGTATTGTCGTAGTTATAATTATTTTGTTATTCCGTGTCATTTTAAACGTTGAGATTAGTTCCGTGTCATTTTGTGCAGCTATGACTGCAATATAGTTTACCTTGGTTTTTATTTTTATTTTACCCTGGTGATATAAAGGGTTATATTTAAATACATGTCACGTAAATTAGGTCTGAGTCGTGAATAATTAAAAAAAAAAAAAAAAAAAAATCTAACTCGCGGAGTGCCCTATTTTGTCGTGGTGTGATCAACAATTAATTTAGTCAAAACTTTGGTTTCATTAGACTTGACGGATTAGACCTCATGTTTGTATAGTATTGACAAGTGACTTGTAGACTGACTGGTATAGTCACAGATAGTATCATGGGCGGTTAGAAACATAATGAGTAAAGCTGCTTACGTAAGTAACGTTAAATGATTAAGATGGGAGTTAGGTGGCTACTCACGACATGCATTTGACTAATAACTATTGGAAACCATTAACTGTGTGATATGGAATCAAAAAACCGAGGGACTGAGTTTTGATGTAGCCGAAGGACTGTACTGCGTTATTCGAAGCCGAAGTACTCTTGACTGAAGGACTGGTTGACATTACTGATAACACGTGTTTGCGTGTGTGCCGTAGTGTGATCATGGTCATATTTGATGGAGCGGAAGGTAGTAGGAACTTGACAGTCAGTCTTATTTCACAATTGTGCCATTGAATCACATGTGTTGAGTCACATGTGTGGAGTCGCATGTGTGGAGTCTCAAGAGAGTCTTTTGCGGATTTTTTTGCAAGTTTCTTGTGAGTCACGTGTAGGGTAATGTAGAGATAAATGCCAGAATGTTGTGTACTATTCGGAAGTTAAGGTCGAGGTCTATTGCGGCCTAAGTGATACCTAATGAGTCTCGAATACTATACGAGGACTCGAATAGTGTTCTAATGGCCGTATATTTGACCGTAGCGTGTAGTAAGTGGATGATGCATACATGCGCAGGGTTCCACGGTGTTGGACGCGCGTGTCATTGAGAGCAATTGTGATCGCTGTTCGGCTGCGAGTCGTAAAATTAGAGGTTTAACTCCAGTTAATTCAATGCAGTAGCGACGTTTGATATGCGGTACATGACCCTAGTTAATGATGTTCATGTTTTATTATGATCTCTAAGTTGCAATACTTAGTTCTAAGCATTGATTTAATGTACTAAGTCTTTAAAGATCTTATTCCATGTAATTTCGGTAGAGATTTCTAATGTTATTTTTGTTAGAAAGACGAAGAAAATACTGTAAAACTATTTTATTCACATACAAAGCAATAGTTAAGAGTGGTCGAAGCACATACTTTAGTAATTTTGATATTTTCTGGTTCTGGTTGAAAATGAACAGACCAATTAGATTGAGTTGGACCTGGAATTCAGGGGGCCATTTAAAATTATATGAGCACTTGACAATGACCGTTAAGTTTTAAAGGCACTAAGCTCTAGTCGTAGATACAAGTCTCTCATTCTCATGGTAGATTAAGCCCGAAGGAAAGTAGCTGTGGTCATCAGTGATTCAGTCTTATATAAAGTCTAATGTAGAGTCTTATGTAGTCTTATGAAGAGTCTTATGTAGAGTCTTAAGTAATGTTTTATGCAGAGTCTTACGGAGAGTAATGTGTGAGGTCATATTATGTTAATGACATGAGTATGCAATGCAGAAGATTGTGTTGTGAGGAATGTTAAAAGGACATTCTTGTCGAAGAAATATCCTTCACTCGAAAAAGGTAGAAGGGAAAGGGAAAACTGTAGTACAGGAAAAGGAGAAGGAGAAGGTGAAGAAAGTTCAGATGAATAAACAAGGCGTTTTGAGTTATGTACAATTTATTTTATTTTTATTTGGTTCAATGCTTAGCAGTTGAATGAATAAAAAAAAATGTGATAAGGAAGGGATGTAGTGTATGCGCATCCTATTCACCCTCTCACTTCCACAGACAATAACTGTCTCGTTCGCACCACGTCAGTTATACGAGAACCGTCGGCGAGAGCAGAGTGCGAGAGCCATTCGGTGAGAGTAAGCGTGTTGGTAGTCTGTGCCATTAAGTGCGTGTACGAGCCAGTGTAAGACAGGTTCTACAGAAACCTTAAGAAAACTGATAACTAAAAAAAAGTTGAGTCTAACTAAGTAGGTGCTAAATAACTATGTTTCTTTAGTTATCTATTTTCATGCCCTAACCCAGAGGCGGATTATCCTAAAGGCAAACTAGGCATGTGCCTAGGGGCGCGAGGATACAAAGGGGCGCGCGGGCGGAATTGTAAAAAAAGGAAAAATATTTAATATATTTTGTGCTATAGGTATAGCATAAAATTAATTGCGCCAGTTAAAAAACAAGCTATTTACACAATAAAAAATATAATTTTTGCTTACAACCTCAATTTGACATATAATATAAAAATATAACAAAAGATGGCTGATTCAAACTTAAGCCAAACAAAGAACCTTTCTTTTTGTGACGATGGGAAATCCATTTACGGACCATACGGCACGCTGGCTGGCCGTACGGCGTGTGACTCGTGCTGCGTGGGACTCACAAGCGCGGCACGGAACAGCGCCGGTCCTACTCCGCTAAAACCCACCGGTACCCTCTTAAGCCCTTACGGGGGCGTTTTGGGATCGTCGCACATAGTGTACGCCATTACACCAAAACACGCCTACAAAGAACCTTGCCGATGGTACATGATCTGTGATTAAATTTGGAAAGATACAACTGTGCTCGTCGCGTCGACGGCGACTGAGAATCGACTATCGGACGTTCCTGATTCTAAAATTTGGGGGATGAGGGTGCGCCGCTTCATTTATATTTATTTACCGAGTATTAATAAATTCTTAAAATAAAAGCGCCAGAAAATTCACGACGGCGTTAGTTTCTCATATTTGCCCGACCGAGAGAGAAATCCGGGACCTTCCGCGCTTACGGCAGATACCTAGGCCACTATCTATACTATCGAGGTCGAATTAAGTAATTATAATACTTATATTGAAGTTAGTTAATTATATCAATTAAATATTAGATACACTGATTTAATTTTTTTTTATCCTGTTCAATAATTTAATTCATACCACTGGCGTGTAAAGCCAGAAATTATTATATAGGGATTTTCATAATTTTGGGGTTTACATGCCAGTCGTACCTTAAAGCTTTAAAATAGTGTAAACCGATCCGACCGATCTGTCGGACAATATCGATCTCATGTAAACTCATGCTCATTTTTCTCCTTGGCCCCCATCTCACTCCTCTTTTGTAATAGGCGCGGTACAGCGGTTTCTGTCATATTATAGTAAGATTTATCCCTACTAATATTGTAAATGCTAAAGTAACTCTGTCTGTCTGTCTGTCTGTCAGTTACGCTTTTAAAAATAGACTTTAGCTCGGGGAAGGACATAGGATACTT
The DNA here is from genome assembly GCA_955850985.1 of Elophila nymphaeata. Classification (NCBI taxonomy): domain Eukaryota; kingdom Metazoa; phylum Arthropoda; class Insecta; order Lepidoptera; family Crambidae; genus Elophila; species Elophila nymphaeata. The sequence continues at coordinate 24,793,698 of OY039066.1, forward strand.
TTTATTGCGAAAAATAGGCATGAAGGGGGAAATAGGCGAGGAAAGTTTGTATGGAAGTTCGTCATTGTTGAAGATAAAACTTTGAATTAAGGCACTTAGTAAGAAAGAAATAAATATTTGTTCTAGCACATTGAAAATTTAGACCTATGTGGGGGTGAAATAGGGGTTGAAAGTTTGTATGGGAATTCGTCATTGTTAAAGATAAAACCAAGAAACTTTTGAATTTAGGCATTTGATACGAAATATATTTTTTTTGTTCTAGCGTTTTTGAAATACCTATTAACCCATGTGGGGATGAAATAGGGGATGAAAAGTCGTAAGGAAGTCCAATAAAAGCCACACCTTTTCAAAAGTCGCGCTCAAATTTCATCAAAATCAGGTGTTAGGCGCGAAATTGCTCAACTGATTTTGATGAAATTTGTTACAAAAATAGACTAGATCCTTGAAATAGGACATACGCTACCTTTTGTTGGAATAAGGGATGAAAGTTTGTATACGATTCTTCAATATCGAAGATAAAACCCATGAAACTTTGTGTATGACACTTGATAAGAAGTAAATAATTATATCTGATCTAGCGTTTTTGAAATTTTGACGCGTGTGGGGAAGTAATAGGGGATGAAAGGACGTAAACAGGTCCAAACAAAGTCACGCTTTCATGCCTAACAGCTGAACCGTTTTTTATGTAATTTGGTACAAAAATAGACTATCCCTTGAGATAGAATATAACCTAAATTTTGTTGTAAAAATAGCATGAAGCGGTTGAAAGAAGGGATGAAAGTTTGTTTGGGATTCCTCAATCGGAGATAAAACCAATAAACTTTGTATTTAAGCACGTGATAACAAGTAAAAAGAATATTGTAGCGTTTTTGGAAATTTGACACCCATGTAGGGATGAACTAGGAAATGAAAGGTCGTATGGAAGTTAGCAAAATATGGAAAAACAAGAAACTTAGTTTATAAAAAGGTATTAAAATAAACTATTTACAGTAATCTACATCAGTTTATGAGTATTAATTGCAAAATAAGTACCTACCCTAAAAAACTAAAAATGCTACCCAAAGTAACTATTCCACGCAGACGAAGTCGCGGGCAAAAACTAGTTTTTAATATACCTAGGGGCGCCGATGAGATGCTTGCCTACGGCGCTCTCAACGTTTAATCCGCCTCTGCCCTAACCTCTTCTCTAACTTTTTTTTAAAAGTGATAATCACTGAGTGAATTACATATCCATTGCTATTTTTACACAATCTTTTTTCATGCCCTAACCACCTGCCGGCCTATTTGCTAGTTTTTTTGACAGATAAAAGTGATAATCACCGTTTAATTCACTAGAATTACATATCCATTGCTGTTTTTTGTGCAGAGCTCAATTTGTATGGGAAACATGATTTGCGCTTCTCTCCGCTAGGGGCGCTGTTCGCGTTTCCTATACAAATTGAGCTCTTAACGCAACTAGAATCGGTGCGTTTTGTATACCAAAAAACTAACACTCACCACTCAGGACTCGAACCCGGACCGCTTGATGTATATACTGCAGCTATACTGACCACTCCCCCAAGACGGCGTCAAAATACACTTACATACATACAGCATATGTATGTATGTTTATCCAAATTCAAGAGTCTACATAATTCGTTGAATGTGAGCTCTTTACCTTAAGGCTCGGCTCGCGTTTAGACAGCCCTGATTTAAATAGTAATGAATGATATTTTCTGATTTCGTATCTTTTATTTTCTTTTTTTTTGCAGCGACGATGCTTCCATAGAAGAACTGAATGAGGTATTTCCTAAAGATTGACCTAAGCTTTAAAATAATAATAACGATGTAGTAATAATATATTTTGCAACTTGAAAAAGAATTTAAAGAAAGTACTCGTGTACTTGCGAATTGTTATCAATGTTTTTAGAAAGATTTTATTTAGTTTGTAATAAAAATTATAAAAGAACAATTATTTTTTGACCTTTATTAACCTCCTCCTTGTTTAGCTGTAACTCTTACACAAAGCTCTGAATTTATTTTTCCTTATCAAAAGAAAGGCAATTGACAACATTACATTTTTTTAATAGTACTTTTTTATTATGTGGATGAAAAATAGACATTAAAAGACTCAACACTTTGAACCATGCGTTCGCAGACTCAACACGTATTTTTTTAATTTTCTTTAATTTTTATTCTTAGTATTATAATTTAACTATTTAATTTGACCCATATTTATCTAGGAATCTTAGGATAGACAATTTCCGTGGTATTTATAAACATAGGAAGTCAGATAAAGCAAAAACCCAACCCTCCATCCCACGACACCGACCGCTCGGCGGAGTCACGGCTCGAGTGGCGCGCCTAAAAGCGATTACAGTGCACGCGCAGCTAACAGTCCAAAAGAGACTTCTAGACAACCAAGAATGCATGTCAGAGACTACAAAAATATACAAGACTACATAAGCAGGTGACATCGAGATCTTTTTAAAATTTACTGATTTGAATTTGATTATGTAAAAAATATTGTCTTATGTTCTATTCTATTCTTAATTCGGCGTCGAGAATCGAGATACATTTACGTTACGCATTTTGCCAATGTCAAGTGAAAATGTAATTAGTAACAAAACATTGTACGGTAGATTTGAGTTAAAAATGGGAGTCTCTCAACACGTGTTTTTACAACAAGAACTCGGGAGAAACTCTCTTGTCTAACGTTTTTTGGTAAATATACCTAACTGATAGAATTGTAATATTTTTACCCAGTCAATTTAAAATGTACGTTTTATCCTGTATACGGATGACTCTATTCGAGATAAAACGTACATTTTAAATTCATTAACCTATTTACCCGTTCTGTCGGATTCATCCGACAAATAATTGCCTGCACGTACTGACATATCGTGTTTATCTGACAGAACATTCATTAGTATTACATATTTTTTAAGCTGCATGCTACATTGAAATTATATTTTGAATAGAGATATCGTACACATAAATTGCTATACCATCATATCGTAACAGCCTTTATAATTCGACCTTTCTACCGACCGACCTATAATTCACTGCTGGGACCCAAGGCCCTTTCTTGTCATCGAAGGAGATTGAGGCAGTAGTCCACCACGCTTGCCCAGTGCGGATTGGTGGACGGAGTATAGGTGATCAATACCCCTTTGCTCACCCTTTAGGCGCCTTCTACGACATCCATTGGATGATATGGGCTGATGCTATTCTACTCTGCCGGCATCACATGGCTAACATAAATTGCTTACAATACATTATCATGATGATAAGTATGGTGCTCACTCTCTTCTTCCACTAGCTATATTTGCATTTGGGCCTTATTTCTGCTGACCATCAGTGGCATGGGAACATTTGCTAGAACAAGACACAAAAAAATACATACTATTACCACAGTGTAAATATATCCAGTTGTCCGACGCCTTTGAAGTTGAGGAAAATGCAGATCTTTTCTAGACACCGAGGGTTGTCACATTTTTTATTTTAGTCTTATTCTACATTTAATTTTGCTTGTTGGTGTGATGACAATGACAAGTGCCTACATACACAATACATTAGGAATATAATGTAAAAAGAAAAACTAGTCTTATTGTTTTTCATTTTGATGTAAATCTGTTACGCAAAATGGCAGACGCGACTTTTTAACCGACTTCAAAAAAGGAGGAGGTTATCAATTCGACTGTATGTTTTTTTAATACATTAGGAATATAATGTAAAAAGAAAAACTAGTCTTATTGTTTTTCATTTTGATGTAAATCTGTTACGCAAAATGGCAGACGCGACTTTTTAACCGACTTCAAAAAAGGAGGAGGTTATCAATTCGACTATGTTTTTTTTTTTAAAGTTTGTTACCTCATATCTCGTTACTGGGTGGACCGATTTTTAAGATTCTTTTGACCTTTGGAAGCTAGTGCTTGTGATGGAGTCCCATTTAAATTTTATCGACATCTGACAAGTAGTTTTTGAGTTATCCCTAATAATGCCTATTTAATTGACATTGATGATATCGTAATTTTATCACTTGTGTGTCTAAAAGATCTTGAGGTAGTTTCCTGAAAATTTCTATACTTAAAACACTAAAAAGCAGAAAAAAAAAATTTAAATAAAAAAAAAACCGCCTTCAAAAAACGGAAGAAATAAAAATTTTGTTTATAAAAATCTAAATGTATTTTGAGGTCGGTCCCAACCTCAATATTTGTAATAAACGTTGTCACTTGTATTTGGGACCGACCTCAAAAAACATTTAGATTTTTATAAACAAAATTTTTATTTCTCCCGTTTTTTGAAGGCGGTTTTTTTTATTTAAAATTTTATAATACCGTGTGAATACTAACTTATTACGTATTCATCGGGTTACAGGCATTCGTTTTTTATTAAATAAGAATATGGGTATCATTTTCGTAGATTTCGGGGATCCCGATTCCAAATCAGTGTATCCCGTGGCAAATTCATAAACTATATCTATTTTCAGATTAAAGATGACGGACGCAATTTTTCTAATTAATGTCCCGATTCCGAACACAGCATCTTTTGAGATCCAAGATGGCGGACGCACCTTTTCGAGTTCCAATATGTCGGATGCGAATTTTTAACAGATTGTCAATATGGGTATCGTAGTCATGGTTTTTGGGGGTCCCGATTACGAATAAAACATCTATTTCGAGATCCAAGATGGTGTACACGACTTTTTAACATATTTTCAATATGGTATCGCTTAAGTTATATTTAAAAACCGCGTCCGCTATCTTGGATCTAAAAATGGGTGTTGTATATAGAATCGGGACCCCAAAAAAACACGAAAATGATACCTATATCGACTGTCTCGTTCGTAGTTTGGGTCTGTAACATGCTGTATGTCTGTAATGACCGGCGGCTCCAGTTAGATGAAACGCCGGAAGAGGGCGCTGGAGCAAGTGTCGTCCGCGTTGTGTCCTTCTGCAAGATGGCCGAGTTAGTACGTTTCGTTAACGCTCCGCTAACCTAATTTTGTTACCTACCGCTAATAGTTAACATATTTAAGAACAATTTCGTGGTGAAATAGAGAAAGCGAACTGAGTGAGACTCCCAGTGACCAGTTGTGGACGCAAGTGCATTACCCACGGGAACATCGTCAGGGCGCGCCCTGCCTGAAGCACTGGTCGAGGAAAATTATGAAGTAAACGATGTCAAATACCTGGAATTCTGGGTGTTATGGGGTCAGATTGCGAACGGTTGCTTTCCTACTCTTAGCCTTATTTAGTCACATAGGTATTTCTCTTTTTTTATTTTTCTTAATTGCTCCCGAGGGATGTAAAATAAAGCGTTACGAATGGCGCTTACATCGTTTCCGCCGGATATCCGGCCTCGCAGCTCGTCGCATTTCCGGTAGGCGGCCAAACAACTATCCCTGCGGTCCAAAATGCGCAAACACTACGAACGTTACCAACAGTGCAAACGCCTTGGACAGAATTGAATACGGTGCTATGTGCACTATATGCGTGCAATCAATTTGATCCACGCTTTGTGTGTAAATGTCAAAACGTCAAACGTCCAAGACGAGGTTATGTAAAAACTATTATTTAAACACTATATTAGCACTCTAGGGTTATTAAAAGAGTAAAAGAAAATTATTGTAGTAAATAAAGTAGCTATAACGAATCTTTATTAATTCAAAACTCAAATGTTTACTCCAGTTTACTCTATTCACACACTTAAACGTCAAATTCGAGTTTGAGATTTGCGCACACACTGCACCTACACTGCACTACCTCTTTTTCGTGTGCACCGTTAGCACTGCTTAATGACGTCACTCATGACGTCACATATTTTCGTTGGTGCGAATACGTTCAATTTGATTCACTCCGTGTGCGCGCTATCGGTGCCGATAGCGCACATATGCGCAATTTGGACCGCGGTGTATCAGTTACATCCTCAGACCAATGTTTCATCTCTAGTTTTTATTATTAAACATTTGATTTAAAACGTCACTTCAAATAGTGTGTCACCTTGATATAACCTCAGCAGGATTCTTTTCTTCCTCAGTAAGTAATTAAGTACTTACTTACTGACTCAGACCAATAATTCTATCTGAGACTTCTGATAATGAGGGTAGGTAATTTGGTTGGCATTTAAGCATTAAAACGTGTGACCGAGTTCTTGTTGCAAAAACACGTGTTGAGAGACTCCATTTTAAACTCAATCTACCGTACAATTGTCGGTTACTTTAATAAAATTACCACTTGATATTGGCGCAATGCGTAATCTATATGTGTCGCGATCGCCATTCGAATAAAAAGAAGAAGAAGAAAAACGTGTGACATTTGGAGTTTCTCCCGAGTACTTGTTGCAAGAACACGTGTTGACAGACTCCATTTTAAACTCAATCTATCGTACAAATTGTCGTATTATATTTAATAATACTTAATTTCACTTTACATTGGCGCAATGCGTAATCTTTGTGTCGGGTATATTTGTTCTTAGATGTCAGCCATTAGTTTGAAAGAAGAAGAACGTGTGAATTTTATAATTCAATGCACACTTCAAGTAATAAACAATCAAGTAAAGAGTGTTTGGCGGGAAACCATGGCGTCTGGATGTCGATCTTTATTTCGATAATTCAAAATTGCTTCGGAGTGGATTTTGTGCAGTGAAAGTGGCGTCGTTTCGTTGCATAAGCATTCGTGTTGACGAACAGCGTTGAGAATTGTATAGTGGTTGAAAATCCCACTATACAATTCTCATTAGTCACAATCATGAGGTCTGTTGCCATGCATTTCTTTCCAAGCACTCCCTAGATGCATTAAAATGTGCGACGCCCATATTTTAATGCAAACATGTAGAAAGAAGACAAATACAGACAGGGCTGTATGGACTTGATATACTTTGCCCGTCCCGCAAGGGACAAAAAAAAAGTGTTTGGCGGGAAATCATGGCGTCTGGATGTCGATCTTTATTTCGATAATTCAAAATTGCTTCGGAGTGGATTTTGTGCAGTAAAAGTGGTGTCGTTTCGTTGCATAAGCATCCGTGTTGACGAACAGTTATGTGGAATCATTGAAATAAAGGTTTTGTGTATGTGGCGTTGAGAATTGTATAGTGGTTGGAAATCCCACTATACAATTCTCATCAGACACAGTCATGAGGTCTGTTGCCATGCATTTCTTTCCAAGCACTCCCTAGATGCATTAAAATGTGCGACGCCCATATTTTAATGCAAACATCAAGAAAGAAGACATAAATACAGACAGGGCTGTATGGACTTGATATCCTTTGCCCGTCCCGTTAGGGACAAAAGAAACAAAAACAAGGAGTGTTTGGCGGGAAACAATGGTGTCTGGATGTCGATCTTTATTTCGATAATTCAAAATTGCTTCGGAGTGGATTTTGTGCAGTGAAAGTGGTGTCGTTTTGTTGCATAAGCATCCGTGTTGACGAACAGTTATGAGGAATCATTGAAATAAAGGTTTTGTGTATGTGGCGTTGAGAATTGTATAGTGGTTGGAAATCCTACTATACAATTCTCATCAGTCACCATCATGAGGTCTGTACCATGCATTTCTCGCCAAGCACTCCCTAGATGCATTAAAAAGTGTGGCACCCACATTTTAATGCAAAAATCAAGAAAGAAGATGAAACTGATGACTTGGCTGTATGGGCTAGATCCCTTTGCCGTCCCGTAACAGGGAAAATATAACCAAAAAAAAAAAAAACAAAAAAAAACAAAGGTCAATTTGACAGGTAAATAAAACCCACGTGATATTTCATTTCAGTCAGTTCATTTTTATTTATTTAAGGTTATGCATATTTAAAACAACAAAATTATTAATCAACTTTTTCATAATGTACAGGATATTATAAATTATATTTACTAATAAAGTAAAATGAATTTCGCAAGGAAGCAGTTAGAAAAGTACGGATGGACTGATGGTAAGGATACATTTCAATTGAACAATTATGTAGGTACCTACTTACCTCATATTGTCAGAAATTAATTAAACCTACTTTATTTTACAGTAAAATAAAGGTCGAAGTGTAGCCTTAGGGGCTCTATGGAAAAAAAGACTTAGAAAAATTTTGATGAATTTTTTTTACTACTGATAACCTACCATAAAACACTAGACTAGACTGTTACGAAAACAGTGCACACTCCGCCTGGTCATAAAAAAAAAATAACCCTAACCTACCCATCAATCAGTCATGTGGGAGCATAAAACACTAGACTCTCCCAAAAAGATTGCACACCACCATACATTAAGGTGAATCTAAAACGACTATGAAAAGGGTGGGTTATCAGTAGTAAAAAAAAGTCTTTTTTTCCATAGAGCCCCTAAGGCTACACTCCGACCGTATTTTCTGATGCATATTAATTTTGTTTTAGGGAAAGGCCTCGGTAAAAACGAAAACGGTATATCTGAAGCTCTAAAGCCGAAATTAAAACGTAGCGTGGCTGGTATCGGACATGACGCGGCTGCTGACTTCACTGAACATTGGTGGACGCAGTTGTACAATAAAGCAGCAAAGAATGTGGAAGTAAGTAAACATTTCCTGATGAGAAAATTGAGTGGCATAAGTTGATTAGCTGCTCGAACCTTGCCGAAGACTACAGTCAAATAACACTATCTTCTTTTCACCTTTGATGAGGAAGCACTAATAAGATTTGAATAGCTCATGATACGATTTGATAAACTACCACTAAGTTAGCAAGATAGTATTCAAACTGTAATAATTTTAGTCAAAAATTTGTCATTCGACAAAGACCTCCATGGCTCTCCACCCCTTCTATCTTTAGTAATTCTTCTAATTCTTCTTCTTCATCACTTCAATTAATAATAAGAACCGACTTTTGATCAGAATGGAACAACTATTGAAATATTGCACACTATAAAACTGTGGGAAGCACTTTAGAAAGAAGTACCAAATTTATCGCTAATTTGGGGTGGTGGGGTAAAGAGGGGAGAGGCTTCCAACCCCCTCCTACACATTTTTTTTATATAAATTGCATAGATAAAAAAAAAACGAAATATGAAAATCCAAAATACTATTATATCATCAAGAAACACAGAACTGTTTTTACCTCCCAACTTCTGCAAAATTGATAAAAAATGAGAAAAAATTCCTAATGCATCATAAAAACCCAAAAGACATCTAATAGTCCTTTAGTAAAATGTGAAAAAGTCGTTTCTGGCGCTTCGCCGGCCGCTACAGCGGCACGCGAGCTCCGCTCGCTAGGCTCACGCGTATAGGTCGCAAGCTTAACCTAACCTAAACCAATGTTATACCTACCTAATTATTGCTTTGTTGTGGCTGAATGAAATAAGGTCCTTTGCTTTACTATTAAGTATTGATATAATTTTAAAACAACAACAACTGTCAATCTATTTGATAAAATATTTTCGAAGTAAATTTGTATGTAATTTTGGAATATTTTATCTGCGCATTTATATAAATGAAATTGCAATTAATGTGTTAGTCTATAGTGCGTCTATCTACATAATAAGTATGAAGCAATTCTATAATGTACATCTTTCTAAAGCTGAGCCAAACTGTGTAATATAATGGTGGGTATTTAGTGAGTGCATTGCTTTTGTGTTGCGGCTAATAGTTGCAATGTGTAAATACATAGTTATAGTGCAGTTTTTTTTTATTGAGATCTAATTGAGTGTCTGGGATCTTATTAACTAAGGATCAAAAAAATAACAATTTGTATATTTGAAGTCAAGACAGATAGGTATTGCTAAACATATTATATATTAATTTTCCAGGTTGAAGAAAAGAATGGTAAAACCAAAAAGATCAAGACCAGAGATAAGAACGAATTCGAAATCACCAACAGTATGTGGAAAATTAATAAGAAACGTAAGAATGAGTCTGATGAACAGTATGTTGATTTTTTCGTTAAGAAAGCTGTCTTGACCAATGGTGGCAGTAAAATAGAGAAAACTGCTGAATCCGAGTCTGATGATGATGAGGTTGCAGCGAAGAAAGATGTGTTTAAGATGACTGATGAGGAGTTGTTTGCAGCTTGCGAGGGGAGGACTGCTCATAAGTAAGTCTCAAAAATATCTACTATTTTTGGCTTAAACATTCGAGTCATCCTAGCTTTTTATATTATAACTAGCACAACACCTGCGACTTTCTTCGCATGCAGGTTTTATATCAAATATATGGCCTAAGGAATAATTTTATTTTTGCGTTTACAAACGCGTAAATATAATACTAGAAAAATGCACTGAAAAAAATCGACTTCAAGTCAAGTCGATTTTTTTCAGTGCATTTTTCTAGTATATGGCCTATGTCACTTAGGAATTACAATTCTATAATAATACATTATCAAACTAAAATGGTGAAAAAAAAAATAGTAAAAAGAAATTGGTCCAGTAGTTATGGAGTTTATTAAATACAAATATACAAATATTTGCTATTTATAATATTAGTATAGAAGTATAGATTAGTGTTTCGAAGAAGTCTGTAGTAAATAGAAATTGACATCACTACAAAATTTAAATCAAACCCGAAATATGATTCTGGAAAAAAAATATTTTATTAGTTACTTTGAAGAGAAATTTTAATTTTGACTTATTTATTTCTTTTATTTGAAATCTCCCATATTTCCTGAAAGTTATGGCAACCCATTAAAATTTAAAAGTAAAAAGAAAAACATACCAACCGAATTGAGAACCTCCTCCTTTTTGAAGTTGGTTAAAAATGTTCCGAAAAATAATTATATTGCAATTTTTTTAATTCTACCAAAAATATTAATAAATTATTATTTTCGAAGGGGCGCAAGACATGGACTAAAGGCTACAGGGAAGTTAGCAAGAATAGCACATCAAGAACAAATATTGCTCACAAAACCTAAGTACAGTGGTTATTCTCATACTAAGAATATTTCTAAAGATCTTTCAGCAAAAGATCTGCTGGTAGTAGAAGATATGAGTCTAAGCAGTGATGGAGATGTAAAACTTCAAAAGAAGAAGAAAAAGAAGAAAAGATGTATCAGTCAGACAGATGAGTTAGAAGCTGCACAGGCTGTTGTGCCTTCTTCACCTGCACATATTAAAAACGATATCTTAGAAAATGCTGGCAGCAGCGATAGTGAACAAAAAAATAGTAAGAAGTCAAAAACTTTAGACGAAGATTTTGATAAAGAAAGCAGTAAAAAGAAGAAAAAGAGACAGCTAGAGACCAGGGAAATAAATAACGAACAAGCTTCAGGTAGTATTGAAGAGGAACCCATAAGAAAAAGAAAAAAGAAAAATTCACAATAACAGATTTTATGTTACAAAATGCATTTTCTTGTAAATAAAATTGTAATTTTATGTAAATAAATATTCTTTGAGACTTTTTTCTGTTCTTAACCCCTTCATCAAGTTCTTTATGTTTCGTAAGACTATAAAAGGAAAAAAATACTACATAAGGTTTATTAATCTTGTATTGTACAAAACTCGTAAGTTTCTTTTTAAAGTATACATTTCAAAAACTACTATTTTGTAAAGTTTATTGATAGATAGGTAATGAATAGACTGGGGCGAGAGCGAAGACGAAAATGCGCATGTTTTCATCTTCAACTTTTATGTGTTGTTGGTTGGCAATCGGTGGTGTTTAGGGTGGAACAACCATATGCGCATGTTTGCATGAAATATACTATGCACAGTTTCTATCTTTTCAATGTGACCGACAGGGCCGAACTAAGCCGCCAGCGTGTACGTGATTATTCGTCTGTGCGTGAAATGGTGTCGTGTATTTATCTCGTTTTAGTATAGGTACCGTAAACTGCTGTAACTTTGCCAACTGAACGCAACTTTGCCCATTTCATTTCGATAACAATATCTTCCTTTTACATAGTTTTTTCTCATTTTCAGTAGAAAATGAAACTCCCTGACTTTGTTCCACAGACTAGTTCTGATTTGAAAGCGATTGCGCGGACTGTTTTATTCTGATTTTTAAAAAATTGTTATAAATATATTATAGTTTATTCAGATATCATTTTATACCAAAATTTAGAGTATACATTCTTTTAAATCACATCATTCGTTTCTTCAAATAAGGGATATTAATTGTTAGAAATAGCAATTTTCCAAATCGTAATACTTGCAGTGTGATTTGATTTTTTTTTAATTAGTAATTCTATGAAATTATTTTTTTTTTCCTTTACAAGTATCTTGTTCGGGATATTGTCAGTTACACAGTATTTTTTATTTCATTGTAATATTAGCCTTTTCGGATATTAAGGGCTTCGAAATTACATTTAAAACGTAAAATTTTAAAAATGCTGTTAAGATATTTTGTTATAATTTAGAAATAAATAATTAAATGAAATATTTTCCTTTACAACTTTTTGCGAAAGAATATTATCTAGTAGTTTTTATAACATTTATATTGGTAGAATAAGAATTCATGGAAATTATGAAGCTCAAAAAGTTTAAATTGTTAAGTTCCGTAGGTATTTCTTTTGTCACCAGTGGTCGAAATGTGGAATATCTAAATCTATCTCCAAATAATAATTCATACAGGCATTTTATTAATGTTTTCTATTACTTTCACAGATTAGAGAGTCTATAGTTTTTAGTCTCAAATATGTTTTTGGTGCACGAGATACAATCATTGATATGGGCAGCCCACAACAAATTAAGAGAATGTATTTATAAATGATAACCTAAGCAAGCAATTCATCATCATAATATAACAGCCTTTTTAATTCCACTCACCGGACACAGGCCTCTCCTTGTTATTTAAGGAGGTTTAGGCAGTAGTTCACCACACTTGCCCAATGCAGATTGGTGGACAGTGTATAAGGTGATCAATACCCCTTTTCTGATCCATTAGCTTCCTTCTACAACGCCTATTGGAAGATATAGGGTTGGTGGTGCTATTCTACTCTGACAGCGTGACACGGTCATGAGAATAACTATTACATATAAACTTTAATGTATACATACAATACAACCACTGTGTACAAATTTTGTATATATTTACTAAAAAATACAACTATTCAATTTCAAACCCATTTATTACCGAAAATGTTTTACATTATAATTTAAATTTGTTAGAGTATTAACAATATCTGATTATTGTTTTTATTTTTCGGTAGGTCCTCCTGATACGTGGGGTCCACGTCCGGAAGCCTCCTCGTGGCGGACCCTGGTAACGTGGTGGGGAAACTTTCTCGGCGGGTACGTGGCTTTTGATGTCAAGGGTATCCTCTTGGCATTCGAAGTCACATGCCATCGTCGAGTTGTTTTTGTATTCCCACCACGGCTAGTTCCGGACGGCCCTTTGCAGGGCCTAGACCGCGCCCGAAGTCCCCCGGGTGCGGTCCGATGGCTGCTCCCGGTGTCCTCGTCAAGAGGACGCGCCAGGTCGAGCAGCCGTCGGCGAGGAGGCGGCCTATAAGGCCGGCGTCAGTCGGTAGCCCCTGTGGGCTGCTGACCACCAATTGGTGCACAAGGAGTGCCTAGACGGGCAGCGTTGGGACGGTCTCGGTGTAGTTGCGCTCACGTGCGCAGATCCCGAGCCGTCCCGTAATAGCGCACTGGAGGTCAGGCCGGGGAGGATGTTTAGTGGGTATGGAGGGAACGCCTTTACCTCGAGTCCCACATATCCCCTGCGGTTGGCACCACCCCGCAGGGACGATTAAATGCATTTGACCTCCCCGACAAAAAAAAAAAAAAAAAAAAAAGGTCCTCCTGATACGTAGGCCTCTTCCAGCCTTTTCCATAGGTACTAATCTAATCTGTTCTTGGCCAACCTTAACCACAAAGGCCCTGCTACCCTTTTAATGTCATCTGACCATCTCCTCTTCTGTCTGCCCATTTTCCTCTTACATTGATACCTGAATGGGCCCCGCATTCAGTAACATCTCTTGTCCACTTCTGTACGTTATTTCTAAGCATGTGCCCCGTCCATTTCCACTTTAATTTCTTTATCTTTTCCACTGTTTCCTCCAGCTGTGTTAAGGGCTATATTGCTTTGACTTTCTGTCGTTCCTTCCATGTATATCCCAGAATGCTCCTCTACAAACTTTAATAACGCCTACGTAGCGTATGAAATAATATAAAAACAATTTTTTTTTGCCGATATTATATGCATTATCGTGTTTCACAAGCGTTTTCTACATGGTCTCGGCGATCGAAAGCCAAGCGATCGATCGAATCGCTAGTTTGTCGGTTTCGAGTCTCAAAGCTGCATGTTGGCTACGCATTGTATGGGAAGTTAGCGAGCGACGCCTTCTATTGCTTGCGTTTCGGTTCAATAGAAACGAAAAATGATATTTGGCTAGCAATTTTCGATTCGATTATTTTGATGACGTCACTTTTCGATTGCTTATGTCAATCCCATACATTTTTTGATTTAGCGATAGCGAGAGCGATTGTCGAAATGCATGTTGTCTAAGGCCTCAGAACGATAATTCTGATTATATTTTCTTTTCATTCTTACTCAAGTTTTTACTGCACTGCCAAATTTCTGTTATGGGTTTATTGGATTCTGCTAAACTGCCAACTTTTTCTAATCTGCGACATAATATGCTAAACCCTAAATTGGTGGTCAAATTCTGCTAAAATCGCAGAATTCTGCTAAATCTGGTCACGCTGACCCTGACGGTACCGCCTCCCGGCCGATAACGCACACGCAACCCGAATATTCGCGACGATAGCCAATAACGGCTGGTCACATCTGCGCGTATCGTGTCCTAGCACGAAGCTTCGTGACAATAGGCGCAGGTGCGGCCCAAGTGCGGCCCCAGCATTAGACAAGGGCAACATTATTCTATTCTATTCTAAATTAATGGCCTCGCGTCGCATTAAGCGTACGCATTTTGCCAATGTCAAGTGAAAATGTAACTAAAGTAACAAAAATAATTGTTCGGTTGATTGAGGTTAAAAATGGAGTCTCTCAACACGTGTTTTTACGACAAGAACTCGGGAGAAACTCCAAGGGCAACATTAAATAATTGTTGTCAATTTTGACAGTTTCTGTTTCTGATTGTCAGTGTCTCAAGTCAAGTCAATATTTTTATGTCGCAACTTCATGGAAAAAAATTGTAAAAAATGTCGCTAGGGAAATTTCTAGCTTTGGATAAACTGTCCAATCTTTTTAATATAATTCGTCAGAATGGTGGTATTAGGGGCTCACTGTTTAAACTTTACAGGTAAGAGCTGGAATGTTATGTAATGTAAAAGTGTAGGTTATGTTTCGATCTTTGTAATTTTTATTGACTTGCAGCTTTAGAAATTACAATTTTTACGAGTTGTTTTTACAAGGAATCATATATTTAAAGTCTTTACTTCTCTACACTTAACTACACTATCTATTTGAACATGTACCTAACCCAAAATAAATTCTGTTATTATAAATATTTGGATTACTTATAAACTGTTATTCAATTAAGAACTTGATATTTTTGCTCATTATTCAATACTTAAAACTAAGTGACGGTAATTTCAGAATAGCTGACATAAAATAAACAAGTGGTAAAAGTGTATACTTACCAATTTTCTAAGTTTTTTAATTACATATCTGTCGTAATAGTTTTGTGATAAAAATAATTTTAGTTATGGGTCAACTGTTCTAATTGCAGACAGGATGAATTGAAAGACGGTGTTCTGATCGGAGAGGATAAAAATGGTAACAAATATTATGAAAATCCTCGGTTCTTCTATGGCAGGAACCGTTGGGTTGAGTATGCTGACAAATACCACATGAGCTATGATGCTAGTCAGGTAAGTGTTGCAAGAAACATCTTTTGTTATAAAATACTATGGGGCAATTCTATCAATTTATTTGCATACATTTTTTAGAGATTGTACAATGGGCAACATCATCACAGAAAAGTGATTTCTGCCAGGCAATCTCTTGATGAAAAAATATAGAAAAGTGAACAATAATTTAGTTGTTTATTTATTTATTTAACCAGTTTAATACTACCATTACAAATAATTCCAATGTGTAAGTACTAACACAGAAATCATAATAACTTATCTACTAACTTAACTTATTGTTCCCATTGTAGACAAGACAGATCACCTCGTTTGTGTCGTGTGGAATAATTTTAAAAATATACCTATACATTTGAGGCAAAGTGAAGGGCCCAGACAGCCATGATTATATTCATCATTATTATTTACGCATTTTATTTATTTTTATTATAATTTAGTATGTTATATGTTTATCTATGTATCGTATTGTGATTATTGTTGTTTATTTACTATAACTATTATTTTAACATCATTGTGAAATGCCATGCCATAATACCAGCGCTCCTACGGTGAATTGTCATTGTAGAAGTAGACGCTGAGGCAGGGACCTATTAGCTTACTATCAGGACATGTTTTCTTATTTAATTTTTTGTTTACGCCAGTATTTTATTGTTTTTGTAATGTTGGTTTTTCTGTTCATTAATTTAATTTAAGATTAAGTTTAGTCAGTTTATATGTATATTTTTATCTTGTGTTGGTCAATAAATGTGTTTCTATCTTTATTTTCCAAAAGTAGTTGAAATAAATAATCAATTAATATACTGTGTCTTGAAAAATATCCTTTTGCTAGCGACTTTGTCCCCGTGGAATAGTTACTTTGAAAGGCATTTTAATTTATTCGTACTTATTTTTGTCTATGATAATACACATATTTCCAATATACAATAGTAAACATAGCTAGATTTGTTTAGGGTTTCTTTCCCTTTTATCCCCTATTTTAAAACCCTAATGAATCTTAAAATATTTTTCCTTATTTTGAACTGAATCTTATTTTTTATTTATATACCAATACACCAATTTTTGTGGGCCTTACATTAAAAATGTCGGATTTCCTATACCAACGTTCAACCCTTATTTTATCCCTAAGGGTTTGAATTTTGAGAGATCCTAAAATTTGAATTTTTAGTTAAAAATTAATTTAACCGAAAAGTCATATACCAATTGTTATGGGGGTCACTGTAAAAATGACGGACTTCCCATACAAACTTTGATCCCCTATTTCATCCCCATAAGGGTTGAATTTCGAGAAACCCTATAATACTCCTTTCTTAATTTTAAACGGAAAAACCATTATACCAATTTGTATGGATTTCACTATAAAAATGATGGATTTTCCACACAAACTTTCATCCCCTATTTCATCCCTTTAGGGGTTGAATTTCGAGAAATCATCAAATACGTCATTCTTTATTTTTAACGGAAAAGCCATATACCAATTTGTGTGGATTTTACTACCAAAATGACAGACTTCCCATACAAACTTTCATCCCTTAGGGGTTGAATTTCGAGAAATTCCAAAATACTCCTTTCTTAATTTTTAATCAAATGGCTATATACCAATTTTTAGGTTTTTACTTTAAAAATGACGGATTTCCATACGAACTGTCATCACCTATATTAGGTGCTCCCTTAGGGGATGAATTTCGAAAAATCCGGTCTTATCCCTTGCCTCAGTCATAAAAGGAACCTCTGTGCAAATTTTCAGCTTTCTAGGTCCAAGCGTATGGGCTGGGCGTTGATCAGTCAGACAGTGAGTCAGGACTTTGCATTTTATATAATAGATTATGCACTAATCTAATCAATTCGTTTTCTACTTTCAGGTCCCTTCTGAGTGGTTTGGTTGGCTCCACTATAAAACTGATCTTCCTCCACACCAGGTAAATGCAAACTTGAATCTACCTACTCTAATTATTAATCCCTGGACGATTATTAATATCCAGACACAATTGATTTTAATTGTGTTCTCTCGCTCCTGAGCGCGAACGGGGCTTAACGAGTTAAAGCTCCTTCACACTATCTTTATTCAGTGTAGGCATTCGATGAACGTTAGCGCAGCATAGACGCTTCTTCTGCGGTAATTGTTCCATTCTATTCTCAACGAATTAGGAATGATATTCTTAATTAAATGGCATTCGCGACACTTAAAGATTACGCATTTTGCCAATGTCAAGTGAAACGTAATTATAGTAACAAAAAACTATTGTTGACGCTGCAGTAACACGGCGAACACCACTGGACAAACGCTTGTATGAGGGAGCTCTTAACTACAATAAAATAAGCTTACTTAACTAGTATAAGCTAAATTAGCATAAAACCATGCAGTACTTTATTCAAAACTATATGCACCCGGCATGCGTTGCAATGCCATGTAAAAAACATTTACAATATAGATTTTTCGGGCTAGGAAACCTCGCGGAGATACACAAAACACCCTACAAAATTACAAACAATTTCATCAATGGTTTCCAGACGCATAAAGGACAAACATACAAAAATTGCTTTTTATTTATATAGATAGATAGATGCAACATAAAACTGCATGTCTGCATAAAAATTTCGTCCGCGGTCAGCGGGTAAAATAACAATACGAGATGAACGGAAGGCGCGACTGGACATCGCGGCTGGCGACCTCGACCAATGGAGGACATAGTAGGTGGTGGTGCGTCCTGTGTATTTGTTTTATTTCCGCACTTTCCGTACGCGCCGCTTCTACGTGGCATACTACAGCGGCAAGGCGCAGCGTATTTTTTTTTTTTATAAAAGTCAAGCAAATTACTCCATTCCACCTGATGGTAAGCAGAAGTGGAGTCCAAATGTGAAGATTGCTGGTGCAAGAGATAAACTGCCGCGCTAGCCACCCTCGCCTTGCCGACCTGCAAGGTGCTTCTTCACGCCTCGTTTGAATGACCCAGGATTGTAGGAAGGAGGGAACACGTGTGCTGGCAGTGAATTCCATTTCTTGATTGTGCGACAAAGAAACGAGTTGCCTAATTTCTTAGTAAGCGTTGAAATGGTAATGGTAGCCACAGTTTGTCGGTGACAACGTAGATCGGTTGTGCTTCCTTTTAAGGACTTCGCGTACTGCTAAAAGGAAGGGAGATGGTGGGATTAGGGAAAAAAGCTCCGAACACTCGCCGTGGTACAGACGAATGCGCTCAATGACGCAACATCGCGACGCAATTGGAGAGACTCAAGATGTTTAGTCAACTCTTCGTCGCCGGTGATTTTGGCGGTGGTCGCGCGACGCTGCAACCTATCCAAGGTTTTTAGTCCCCACTCCCCGCAGTCGCTCTAGCCTGCCCAAAGACTAAAATGTATTATATTTTTTGTTCGCATTGGAATGATAGGTGTGCTCCCTTGTCACGTTTGATGAACAGTAGGCATGTAAATTGTCTTAACGTTATTTCAGGATCCCAGTCGCCCGAAATACCAGTGGATGGCAGACACTACAGAGAATCTGTCTGGTACCACTGGTCAGTACACCCCGTACAGCACCACTAGGCCCAAAGTGGAACCCTGGACTCCGAAGAAAGCTGGCTAATAAACAGACACTTAGGTAGATTAAGTAGAAAATGAAATAAATTAAAGACCTATTTATCATGTTAATCTCTAGTTTTATTTTTATCTTCTATATATGGCTGGGCATAAAGGAGACCTCCCTACACTTGGGTCCAGGGACGAATTAGGGGAGGGTAGGCGGGGCATCCACCAATCCGCATTGGGCAAGTGTAGTGGACTACCGCCTCTATACCTCTTTCGTTGACAAGGAGAGGCCTTGTGTCCTAGCAGTGTGTCGAAGTTATAAAGGCTGTTATGATGATGATGATAAGGCGGGGATAATGCCCGAGGGCCTCCACAAGAAAGCCCCCCCCCCCCCACATTTTTTCCTGTCTTTCACTGCTTGGGGTCTAGGGCCCTCCTTATATCTTTGCCCCGCGGGGATAATTTTTATACTTTTTGAAGTCGGTTGGACTTTTTTTTTAAAGTTGTTTTTAGATATTAGTTCCGTTTTTTCTTCAAGTCCACAACGCATGCCGTGGCTGTGTTTGATTAAAAACCTTGTTTATTGTAGTAGGTATATGTTTTTGTTGACTGCCCATAAATAAATATGTTCACTTATGCCGACTCCAGATGAAATTGGGAGAACAATAGCCAAATGATGATAATGTTAAAGTTTTGATCCTGCGGGATTAAAGGGACAAAATTCTGATAGGACTCCCGTGATTAGACAACTTAACGGGACTTGTGGGATATACAGAAAATATCAGTTATTTGAGAAAATACCAGAATAATCAAATGTTTCATCATCATTACAATCGAGAGACGTACACTGTTGGACATAAGACCTCTCTCAAGGATCTCCAACCCGACTGGTCCTGCGCTGCCCGCATCCAGTGGCTTCCCGCGACCTTTACCAGATCGACGGTCTACCTTGTAGGAGGCCTACGCTACGTCTCTCAGTACGCAGTCGCCACTCGAGGACCTTTTCGCTCCAACGGCTATCAGTCCTCGGAATGACCTTACAGCTCTCATGCGAATCTCATCATATGGTCACGCAGATAAACTCCGGGAAAACTCTCCAATGCTTTTTGTGACCTTGAGCTTATGAGGCCCATTGTAAAAATATGTTTGATGTTTTTAAAATCTTCAGGAGTATCGTCGTAGTCATTCCTTGAGCAACAATATCACAGATAAATGAGTTAATTCATATCATAACCACGTCTTGTTATTATTTCGACTTAACCCAAACCAGTTTTGTGTACGGCTCCTGGCCAGTGGCGCTCAAAGTTTTGATAAAGAATATGTCCGAGAGCTGTAGAGATAGTAAAGGAGGTAGCATAAGTAAGAAATAAAGCCTTTTCATATTAATGTAATACTTTGTCTTCTACATTATTATATTAATATCTATGTGAAGAAAATACGTTGTGCCTTCCCCTTTTCAAGCATATTGCGCGCATGGAGGAGTTGGGAGATTGAGAGATTGAGACTCCAATGAGTCTTGTACACAAAAACGTTCCATTGATGGGGCACTACATCGACGGTTCGCTATGGCGAGCGAGGGTACGTTGTATCGACAGTTGGCGTGGGTCTTTTGAGTGGTTTTCTGGCGCTTCGCCGGCTACTGCCTCGACACGTTCATTCACTCACTCCGCTCGAGCTTTGTTGTGGTGACTGTTCTAACCCAACCTTTTTTATCCTTTTGTTAACCTTTTATTATCAAATGCATTTATGCATCATATCTGCAGTAGGGACAACTGAAGGGGTATGTGGGACTTGAGGTACAGGCGTTCCCCCCTACACACTAAACGTCCTCCCCGAGCATCCTCCCAAGGCACACTACGACAGCCAGCACCCCCGCTGGACTGCGACAAGTCGCTTTTCACCGGGAATCCATCTGTGCCCGATTTTACGGCCCAGCCGGTGCACTTCTATAGTGTCCGCTGTTCGGTGGGACAATAAACCGCCAGTCTTGCAGACCGACCGCCACCGAGCACAATAGGCTCCACCGGCTCTGAAAAGGGCATCATTTTCCCGCGTCCCCCATAGTGGTGCCAAGGGTAGCTTGGGTGAAGCTCAGCACAGTTTAAGCCCGCTGTCTACTACGCCATCTGTCCCCCTACGGCCGGCAGCCATCCGTCATATCCGCCGCCAGAGGCGTGTTAGAGCGCACCTCCCAGTTCCGCGTTAAGGCGGCCTAACCTACGACTCAAAGGTCCGCTGGCCCTGAAAAGGGCCCTTCCGTGTTCCGACGACAGCCATCTGTGGAGGCGCTTTACGTTGCTTAGGGTGCAACGCGGGGAAGTCTCGGAATAAAGTACCCCAGTTGTAACCCAAACTAACCGAACATAACCTATCTGGTTTTATCCGGTGCTCTTCGATACGGTGGCGGTGTACTGTCATATAACATTACAGTGACCTACTACCGTGACTGTGTAGATAAAACGTAGACTCACCGATATGCTGTACTCGATAGAACGTTTTACAGCGACCATAGTGACAGACTGTCGATGTCGTGAACGGAACCGTGAGAAAACATACAATTTTTATTTCTCGTTTTTAGTTTTGAAGGCGTTTTTATTTAAAAATAATTTATTTTTTGTTTTTTAGTGTGGTAAGTAGTTATAGAAATTTCTTCTTATATTTTTAACCGTATGCATAGAACGAACCGGTGAGTGAGAAGTAGTTCTACTTTTGGGAACTTTGGGGCCCAAAGTTCTCAAAAGTAGAGCTAAACGTAGGTCTACAGTATCGGAATTCCGATAGAAAAACTTCCAATATTACATGCCCTACTTTGGGAGCTACGCTATCGTTCATCTACGTGAGATTCTTCCGCTACCGGCTCTAGCTGGTTCCTTCTCTATAGACCACCAAGCCAACAGGCCAAGTACTTTGCCCTGTTCTTAGATTAAAGCAAAAAAGGTGCCATGTTGCTGAAGATGATATCAGAATAATAGCGGGCGAAAAATCCCAACTCAAACTTACAGCCCAAAAGGAAAGTGGAGGGGGTTCATGGAGACCCACACCAAATTGGCTGAGGAAGGTTTAAGATGATGATGATGTGATTCTCTTGGTGAGAATAGTTGCTGTTGTAGGGAAGGAAGGGACAGGTAGTGCGCGAGTGGCACGTCATGTTGCGAGTGTCTATAGGCTACGATGGCTGCTTAACATCAGGCAGGTCGTGTGAATGTCGGCCAACTAAATAACATAAAAAAGTATTAAATATACACAAGTAAATCCTTTATTTCACACATAAAACAACATTACTAACAAAGTAAGAAAGACATTTAATTAAAGACATCTCTACCCCCAACCCTAGTGAGATCATTTAAATATAAGTAATAACGATTCAGCGATTTGATTTAAAGTTTTATAACAGCAAAACAGTTTAAGAATCATGGTCTCTGACCAACTGCCCAGCACACAAACGCACAAAAGCTCCACGCAACTGAGTTTAAACTTTTATTACAAGCGAAATTCTTTCTTCATACTCAAGGTTTAAGGATCAATTTCATTAAAGTTGCAAGCAATGAAAAGCACACCAATGCAATTTAGCAACTGCAAACAAAACTATGGTTTTAGGCGTAGAGGATACGGTTTAAAATGATAAAGCAAAAAAGTTGAGCTTTACGGAACTTTTTGCCTTTGCAGGTAAAAATATCTCGATTCGAACTCAAGCCAGTCAAGATGCGACGCGGAAAGGCGCGTACGTGCCCATAAAATTAACCAGTTTAATTTAATAATAGTTCCTTCCATTGAAGTGTTTGAATGTTGAATTAAAAACGCCATTTTGTTATTTCACAATACATGTTTAGGTTAGAATTTGCACGAACGCTATGTGACGTTTGCAGTGTTATTTTTTAAATCCCTAAAATTGTTCAGTGCGTGCAAAAAGGTTGTGTATCAAAAAAACAGGATTTCACTTTATGGTAAGTTTAAATCTTTTCGTGGACTCGTCTATAATATTGATTGTAGTTTTTGGAGTGACTTTAGGCTACGCACGGAAATACATACAAAGACGTTTTGTAAACTAGTTTTGAAAGTAGAAGGTTTAGGCTTTGGGCCGTTGCTTTGCCGACGAGAAAGGATCGGGTCATTTTTTCATGTCGAAAAAAGTTTGCGTGGGCTATGAAATAGTGATGGGGGTTGTTGTGCTTTTAACGAATACGTATCGATAATGTTCGTTTGAAAAAGCCTCGTCTATTATAATAAAAAGTTTAAGTAAATAAGTTTATTGATCCTTCATAGGAGAATGTCCTGGAGGATGGAGTAAATTCATATACGAGGGTAGTAGACAACAGGCACGCCTAATCTTGGGTGGGCTTGCAGGACACTATGCCACAAACCACATGCTCAACATAATGCAAATCTCCACAACATCGAAATGCAGAGCATGTGGACATGACAGGGAATCCATGGAGCATCTGTTGTGACTGCGATTCCATAGCCAGGACAAGAATGAATATCCTGCTGGGAATGGCTTACCCAAGGCCAGAACACTACAGGCTCTTCAAGCCCATGGACAAAGTTTCAAGTAGCGACAACAGTAAAAGGAAAGGAGAGACACAAAAGATCCCGTTGGGTCGAAGTGCACCGTGAGGAAACTCACTGCCCCATCATAAGATAAGATAAATGAGTTGATTTTGTTAATTGGGTCAACATAAATCATCGATGATGCATAGAAACCTTTTTTATATTTCTTTTAAGGCCATGCAAAGCAATAGAGTCATGTAAGAAAAAAAATGGGCTATCGTTGTTTTTCAACTCTTTTTAAAATAAAGTCAGAAAGACTCAAAAAATTGTCAGTAATTATTATTAGCCTCAGAAGCTTTTCATAAAAAAATGTGATGGGTACACTAAAACGGTTCCTAAAAATAAAAACACCTATAAATTATTTCAAATAGCAATTGTAATTCTCCTGTTATGTTATGTCTCTGTGTATACTGCCATCCTACAACGATAAATGATGTAAGGAGGTTTTATGTTAAGGCAATATATATCAATGAATCCCTATTACAACACTACACAAGGCGCAATGCAAGTGCAATCGCGTAGTCTGTCTATATGAAAGGAATATGCTTTTGAAAGTCATGAATTGTATCTCTCTGGAAAGACTGGTGGAATAAACTGATTCCACAGCTTGGGTGTGCAGTGCAGTAGTATGGATGGACGAGGCCAATAGCAGAGATAATCCACTGAGTCAAGACATGCCAGCGAGAGACGCAGCTTTGGTAGGCCTCCCACAAGTTGCACCGACCATCTGGTAGAGGTCGCGGGAAGCCGCTGGAGGCGGGCAGCGCAGGACCGATCGGGCAGGAGATCTTTGTGAGAGGCCTATGTTCAACAGAGGGCGTCTCTCGGATGAAATGATGATGAATAAAGAATTTGAAATCGTGTTACATCGATGCCTTAACAATATTCCAAAGCAGTAGATGTCTCTACTTAGACGATGGCAGTATTGGATTGGCTCTGTGGATTGTCTCTACTATTGCCCTCGTAAAAATGGTCCATTAAACTGTATGTTTTCAAGCGTGTTTCAAGCCGTTGACTATAGTGGGATTAATCCAAGCTAAGGAAAGGAATGGGTTCGATTTACCATCCCCGCGGTGAAGCGGTCAGTAACACTGTCTACACATTTAGCGGTCCGTTATCGAATCCTAGTACTAATGTTTGTGTGATGAACACGAATATTTCTTCACGACTACTGCTTGTTTTTTTATATTTTATTTGTAAAAATATATGCCGAGAAAATTTCATAATCTGGGGGGCTATTCCCTAAGTTGTACTTCACGACAAGTGCCATAATAGCGTGTCGTGTAAAACAGCAATGGATATGTAATTCACTCAGTGATGATCACTTTCAACTGTCAAAAAAAGTTAGGGAATAGGCCTACTGGTCAATTATACGATCGGACTGCGACATGTACAGACAACAGCATACCAGGCTATACAGACTGTCAACTTTCTTCAATAAATTTTCAACCTCATTCCACCTTCAAAGAGTCTATTGAAGAAATTAGACAGTTTGTGGTAGACCGGTCGGTCTTCATCTGTACAGTTAACAGTACTTCATGCTATACAAAACTATTTTTCTCCAGTCACTTTCGAACATTCAATACTATAACACAAACCGCAAAGATTGAGAATATTTAGATAATTTCTGGTAACCTGGACGTCCTTTTGACTCTACATTGATATTTACAATTCCATATTTTTTATCTGACTGTTGTTATTAGAGACGGATGATTAAACGAAATATAAAGAATGTTCAAGAACCAAGTTTATCACGATGTCTCGTAAACATGGCGGAGTGGTCACTTCGGTATTTCTCTCACAGTTAACTACTCGAGCATTTTGTTCGCGTAACTAATCCCTCGATCGTTAACCCAGCGATTTTATGACGACCTTAATTTCTATGTACTAAGTCAGTTAATTGAATAGCTACACAGAGAATTTAGAATCCGTCATGCAAGTAGTAATTAGTGAGTAATCGAGTATTTGTACTCGTAGTAGCTTGAGTTTAGTGTGGTTCGCTGACGAATGTTTCGCCGAGAATTCTTTAGTCTCTATTACAAATAACTGTTATTAGGACTCTAGTCCGCTTGGTCATTAATAAAAATAATCTGAACCTACCAATAATAAACGAAGTTCAAATATTCAGTCACACTCATGTTGATAGAACTCTACTATGGATTGTGTTGTTGGTAATTTTGATCAAAAGGAAAAGATAAAGAAGTCAGAGCTATGGGGATATATATTGAGGATAAGATTAAAATTTAAACGCATCGTGTGATTTACTAAAGAAGAGCGAAAGGAAAAAAGAGATCGCAGATACAGAGGAGGAACTTGTACATGTTGCCGACGAATTGGGAGCAAATTTAGTTGAGAACGTTAAGAAATCAAGAACTATGGTCTCTGCGTAAGTTAAAGATGAACCCAAACCATAATATTGATAGAACCTGCTATAGGTTCTCAGCAAAATGTTCATCGGTGAACGAAAATTCGGTTAACCATTCGACGCAGTGGTTTGTGTGATCGGACTATTGGAATGATTTTACGATAATTACTTAGTATCCATTAAAAATTGCTAGCAGTTTTTAGCAAGTAATGTATGTGTTTACATGCGATTGTAGAGTTTCTCTGAGTTGAGTTCGCTATTATTTTTAAAGTTCAACACATTGAACAATTTCTCTTTGATTTCATTGTATGATATTATATTGTCTTTAATGCGTTTCGCAGTCAATAAATAATAATTACATGTTAAGGTGTGTAAGGCTGAATTTATGTCTATAAAATATATCTTCAGTGTACCAGAATGTGTGTGAGAGTTTGAAAATAAGTGGGTTACACAAATGTCACCGACTTAGGGAATGATATTTAATATCATTGGACTTAGGTATTTTCTTTATGAAAACAAAGACACTATGAAAAAATGTTACCACATCAGGTTTACTGCCTTCTTGGTGTAGTGGTGTAATGGCCCACCGGAATAAGAACCAGAGGTCCCTGGTTCAATCCCCAGGGGAGTACTTTGTGCTCGGTTCGGTCGGTGTTTAAATATTCAGCTGCAAAACATGCCCAACCTCGTAAGAGAACATGCTTATTTCGTGAAATAGTGAAGTGACTAAACTGAATATCAATATTTAGTTTTTTAATTGGGAACATTGTTGCAATATTCTGCCGCTAGTGTGCAGCGTAAACAGTAAACATGGCACATATACTTGTCAAAATTGTTTAATTTGTAGAATTTGTGTATCGCTCTAATGTATGTAGGTACAGTTAAAGTACAGATACCCAGTTGACACGTGAGTTATGCAAGGAAAAATAAAACTTTCACTGCCATACATCAGTTTTAGGAGCAACAATAAATTCGTTAACAAAAAATATGAGACACATAGTACAAAATGGCGGTTGTTTGTATGTGTTTAGTAGTATTGGCCTCTGCGCTGAATTGTGAATAAGTTCAACCGTAAATGCAGGTTTTCTGAGCTGCCTATTTTTGAAGTAGCTATATTGCTTGTGCAAATATTTATGTGTACTTTAAATTCATTGACAGTAGCATACTAATGAATATCTTGGCGAATAATAAATTCTTATTGTATTTTTGACATTAATAAGTGGAAATTGAAACAATAGAACTTCAAGGAATGTAATGACTGAGTATCATGACACTGGTCATTGTGTTTGTTCCAACAAACATGTAAATCATTGTGGAGGTAACAGTAACTAAGGGTATTTAAATAAAACAAAAATACCCTAGAAAAATACTTAATTCTCAACACACTTGCTCCATTACTCGGCTTTTCTCTCTATAAACCATTCATTGAATTTAAGACCGATATTGCAAACATCTATAGATATTAAATCTTAAATATTTTTAGTCATTCAAAGCATATCTTATATAAAAATCTTGTGTTGTGTTTGAACTACTCCAAATCGGCTATACCGATTTTTATGAAATGTTTTGTGTATATTTGGTAGATATGAGAATAGGTCGTATTATAGGTGATTAGGGTGTTCATACACTGAAATATTTTTACTTCTATTGTTGACATTTTTTTTATTTTGCATCAAAAATACACACAAACCTAAATTTTAGCATTTTTGTATGAACAATATATTATAGCAGAACAACGTCTGTCCGGTCAGTTATTATAATACCTATTCCTTATAATTCTATAGGCGCTCATCATGTATCATATATGACTGGTTCTCACGACCACAAAGGGTCGTTGTTGGCACAGTGTACATCATTATCATACTTACACAAACGTACGCAGACTGACCCCTTCCTTTTCACTTCCCGACCTCAAACGTAAGGAGCGAATTCCACGTTTTTATGAAGCTATAAGGTTTAATCTCAAGTAACAGTTACGTCATGAACTGTAAAAATATTACAACGAAAGAGGTGGAATGACTGTGTGATATAGATTGTACACATCACTAGTAAGCGTTCCCCTCCCTACACAGAACAATACATGTACGCATAGCAAGATGGCGAATACAATGCATCAAGTAACATCAGTGTTTTATTTAAACTTATATATCTAACATGGTGTCAGGTGTAAAATATAATAATATACTTATTAAATAAAGTTCGTGCTATACAGAGATTAAATAATAAAGGTAATTAAGTATATACAAAATAAAATGGAAGGCGTTAAATTACCACGTGGCCTAGTCCTCACAGGAGACCAGAATAATTTTGAAAAATTCAATCAAGCATTCCAAATTTATTTAATGGCATCGGATCTTCATAAGGCGGATGAACAAAGAAAAATTGCATTATATTTAAATGCTGCAGGAGAAGAAGCATTGGATGTTTTTAACTCTTTTAAAAAAATATATAAGAGCCTTGAAGAACTAATAAATGATTTCAGAACATATGTTCAACCCAGGAAAAGCATTCTAATTAATACGTTCCAGTTTTTAAATTTAAAACAACAGGAAGAAGAAAGCGTGGAGCATTTCATAACTAGATTAAAAGTTATAAGTAAGCAGTGTGAGCTGGGTGAGCTTGAAAACAGAATGGTGACTATGATGATTATAATTGGAATCAAGGATAACGCTCTAAAAGAAAGTATGTTAAGAATTGAAAATATAGAGTTGGAGGAAGCTATTAAAATGTGCAGAGCTGCGGAAGAGGGCAGAAGACAAATTAAAAAATTAGAAGTGAAAGAAGAAAATGTTTATTTATTGAATAGTAATAACAGGCAGAAATTGATAAACAATTGTACTAGATGTGGTCGTACACATCCAATAAAACAATGTCCTGCATATGGTAAGATCTGTGCGGTCTGTAAATACTTAATCATTTTGCCAAGCAATGTGGTACTAAGAGAAGGGAACAAGAAAATCAACAGTTAAAAAGGAAGGGAGAAAACTATAAAGTACATACAGTGGAAAATGAAAATAATGAAGAGGACACTCAGCAGTTTAATTTAGATAGTGTAAGTTATATTCATAACATAAATAAATTACAATGGAAAGAAAGTGTAGAAATAGACAATATTCAAATTAAATGTAAGTTAGATACAGGCGCTGATTGCAACACATTGCCATGGGAAATATTTGATAAAATAAATAAAAATAATAAATATATGTTAACAAAATGTAATAAGATATTAGTAGTTTACAATGGTCAAAAAATTTATCCCAAAGGAATAATAGAATTGACTTGTGTAGTTAGACACAAACAATATAAAATATTATTTACTGTGGTAGATATTCCAGCTCCTCCAATATTAGGGTTGTCAGATTGTGTAAGATTAAATCTAATTCAAAAAATAGATGGTATTAAATTGTGTCACATTAAGGAAAAAGAACAATTTATTGAAAATAATAAAGATATTTTTTCAGGATTAGGGTTAATTGGGCAGTACAAAATAGAAGTTCAAGCACACTCACAGCCAGTAGTGAAACCCATAAGAAGAATCCCAATAGCTATTAAAGATAGATTAAAAGAAACTTTAAAAAATTATGAAAAGCGAGGAATAATAGAAAAAGTAGAAGGGCCAACATCGTGCTGTAATAATTTGGTTATAGTGGAAAAACCAGATAAGTCTCTAAGATTGTGTCTAGATCCAAAGGAGTTGAACAAACTTATTTTACGAGAGAAATATCAAATTCCCTCCCCGGAAGAAATTTATAACAATTTAGCTGGTAAAGAGGTATTCAGTGTTTTAGATCTTAAAGACGGGTTCTTTCAAATACAACTATTAGATAATAAAAAATTGTGTACATTTGGAACTCCTTTCGGTAGATATAATTTTTTAAGAATGCCTTTCGGTATCGCGTCAGCTCCAGAAATAATGCAAAAAATTAATAATGATATCTTTGGAGACATAGAAGGCGTGCATATATATTATGACGATGTAATTATTTCGGCTCAGGATGATATTTCCCATGATAACATATTGAAAATTGTAATAGAAAGAGCAAGAAAATATAATGTTAAATTCAATGAGAAAAAATTTCAGTACAAATTAAAACAAGTTAAATATGTAGGTCTTATAGTGTCAAAAAATGGAATACAGGTAGATCCAGATCATGTAAAAGCAATATCACAGTTAAAAGAACCAAATAATGTTAAAGAATTACAAAAGTTTTTAGGCATGTGCAATTATTTAAGTAAATTTATTCCCCAATATAATAAAACTACAGAACCATTGAGACAGCTGCTAAAAAAAGGTAATGATTGGTGTTGGTATGAACCTCATTCTAAAGCATTCTTAGAACTAAAAAATAAACTTTGTTGTGCCCCTACCTTGGGTATTTTAAGTAGTAAGGGTTCAGTTACAATACAAACAGATAGCTCAAAGGATGGGATGGGTGCTTGTTTGCTGCAAAATGGACAACCTATTTCATTTTACTCTCGTAGTTATACAGATTGTCAAAAGAGATGGGCACCTATTGAAAAAGAACTGTTTGCCATATGTGCATCTTTAGAAAAATACCATCAATTTGTTTATGGAAGAAAGATTATTGTTGAAACGGACCACAAACCTCTAGTTGCTATAATAAATAAAGATATAAATAAAATAAGTGCCAGGCTTCAGCGTATGGTTTTAAAATTAATTAAATATGAGTTAACTGTTCAATATATACCAGGACCAAAAATGTATATAGCTGACTATTTATCTAGAAACTTTTTGAAAGATAATGCAAAAGTTGACACTAGTTTAGTAGAGTTAGTACATAGTTATGAAACGGAGTTAGCAATATCAAATAAAAAATTGATTCAAATACAAACAGAAACTTCATTAGATTCAGATCTGAGTAAAGTTATAGAGTGGTACAAAAATGGTATTCCGGGATATAATAAAAGCATTGTAAGTAAAGAATTAAATAATTATTTTAAGTTATGGCCTGAGATACATGTAAAAGATAATATTGTTTATTTTAAGGATAGAGTTATTATACCAAAAAGTATGAGAAAAGAAATTTTACTAAAAATACACACAGGACATTTAGGAGTAATAAAATGTAAAAAGAGAGTTAGAAATATGTTGTATTGGCCAGGAATTTCAAGAGATATTGAAGAATTAGTACTCTCATGTAGTACATGTGAAAAGTATAGAGTCTCAAACAGCAGAGAACCTTTGATTTCCCATGAAATTCCTGACTTACCATTTTATAAGATAGGAATGGATATAGCTACATATGGACTGTGCGAGTTTCTTGTTGTAATTGATTATTACTCTAGGTGGATTGAATTTAAATTGTTAAAAGATAAAACAGCTGCTACTGTAATTAAAAAACTAAAAACGATATTTGCAATTCATGGAATACCAAAAATTATTGTTTGTGATAATATGCCTTTTTCTAGCTTTAAGTTCAAGCAATTTACTACTTGTTTAGATGTACAATTAATACATTCAAGTCCAAGATATCCACAATCTAACGGATTAAGTGAGAAAGCAGTAGGGATAGTTAAAGGAATGATGAAGAAATGTAAAGATAGTGGTACAGATATATATTTAGCTTTATTACATTATAGAACTACTCCAGTGGCTGGTTTACAATACAGTCCGTCACAGTTGTTAATGAGTAGAACACTTCGCAGTGATATTCCTTGTTCTGAAAATTATTTAAAACCTAAACTTCCTGTTGGGGCTTATGAAAACATGTTAAAATTAAAACAAAAATCTAAAATTAATTATGACAAATGTACCGTAAATAAAAAAGATTTTGTAGTAGGGGAAAACGTTAGATTACAAAATAAACCAGATAAAATGTGGTATCCAGGTCAAATAGTAAAACAGCAAGGAACAAGGTCTTATTTAGTTAAAAATGAAAAGGGGAATATAGTCAGAAGAAATCAAAAACATTTGAATCATAGTAGAAATAAGTTTACAGTAAAACCGGTAAGAGAATATGGAGTAGAGTTGCAGAGCTCTGACTCTACTTGTGACCAGGTATCACCCAACAATAATATGATACATAATAATGCTAGGACAGTTACTAGAACAGGCAGGATAATTAGAAGGCCACTTAAGTTTAATGATTATGTTGTAGAATAGTTATAAGGTAATTTTTTATATAAGGTAGAAAAAGGGGGGGATGTGTGATATAGATTGTACACATCACTAGTAAGCGTTCCCCTCCCTACACAGAACAATACATGTACGCATAGCAAGATGGCGAATACAATGCATCAAGTAACATCAGTGTTTTATTTAAACTTATATATCTAACAATGACGGCATTTTTTGAAAGAAAAGGGTTAACTGCTCGAGTATGGACCAAACTGGAGTAGTACCTCCGCTTTACAGAAGACCACACTCAAATAACACTATATTTGTGTGGTGTTGTTTTTTGGTGAGTTGTGCTAATCGTCTACAGGCTACGGTGACTGCTTGCAGGCGGGCCGTATGATTGCCTGTGGCTTATCTAAAAAAAAAAAAAAAAATTCATCCACTGGAATTAGGATCAAAGGTCCCGACGCGATCACTAGGGAAGTACAAATTAAGATGAAGATTTTTCTAGTAAGATGAAGAAGTTTTTTTATATTACGAGATGGCAAACAAGCTAGCTGCCCACCTGGTAACACCAGGTGGACCGCTAGCCGCAGTGGCTACTGTCGCCAATAGACACTTGCAAAATTAAGGGTAAATCACTTAACACTGCAAGTGCGTTGCCATTTTGGGGACTGAGATGACATGCCACGCCTTCCATGCCCAGTAATAAAAGTGGCTTACACTAGATTCCTCAGTGGTTGAAGTTCCGGGTGAAATTAGCTTCCATCTTCAGGCTTCTCATCACTTACCACCACATAAGATGAAGACCAAGAGCTTTCCCATCAAACTTATTAAACTTAGGCCGCGGGCTCGAAGACAGCGTCAGCGACGAGCGGGGCGACGGCGACGGCGGCGTGACAGCGGGGTGTCGGACGCCGACCCGGCCTAGAAGCCAGCGGGTAGATCGCGCGGCGCTAAAGCGGTTTTGACGTGACAACGTCTTATAATTCGATAGAGCCGGCTGCACTCACGAAAAAACATGACGCATGCGGCGTTACCTCACTCTGAGGCGTTCCATGTAAGGCCGGCAAAACAAATGAAATTAAATTTTTCTTTTGAAAAATGCTACCATTCCATCAGTATTTTCTTAAGACGTTGTCACGTTCAACTATCGTCAGTAAACCGACTTTACAGACAACCAATTTTTTTGTTATGAGAAATTACTGTCTTTGTCCTATCAAAAATAATTTTCTCCTCGACGTCGTCGGCGGGCATTTGGAAACGTCGGTCGATAAAAAGCAATAAATAAAATGCACGACACTACGTTAATACAGACGCGCGGGCACCGCTTGACTGGAGCATATCGCTCGTCGCGCCGCTGCCTTCTAGGCCAGTTCCATTTCAATATTTTGCATTGAATCGCGCGCTCTTGTGCCGCTGCCGCCCCGCCCCACTCGTCGCTGACTTCGAGTCCACGGCCGATAAGATAGTTTAGTGTGTCTACGCCTCGCTCTATATTTTTTATCTGTGGTGCGCGCGGCCAAGAGCGCGCGCTTTACGCGATCATCTTTTTCCCTCCCGACACGGACGCCCTAGGGACGCTAGGCGGTCGAGAGCCTCCCCACGGGGGATATGCTCGGTCGCCCCGTAATCCTTTAGGAACAGGCTTCCAAGGTCTTCGCCTTCTTAAAAACCCGGTGACGCAGAAAATGTCTTCAGAGACAACTTGCAAAAGACAATAAAAAAAAACGATCATCTTTTGACTTTTTTCACACTATTTTCCACAATAATGTTATGCATATTAAATTAACGTTT
Source organism: Elophila nymphaeata (assembly GCA_955850985.1). Taxonomy (NCBI): domain Eukaryota; kingdom Metazoa; phylum Arthropoda; class Insecta; order Lepidoptera; family Crambidae; genus Elophila; species Elophila nymphaeata. The sequence goes on from OY039066.1 coordinate 24,827,704, forward strand.
TGAAGATTATACTCTCTACTCGTGTTTCGGTTATTGTTAGAGACATTAACACTTGCACGTACCATATGAGACCTAATTTTGAAATTGACCCTTCTTGCAAAGCATTAAGATGCAAAACAAACACTAAGCACAGTCGTGAGAGGTCAATTAAACACCACGAGCGACAATTGGCGGAATTATGTAATGTAACTGACTGTCTGTGAATACATAACATAGAGTACTTACGTACACTATGGCGGTCTTCGGTGCTTAGATAAGTGATTCAAAAACAGTTTCCTTTTAACTCAGAATAATTTTAACGCATAAAATTCACGCGACAAACCAATATAATATGTAGTTTCTTTGCAAAGTCTGTTCACATTGCTTCAAAATTAGGTCTGAAAAATCCACAAAACGTGTAAATTTTGACGTAAATCGAGGTCACGCCAAATTTATACATGTCTTTCGTCTCTGATTACGTCACAAGACGTCACAAACAAACCAATTGGTTACACATAAAGCCACATCTGACAGTATAGGCTATGCAGTATGTCCAAAATATTGACAGGTTGCCAGGCTGTCGCCTTCATAAAAGGGGCATCAAATACAAAACGCAAATAAACCATAATTAAACTAACATCGTACTTAATTAAACCAAACAATCGAAAGCATTTTTTTTATTGCTGATTAAATGTTAAAGGACATTAGTATGAAATTACCACCGCAACGCGTGGTCGGGACAACTAGTACATATCTATACATCTACTATACTAATATTATAAAGAGGAAATATTTGTATGTTTGTAACGAATAAACTCAAAAATTACATAACCAATTTCAAAACTTCCTTCACCATTACAATGCTACAATATTCGTGAGTGACATCGGCTATATTTTTTTTTTATTAAAAAAAAACTCCACATAGCCAAAATCAGAGGCGGTATGTTAGTTCAATAACACATTACATGTTCTATAGTTTCAAGTGAAAGTGCGCCTCACATTAGTCCCCAAACATAATTATGGCTAATTTTTCATGTCACAATAGACAGGTCGGCGAGAGTTCTTCTTTGTCTTGTAAGATTTTTTCACAGGTTTAGTTGGGTAATGCAGTTTCTATTAGACTCTAAATATAGCTACAAAAGGCTAATTAACTGGTTTCTTAAAACCATGTAATATGTTTTTCTATGTCAGTTGATTGGCAGACGAGCATATGGTCTGCCTGGTGGTAAGCAGCCCCGTAGCCAATAGACGCTCGTATCACTGACGGTCTCATAAATAACTACTAGTGCAACCAAATTTTTGTAAGAAATGTCTTAAACACACAAGAAAATTTCTTGTAATGTGCAAAAGGCTTAAGTATGGACAATGCACGTGCTTCATAGTTAAGTAGATTTTTGGTGTAGATTTCTCGCGCTGCCAACCTAGTTCCCTTCCCTACACGTGGACCTCTGACAAGCTTACTCCCGAACAGAAATATAACACCACATTTAGGTTTATATGACTGTGGTCTTCTGTAAGGTGGAGGTACTTATTACCCCAGATCGGGCTGCTCCAAATTCGAGCGGTTAGTCCGCTGTGACCTACCCCGAGTTCAGACAAATTTGTCTGAAATTGGCCAAGCGAATATGAATAACAGTTTGACTTGTGTTTAAAGGAAGTGTATCTTCCGTTTATTGTCTTTACTTTCTCGTATACGTAGTATAGAGGAAGTCATGTAATCGTCAATAAACTCGACCTCGAGATTTTGTCGGTGTAAATTCCGTTTTGGACCTCCCTGAGTCCAAAAATACCGTTTTTGGAATTATGTCTGTGTGTCTGTGCGTTAGCACGATAACTCGAGCATGCTTTATTGCAACCTTTAACATGCATGTGTGACATCAAAATATAAGGTTTCTATCATCTTTTGAGTCGTCAAGCACGAAATTTAAGCAACCAAGTGCGCGGTCGGTAGGTTCTCGGATGGGTGACCAAAATTTAACATGCATGTATGACATCAAAATATAAGGTTTCTATCAACTTTTAAGTCGTTTCCGATATGCAAAAAGTCAAGGGGAGACGCCTCCCGATTCTTTTTTCATATTTCATTAAAATAAATATGTTTTTAAGTATGTATCAGTACGAAGAGTCCTTCCGGTGACGCTGAGAAGTATTTTTTTGAACTCACTAATGCTAGTGGCCAGCATTAGTGGGTCCAAAAATATACTTAATACCTCCAACTATAAATAAAATTGGGAGTATGGTAAGCAAATAATGAATGGGCATCGAAGCAAGCATAAATTTTGGGTTGGATAACGGTTGTAAACGGTTTTGCACTCGCAACAAAATGTGTAGCACACATCAAGGTGGCCTTAACCTCGGAGATAAGGTCACGAATACAAAGCGTTCTTAGATACCCTTTCGATATCTGCCGAGCGCGTACAAAGAAAAATCTCTATAGCCAAAATTTTATTCTTTTGTTATTTACAGACTTACCTACACTTTTATTTGAATTGTTTATGCAAATCACTTATATTTGCAAAAGGATCTTGCGTAACTTACGTAGGACGGGCTAAAGGTTGTAGCACATTTTTTACTAGGTGGTAGACCCCTAAGAAGGGTCGTCTGGGTAGGTACCACCGCCTTTCTTATTTCTGCCGTGAAGCAGTTCGCTGTGTTTCGGATTGAAGGGAAAGGTAGCCAGTGTAATTATTGGGCATGGAGGGCATATCATCTTAGTTAGTCCCCAGGCAACGCCCTTGCAGTGTTAAGTGATTTACCCCTACAAGTGACTATAGGCGACGGTAACTACTTAACACCAGGTGGGCCGCAAGCTTGCAAGACATTTCGTAGGAGGTATAAAAAAATACTAGAAATAATACACTGAAAAAAATCGACCTTCCTCAGGGGAGTTTTTTCAGGGTATTTTTTTCTGATATTAAAAATATTTACGGGTTTGTAAACGCAAAAATTATTCCATAATTATTGCCTTTCAGCGCTGATAAGTATTTTTTATACTTATCAGCGCTGAAAGGAAACGCCTCTTTTTTTACTATGAACGCTGCGGAATGGCGGCTACGAAATGGTCACGGACCGTAGCGCATCGCCTCTTTATCATACTAAAAAGAGGCGATATTGTTCTGAGTTGATAAGTGTGTTAAGACTTTTACTCGCCACCGCGCGAGTGAGTCCCAGGTCTTACGACGAGTCACGAGTCGTTCAAGACCGGGAGCTACACTAGGCGAGTGGTAGCTCCTATTAGTGTAACATTACACGCATTATATACAATAAGGTGCTGAAAAAAGTGAAAGCAGTTAAGTAATTATTGAATTATTGACCTGACCTGGCTTTTTAACCACACACAAAGGCACATCTGGCAGTATGGGCCTCAAAATGAGAAGAAGTTGCCAGCCTACATACAAGGGTCATCAAATCTAGAGTAACTTCAGTGAAACAAACACAAAAGGCAAATAATCATGTAAACGGGAAGATAAACTTGTTGAGTTTCTTGCCGGTTCTTCTCAGAACAAACCCTCCTGGTAGACACTTCTGAAAGTCAATTTGGTACCATCGGTTCAAGGATGGCCCCAAAATTGACTTTCAGAAGTGTACAAATTGACCTAAATGAATAAAGAAATTTTGACTTTGACTTTGTCATTGTAAAATAATAAGGAACAAAAAATTACTGAACACAATACACATTACAAAAGCTAGTGACCACGACATGTTAAAAACCAAAACATTTCTTATAGGTATATGAGTTATGAGTAGTAGGCACGTTATAGGTATACAAAATACAAAAATACAATCACAGGCGAACTTATTCACCAAACAGGTTCTCTAACCGCCACAACCGTCAATTAGGGTTCAGTAAAATGAATCGTAAAATTTTAAATTAAATTGAGAATGGATTTAAATTAATAATGTTTATCCTACTAATTTTATAAATGTGAATTAGATGTTTCGATGTTTTCCGTCAATCTCGCGCTACACTTCCGAAGCATACGGGCGTAAGTTTTATGTTTCGCAGGATTATTTGATAAATCGTAAATACATACGATCGCAAGAAATCCAGGAATACTAATTGACTTTTTTAAGATTTAAGTTACTTTAAAAAAAAAATTGGTTGTCTGTAAAGTCGGTTTACTGACGATAGTTGAACGTGACAACGTCTTAAGAAAATACTGATGGAATGGTAGCATTTCATTTGTTTAATAGATTTTTGCTTGCACTTCAAGCCTTACATGGAACGCCTCAGAGCGAGGTAACGCCGCATGCGTCATGTTTTTTCGTGCGTGCAGCCGGCTCTATCGAATTATAAGACGTTGTCACGTCAAAATGTGTACATAATTATGCTAATTTTTTTCTAATAACCCGAGTTTCGCAATAACCCTATGACATTTATGACTTTTAACCACAGTTGTCTATGCTTATAATAATATATTTCTACGCTCACACCAATTATCTAGCCCAAATTAAGTATCATTAAGAACTTGTGTTATGGATACTAGATAACGGATAATTGTTACATAATATTTTTTAGATATTTACAACCGTGACTCAACGTCAACAAATATTCGTCTTAATCACACAAACATTAGTCGCTACCAGGACTCGAACCCGGACCACTTGATGTGTAGGCAGCTATACTGACCACTCCACCAAGACGGCGTCAAATTATTTACAACTTACGCTCGTATTCTTCAGAGCTGAAGATTACGGTTCCAGGGATTTGGATAAAATTTAATGCATAGGTAGATTACAGCCTATTAAACCTAGGATAGTTTCTCAATTTTGATGTTTTGATTGTACAGAAATCATGTAGAAAATCTCCGTAGAAACGATATTTTGTGCATCGAGATTCCGTATTTGATCCTGACTGAAGTAAATTCGCAAAACAATACACTAAGTATACGTAGCAATAATAATAACATTAAAAATATGTTTTGTAAAAATCAAAACACATTTCATCGATACATTTTGCCGAAAGCAGTTACGTCACTATTACAAAGGAATAGACAAATGTAGAGTGATACACAGACCAAATATTTAAAAAAAGCTTGATCAACCATCGCACGTTGCACGTGGTATAACGTTCTTGCCTTTTTTTATACAAGACGCTGGGCGAACTACCTGCTTGTTGAAAAAAGTAAAATTTTGGTTTCCTTTCTCGTCTGTTCATTTAATATTATGTATATCTACCTGCTAACGCATCTCTTTGTGAAATCGCATAGAAGTTTGAATTGTTAATAATTCTTAAGGGAGGCTTTATTGACATTCTTTTATAAACCTCTACCTGCGCTGTTTGGAGCTCTTTGCGGCATTTATGGCAAAAACATAAATTTACGGTCTAGCACAAAAGCAATTTTATTATAAGGAGTCTGTCTTGGACTGGTCAGTTGATGTAAGTACAAGACTCACAAGACTCGAGTTCTCCGAAACTGTTACTCATGGCTAGGAGTCGTTTACAGGATTCCGAGTCTTTTTAACAGACAGCTCGACGACTGCGAGCTTACGTGAGCCTCGGAGCTTGACATTAGGGCTCAAGTCGTTATTTAAGTTAAAGTCTCTAATATTTTGTTAGGATGAGTTGAGAGATTGAGTTTACAATAGTAGATAAAAGCATAATGTTCTGTTAGATTTGCGCGAGCACTACACATAGTAAATAAAACAACTTTTACGGATTTAACTCGCGTGTAATTAGATTTTACATGTTGTTATTATTGCCCTACGTTTCGTAACACTTTAGTGTAAGTGTTACACTAACACGCGAATCTAAACAATCTAATTACACGCGAGTTAAATCCATAAAAGTTGTTTTATTTACAAGATAAAAGCATGTTTGCGTATCTTAAAAAAAAAGAAACTTAATATATAAAGAGAAACGTCCTGACTCACTGACTGATCAACGCCCAGCCCATATCCTTGGACCTACATAGCGGAAATTTTTCACAGACGTTCCTTTTATGATGTAGACAAGGGATAAGGCCGGAGTTTTCGAAATTCAACCCCTAAAGTGGTAAAATAGGGTAAGAAAAGTTAGTATGGGTAAACAAGATCAGTTAGACTATTATTCGAAACTTCACAGGAGTACTCCTATCGATAAATAAGTAAACACATGTTCCAGGTTTTTTAAAAATTCAACTCCTTAAAAGGGGGAAGTTGGGTGACAAACTCTGAAAATCAACAGTTTTTTTAGTCATTATCACAGATAAATCCATCAATATTTGAATTTAGGCTCTTGATAAGAAATAAATGAGACATGTGTACGATTAGTAAAAAATTAAGTAGGTAGCTATCTATAGTAGTTTTAATATTTTACCTACCTACCCTAAAAAAATATTTTTTTATAAAACCCCCGACATAAATTTATGGCTATATAAGAACCATCTCGATCACGTCAGCTTTCAAACAAAAATCTGCATCAAAATCGGTCCGTTCGTTTAGGAGCTCCGATGCCACATATAGATACACAGAAACTCAAAACACCCCTCTTTTTGTGTGGGGGGTTAAAAATTAGAATACGAGGGAAAACGGCGATGTTTGTTCGGCAGCTCATGAATAAACCCGTTATTTTATTATCTTCTACACAACTTAGACCCTCCTTCAATGACCAAACGTTTTTACCACAGTCACGACGAATGTCGCAACGTACCCACCGTGGAATCAGTTGGATCACGCGTGACGACAGCACGAACCGCCCTACCAACTTCAAGCGGAGTGTTATGGATTGTAGATTTGGTAAAATTACCATTATAAGGATTTACCACAGAAGCGTCGGTGGAGCGTCGTCTTCCACCCGGGAGGCACTGGTGCGATCCCCGCCACGTACCAATGTGTTTTCAAATTTTACATTCATATGTACGTTTATTCGACGCTTTTACGGTGAAGGAAAACATCGTGAGGAAACCTGCACACACCTATGAAGAAATTCTTAGGTTGTGTGTGAAATTGACCAACCACCACTTGGCCAGCGTGGCTAAGGCCTAATCGTCCCTAATGTGGGGTAGGCTCGAGCCCCTCGGTGGGGACATTATATGAGCTGATGATGATACCAGATTTTATTCAGTGCAAATGGTTTGGTTTTGTGGAAAGGATGTGTGAGAGTAGATTGACGAAAAGGATATATCAATTGGAAGTGAACAGAGATGTAGGACGGATGGAGAGGAAGACCTAGACGAATGTTTTTATTGATCAAATGGAAGATGTCTTCAAAAAGGGCCATGGCAAAACTACTTAAAACAGCCGAGCATCTATGAGGACAGTGATGAAAGTAGATGCAGCGAAATATATATAGATGTAAGGAATTATCGTAGCAACCGGAAACAAATGATCTCTGCCTTATGGGAAAAAGGCGTGCGGCGTGTATGACTTTATGTATGTATTAAATTTATATTAGAAGTGCCAAAAGTAGATATGGTGTTGGTTTTACACCCAGTATTTGTGCAACGCAGTGAAGCAACAGTGACCCGTCCCCGGTTACTTCCCACGTCGACGCGAAAAAAAAGAGTTGACAACAGCCAGGCCAGGAGCGATGACCGCGCCGGATCATTCAATCATTCACTCGCGTAATACAGGTTAAGACAGTAGACTACATTTAGGTAGAGAAGAGAGTTGTACGCATCGTAGTAATTGTGGAATATAGAGCGCTGTCGCTGGCATATGAAAATATAGCTTTTTTATATTTATGAAATATTTTATACAAAATTAATATCATATTCGTTTTGCAACGTGTTACATACAACGTGTTCTGACAAAATGGATGTTCTAGAGGTTAAGGGCGACTGCAATCTGATGAATTTTCTATGCATGAGTTGGGGCAGGGAAGAAGAGTAGGAAGTGTTTTAGGTTATTAGTCTTGACCTACAAAAAACCTCGTTAAGTGCATTTTTACACCTTTAAATAAGGCTTCCATGATATTGACAACGTTGACGAATACCTTAGAGGGTTCCACCTCTCTTCTAATTTGCTGTGCTCTCACAGGGTCCGCAAAAAACTGCACTTACTTATTAATATCGTCTATATATTTACGAATAGCATATCGTCTATATATTTAAGAATAGCATATCGTCTATATATTTACGAATAGCTATAGACGAATATGACTATGACATACTGACTTACAACTGCACTATGTTGGTAATCCGACACTGTTTAATGGTTAACATTTTGTAATTGGTTATTGTAACAGTCTGCTTCAAGAGGTTTTTTGTTTTTTGTCAATGCCGTGAAATAGCTCAAAGTGTATTTTCTAAAATAAAGTTAAATAGTTTACATGGCTTACCAACAATGTTATTGCAGTTTATTTTATCCTTATATATCGTAAGCACACTGACCGAAGCTCAACAAACGCGCATTTGTTGCCCTGCAAAAAGTCTCAATATATAAGCGCCCTAATATATATTTTTTCAAAAATGACTGCAAATCTATAAGAAGTCAGGGTTAATTGTAGAAAAACCTAAATTGTGCTTAATTTTTCATACGCTTTTAAACGTTGTTTTTTGTAATATCTTTAAACAAAACCAATAAACAAGTCTATTCTAAAAAATTGGCATGCTATGCTATACCATGCTTAGTTCTGAATGATGGCTGTACGCATTATTATCAAATTAAGGTAAACAGCTTTATTCATATGCAGCCTCCTTCAATTATCAATAGAAACAGCTGACCGGAAACTGCCGGATGACAGCTGGCGACGATACCATATTGTTTTTGCTATAAAACCCTTCTAAATGAATGTCAACTGTATTTCTTATGTAATAAAGTTTTTATTACACAGTTAGCAGCAGTTTTGACATACCGCAGAGTAAACTGGAATCTTTGCAATTAACTAACGGTTTTATCTATTGTATGTTAGAGATGCGAATTGATGTATCGATAATATTAGGTATATTTTAACATTTTAAAATATAGTCGATGACATAAATATGAGATTTTTAAACACCTATGTGGTGTAGCGATTCATTAAAGAATATCGGTCGTTATGTTCGGGGTTCGATTCCAAAAGGTTACTTACTAATTTTTGCTAGGTTTGGCTTTTTTAACCGTAACAAAATTGTTGTTGTATAATAAGTAGTGATAGATAAGATAAGTCGAACCTCGGTAATTGTGGATTCTCGATTTACCATTAGATGTGATTAAAGTCAATGACTAAACTTCCTTGACAAATTAAAATACCTACATGTACGAAACGAAGTATCCAAATTATTCCTTAATAAAATTAAGGAAAAATTCGGATACTTCGTTTCGGATTACATATTATGTAACATGTTTAATTTGGGTCGATGACGCCGCGGTCGTTCGTTCTTAGTAACAATCAAGAAAGTTCAGCAACCAAGTGCGCGGTCTGTACTCGGATGGGTGACCGAAAAATTTTCAAATCAAATTTCCCTCCGTGCTTCGGCAGGCACGTTAAGCTGATGGTCCCGGGTGGTATCGAAAGACAGCAGTCGTCTCCCAAGGAGGGTCGGTGTCGGGCAGGCGGCCGGCTGTTAAAACCTAATGCGAAATCCATAAGCAGTATTGTCGATATCAAGGCATACTGCACCGACCCCAAATAAATTGGGAGCAGGGTAGAAAAACCCACCCACCCCTCCCACTCGGGAGGCATTAGTTCGATCTCCGCCACGCACCAATGTGTTTTCAAATTTTGAATTCATATGTACGTTTAATGGACGCTTTTACGGTGAAGGAAAACATCGCGAGGAGACCTGCACACACCTATGAAGAAATTCTTAGGTTATATGTGAAGTCGACCAACCCGCACTTGGACAGCGTGGTTGACTAAGGCCTAATCGCCCTCAATGTGGGGTAGGCTCGAGCCCCTCGGTGGGGACATATGAGCTGTTGATGATAAGATTTTGAGTGTAGATATAGTTTGGTTGGTGGTAGAGCTTGTTTCAAGTCCGCCTGGTTATCTACCACCATATTATCAAAATCTGTGACCATAATAATAATGTTAACAGCATTATTGTGTTCCAACAGTCAATGATAAGATAGCCAGACCCTCTGTGGTTGAGGGTTCCAGGTGAATCTTGATTACATCTTCAGCCTTATCGTCACTTCCCATCAAGTGAAGGACAAAAGCTATTTCGTAAAACAAAAAAAATACGAATTGAGAACCCCCTCCTTTTTTATAAGTCGCTTAAAAAAGAGATGTTTGGGATGGCAGAACATTGGCTGATGATGATCCCTGCTCTTAGTCAACACCTCATTACTGAGGGACGTGATCACCACAGCCAATGCTCACTAGTTTCTTCCAGGCGGTTCTTTCTTGTGCTCTCCTTAGGCAGGTTTGGACGTCTATTTTGCAGTGAGCTTTAACAAGGTGTAAAATACCTATAAGTTGCTCTACCCCTACATCTCTTTCCTTCCACGTGCGTAACCTAGCATCATAAGTTTTACCAAACTCTCATTTCCTCTAGCCAAGTGTGTCGCTGGATGATGATGATAAACAATCCTAATTTATTTATTCTACAAGACAGTGTCAGCAAAAAGCTCTTTTACCTTTTGTTTTCCTTCTATTGCAGTTCGATAAATTACCGCGAGATGTCGCTGGCGGACGTGACGTCAGCGCGCAGCTCGCCGGCACCAGAAGCCTGTCCCGAGTGCGACACCAGCGCCTCCGTCACATCTGACTTGCATAAGGTAAATTAAATTCTAGCGTCGTTACAATTAATAAATTATGTTTTGTGAGGACATAGCATAATAGGATATATAAGATAGTAAAGATAATACGGCTGGGCAGAAATCGAAGCCAGGGTAGTGAAGGTGAGTCCTAATGCATAAGGGGGTTCCCTTAAACCGACACCTAGGTCACAAGTCGCGGACATTACTCCTGGGTCTGCCTCTCTGTAACGCGATGGACCCAGCCCCCGCATGGTAAATCCATGAAATTTATCTGTTATATATGGGCTACACAAATATCCATAAAAACGTAAGGCATTGAATTGTAAGGTTCTATTAGTAATATGGACTGTGTTAAAGACGTTAAAGCCTTTGCTAGAAGATCTGACAATCTGGCACACAAACCGGCACAATCTAGGTTCCTTCCTAAATTGTGCCGGTTTGTGTAAATCACAAGTACTTAAAGACTTTTTTTGCAAAAGCCTATCGCAGAGCCATTATAGAAAAGCAGCAGTACTCTGCTGAGCAATTCAGCAAAAGACTAATCTTTTAAGCCATGGGAAGAACCATTAAAAAGAGGCTTAGGTGTTCGATTACATGCTGATAAATAACATTAAGCCCGGTTTCGCAAGCTCTGGATAGGAGATCTCGGGTAGTTAAATAGTTTTGTAGGAAGTATCTGTCAAATAAACGCTAATGGATCTTATTTGGAACCTGTGAAAAAGGCACAAAAATATTTTTTGAGTAACGTGGTCAATAGCAATAATTAAGTTTAATGTATTGAAATCTTTTTAAAATTTAATTTGTCGCATACATATTACATGATATTGGTATCATCTCTCTCAAATTATTTATTTGGTTCATATAATATAATTTAGTCGTTATATACTATAATTTAATCATTCTCAACTTCCTCTAAATTAGTCGGCGTTGGTACTAACAGATTCTCCCTCTTCTTTACTTACTTCTTATTCACCTTTGCACTTTAATTTGGATGTTTTCTTACACTCTTCCTTAACAAATCGTACTTATTATGTGCTAACTTTACTCTCACCTTAGACATTGTGCCCCATAGTTAAGAGTTCATTACCTCTATTCATTTACATTATGCGGTCCGATCATGGATTCCACTCGTTTTGCGATCCCGTATACGAGCATCTAATAGTAAAACGGCTTATATTAGTGCTTAGTTTACGCGTTTGTATCATCTGGCAATAAGGAGTTATGTTTATAAAATACTGTGTTTTCTGCTCCTCAACAAATATTAGATATTTGTTAATCAATGTAAATTCTCTATTCCTGGACTGATTTCTGAATCATTTTTCGATCAATGTCCTAGATTGTTGTGATAATTAATGCCTAGGATCTACCTTATTATTTTTTAGCTTGTAGTACGCTACCTGCATCATCATTATTCACAATCATTCTTATTATTGTAACCGTTTACCTTAAAAGGTTTTTGCTTTTGAAATATGATTTTAGAAATACAATACAAATATACTTTATTGCACACTTAAATTGATATACACAGAAAAAAACATTACACAACGGATAGTACAATAGGCGGCCTTATTTGTACGTAGCAATCTCTTCCAGGCAACCTGCAGTTAAGAAAAATCTGTATAGCAATTATTATTAACTTAATAGAAATACGGCTTGTTGCAAAAATATATTAATTTACGTGCATTGTTATATAGATAACATTTGCGTGTATCTGACCCTGACTTTAATAGCTGCCTAATGTGTAATGGCATATCGAAACAAAGTAATTTCTCTCAAGTTTATCAAACGAAAAAAATATTACCAAATGTGACAGAGAAATCAATAAAAAATTTAACTAGAAATCTAGTAAAAAGTATTTCAAGTTACATTTTCGTTTTTCAGTACCAAGTAGCTTGCACTTGCAAGCCGTCATCTGTGCAGTACGCATGTGCAGACGACCCCGGGCCCCCTCCTCCAGCGAAGACTGATACCCCTCCCGCTCTACCACCCAGACCTCCAACTAGTGTGCTGACCGCTACAAACAGACGAAATAATGGTAAGTCAACTTTGTTACTGGGATATAAGGTGCTTTTTTGACTGGAAAGCTCTTAACTTTCATCTCACCTGATTGTAATGGGAAGAATGAAAATTGTAACAATTTGCATTTTATCACAAACTGTCGTAATACACATATGCTGTTAACTCTGCTGTTATGGCGACAAACTTAGATGAAAGATGGTCGTAGCTTGCCAGGTGGACTGAAAACAAATTTAAACGGAGAAGAAATGTGTAGCCCCTGGGTATTGAACCTGGGGTTTCTAACAATTTTTTAAGATTATTTATAAAAATATCCATAATTATTTGTGCTCGAATTCCTAAATTGCTAAAAGTTATGACTACGTAATTTTCTATTATTCAATTCAAAAAAGTGATGAAATCATAAACTAAAAACTCTATTTAATAGCAAATAAGATGCTTTATTATGATATTTGAGTGCAATAAAGAGTTAGTAATTAATTATTAATAATGATACAGCTTTATTTCTACTTGAGTAAGAAGCTAAATTTAAAAAAGAAATAACGAAATCTGCGACCAGAGCCTTGTCGCATAATCAAGAACCTTTTAAATCTAAGTTTTGACAAAATTGCACATTAAATCAAAGATCGACAGTTCTATTTGCAAAAACGCTTTACAGCGTTTTATTTTCGGGCATCCATTGAGACTAACAATAGTTGAAATTTATATTGGTAGCCACATTGTTGCACTTGTTACAAAAAAAATTTCCCACGAAATCGTTGAAACTTCGAACATTATATTTTTCTTTGTATGAAAGAAATGTATGAAAGAGCTTTTGTCACGAGAGGCATTTATTTTACACACGCGAATGAAATCTACCTGCTGTATTGACACCATGCAGGCCTGAAACTTTTTGCGCGCATCCATTTATAATGTAAGGCACAGTTTACGCGGCAAAATCCATAAGTCACATCCAAAAGTTGAATTGACAAGCTCTTTACCTGTACGCAATAAGCCCTTGGAGTCTGCGCAGACGAAGGCCATTGTTAAACATAACCTAGTTTTGTAATCGTCTGTAAATTAATAATGTAAAGAAATTCTGTGTGTTCGATAACATTTAAGCGTAAAAATCTAATAATTTAACATGTATCTTGATTGTAAAGTATCGTGCAATGTTGGTTACGAAGTAAATATGTAAATAAAAACAAATGAATGTCGCGAGTTGCACCGTCTGCGTAATAGTTGTAAAATTTAATGTGTATTGTGCTTATTGGAATATATTGTCAATGTTTATAACTACAGCTACAGTGTGATATAATGTTTTAATATCGTTTTTGTGTTGGAAACGGTAAAAAATTGTTCTTCGCGTACGGCCTCCTTGCTATAAATATCGATTTTACGAAAATGGCGCGCGGTTTCAAAGTTCCTTCTGTGTTTCTAGATTGTGCGATAATTTAAATTGTAAAAAACTATGGCGTGCATTATGACTTGTGTTACAGTGAACAAGTGATGTGGTTTTGTTTTCAATAGTGAAATTAGGCGATGCAAGTGATGCAAGTGGTCCAATACCAAGTATCGACTCCGCAGTCGACAATCGCCACGGATGTGGCACAACACTATGTTCCGCCGCCGCCATATTTCGGTAACTTTTTAATTGTTTGTTTATAAACAAAAGTTACGTTAACTTTGTCTTTCATTTTGCTACATTTTTATTCATTACTTGAAGATTGTTTTTTCCTTACCTCCGATCCATTTTAGATTATTTTAAATAATAAAGAAAAAATCATTTCAAATATTTATACTTACCTAATAATTAGTCGCTGATTAGTCGATTTCATATTGGGGATTTTTGGAATACGAAATGGATGCGCGAATCTAATGGTAGGTCATATGCCTATCTGATTCTGTTTCAATCATACGGCGCACAAACATAGATGTTTTTGTTATTCACAGCGGTGGACGGGCGACCATCACGAGATTCGTCACTGAGATTGACACGACCGCGCTTGAATTCTGCAAACCATCTATAAATAGTCGTCTTGCACGGTTCTTCATCGCCAAAAGCAGATTGCTGCCGAGCGATGCTCTGTTGAGCTGTCAAATTACACTTAAAATCGTAAAAAGTCATACTACTAAATTTTTCCCGAGTTAAGTCCATGCAAATGTAGACACGCAATTTTTGAAATAGCGAGCGCCACAATGTAAAAACAATTGACACTCCTATGAGACAAACTGCATTCTATAGTCAAAGAGTTCCATTTTCAAATGATGTTTAACAATTACTTTTTAAATATTGTGTAAGTAAGTGGCCAGTTCCGGAAACTTTTAGTGTGACCTGTGTATTGACCGATTTCATTCTTTTTTGTGTAGTCGGCTAAACGTTTATTAAACTTATTGCTTGTTATTATTAAGTGGGAAACTCACGATCGCTCCAAGGCATATCATGCCAAGACATCACTTCAAAATAAGCCAAAATGGTTCGGAATCTAACGTGACATGATTGGAGTAACGAATAGTTTTGGATATTCTACTAATCCAACACTCAATCGCTCCAAACCGCTCTCGTGTGTTGCCGATCCCACGTCCATTTCGTGACGTGTCGGAAGTCGCTGCGTAGAATAGTAGGATATGGCTGGGTTCACCACATCTTCAGCGAAAAGGGAAGATCTTCCACCGAGCTAGGTGTTTGCTCAGGGACCGCAGCCCGATTGTACAGCGTTGGAAGTTGTATATACTGATGTACCTCGGAAACTTCGTAAGCGCGATTTAGGCTTGCATTACGTATTGTGACGTTTCTGTGTCGTATCAACGTATCAACCATTTCTCGGTTACTCGATATTAACTGCCTATGTAGCGCTGTGACGAAGCCGCTACAGGAATGAAAGTAAATTGGAGAGGGACGCGAACGTTTGCTCAGTTTTTGGATGACATCTACATCGTATACGTGATGGAAATGGATGAATCATGGGTTCCCCACTGGAGTTTCTCACGAGTTCTTGTTGTAAAAACACGTGTTGAGAGACTCCATTTTTAACCTCAATCTACCGTACAATTGTTTGTTACTCTTAGTGCATTTTTACTTGACATTGGCGAAATGCGTTATACAACATGTAAATTAAATAACCAACACCCTGAATACAGGTGGTTTGGGATCGGCTTCTGAGTTGATTTCAATAATTAAAAAAAAAAGATTTTTTTGAAAAAAAAAAGCAAAAAGTACCCAGAAAATATTGCACAACATTTTCTGGGTACTAGTTTTTTTTCCCAAAAAAAATGGTTTATTTAATTTACATGTTTTATATCGCGAACGCCATTTATTTATTTAAAGAAAGAAAGGGTTCCCCACTTCGCTTGTCATTTCCAGCGGCAGTCGGCTGCAACAATGACACGAGTTGCCGCCGTCGCAAGTACGCGTGGTGGTGCGTGGGGTGCGGGGCGCTGGCAGCTGCCCTGGGCGGGCTGCTGGCTGCCCAGCATATCCTGCTGCGGGCGTATACCGCCTCCCCGCAGCATTTGGAGACAGTGCCAGCCGCTGTGCCCGCTGCTATGGTGAGTATAATCTTAGTATACATACATAAATTACGTGATACGTTGTTTGTCCGCGATGGACTCCTAAACTACGTAACCGATTTTAATCAAATTTGTACACCTTGTGCAGTTTGATCCAACTGGAAAGATAGAATAGTTTTTATCTTGATAAGTAGTCATCTCATTTTTTTTACTGCATTCAATGCTCGAGACCAAAAAAAGCAGCAATGTAATGCGCATGTGTGCGTAAAAAATAGTATTGCAGTTTGAAAGTTGCTGTCTTTTTTACGTGACTGACAGGCCTACCTAGGCCGCCTGCGTGTACAATGATGAAAGAAGGTTTCTTCGTTATAGGTGAAATAGTTTGGGAAATACAATGAGAAAAGAAGGTTTCTTCGTTATAGGTGAAATAGTTTGATGTATCTATCTCGCTCTAATATACGCGTTAGTATGCTTTTTCTCTTTCACATTGCCGATCAACAGTTTCCTATATCTATGGTTTATCCGGACTACTGAGTCCTCAGTTGGCTGTCGGCCTTTTTTGTAGGTTATTACTTACTTTTTGTTCTTGGTGCCCCTTTTTGTGTAGGCGACAGGCTGGTAGTGGCAACCTGTCACTATTTAGAGGCACTGAATGTCCCATACTGCCAGATATGACTTTACACGTTTAATCAAATGTTTAGCAGACTAAACTCTTTTGGGATCATCAGCGTGATATACCTTCCTATGTATTAGCACAGATAATATAATAGATACATACTATAGGTACTTACTAGATATTAGGGATGTTACGAGCTTCGATTCCGGATCCGAAAGGTCGGAAGTTTTTTATTGTATACCTCCGATTCCGATAATATTGAATCCGAGGCTATAACGAAGATCGGAACAAAATAAAATAAAACAACTTCATAAACAATCCATGCATCGTTTAAAGTGAATAAAGTTATGAATTCATTTTAAAGTTCATATTTTGTGAATTTCCGGGTGAATCATTACAAATTATGTCAGGAAAGAACTCAAACTCTGGATATTCATGTTTATATTATACAATAGCATCCATACATATAAATAAAATTGGAGTGTCTGTTTGTAATATTGAAATAACCGTTTTTTACTACATGCATATATGAATATATATAAGGAACATACACCAAAATAACATTTTTTTCAACTTTTGTCTGTCTGTCTGTTTGTACCGGCTAATCTCTGAAACGGCTGGACCGATTTTGACGGGACTTTTTTTGGCAGGTAGCTGGAGTAAAAAGGAGTAACTTAAGCTACTTTTTTTTTCTTTTGGTAAATTCTACGCGGACGAAGTCGCGGGCACAGCTAGTATAAACATATAGATGAAGCTAAAGAACTTTTACTTCAGTCGCGTAGCCTAAAGCACACTTGTTTTTTTGTTCTAGTTGGTGCTGACTGGTGTGTGTATTATGAGTTTGGCGCGGCGTCGTAATCGTTACAGCTATATGGTAAGAAAAGTATGTGTATCGAATATCTTTATTAATAACAGACGCATGAAAATCCACCTACTGTCTTCGGAATACGGCGTACTTATTCTTTCACCAACGCTGCAATTTCGGAATTGTTTTAATTAACGGTCACCGAGCAGGAAGAATTTCGTACAATGACCTTAAAGCCTACTGGCAGTTGTCATACGTATGGCTAATAAAGATCGGTCAACAAATCTGTAAAATTCTGTATTATTATCTTAGATTAAAGCAAAAGGGCAGGTACGGCTCCTCCTTATCTCATCTTTCAAAAAGCAGGCCTCGTTTGCTCCATAGACAAACTATGCTGAACGTGTCGCTCTCGCACGATTCTTGCATTTTTTATCTCGCTCACCTAACAATGCAGCTGCGACGTAGTAGGGCCATTGGTCGCAGTTTTGTAGGCACACGCGCGTTACTCGGGTAACGTATCTTCCCTTTTTACTTTCTCGTATACATTAGTATAAAGGAAGTCTTGTAATCGTAAAAAAATTCGACCTCGAGATTTTGACGGATTTACACGTTTTGGATCTCCCTGAGTCCAAAAATAACGTTTTTGGAATTATGTCTGTGTGTGTGTATGTGTGTTAGCACGATAACGCGAGTATGCTTTAACTTATTGCAACCATATTTAATTTTTCTTTTTAGATCAAAGTGGTCGGAGTGTGTTGTCTTGTGTGCGCGTTGACTTGTGTCCTGGTCACAATCACGACGACAGTCATACATATGAACAAGTAAGTTCTACATGGTGTTTGGGGGATCAAGCGGGCACCCCATCCATGCTAACATAATCATACAAGTATTAGTCTCGTGATATAAAAATTCAAAATTATAAAAATATTTTTTTAATTTTTCATATTTACATTGTGTTTTTGAAACTGACCGAAATATTTGTATGGAGAAATAAATTTTGATTTTACAATTTTAAATTTTTACATCACCAAAATATTTATATGACTGTGTTAGCGGTACCTACGTGCCGGCTTGATACCTCATGTACCAAACACCCTGTATAAAAGTTATTGCAAGCCCTGATACCAACTTAACTTACATAACTATTATCGTACTACAAAATTCTCAATGTCAAAAACTTTATTTCAATGATTCCTCATAATTAATTGTCAACATGGTTGATTGTGGACAAAATTTCATTTGAAACAATTTTGTATTATTGAAACAGAAATCTGGTAAAGGCCGCGGGAAGCCGCTGGCTGGTTTGGAGATCTTTGGGGGAGGCCTATGTCCAACAGTGGGCATCTGAGGCTGAATGATAATGATAAAATAAAATACAGAAGCCATGAAAGCGCTTCAAACACTCCTCGATTTTTGTTTTTAAGAGTCCTTATTTTTAGGGAATGAAAAACAATTTACTCCACATATCCAAGTCTTTAGTTAATATTTTTTCTTTCTTCAAATTTGAAGTATAATTTGGTCTGCCTGGCTAACCACCAGTTTCATTAGTCTTTTGCTGCTTAGTCTGTTGCAAAAAGTAATGACGTTTGTATACAGCATTGTTGTCTTTTGAAAATAATTGACAGGACCTTTGATAACTCTTCAACATGATAACATTTCCTTTTTTTTTGTTGCAGACTGCAAACACTCAAGTTCTGTGACTACACCATCCAGACTCGAACCTGCACCTGTTACTCCATGCCGTTCGACACACACCACAGGACCAGCGATGACGACGGTAAGAACCATTCTACATCGTGATTTTTTGTTTGTTTTTGAGCAAAGAAATTTGGCAACTCGTTTCTTTGTCGCACAATTAAGAAATGGTATTCACTGCCAGCATGCGTGTTCCCTCCTCCCTACAATCTTGGGTAATTCAAAAGAGGTGTGAAGAACCACCTTGCAGGTCGGCAAGGTGAGGGTGGCGAGAGATAAACAGCTGCGCAGCTGTTTATCTCTCGCACTCGCATGAGTTGCTTGACATTTTTATGAAACAAAGCCAAAATCATTTTAATTATGTAAGCAACTTATGTATATGTATGTATTATCCATATACAAGATTGAGTCAACAGAGGAAGCAAGTTGCAAAAGATGATAAAGGTGTTTATTCAACGAGAACACATAGTAACGCTTCGAGTTATGGGGCTGACACGAGCGAACAATTTTCCTAGCTTCTAAATCAAGTCAATTTTGAAAAAACAACCACGATCACAGTCACGTCTAATATTTATAAAAACATAAGCACAAAGCACTGAAAACGACGGCGAAAGCAGTGTCCTGGTAGCGTAGTGGTTATCGCAGCCGCGTGGATTGCGGAAGATGCTGGGTTCCGATTTCCGCCTGGGGGCAGGCCGATTTTTTTCATTGCATTTTTTCCAGTTTTAAATTGTACTCACATTTAAGATGGGATTGACATAAGCAATCGAAAAATCCTATACATATTTTGATTTCGCGATAGCGAGAGCGAGTGTCGAAATGTATGTTGTCTAGGCCCTCAGATTCCTCAGATCGCATATTAATCGCCTTGGCCTTCAGCTCGGCCGTCAAATACCTCCGATCTTAGACATTCTTAATTTTATCGCAATAGTTAATAAATGTACCTAATTACCATTCGTAACCAAGAATTACATCAGTATCGAGTATCGTTACATTGCATGTATTTGCCCAACAGGCGTACGCTGCGTGTTTGAAGGAGTCACCAGTTGCGACGTAGTCCACGGGGCACTGTATTGGTGTTTGCGGGGCGTCTTCGCGCTGTCAGTCAGCGCTGTACTGGTCTGCATATTTAGCAGCATGCTGGCGTATCAGCTGTTAAGGTTGGTGCTTTATTTGTTTATATACTTTTTATTCTGATTTTAGCAAAACAAGCTCCGTTCTTATTCTACCAAAATATTTCTCCCAAGAAAAACGATATCCGTTCTTTAATAAATTTGTGGACGGTTAGGTTGGTGGAAGAGATTTTTTTAAAATTTGTTTCGCTAGCTACCACTATTTGACTTTTTCGACTAGGTTCCAAAATTCCATAGCTCTAAATCGCAAAATGGCCCGGTAGCGAATACGACTAGAACCCAACACGTTAACGTCGCAATTCTCGTATTTGGACCAAAAAATAAATCTAGTCTAGCCAGACAATAAGTAAGGAAGTAGGCACGTGTATTTCAGTTGGAAGAACAAGTGTATCGAAGAAAAATCGAGGGTACATACCTCATTTAGAAACACGAATTCCAGTAAGTGTTTTAATTTCAATTCTTGTAGAAACACGAATTCCAGTACTTAAGTATTTTAATTTCAATTCTTGGAAGTAAAGTTTAACAAAATAATAATAATAACTATAATAAAGTTGAACACACTAAACACAGCCACAGTATACACAGTTATGCATGAAGAATCATGTTCATTTTTTTATTCAGGGACGTCAAAGCAATTTGTTGTATATGCGCACGGTTTTCCAACAACTTAACACAGTGTTTCAATTCTGCAACCTCGGCTTTTACGCAGACGTAATCCATTATATCAGGAACTTCGTAAGCTAGTCTAACTTTCTTCACATCTTCGAGTTTTGTCGCCAAACTGTCTGCTTGTACTTTGATTGCGTCTCTCTCTTTATCAAGTTCAACCGTGACTCTCTGTCTCTCTCTGATGCTCTTCAAGATGCTTGTTAAATAGTTGTTTTGTTCCATTACCGCCTTTTTATGTATCGCTAGATTCAAATTCGCGTGCCCAGTCATCTTTTTTAAATCGCCTAGCTGTTGGAACTTCTTCTCTATCACTTTGATGGCTTCATTATTCTCTATTTTGAGCTTATCGAAGTCTACTGGACGAAGGCTCTCGCTTAGTTCAGCTTTTACTTTGATTTGGCCTTTAAGTTTGCTGAATTGCGTGTTTAGAGTGCTAGTTCTTAGACGGAGTTTACCAATATGGCTGTCTGCTATCTTCACCCATTCTGTCATAAATCTGAAAGGAATGAAAGCCATATTATTATGGCGAGGTGATAAACTGATAGTGTCAACTTGGACGTTGTGGCATGGGCAACGTAAGGAAGCCTAAATTAAATACATTGGTTCCTTTGTGTCATTTCTATTGCGAATTTTACCTAAAAAATTTAATGCAGGTTGCCTGTGAAGAGATTGCTGTTTAGCAATAAGGCCGCCTTTTGTACTGTCCTATGTGTTCCTGAATTTTTTATGTTTAAGTGTGTAATAAATAATATTTGTGTAATATTGTACTGCATCCTAAACTACTCCGCGCAGCGTCTATCCATATTGTTACTAAAATACTGAAAGAAATAATTTCATTTGATAGTTTCATTGCTCTTAATATACAGTCTCTTAAAAAGTTGATGTAAAACGAATCAAAGTAAATGGGATAATCTGTATAATGGAAAAAAGAAGTTCACAACTCAACAAGCTTTCCCTTTCTTTCCAGCAAAATAAGTGAGTTCCATTATTATAACACGAATACTTTTTCAGAAGTCTGCTGAGAGCTTATCTACGAATAAAATCTTTGCGTATTTTGGATTTCATAATAGACAGACTCCCTGATCTTACCTGATCCAAATTTCAGCAGGAATCCTCTGCGCAATTTTGTCCCAACCTTCAACTATAACGTCCTTTTGAAACATCTCGCTAGCCTTCTGTATATCACTTTCCCTGACATCAATTTCCTCCAACTGAGCTTTTAAAAAAGCATGTTGCTTAGCAGCTTTCGCTCTCGCCCTTTCCATGCTATTAACTAGTATTTCCATCTCAGTGGAAACCAGTTCAGAACGTTCTAGAACGTTGATTCGTGGACCAGTACCGAATATGACTGTTCCTCCCAATTTTGCTGAGGAATCGACTCGTCTCGTGGAAACTCTGGATGGGCTTGTCAGCATTTTAGAGGGGCTAGTCAAGGAGTCTAGTCCCATGAATCTTGAGGTCTGGGACTTGACGAAGCTGCCTACGTTCAGCGAGGAATTACTTGCCAATTTGTTGGCGTATTCCAATGCCTGTTGTATGCCGTGCATCAACGCTGGCTCAAGTCTCATGATAGTCCTCTCGAAGATTTCGTTCTCTAGCGTCACAATCTTGATTTGAGATTTTAATTCCTGCACTTGTTTTATTAATTCCGCGTCCGTCAGCTCCTCCATATCGTTGATCTGACTCACTGATCGTGAGTTCTGGCTGCTACTGCGTGGATGTAGCATAGACATCTTGATAAAATTTCGAAAATAAATGATAAAAATAGCGTGCTGTACCTATTGCAGGTGAAAATTTAAGTGACACTCTTGACAAACTGATGTTCGTGTAGGCTGTAGCGTGTGCGGTTGTGATATGGTTGCTTTTCGTGTACGAAGCGTGAAAAAACAGTGTTACTATGACGATAAAGTGGTTGCTATGGACACCATGAAGTGTTGCACGCGAGGGCTATAAAAGTTTTCGATGGTTTTATGTTTTATGGCTTATGGTAATTTCGTGGTGCGGTGTTGGTTTATTATTAGATGATTTGTCATATTTTGGACGATGAATTATGGTTCATCGTACGTGGTTTGATGTTAACAATTTGTTCTTTTTTGTATTCTATCAACAATGATAATGCTTCTGTTTTAAATGGAATGGCTTGTTACGTTTAGTCACGCAGTACCTAATATAATAGTACGTTTCTTCAAACACTTCATTTATTTCTTAGATTACGGATTTGCATTAAAAATTAAATGTTGAGGTTTGCAAAAGTAGATCATATGAAAATCGGATTTTCTTTCAAGACTATGATATTTTGTGAAGTACTTTGAGAAAAATCAATGGAATTCCTATTCCAAAAATTTCATAACCACCACTAGTTCCTTTCCGATATTCACAGAAAAAAGAGAGATCTCTTTTTTCTGTGCCGTTCTGTGGTAGAAAGTCTGCTTCTAATCTCATATTGCAATTTAAAGAAAATGTTCTTTTCTAGCCATGAACGCAAGAAGATGTATTGGGAACAACTAGAGTTGAGATGCAGATCCTTGTATAGGCCTCCGACGAGTCAAGCTGCGCCCGCTACAGGGAGACCGGTACAGGTGAGTCATTTTTTTTTGTTCACGACGATCTTTTTCTTCGAGTGGTTACTTAGGTACTTACAGAGTGATTCTACCTTCTGCAGGAATAATAATATAATTAATTGTTTTCAGAGCAACTGCAGTTGTTGTGCGCAATGCCATCCGACGCAAGCATGGGATATTAGCCTGCAGCACAGATTTTGGGCACCAGGTGATTATGAATATAATTTTTATTAGTGTTGTAGTAGTTTCATATATTAATAATTAAATTTGCAATAAAATAAATTGAGGATTACTTATCAAGATAAAAAAATACTATATTTGTCTATATACGTATACCTATAAAATTACCGTGTCACAGTGTTTGAACTCGAGGAACTCCGAAATTATTTAACCGGTTTTCATGTTTTTTTTTATTTTGCTGGTGTGTGGCGGGTCAGATCTCTATGCGCGAACACTCAACGCGCGTTGGCGAGGTACTGTGATTAATACATTGCGTCCACAACCTTCGCGCGAGATTCAAATTTCGCGCGTTGAGCTACAGTACGGCGCGTTATGTATTCGCGCGTAAAGATTCGTGGCAAATTCGCTCTTCTGGACAAGGTCAAAGTTAAACACAATACAAAATATCATACAAAATATACACAACGGGTGCATGTCAAGGTACCCAAAACGGACAAAATTTCTTCATTATTCTTGACTTTATTCCGTAGTCATAAACTTAATTTTGCCGAAAAAGGAGGCTGAATCATCATAGTCTGTATTTTATATAGAAAAGGACTTGTCACTCGCACGTCTTGACTATCTTTGCTTTGCAATGTTTTGGATCCGGCTCGATGGACCAAAAGTTAATATCGAGGAAAGACTGTTTGCTATAACCTGATGTGTTGTACCCACACTAATAATAAATGAAATGTCCTATTTATATATCTTTCTTATAATCATGTCGTTGTCAGGTCGTATAGGCAACCTGTATTCGCCAAACCCCGGTACTGGTAGAAAAACTTCAGCTTGGAGCTGGTTCCCGTGGCCCAGGAGTAACAGTCAGAAGTAAGTGAATAAACAATGAAGCAAATTAAAATATATTTAGTTCTCATTATTTCCTTTTTTTATTGAAATGTTGTGTGTGTATCTAGTGATATGCTGGATCCGCGGAACAACGGATAGGGTGAAAAACGATATGTGCTCCGAGCACGAATATTAACGTAATATTAACGCAATCGTATGGAGAATGATCTAAATCTACAAAAAATACATTCTAAATATAAATCAGGATTTTATTAACATTTTTTGGGAAGTTATATTATATTAATATTAAAATTAACATTATAAACATACGCGTACTTATCATATTATTATTTTTTACAAAATCAACGTTAATTGCTGATGAAAATTAATAAATATTTCTTACAATTATGATGTTATTATTAATCAAAGTTAGTACTCCGTGTTATTAGATTTTTAACGCTTTCCGTGACCTCCTTGATTTTGAAAATGACAGTTTCTAAAAATTCTTGTTATCTGTTCTTAAACAAACCAATAATAATTTATAAACCCAAGAAATATTTATTTATTTTCTTCATCTATTTAAGCTGTTTTTGCTTAACTTTAAAATAATTCTATACATATTAAGTGGGTGTTTATAATATTAATTTAATATATTTTCCCAAGAAATGTTCATAACATACTGATTTAGATTTTTTTTGTAGTTTTAGACCGTTATTCGATACGATAACGTTACGAACATCGCAAATATTCGTGCTTAGGTTTATGTTTTCGTGTCCATATGCGTTACTTTTGGCGAATGGTTTCATTATTAAGTTTCATTACGTATATGAATTTATAAGAAAAGCTAGTCCTAAAATTTGGCACCTTAATATTGCAAAAATTAACATTTATTTTTGTGATGACTGTGACTCTACTAACTCTTATATTTACTTATACGTTAGGTACCTACTACCTTAGTCGCAAAGTTTACACTGATTGATTGTGTGTGAACCACAATTTGTGACTAGAAGAAAAGGTTTGTACTGTCGTATTTATAATGATAGTATTCGTATCCGCGTACTTAAATTTTTAAGTAATTGACTTTCATAAGTGTACAAATTGTACCTAAATGAATAAAGAAATTTTGACTTTGACTTTAAAAGCTTTTATTTAACTTGCAATGTTTGTTCGGGTGGATTCGGGCGGGTCTTGCAACTCGATTTTGAAGCAGATTTCTTCAACTGATTGAGCTGAAATTTTGTATACACGTTTAGTTTGAATGACAATACACAATAAGCTCTATATTTAAAAGCTTTTTTAAAGATTTTTTTTCTAGTTCATTACTTTTTGTATCAAAACTTAGGAGTAGGAAAGAAATAATTAACTTTCGTTCTATTAATTTTATATTTTTATTTAAACTATTGGACAATACCCTAAACTATTATTTAACCTAAGCCAAAATTGTCTCAGTTCCCGCTGCCGCATGGGAGGGGTACCACAATCTGGGGACAGTGCCTACGGCTTCTGTGACACAGATACTAACGTACAAACCCCGCAAACCTACGAAGACCGTTTCCCCAACACCTTGCATAGACAGAACACACAATTCGCCCAAAACCAGCCCATGGCCCAGAATATTGGGCAGTTCGGGCAAAATATTGGTCAGTTTGGGCAAAATCAGCAATTTGGGCAGACAAGCTACCAGGAGGGGTTTGGGGAGGCGAGCGGGAGTTTTGATGCACAGACCGGAGTTTGGGGACCACCACCGCCGTACAGTCCTCAGGGAAGAAGTGGGAGCAGGTAATTGTTACAACCTTTTATTTAACTTGCAATGTTTGTAGTGTGGGTCAAATATTGCAATGGACTTTTAAAGCAGTTGTCCTCAACTGATTCTGATGAAATTTTGTATAAAAGTTTTCTTTATGTGCATGATGTACTAAGAGACGTCAATCTAAATTTACTATAGCATGTGATTTAGTCTGTGTCGACTTAAGGATTGGATTAAGTATAGTGCAGAAATGAGCCGAATAAATTTTCGTCTATCTACTACGAATTAATTCAAAATAAATACTTTGATGAAAAATTACACAATAATAGTTTAATGATGACAAACATATAATGCTTTTTGCGAACGAATAAATACATGATAATTTGTCATAAGTTTCGGTTTTCATGCCCATTACTCCTCATAACTCAAGACAGGGGAACTTCTTCAGTTTTTCACTTATTTTAATTGTTATATGTAATTATTTAATTCATCATCCTTTCAGGCATCATCTTCATCACCCAGACCCAGCGGCGGCGACATTATTACACCATCACCACATAGAATCCCATCGCAATTCTGTTCACGACCACAACATACAACCGCACACTTGCCGAAACTCGTACATACCGCAAAACGTTCCAGAAATGACCAGAATGAACCAAGAGTTAAGACTGAATCAGGAACTAGCTAGAATGAACCCAGAAATGTCCAGGATGAATCCGGAATTGACTCGAATGAACCCAGATCTGGTTAGATTAAACCCGGAGTTGGCGAGAATGAATCCGGAGTTGACTAGGCTGAATCCAGAATTGGCAAGGTTGAACCCAGAATTGACTAGGTTGAATCCAGAATTGGCGAGATTAAATCCGGAATTAAACAGAATTAACGCGGAAATAAGCCATTTGCAAATGTATCCCAATGAAGTGAATGAATTGGCGAGAATGCAAGCCGAGATGCACTTAGCGCCCGAAGCAAGATTTAATACTTTGAGAGGACATCTAGTACCTTACAGAGCTTGCCAAAGATCTCTAGGAATGAGTGCTGGGAACCTTCATAGGGACTGCAGAATGGAAGAGAGTGTAACTATTGAGTGTTTGCATTCGAAGAGTGGAAGTAAAGGTTGGTATCAATGTAGAATAAGAGAAAGTTTGAAATATAACTACAAGAAATTGAATTGTATTTTTACGCAGTGATTGTTTTAATTCAGCTCTACGTATTTTGAAAGATTGGTCTACGCTTGGTCATAAAAAATACTATGAACGTAGTGCAAGTATTTAGTTAAATTTTAATAAATGCTAAGGCGTCCCAGCATTTATCAAATTGATAAAGTATAATTAGTGTTTTGATTAATAACACACACATCTCCAGTTTCAGATCAGAGCACAGACTCTTGTCAGAAGCAAGGAAAGGAGAATTTGGGGTTCCAGAATGATAAACACTCCCCTATAAGGTTTGTATAATATCTAGATAAAGTATATTTTGTGTGTAGAAGAGTAAGTGACAGTTCGAGTGAGTGATGAAATGAGTGAATTCTGACTGACGTATTAACTCGCTCCATCTTTTACTTCCGTATGAGTGATTACACTCAACTTTTTTTCAACAAAATTACTATAATAGTATAGAGTTTTTTTTCTATTCAGAAATTTCTATTGTGAAGTCAGAATTGCCGAAATTTTAAGGCATCGATGTAGGTACCACAGTTTCGACTTGTCATTAGTTCGAGCATCCGTTTCGCTGAAGAGCCATAGCAACGATTATCCTATCCTTCAAATGTCTATTGGTAAAATTATTATTTTTGTATTAATTTCGTTTTTCAGGTCTTCAATGCAAGACTGCCATAGAAATGGGAATCAGAACGCAGAGTCCGAAGTTTACTTCGCGGATGTGTCTAGCTGTTGCAACGTGTCAGTCAAGGTAAGCTGAACACTATTGCTTTGGTCTAAGCTGTACTTTGCAATTATATCTAGGAGTTTTAGAAATACTATAAAACTAATTCTTCGGAGTTTATCAAAGTAAAGTGTATTTTAAGAAGAGTAGAATACATGCACCGAGGTAATTAATTCTTCCACCTTACAGAATATAACAGTTAAGTAAATTACGTAGGTGTTGCGATTCTGACGGTAAAATACTACTGGCCCGGTAGATTAGCTGGGAAACTTCTTATTTTCAAATGACGATTTATCTTATGTATACTCATACAAACGTTCTGTCCGTGTGTATGTTGGATAACAGGACGACGTCAGTCGAGTTTGCTAACTAAAAAAATCTAAAATATTTTCAGGCTGACTGCTGCATGAACCCGAACGTGTCAGCATTAGTAGGCACCATAGAGAACCATCCCGAGTCAACATCAGAGTCTGACACTGGCTCGTTCACTCTGACAAGACAACAGCGACCACAACCGCAAGTTGGTTCGAAGCGACGGCCGCGGCAGAACGAAAAACATCTCAAAAACCAGGAGAAAACACGTCAGGAGTTGAATAATAGTTTACGATTAACTGAACAACAGATTGAACAACTAAACAACTCTATGAGAATGTGTGAGCGAATGAATGAAGCAAGGAATGAGCGATTGAACGAAGCTAGGTGTGACCGCTTGAGTGAAAGGTGTGACCGATTGAGTGATAGAAACGAACGAATGAGTGGTTTAAATGATTCGAGAATGAGTGATAGAAACGAAACGCGGTTGAGTGAACGCGCGAACGACTCGCGAATGAGTGAGCGGAGTTTAAACGATTCACGATTGGAACGAATGTCTGACAGGTTGAATGATTCGAGAATCGAAGATAGACGGATGTCTGACTTGAATTCTAGTATCAGAATTGAAGGGAGTCCTAAGATGAGGGCTCACATAAGTCCTTTGAGGATTTCCCGCTCGAGTCCTAAAAATCTCCCAAAGGAACACCCTAGACAGTCCAGCTCGGATTCTGGTAAGCCAGATTTCTTCCCTCCCACGAATTTATCACCTTTATCCCCTAATACAGAAGAGTCGTTATTGTCTGATGAAGACAGACCCGATACAGTGTACTCTAATGAACCAGAGACTTCGAAGTGTTTAGCTCCAGACTCCCAGTATGAAACAGTTAGGGAAGAGAAGGAAGAGCCGCTGAAAACTAATCATCATCATTGTTATAGCGATACTAATACCATGGATTCTGGGTGGCAGAGTGGTTCCGAGAAGCAGGTTACCGATTAAAGATTAATCTTGTATTTTTAATCACCACAGAATCAAATTGTAATGTTCGTAAATGACCTTTACAGTGTCACAGAGAGCACTTTCATCACTCACCAGTGAGAAAAATTAGTAAGATTACCTAACCTATTATTGATATTGTTGGCCGATGGTATTTACAGTGTCTCTGCGATGAAATTGTACTAGCATAATATGTCCAATGAGATTCCTCTTTGAACCACCAGAGGGGCAAATGGGAATTCTACGACCAGGTTGTTGTCCTACTAAACTTCGCTTTTACCCACCACTGGGAAAATTGGGAAAGACTGCTAAGTTGCCCGCAATTGACCTATATAGCGTACTGGGAGTTTTATGAAGGAGAAAAAGGTTAAGACGAATCTTCTCTAATAGAATTTCTAATCGACATATGTCTTCCGTGGGAGTCTTCTCTTTGTAATTTAGAATTTCTACTTCATTCAAACCACTGAAATAAGTGTTCAAAAATTATGATATTGCGTGACATTCATAATGTTTGTTTGTCCACCACCAACCAGTCTTAATATTACTCGCAAATATTCATTATAGACGCCTTAATACAGTGTGGAAAGGCTGCATGATACTGGTTACCTTTGCCTTTTAATTCTAAAAATCAGGCTAAGTGGAACTAGGTCCCTTTGCGTTAAAAGTCTTAAGACAAAAAAGTAAAGGCAAAATTTGCCTTTTATAACTTACTTGCCATGACGTATAGAAGTGATTTTTGATACTCAAATTAAAACGTTGATACTCAATAAAAATAAATCTCATGATCTTGCCATCATATTATTATTATACGACTTTTTCAATCTAAATTTCGAAAAATGACTTTGTAAGTCAATAACTAAGAGAAACTAAAATTTTCAAACTTTGTAAAAATTCCATTAGTTTACTTGTCTATGCTCATTAAAGTTAATAACGACATTGAAGGACGCTTTGCACTGCGTCGGTAGAAGATAATATACTGGAGTTTTGAACCAAGTTTTTGGTGTAAAAACACGTATCGCGAGACTCTATTTTTAACTCAATTTACCGTACAATTATTGTTATAGTTAAATACTATTTTCACCTGACATTGGCTAAATGCGTAAGTGAAGCCCTTTAATTAAGAATAATGCTTCGACGGCGCAGTGTGTGGCGTCTTTACGGTCATGTGTTCCATAATTTTAAGCGCGTGGGTAGTTTGAAAATTTAATAAGGCCAATAGAAAAATTTAAATTTTTCAATAAATGTAGTTTATTTATCTGGCTCGAAATTAAAATAGGCCAGCAAATCTAAACTCTATTTCGTATACTTTAGGGTAGACTTTAAGATTGACGATTAAACAATTAGAATGTGTCTACGCCACTTAAGTCTTACAATCGAAGTTTTGCTGGATCCTGTGTCTGAAATTGTTGTATAATATTAAAAATCGACTTAATGGAATAGATATGATTAAGTAATTATGTAAAGATTGTTTTCAATATGGGAAACAGATTGGCGGTTTTTGGTACTTATGGCAATATATATATTTTTTTAAATTCAATACAGTTCAAATAATAAATGTTGAGCACGTATTAAAGATTCTATTTATTACACCATTAACGAATTTTCGATTAACTATATTTCTTAATTTTTTTTCGAGATGGCGTATTGAGTTTTTTTTTATAGAAAAAGAAGATAAGTAATTGATTTTAAAAGTTTATTTGAATGACTATGAATCCTTAAATTAAGCTAAGCCGTTCTTTATGACGATAGATAATCAATTTACGGGCCGTACTGCAACGTTATTTAGCTAGACGGTGCGGCGGGGAGTCCTACACAGTCCCTGACGCCTTGATACTGACGCCCGTCCTACCCAATAATAGCTACTGGTATCCTCCTAAGCTAAGTATTTTTTTATTACTATTATTAACAAGCTTTATATTGCTGAAATTATTCACTTATATCTCCCACTGGACGCAATATTTAAATCCGCCATCTTGGCGATAAAAAAAAACCGCCATTTTGTTTTCCCTCTGCAGATTTTTTAACTCTCAATGTGAATAATTTTGTTGCGAGCACTCGACAACACTTGCGAGCACAGATATAATAATAAATCGTGATTTTAATTCTGTAACTATCTAATGCTAATAACTAAAAAACAATTAATTAGTTTCATTTCTAATAAAAAAACTTTAATTGTATAATATTTTCAACGTTTAACTATTTTGTCAATTTAATAATTTTCTTAATTCGAAAAATTAAAATACTCGTTAAAAAGGTACGTAATGTTATAAAACTATGATTCTCAATAAATCTTTTCTATGCATTTTGAATTTATTAGGTAATAAAGTATACTGAAGAATCAGCATTACAATTGTGGAATTAAATTAAGCTATAAAAGGATTTTTTTATAAATTCAATAAATAAACAAGTGAAACTCTTGAAAAATATGGAGGTTCTACTTAGTTTTCGTAGTAGCTGATGCGTTTCCAAAAGACATTAAATTTAGTCTTGAATTTTAGACTAAATTTAATGTCTGAAACCGCTTTTAATTCTCATCTGACCCTCATCACAGAGAAGGTAATCACTACGTTTTAACCCTCATTGACAAATACCAATGACGGTACAGATTATACGTGTTTTCATTCAATGACTGATTTATGCTGGGTTTCAATAATTTATCTATCTACACGTTTGCTTACTAGACGTAAGATTTTGACAAATATCCTATACAAAATACATCTTAAAATTTATCGATACCAAGGGAAACTGTCGGTAGTTATGTTCTTAAAACCCGTCAGTAAACGAATAGAATATGGTTCAAAATATTTTAATTTTTTTAAGGTTCTTAAAATAAACGGCCACTACACGGCATTTTTTTGTAAATAACTATTAAATTAAATCCTTAAAATCCCAATAGTTCCATCAAGGTACTAGTTAAGGGGACTACTGGGAAAAATGCGAAGTTCACAATTGTAATGCCTGAATTGTTACTAAGATTGTAAATTGTGTAGAATTAACTAGAATCCATTTAGAATGTATATATCTATACAGTCCAGTTGTATACCTGTGAGATTTAATAGCGAAAATATACCTATTTTTCTTCCTTCACTTATATTTTATTACTTATACTATTTTATAGTGCTGAGAGATGTAATTGAATATAAGCAAATATAGCTTTTATTGCCAAGGAATAAGGAAAAATTTCAACTGCTACTGCAAAAATGTCCTATTCTAGTATGCAATATGGTTGGTAAAAAGCTTAAAGACGATTGTAATATACAGTGAATTTTTGTTGGCTGTCGATCCGAAGCCCACGTGGGAAGGTCAATACAAACAACTCTTGCTATGGGATCAAGAAATTTATAGGTATAACTAACTGGAAGCCACACTACCAATAAAAAAGTGAAGGCAAAAATTTTTACCGAGAAACTTATTATTATCCATTTGACTCTTTCAACCAACATCAAATTCACAAAAAAAAAACAAATGTTCTATACAAAAGTGCAACATCTAAGCAACCAAAATGTATGAAACAGCTGATTTATTCTCGATTTCGATATTGGTTGCAAGAATTGTTTGT
Organism: Elophila nymphaeata; assembly: GCA_955850985.1. Lineage (NCBI taxonomy): Eukaryota > Metazoa > Arthropoda > Insecta > Lepidoptera > Crambidae > Elophila > Elophila nymphaeata. The sequence goes on from OY039066.1 coordinate 24,860,776, forward strand.
ATTGACCTACATATTAAAGGTCATAGTACACTTATCATCTGTATGTATGTTTGTATTTACGTATGTTCCTCCGTAGCGCCTAAACTATTCATTTGATTTTTATGAAATTTTGATTAAATAGCTTAGACCATTTAACACGGAACGTGGCATAGCTCAGATTTAGTACTGATAACATTATGCTGTTTTTCGAGGGGGGTGAGGCAAACACGCATAGCACACATTTACTCACTCGTGCACACTGTTGCAAAAATTGTAATCGCTATTATGAGCGCACGCTCGCGGGCTCGGCTAACCCGCGTACAACCATATCGTTGTTATATCGTTGTTTCTGTCGCAAAACTTGTAGATGAAAAATTGGATTGTTATGTGAAACAGTAGATTGTTTGAATAGAAAATTACTTCCGTGTGATAAGCAACTCCGTTTTAGGATAACTTTAATGTTTCTGTGCGTCGTTTACAAGAAAACACTCTGCAAATAATAATTTTTACGAGGTCCGCTTAGCGACAGATACCAATTCTGATATGAACGTTTGTTCATTTACTTTGGCAGGGGGAAACGCGTCCGCTAGCCACGTCCCGTATTAAATTGTCTAAGTTAAATAGCTACGGCTGGACAGCCACTAAAATTTCACTGTGTATAGATGAGTCCCGCGCTGTCAACCTTAAAATTCCATTTAATTTATGACTGCGTAATTTCAATTGTTATCCTTTTTTCACTGTGTTAGTATCGTAGCTATTGTGCCAATGTAGCTGTAGCCATTTTTGTAATAAAACGACCAAAATTAGACGTCGAATTTGATATTAAATTGACGCACTGATGCCTGACGCACAGTCATGGCTAACCCGTGTTCGCGATATAAAAATACCGTAATTCCCAATGACATGTAAAAGATAAAGGATTGACCAAATTCGATCGATTAAAATTTACGATTTAAATTTTTTGATCAAGGTACCTACACTACTTGTATGATTCTTTTTGTTAATACTTTCATTGGACATTTGAATTGTTTAAAAAATGTACCAAATAAAATTTTACAGTTTTTTAAGCCCCTGACTGTTGTTTAAACAATGTATAATATTTCTTTTGGGAACTTTTCGATTGTTACACTTGAATTGAACGTTTCGCATATGAATTGTTTAAAGAATGCAAGTAATTAAATTCTAAACAATTTTTGATCTCCTCCTAATACTGATCCTAGCAAGATGTTTTTCCATATTTTTCTTTCATTTAAAAAATGATTAGGAAAAAATAATCAATTATTACGCTTGTTGTATGGTTAATAATTTATTATTAATTGATATTTCAGAATATCCGCTATATTGAAATGTGTCCGCAACCTTTAGTATGTGTCTTGGCTTCAAAAAAACTATATGTTTTTAAATTGTATCGCAAAGGAATTGTTTGAATTGAACCTATTTTTGTAAATTTTAATATTTTACTTTAAGTATTGTTAGATAAGTTTTAACTTTATTTAGTTATGGGATGAACTGAAATAAACTACGTGTTCAATTAAAATATATAGCGGCGATATTTCCGCTTACCTTAAGCGTTACCGCGCACTGCCTTCAAGTGAACTATCGACCAACTACAGCACAAGACTAAACTGTCGGCCGATAGCTCTCAAACTCCAAGCGACACCCGGGTGTCACGGATGACGTTATCGCGTCAAGTGCATCGTTTTCTTGTATTCCCAGTAGTGCCAGTGGAGTATTCCCATGATGGGACAACTGTATTTTTTTCCCCAGAGGTTCAGGAACAATTTGGCATACATTGTCGACTCTGCTTTGTTAGTTTTTTTGAAAATCTAAAAAAGGTTTTTTTTTTATCTACTTACGGACTATGAATACTACTAAAAGTTTTAATGTAACAAATCAATTATTGTCATAACTGACTTAATTCGAATTTATTTTGTTTGCTTTTATCAGGACAGTAAGCAAGGTTTCCACCAACATTTTACCTAGTCCAGTCAGTGTAACCTTTGGAATTATAATTACCAGTAGTCCAGCTAATGGAACCTGTGGGAAAAAATATCACTAGTCCCATCACGGGGACTAGTGGGAAACTCCGCCATATTTAATTTAGTTTTTTTTTAAACTTCCTTAAGCAAACGATATTATATCAATCTAATTGATTGACATATAGGTACGGCTATCTATCGAGAATTATGAATGTTAAAATAAATTGTCATTGTTTTTACAAAATGCACCGCACATCGAAAGCGGCGCGGTGCCAGGCGCGGCCGGCGCGGCCGCGCCGCACCGCGTCTCTACAGAGCAACGCACATAGGACGCGGCGCGGCGCGGTTGCTAGCTGCGCCGCACCGCGTGCGATTTACGGTACTCATAAGTGAGATTGATATTATATTTTATTTGTTCACTCGTATTCTGAGACGGTTATTACACTAATCACTATCGAACTGCCCCATCCATGGGGGTTTGTGAACTTTTCTTCCACAGCGGCGCGGCGCGGTTGCTAGCTGCGCCGCACCGCGTGCGATTTACGGTACTCATAAGTGAGATTGATATTATATTTTATTTGTTCACTCGTATTCTGAGACGGTTATTACACTAATCACTATCGAACTGCCCCATCCATGGGGGTTTGTGAACTTTTCTTCCACAGCGGCGCGGCGCGGTTGCTAGCTGCGCCGCACCGCGTGCGATTTACGGTACTCATAAGTGAGATTGATATTATATTTTATTTGTTCACTCGTATTCTGAGACGGTTATTACACTAATCACTATCGAACTGCCCCATCCATGGGGGTTTGTGAACTTTTCTTCCACAGATCCCCATTCAATGCTAATCAGTCTGTGTGATTGGTAGGGTCAAGGTTATTTTATTCTGACCAAGCGTAGTCCATCCAGGGAGAGAGTCTAATGTACCTAGTTATCTGTCTGATCATCCCCATTATCAATTTGGGGATTTGTGTAAGGAAAGTTCATAACCACCCATTGATGAGGCAAATCGATGGTGATAAGTTGAATAACCCTTCTGAGAGCCGTAGAGTGTTTTAGTTCGTCCACATTCTGAGGTTACTCACGTTGCTATTGTACGTACCTACTGTATTGTTAGTTTGTTCAGTTACTGATGTAAGTTCTATTAAAAGACTGAAAATTTGAAAAATAATTTGTTTTCTTTCACTCATTTGTTTTAGCCCGAGAGCTGATATACCTACATATTTGGATAGGTAGGTACTTGAGGGAAATCTGAAAACCTGGCTGGGAAGTGGTGGGGCTAAGTTTGCAATTTTTTTGCAAAAACTGTCCTTGAGGCGATCAAAAACTTTTACAACTCTAAATTAAATATTAAGAGTAAAAAAAAATAAGCCAGTTCATTTAGGTGCTTCTTTAACTTTGCCAGATGCTTGTCACACTTTAAATACTACAGAAATGTAGCAGGATTTTGACGCCGCCGTGGTGGAGTGGTTAGTAACGCTGCCTACACATCGGGCGGTCCGGGTTCTAGTCCTGGTAGTGGCAAATGTTAGTGTGATGAACATGATCATTTGTTCATTAGTTAATATATTTATTTATAAAAATATCTAGATTAATAAGTATATTTCTCCGCTTAGACCATTTAACACGGGACGTGGCATAGCGCAGATTTAGTACTGAAAACATTCTGCCGTTTTTCGGGGTGAGGCAAACACGCATAGCACACATTTACTCACTCGTGCACACTGTTGCAAAAATTGTAATCGCTATTATGAGCGCACACTCGCGCGCTCGGCTAACCCGCGTACCACCATATCGCCTAACGTTGTTATATCGTTGTTTCTTTCGCAAAATTTGTAGATGAAAAATTGTATTGTTATGTGAAACAGTAGTTTATTTGAATAGAAAATTACTTCCGTGTGATAAGCAACTCCGTCTTAGGATAACTTTAATGTTTCTGTTCGTCGTTTACAAGAAAACACTCCGCAACCAATCATTTTTACGAGGTTCGCTTGGCGACAGATACGAACTCAAAATGGCGGTCGGTCGTCGCGATGAACTAGTTTTTATAAACTGACATGAACTTTGTTCATGTACTCTGGCAGAGGGGAAGCGTCCGCTTGCCACGTCCCGTATTAAATTGTGTCCGTTATCTAGTATCCATAACAAAAGTTCTTAAAGATACTTAATTTGGGCTAGGTAAATGGTGTAAGCGTAGAAATATATTATTATTCCATAAGCAATACTGCTACATAGCAATATTGTTGTAGAGGATCAAGAGAAGGCCAAAAGAGCTTCACTATTAAAGATAAAACGTCACACACTCACTACACATAATAAAACACAATTTAGTAAAAAGAATCGTTTTTATTGCGGCTAAAATGGACAAACTTATTCAGTTTATTGACAATTTTCACATTGAAAATTTTAACATTGTTATAGAAATATCCTTACATAAAAAAACACAGACAGCAACTATAAAGTACACGAAATGAAGAACATTAATTTAGAAAACAAATTACTACCATACCTAAATACACAGAACATAATATCTATGTTCTGTGCCTAAATAAATATAAAAATGTTGAACAATTTTGAGATTTTATTTTATGATTAATACAATCTTTTAAAATGAGTAAAGAGATATTTTATCACAAAAATATTAGTTTGTCGAAAAATGTAGGTATCAGGGACCGTATCGCGCTATTTACAATGTAGGTATGTATGAAAAGTGAAGAGAAGAGTTTTGGATACGGCCTAAGATACGGTTAGGTAAAACATGGGTAAATCCTTTTCATACATTTATTTATTATGACAACAGCTTGACATCTGTCAGTGGCCTTATCGCGCCATTTACAACGTTTTTACCAAAACCAAATCGTATCGTTTTCGTACATTTTGACAACAGATTGACAGCTGTTAGCTGTCAAAACGTATGACAACGATACCGATATGGTTTTGGTTTTAACGTTCGTAAATAGCGCGATCGGGGGGCAAAACGTTTGGGGAAGTTGACGATTTGGTTTTAGTATTTACGTTCGTAAATAGCACGCCCGAACATTAAGGAAGTTGACGATTTGGTTTTGGTATTTACGTTCGTAAAAAGCACGCCCGGGAACATTAATACCTAGGACCAATATAGATTAACACTTTTAATTAAAAATTTCCAAAAGAGTGAAAAAAATCAAAAATATTTTTATAAAGTTGTAGGTAAGTAGGTATCTAATATTAATGGATCTCTACACTTCTTTTATAACCCTTAATTATAAATCAAAAATGTGATGTGTTTTTTGTAACGCAGTTTTATGAGCTTTTTATTTAAATATCTAATAGTGTTGCAATTGAAAGATTCAACATGGAGGTTATTATACTATTTTTATTTTAAAGACTAGTGAACTTAAAATGCGGCAGCATTAATTTTACTGACCAGGACTTGACGAATACTAAAATACTGATTTTAAAACCAAAACTATCTACATATTAATTAACACCAACGCGTTTCTTTCAGAATTACTTAGGTTTAGATTAAATTCCGTAGGTACTTACTTCCTGTCAATTATAATTTATATCATTGTTTCCTGCTAGTTAACGTTTTCTAACGTTTCCTGCTAGGGCGTTGTACCCATTCCCAAATGTTCCGATAAATTTTGTGATGTAAAATCACCTTATTTAAGGTGTGGCTCTTTATTTAATACTTAATTTTAAAAAAAAGCCTGTTAAAAATGGTTAGTTTATGAAACAATCTTCTGTAATTTTTATTTTTTAACTACATTCGACTAAAGTCACATTAAATATGTTTTACAAATATTTTTTGCAATTAAATCACGCATGGCTGGCTTGCTTTCCATTTATGGAGAATTAATTAACACAAAAAATACTTGATCTGATAGGCAGGGATAGATTTTGAATGGTATATAAGTTATTTTATAAATCCCAAGGATGTTGCGCGAGGCTATTGAAATAAAGAAACACCCAAATTTCAATAGAGAAGATGGTTGGGCCGTACCACCTGCTTGGGATCCAGTAATTTAAATTATTAAAACTCAGGCAAACCACCACACAGCAAGACCTAATGACACCATGAGCTCCGTTTGCGTGAAACGGAACACTCCAAATTAATAATTAAAGTGACGGTAGATTTAACTATTTCATAAAATTTGACAACCTACATCTTTAGTCATCCCGTGACCACGAACGCTGAAAAGTGTTACGAAACGTCGGGCAATAATAACATCATGTAAAATCTAATTACACGCGAGTTAAATCCGTAAAAGTTGTTTTATTTATAATGTGTAGTGCTCGCGCAAATCTAAGAGAACATTAAGTTATTTTTTTTTTCTATTATGCAATATAATACTAACACAAAAAATACTGGTATCCTGGCCAGTTCGCCATATTAAGAGTAAATTTTAATTAAGTACTTATCCTATGTTATTTTAATAAAAATCACTTTTATCTTATAACTAAAATTTGTCAATAGCTTATGGTTTGGAAACTTAAGAATATTTTTATTTTATTGCTAACAAATAATGATGTTTTATTTTATTTGTGATGATAATTGACGGAGTTTTGTTAAGGTTTTAGTAATTACAAAATTTGTTTACACGTACAATGAGTTCTCGAACGTTTCAGCACTTAAAAAATGTGCTTTAGTGTCAAATTGTGTATAGTGTGATGCCTAACTAAGCCTATAAGGTTGTTCTAATGAAACTCCCATAAATAAATTTTAAATTGCCGTAGAAATAAAAAAAGATGTATTACAGATTTTGTAAATCAGGCGAAATTACATGAAGACAAAATGACAGGATTCTACGTTATGTAACATCATAGATAACTAAGTTTTTATTTGGAAACTGGATGTAAAATAATGTCTAGTTCGAGTCCCACACGTCAAAATTTGTTTCAGTAATTCGATAATGCTATTTCAAATATCCCCCTTAAGTAGGTAGGTACCCATAACACACCGTATTTGTGTTCTAATTTAAGGACAAATAATTATCTTTACCGTCTTTACCAATTTAAGTAGATTAATTCAAAATAAGGTATTTACCAAGAAAACAGGTAAAACTGGAAGACACACTACCAATAAAAAAGTGAAGACTACTTTTTGACCCTAAGTAACCTTTACGTGTCCTACCTGTCTCTTTCTAACTCTCCCCACAAGTAATATGATGACGTACGTACGTGTGACGTATTAGACGGTCACATGACACGTGCTCTAGTGGTTCGAAAGAGACAAATGGAGAAGAATCAAGGTGAAATTTTTGGTTTTCACTTTTTGTTCGAATTGTGGCTTAAAGTTTTACCTATAAATGTCTTGGTTTTAACCAAAGGTTTATTCCATATTCAAACATTTGAAAACGGAATAAACCGTGGTTAAATCAAATCCGAAACGCGTTATGAGCGCGGTATTTTGTGCACGTTCGGATTTGGGATTAAATTAATCGTCAAATTAGAACACCAAATATTTTCCCAACTAACTAAAAAGGTAACTTAAAACTTAATTACTGCTATTATTACACTAATAAGTAACGATAGACAACTGTAGGATAGTATTGCGGCGTTGCTCGTGATTAAAGTGCTTTCGGCATTTAGTAGATTGACGAATTTGTCTTGTTCGGTCTGTTCTTTTTTGACGACATCTTGATTTTCCAGCATCTGGTTGGCTGCTTTGAGATTCTTAATGAGAGCTAAGACGTCCTCTGAAAAAGAAGTATAAAGGAATGAGATTTTATCATCATCATCGATGTGGATCTAATGGTGTAAAAAAAGGCAAAGCCGAAGTCTACGCATGTTATACATCAAAACAAGAAGCATATAAAAAATTTATTGCTGGGAAATGATTTTTATTTATTGGTGTTAAAAAAACTCTACGGCGCTTAGCACTTGGAGATGTGGCCGACGTTCGGTCGGCTGAGTTGAATGGCCCCGATACCGAGTGGTTACATTGAGCGTTGACGTTTTAAAGTTATTTTTTGGTATCAAATACTTAAAATTTTGATAATGTTGCTTTGGACAAAAATTAAGAAATAATGTTTTTAATTTGTTTTCATAAAAAAAAATTGAAAAAAAATCTAGCTTTGACTTTCAATAACTTCATAACTATTGATTAGTATAGTCTAGAAGAATAAAATGGTCCTAATGATGAGCGAAATACATAGTTCTCGGCTTTGTCATTTTTCATAGGTCTTGTTACACCCGTTATAGAGGTACTCGGAATGTTGAAATGATTTTGAGTGTAACATCTGTCCTAGGCTAACTCATGAAACCAATCCCGATTGATCAATACTGATATAGGGACGCTCCGTTCTCTCTAGTTTCGACACTAAATTGGATTCATCCTCACAACAGCGTCGACCTACTGCTGAGACAGAAAGGCCTCTCCTTGTCATCGAAGGAGGCAGTAGTCCACCACGCTTGCCCAATGCGGATTGGCGGTCGGAGTATAAGGCGATCAATGGATTTGTTGATTCACTAGTCGCCTTCTACAACTCCGTCACTTCTTCTTCAAAGGTCTTCGGATGGTGGCAGCGTTGGTAAGTCTCTCACAAGGTGGACTGATAATCTGAGAAAAGTTGCGGGAAGCCGCTGGATGCGGGCAGTGCAGGACCGAGCCGGGTTGGAGATCCTTGGGGAAGACCTATGTCCAACAGTGGGCGTCTATCAGCTAATATAATGAAGTATCGAATGCATGTATTTCTATCGAGATAAAACACTTCCACTAGGCGATCTATGCCTCGGTACTAATTGTAAAAAAAGTCCTACCAGCTTCCCTGTCACCGTCTTTCCAATCCACCTTGAGGAAGGTGGTGAGAGACACCTCGTAAACCCTGTTGGAGTCCGCCCCTGTAGCGATGGCTCGTCGCCGCCTGCCGTAACCCGTGACGCCATTACTGCATTGTACCTGGAAAATATTCATGTTTTATTAATTTTTGACGCTCTAATCCAAATCCTACTTATTAATGTCATCATCGGCGATGAAGACCTAACATTCTCAACATGTTAGGCCGTAATCGTCATGATGTTGCATTATTAATTGAGCGTGTTCTACCGTCTATAGGTACCATGGCGAGTATTCAGAGGAAGTGTTTTCCCTAATCCAACCATCTCTCTTCCTCGGACTACGTGTAGGTAATACTAGAAAAAAATGCACTGAAAAAAATCGACTTGCCCTAAGGCAAGGCTTTTCTAGTATTAAAAATATTTACGCGTTTGTAAACGCAAAAATAAAATTATTCCATAATGTAAGGTAGTTTCATCTTAACTGGGCGTCAAATATTTGCAAAAATATTTCGTTCGGGTCATAAGTTCGTACTATAGAATAAGTTTCAAGAATGAACGCCGACTTGAGCGTCCTACGTCTCTATCACTTTGTGCGTGATAGAAAGTGACAGACGACTCTCAAGACATGTTTGACTTCTGAGTGTCATTCTGTAATACGGGCCTTAGAAGTACAAATTTCAATGATTTGATGAAACAATGTTTACCATAAAAACATAAGCACCAAGCACTGACAAATTTCGACAGCGAAAGCAGTGTCTCGGTGGCGTAATGGTCAACGTCATGGCTTGCGGAATATCTGGGTTCATGTCCCGCCTGAGGCAAGTCGATTTATTTCAGTGCATTTTTCAACTATTAAAAATATTTACGCGTTTGTAAACGCAAAAATAAAATTCTTCTACTACGTGTACTAGTCGTTTACGTTATAGCACTGAAAAACTATGGCTACCATTCCAACGCGAACCAAGAAATTTGCTAACTCATTTTTATGTCGCACAATCAGGAAACGAAATTATCTGCCAGCTACGTGTCCTTCTTTCTTACAATCCTAAGTCGTTGATAAGAGGCGTGAAGAAGCATCTTGCAAGGCGTCAAGGCGAGAGTGGCTAGCGCAGCGGTTACATTTCCTCCCGCATCAGTTATCCATATGGACTCTACATGGATGGAGTCATGTGAAGAACTATTTATTGAAATATTCTTCATACTTTTATTTATCAATAGCTCTAGCATATGACTCCATACCACCTGATAGTAAGTAGAAGTGGTGACAGATATGCGAGAGATAATAGACGACTTTAAAGTATACTTAGCAAAGTCCATTTAAATAAAGAGCTTTTTCAATATCAATGTAAGCGCCGCCTAGCTACCTTTGCCTTTCCGACCAGCATAGTGCTTCTTCACTTCTCTTTTGAACGACCCTGATGTAAGTGATAATCACCGAGTGTATTACATATCCATTGCTCTTTTTACACGGCAAGTGTCATAATAGCGTTATAGTAAAGTAGGAGTGGATCAGTAATTCACTCGGTGATACTTTCATATGTCAAAAAATCGGGAGTGGTCTCCCCTTGACTTTCTTGTATACCGGAACGAACTCAAAGGTTGATAGAAACCTAATATATTGATGTCATACATGCATGTTAAATTTTGGTCACTCATCCGAGTACCGACCGCGTACCTACTTGGTTGCTTAACTTTCGTAATCGACGGCTCAAAATTTGATAGAAACCTTATATTTGGATGTTATACACGTACGTTAAATTTGGTTACAATAAGTTAAAGCATACTCGAGTTATCGTGCTAACGCACAGACACACAGACTATTTTTGGACTCAGGGAGGTCCAAAAGTGTAAATCCGTCAAAATCTCGAGGTCGAATTTTTTTACGATTACAAGACTTCCTCTATACTACGTACGAGAAAGTAAAAACGTTAGCGAATAGGCCGGCTGGATTGTGTACAAAGGAGGGAATATCTTAACCTGGTATCTAATGCCATTCTAATCCATATTTCGTACAGAGGGCACTCACCCCAGGACATTTATCCAGGCACACGGTGACAGTGCCGATGAACATGACGTAAGTGGTGTCAGGGAACTTGAAGGCCCTGAATTTGGCTACAAGCAGGTCCCCATCAGTCGTCTGGAAGTTGTTGAACAGCGACGAATCTAGGGAGCATCTGTTGAACAAATGTTTTAGCTTAAAACAGTTTCAAATAGAATTTTATTAAAAGAAACCAGAATAAGTAGGTTGTTTTTTTTGTGATTTTTGATATGTAGAAAATATCAACCAGAGACTTCGCTTTTTGGGTTGTTTTAAAAGGGTTTACTACAGTTTTCGAATTTTAATTCATTGACACATAACCGACAAAAATTGATCGTTCTTAATTTTGGTCAATTGTTTAATTTTAATTAGATTTCACCGAATGAACTATTGACATTTTTACTAATGATGGAATACAGTTTCGTCGATAAGATTGCGCCACATAAGTTTGCAACTGTGAAGTTAAATTGCTTGTTTGCATGCTTGCTTTGCCGCATGTATGCGTGGGTAGTATTATGGTCGTAAATTTTATGAATAAATTTACATAATTGAATAATATTTACATATATGGCAAAATATGACACTTGATTGGTTAGTTATGACCAATGAAATTAGCGAAAATAAGTTTATATAATTTGATAACAACAACTTGCAAAATAAACGTTATTTCTAATGAAATTATTGGCAAACAAAATTATTGCATTTAAAATTCGGGAAAACATTATAAAACCTATTGCTACGCTACTCGGAGCAACTTAAATTAAACTGCAAATTCATGTAGCGCGAGCTGTAGATACTGTGATAAATACTAGAAAAGTTTCAGTGCATTTTTCTAGTATTAATATTTACGCGTTTGTAAACACAAAAATAAAATGATTCCATACTGTGATAAAGTTATATGTTAACCATATGTTAGGATTCTATTTGCTCAGAAAGCTCTATAGAAGTTCTTACAGTTGTCCGACAAGCACGTCTACATAGGGCAATCGATAGGGGGACTCGGGACGAGAGGGGCAAGGTAGCGAGCCCGAGCTGCATACACTCGCTCGGGACATGCTGGTTCACTATATGTCTATTTCACGCTGTCTAGACAAAAGCGACTTTTTTCTCAGCTTCAATGCGTTGAAAGTTTTTATGCTGTACTACCTTCGAAGAGTGTTCTCTTACCCGTTAAGAATGATGGTTTCCTGTTGATTATCAGTGTTGGTGGCGTACATGTAGCTGACAAAAAGGCCGTAGACGGGCGCCGAGGTATTGTCCAAGAAGATCTCCATGGTGAGATGGGTGCCCGGGCTTACCGAGTCGTTTCTTGGTACTCTGAAAAGGACAAATACTTTTGTAAAGCATTTTTGTCTATTTTTTTATAAAAAAAAATATCAAGCAAATGTCTCCATTCCACCGTGAAGATAGCTAGTGCGAGAGATAAGCTGCCGCGCTAGCCAGCCTCGCCTTGCCGACCTGCAAGGTGCTTTACGCCTCTTTTGAATGACCCAAGATTGTAGGAACTAGGGAACATGTGTGTTCCTTCAATGTGGAATTCACTATTCCATTTCTTTGTACGATAAAGAAACGAGTTGCCTAATTTCTTAGTTCGCGTAGTGTATCGATCACAAATAGGACCACTTCTCCTTGCCCCGTGTGTGTGGTAAAAGCCGACTGAGGGAGATTCTGAGCCGAGCAGACCGTTGCAGCAAGGGGTCAGTCGCGCTGTGTTAGTGAACTACACACAACAGCATTCAGAGGATTCCATACGCGAGTTCTTAACATTATACTGCTTTCCAAGGAGGGATAAGACTTTGAGGTAACCGTTTGTTGTGTGTAACCCAAGGAAACAGGGTCAGAATTGAAGGCGCGAAGCGGATAGTGCGTCGAGCTCCAGATGGCAGGTTAGTCAGTGCATAGGTACCAACTTCCCTGTCATAATTGCCCCTAATTTCCCTTAATTACAACCCCCTCTTGGCACCATTTCCAATAAAAACCTTTAAGGTACAGTCCACTCAGAAAAAACACAATAAACCACTCCTTCATTTCTATAGGTTTATGAAAGGATGTGCAATTGTGCATATTACATCGACCCAAATTTTCATTTGAAAAGGTCTATACCTATAGAAATGAAAGGATGTGCAATTGTGCATATTACATCGATCTCAAATTTTAATTTGAAAAGGTTTATACCTATAGAAATGAAAGGATGTGCAATTTTGCATATTACATCGATCCCAAATTTTCATTTCAAAAGCGAACTCATGATCGAAGTTACGAATCATATAGCCAAATTTTGTAGTCGTTCGAGCCTATTATGCAATTCTTCTGTCACATGTAAAGCAAATACCAGCATAGTTGAGAATAGGAAGGAGAGATTGGGCTAGCATAACTTTGGTTTTGAAAGGAAGAAAGTATTGAAGCCGCTTGAGAGAGTGATATAGTAAGGCATGCGGCTTCTAATCACGGTCACCTGAGGTTATTAGTATTATGGTAGATTTTCATACTTACGGTACTCCATTTTTCTTAACTACAGCATACAGCATAGGTTCAGGAGCGTGCCCCACTTCGTTTCTGGTGATGTTCAGGACACTGCAAAAGAAGTTTCCTTTTTTATTCACGACAGACATTCTTTGACCTTGAATCGATGGTGATTTGAAATTGATGGTGAGTGACAATAAGGTTTAAGATGTATTCGAGCTCCACCTGGAACCATCAACCACAGAGGGACTGGCTATCTTATCATTGACTGTCGGAACACAATAATGTTGTTAACCTTATTATTATGGCGACAGATTTTGATAAGATCGTGGTAGCTAGCCATGGGGACTTTGAAAAAGTCATACCACCAACCAAATAGAGTACAAATTAGTACTCCCCTTGGGGATCGAACCAGGAACTCGGGATCTAATCCCTGGACGAACCACTAGATCATGAAGGCAGTTCTCAAGTTAATTGTAAGAGACAACGACTAAAATACTAGGCGCCGATTAGTCGGCAAAAATGACCAAATTTTTATTTTATTTTAAAAGGTGTGAAAAGACCTATGACAAAGCCGAGAACTACGTATTCCGCTCATCATTAGGAGCATTTATTCATCTAGACTATACCTCGGAAATTAGTGGTTATGAAGTTACTGAAGGTCAAAGTTAGAATTTTATTTTCATGATTTTGAAAAACAAAAAATTTAAAACATTATTTCTTAATTTTTGTCTTAAGAAAAATTATCAAAATTTTAAGTACTTCATACCAAAAAATGGCATTAAAACTTCAGCGCTCAATGTAACCCTCGATATCGGTGCCATTCTCCCGGTACTCGGCCGCCACTCCTTTCCGCCCCATCGTCAAGTCGACCTCTTAACGCAACTAGATTAGTTGTGTATTATAAACGAAAAAACTTACACTACGGGTACTGTTGTTATGCTCGGATTGGTAGCTTCTAGCTAGAGGTCCATTGTAAGCGGATACATTTCGGTTCCATAGATCATCTGGTAATACACACGTATTAAAGACTCACTCAGGCTCGTTGAAGTCCAGTGGGAACGGCTGCACATCTCTCCTGGTTAGTCGCACCTTGCCTGACACCACACACCTGGCGAGGACCGTCTCCCTGTCTCCGCCAGCGCTCTCTATCACCACTTTGTGGTAGTAGGTGCGCTTACCCTGAAAAGTATAAAACTTTAATAAACTTTTCTGAAAGCTGGAAACATGGAACAAGTTTAAAACAAAAGTAACTTTAAGCCAAAGACAATACGTACTTATTTTGTTTTACACATAATTATTCAGGTACCGAGGATATTATTATTTACTAGTTTTCATTAATAATTTTGTTTTAAAAACCTCCTCTTTTGAATAATTATGTGTACCAATAGCAGGATAAGTAGTATTTATCACTAGAAGAAGAAGAAAGAAAGCTGTTAACACTCACTTTAACACACCTACGTTTTTATAATGTTGAGATTTTAAACTTTGACTTTGTGAACTGTTGACTAACTCAGGGCTTCCGAAAATTTTTATTGCGACTCCCACCCTCTATAGTTCTAGCCAAGTTATCAGAAAAACTCCAATTAACATTTGTAATTTATATTAGAAAATAAGTTCCCACAAAAACAAAACCACAATAAATATGAAAAGAAGTATTTATTAATTTTACTTAATGTGCTTTTCTTTTCTGACCAAAACGTTTTGAAATGGGGCTCAAGTTTGAAAATCGCGATTCTCATCTCTTTTTTTACATTTATTTTTGCTCGACTCGCTCGCATCACACAGACAGATATTCCATGTGGATCGCCTTATGACGCTCCTGGGATAATACCGCGTTGAGAAACCCTGGACTAACTTATCTGTTGATATTCTGAAGTGTTGAGATTTTGAATCGTTGATCAAATGGTGTTGAACTTTTGATTGTTGATCTCGATTATCACTCCCTATCAAGTGGAATTAGGTCATTTGTTAGGGCTTTTTATAAAAAAAACAATTTGATTTAGAAAAGGGTAGGAAAAAAGTCAATAAATAAAATTATGGCTTACAGTAAGCTTATTGAGAACTCTTGTGACTCCACACTTGTAAGGATCTTGAAGATCCAGAACAAATGTGGCCGAATTTCCTTCTATATTCGGCTGACACGGCTCGTAATCTGAAAGAAGCAAACGTAATTATAAAAAAAAAATAGACCGCTAAGTATATAAGACCAATGTCAAATAACGCTATATTTTTGTGGTGTTGTGATTCTGTGGAGCGTAAAGTCACCAGAGACTGGGGTTGGCAGCGCGCGAGTCTCACGTCAGGGTTGCAAGTGCCTATAGGCTACGGTGGCTTTTTACCAACAGGCAGACCGTATGCTGGTCTGCCAACCACGTAACCTAAAAAAAAACAACAACAAAAAAGCCAAAGACCAGAATAGGCGTTACAGTTCATCTCAAGAGTCCGGGTTAAGTTGTTAAATCCAAAGAAATAAAAACCTTGAACACAAACAATTCTTTGTATCGTATTTTTGTATGAATACATGTACAGAACTTGAAATTGAAACGCCTCTGTTCGCAAAAGCCATAGTGAAAGTAATTAGGAGCTAATGAGTTGAGTTCGCACGCAATTAAAAGGGCCAGGGATGGACTTAGAATTAGTTTGTTTGCATGTTGATTTAATAAAGGAACGTTCAACATTTTCTTGAAATAATTATATGAATAGTGCGAAAAACCTGTGGGAAATTCAAATATTTGAAACGCGATGACAGCGGCTGTGACGTAAAATATGTCAAAGTCGCTATGACCACTTTTTTAACATCGAATTCTGATATTATTATGTTGAAATCAAAGGTGTGAAAGCTGTTTTACAATGTACTCTCTAACCATTTATTCTTACATAATTAATTTAACTGAAAAAATCTTCATGTTTTCACGTTTCAATCATGTAGAATTTCTCCCGAGTTCTTGTTGTAAAAACACGTGTTGAGAGTTTACGACTTTTTAACTCATTCTCCCGTACAATTTTCTGTTACTTTATGTAAATTTTCACTTGACATTGGCGTCGTGAACGCCATTCAATTAAAAGAAGAAGAAAAAGAATGGTTACAGTGTTTTAGTTAAATTTTTTTAAAACACTTTATCCTATTTTTTCGATGTTGAATAGTATGTATACTAGTACTATATTAAAGGGATGTAAATTGCTAAATAAAAATTTAAAAAGCAATCATGCATATTCCCAATTGATGTAATTTCATTTGGCTATCTCTTTCCGTCTATTACACTCTTTATGATCTGTTTTCTTTTTGTACATTTCATTATTAGTACAGTTTTTAAACGTCACTCAGTATGGATATGCGCCATCTTATATATATATAAGATGTTGAGGGTTGTGAAAGATATATCTTTCACAACCCTCAACATTTTACAACGTTTTAAATTTTTTATAAATGGATCGTATTTGAATGTCAGCTGGTCAGCAGAATGAATGAGCTACCAAAAATCCTTAATGAGTGACTAACAAATGATTAATCGTCAATTTAGTCGCTCATTCTGGAATTTTTATTTGAAATGAAATGAAAATTAACCATTGTTTTGTTTTTCAGAGAATAACCTAACGAAGTATATTTTAATTTTTTTTACTTAATCTATCACTGAATCCGCCTCTGTTATATTCATGTCAACTCCTCCACAGATGTCAACCTTAAATCTGACACGTAAGGTCGGGTATCCGTTAGCTTTATTGGAATGTTTGAACTACGACTTCTCTGTAGAAATTGTTTACGTTTTTTTCTTGCAACTGTACTCAAGTATGACACAAGTGTGTCGAAGTAATTATATTGTACACCGTTTTAATATAATTACAAGAAGAAAAGGAGATATTCCCAGGTCGGGGGCTAAACTTATTAGCAGTATGTCGATAGCAAGACATGCTGCACCGACCAATAATAAAGTTGGAGCAGAGTAGCAGAAAGAAGGCAAGTCAAAGAGAGTAAAACTGTAGCCATTACAACGACATTTAAGGAGTGTACCACAAACACACATCACATAAGGACAGTTTTTTTTTCTATTTTTAGTCCTCTGGGGATTGAACCTTAACGACTAGACCATTGAGAGGGTGTGGTGTGCCCCATTGAATATCTTTGATAATTTAAAAACCCTTCTAAGAGGTTTTGATAGTTTAAAAAATACCTTTCATTTGATCGAGGTAGGATACTTTTCTACCCCCGTCCATGGGGACAGTGACTGTCATGACCTCCTGGGTACATTGTATCTGCGCTTCGGATCCTGTCGACAAAGAAAAAAATTATTAAGTAAAGTCTTTTTGTAAATAAACTTACTACTAGTGTCGTTCAATAGGCTGCGGTGACCGCGCACCATATACATCTCTCGCCTCTAGGGTCGAGTGATGCCTCTGGTGTCGTTCATAGGATGCGGTGACCGCGCACCATTACTCTAGGGTCAAGTGATGCCTCTGTTGATTAACCAGTTTAGTAATATAATATAACGCGTTTGATGACTCAACTAACATAATCAAAACAATTTCCTTAATAAAAAGGTGCACTATATTGGCAATTGTCTACTAATATGAAGACTAGGGAAACCTGTTTCGCTGACCTTTCTGTGCATATAATTTTATGACATCATTCGCGCTTGTTTGTATGACTATGTCTCGAAGGCCTTGCTTTGTGTGAGAAATATATTTAGACATAACCTAGAGTAAAATAACAACGTTTGAGACAGTATACAATTTGTATTAAGTTTGTAGTTATTAACAATAATAATAGGTTTATACCTACTTTACTAACTGACCGCGCCAACCTTGTTCTGTCATATTTTTTTCTTTTTAGCGTTATCAAATATACTTTACAACCTAGTGTCATACTCATATCTACCAAATATACCAACACAAAAAAAAAAAACATAAAAATTCGTCGAGCCGTTTTGGAGAAGTTCGACCACAACCACCGTGACACGATAGCGTTTATTCTATATGAATTGTCTTCATTGATAAACTGTAGAGAATCATCATAGGGATAAATAAAACCGTTGAGGCCACTAACTAATGTCATCTCTACATGCTTTCTTGTGACTTTCTATGTAACTACGTCAAGGTTGTCGCGTCGTGCAGGCGCGACGGGAGGGACAAAAAGATTTTAGCATCGTCGTTCTTTCGCGCTGTGCCCATCCACTAGAATTCATTCCTTAAGATTGGACATTCCGGCAGGAATAAACGCTTCTGGTTGGGATGGGAGTATCGTAATCCGTGCGACTGATCATCCAATAGGGTATTTTGCACTGTGAAAGATAAAATATAAAATTTCATTTTTACGATAGATATTGTAAAAAGTAAACGAGAATCATCGATATTTAGTCAAAAATATGCAATTTAAATTTTATAATTTAATTTTAAAAATTGTCTTTGTTAATCTGTCCCCAAAATTTAAAAAACACTGTTCGCATTAATGGAATGCTTCGTGACGTCACTCTGTTAGTAAACAAAGTAGATTTGTATGGTTTACGTCACGGGCCGAAAAGCATGGCGGCTAGCGTTTCCGCGCGAAGATTCAAAATCGAAAATTAAACTAAGTTTTTAAGGCATTTTTGGTTTTATAAGATTGAAATAAAAATTCTTCTGTTTAGTTACGACCTCAGGATTGATTTAAAACAGTTTTCAAAAAATGGTGTTATACTCTATTAAACTTTCGAGACTGGGGAAGCTGGTAATTTTTTCTGTGATGGTGAAGTTCTTGATCTTCACCTCACGTGAAGTACTGGCTATCTTATCATTAACTTGAAACAGTCCTACCACTCAGCCATGTGATGCCGGCAGAGTAGAATAGCATCACCCCATATGCTCCAATGGGTGTCGTAGAAGGTGACTAATGGAACAGCAAACGGGTATTGATCACCTCATATATAGAATGGAATAGAAATACATTTATTGCCATAAAACAGACGACACGGTTACACAACAAAAACATAAACAAATTAAAACAAAGAAAGAACTAAAACTAACAGTAAAAAATTAAAGTAAATAAGTAAGAGCCTATTGTAAAATTGTTGCGATCGCACGTCGTAGGTCATGGCAACGAGGTCCGTACTCAGCTTAATGCTATGCTACGGCCAGGCGCAGCACACTGCTGGTTTTCAGTACGGACCCCAAGTGACGTGCGGACGCAAGAGCACACTGGACTGGTGTGATCAGCACCGACAGTCTACACAACAGCCTTCCTCCCTCTCGCGAGCATATGCTGCACACGACGGGACGCCTGCGCAACGCGCATCATTACGTAATAAACGTTCTATGATAAGGAGAGGCCTTATGTCCCAGCAATGGGTCGAATTATAAAAGCTGTTATGATGACGATATTGATGATGAATCTTACCACCAGCCAAAGACCTAATTCCCTATCTTCCTCCTTTCCTAATCCTCTGGATCTAATGAAAGTCTCGAGCTTATAACAAAGCGTCCGCTCAAAGCCTGGAGCGGAACTCACTAGTGTTGATGCCCGTTCCGCTCCGGCTGAGATGGTCGCGTGTGAAATGACCCTTCCCGGCAATGTAGGGTTGTCAATCTTATTAGGTACAATTTGTTGTGGTCAAATTTTGTATTACTTTTTTGGTTTAAACGAAAGCATAATATGACTAAAGCATAACTAATGTAGAAAGGACGAGTAAGAGTGACGAAAAGTATATATGAATCGGAAGTATGTGGAGATGTTGGACGGGGAAGCACTAGACGACGCTTGTTGATGAAATCGAAAACACTTTGAACCAATGCCAGGTCAAAAGTCCTACTCGTAATCATGGAGAATGTACGAGGACTGTGATGAAAGTAGATTTCAGATATATCACTCTAAGGAGATCGATCAAATCGCTGAGTTTATAGGAAGACCGAGGGTCGCGATCAGCGGCCGTACTACATAGCATGGTTCTAGTTGAGCATGCCGTAATATACACTATTCATTGCGCGCGTCTTAAGGACTGCGAAGCAATGAAAATTAAGCACAGCTGCAAAGGAGATCGGTCAGATTTATAGATGACAGCCCTAGATAGTAAATTTACACCGAAGCATTCAACGGCTCACGCTATCTGTTTTACAAAGCTTAGCCACATTCACACCTTACAACTAACGTTCTAGAATTACAACGTACAGACAGCAATAACATACGCTACGGGTGGCTAACGTGATTCGATCCAGAGATCCAAGTTAGACTGTTTACTGACGAAACCCTGTGCAAAAAACAGGAGAGAGCTACTGCGCGGAAAAAAGGATAAATAAAGAGGAAAGACAAGTTTTTTTTATATTTGTAGTGAGTAAATCAAAAACCGACTTAAAAATTTTTTTCACCACTGTTATATTATATACAGATTGTAAAAGAGATGAACAGACAAACGAGAACAATATGTATTCTGCTCACCATCATATTTTTTTTTTCCTTTAGACTATACCTGGGAAATTGATAGTTACGATTTTATTGAAGGTCAAAGTCATATTTTTTTCATTATTTATGAAAACATATTCTAAACATTATTTCTTAATTATTGTCTAAAGAAACATTATCAATTTTTTAAGTATTTCATAACACAAAATGACTTCAAAACGTTAACTTTCAAGCTCACTCGATACATACGGACACAAACGAACGGGGCCGCGCCGTCTGGCAAAGTTTTTGCGAGTTGCGTGCGATTTGAGCGCTTCACATTGCGCGGTACAATTTGCATATTTTTTTAACACCAAAAAAGAAAAATCATTTCCCAGCAATTCTTTTTTGAAATGTTTCTTATTTTGATGTATAGAATACATGGTTCTCGTTTGACTGTTCATGTCTTTTACAGCCTGTATAATAGGTACTATACTTCCACGCTCACACACACCAAATATCCAACCCTATCCAACCCAAAGACATAGTCATATAAATACCTACTCTATGGTGATATCAAAAATTCGAAATAGTAAAAACTATTTTGTAACTTTTCGTACATTTTGTTTTTCTGATCCAAATATTCAGTCGCGCGCAGAGCGGAGCGCACGCGAGTGTAGTACTTATTATATTATCTGTGCCCAAAGTAAGTGTCATTACATTAGGAACATTGTGTTAAGGATACTATATAACGGACATTTTGAAGTAAAACTTCTTTAGGCGCGACTAGGGGGTAACTCAGATTTTTCTAACGGAAGTAACGCTCAGTATTCTATAGTCTGTGTAGTTTCCGCTATTTAAAAATAGTAATTTCGATTGGTCGTAAGTATCTGTCATATTTTTTTTTTCAGTTAAAATTTAATCATTTCAGTGATCTACGTCAAAGAAGTTTTACTTCAATCGCGCGTAAAGGTTACACGCACACAATTTTTTTAATATACGTAATAGTTTTATATAGTTTTATATATAGATATAAACAACCATGACTCGCTACCAGAATTCGAACCCGGAAAGCTTGATAAGTATGCAGGTATACCACAGCTATACTGACCACTCCACCACGACGGCGTCAAATTATTCCTGAGTGACATGGTTATATTTGATTTAAAAATAACCTCCACGCGGTCAAAATCGCGGGCGGAGCGCTTTATGGTATAAAGAAATTATACGACATCTACTCCCCCAGTTTAAATTTCAATATATTGCAAAGCTTTAGAAAAATAAGGCAACGATCGATGCGTGAAGATCATTTGATATTCATGTAAGAAAACAATCTTCAAATCTTCTTAGGGCCCAAATGACGAAAGGACAGCGATTTAATTGTGGGACATAAAATGATAGCTAATAAATGCACAAAGGTTTTTTGAAGTGAAACTTCTTTAGCAAATCTTCGTTTCCCCATAGAAGCTATTAAGTAAATCATGTAAAATACTCCCCTATAACGTTATATGGAAGGAAAAACTTGAGTTACACAGTAGCTTCTATGGGACACGAAGATTTTGTGGGAATCATCGGGGTGACTCCTTAAAAACATGTTCATTTCTCCCGTAAATTGACACAATCATCAATACAAAACTGCACTTCCTTTTTGATCAGGGACCTAGTTAAAGTGAGGTACATTGTATGAAATTAGTACGGGTGCCCTTTTTTTGCAAATGAGTTTATAATCCTCTACTAGGAGTCTTTTACAAATTGTCTTATTCTTCTTTCTACATTGGAACCAATCTATTTGGGGCGTGAGCAATATGCTACCACGGTGTGCTATAAGTTTTGTCATAGTACTATTATAGCCGCCCGTAGGAAATAATCGCGCGTGTAATCCCTTTGGCGTGAGTCTACACGGGGTTCATAAACTCCTTCAATAAGCTTTTACGTCATTCGCGGGATCAAAAGGACCTATTCGTGCGTGACCGGCAACTACATTTGTAAGAAAGTATGTTATTTCAGTACGGCAAAATAGTTACACCTATCGCCTACATAAAAAGGACATCGAACCCAGTAACGAAACCACCAGTGATCCAACAAACAGACAAAGCAGAAAACCCTATATTACACTGAAAGCACCTGCAGAAAATCGCGAGATTTTTTCGCTGTCTCTTTCTCCTTGGACCACAGATCTGTCCGGCTGTATATCAGTGAGCATTTCACTCATTAGGTGCACACAAAACAGCACTGTAGCAAGAAAAGCTGCCAGCCGTGACTAGTAAAGTCCTCGAACCGTATAAGCTTCACCTCTTTGTGCTTCAATTGTTGTTAAATGTCATGTTTCTTAATAATTAATAGCCTGTACTTAAATTTTAATTTTAAACAATAATTCATACGATCTCGCTAATCCAATCCCATAAGGGGTTGAGGAGAGCCGTAAGAAACATTTGGTTACTTATTCTTATTCTTATGCAAGGGGCTGAGGCTGTGTCTCAGAGCACTTTGACCCTATGGTATCTTTTGTGCTTCCCCTTTCCTTATCCATCCCCGCCACCATCGAAAACATTTTGTATGAGTTTCACGATGTTGGCGGGAATAAGGTCTATAAAGTCCTCTGGTTTAGGGTAACCTAAGCCCAGGACCCTTAGTCGCCTATTAGCTAGTGCATCGCAATTACACGCAAACTCACATCTGGCAGTATGAGCCATGCAGTGTCTCCAAATAGTAGCAGGTTGCCAGCTTGTCGCCTATGAGTATTAAAAACAATCAACCGCAAAAACCATCATCCAGGACAGATGTTACACTCAAAATAATTATCTCAGCAGTCCGGGGGAGCCAATAATGAAGATACGGGGTTCGATTCCCGCCTGAGGCAGGTCGATTTTTTCAGTGTATTTTTTTCTAGTATTAAAAATATTTACGCATTTGTAAACGCAAAAATTATTTCATAACTTAGAGTTGTCACATATTATCATAAGAGCTCACTGTTTAATTGCTGTACACTGTCGGCTACCCATCCCATAGCAGTCCTTGGTGAAAGTAGCATAGCTTTCACGATTGTACACTGCTGCTCAGAAGCTTAGTAACTACGCGGAAACGTCTTTAATGTGTCTATCTTTTGTGCGCAATTAATAGTAGCCTTTCAAACGAAATGCCCATAAGATTTATTGGACACATTGTTCGATGTTGGATAAATCGAAGGTTTTATTCGAAAGGCAAGCTTATATTCTGTCAGTGGAAAGTTAACTGTTAGTGCTTAATTCATAACCGGTAGCGGGTAGGGAATAATGCAATACTTTATTTCTAAGATAATTTTAAAAATTGTTTATCATATTTGTATTTGTTTACGTTTATCATCGTGTCACCCAAAAGACGGTCAGTATACCTTGCTTATAAAACCAGAAACCTAAATTAACTTTCATGTTTCAAAAAATATTCTTAGAAAATATTACGGTTTTTTACCTTCATGATCGTATGATGCAGTAGCTAACGACACATTAAGAACTTATACATTGACCATCAACTACATTATTATACATTAAATATTATAATTGAGAGTTGTTGGCAAACAGAATATAATTATATTATGTCGGATATTATCATAATTTATTAAATTATCAAAGTGATCATTATAGCCAAAAGACGCCCACTATTGGACATAGGCCTACTCAGGATATTTCATTATTATACAGTTCACATTTGATCGTACATTATGTAACATGAAAAGGCACAAAAGTTTAAAAAAATGTAGCCCGATTGCAAAAAATAAAGAATGGAATTAAATCGGTTAAAATCGGGGTTGACAAGGTAAAATCGACTCCTCCTATTGTTGAAGTCGGTTGAAATGTAGTCTATTTTACTCGAACCGTAATAACAAATCGATTGACACCTTATTCTTTAAAACTGGATGAATAGTTTAGGCTCTACGGAGGAACATACACACATAAACTACTAAAAACATAACACTTCGTAGTTGGGTAAAAAGTGTCGTCTGATAACTCTCATGACTTGTACCATCCACCATTCAAACAATGATGCGTTATCGCGAAGCCAAATACAGCTGCTTCGGGAAATAGCTTGAATTAAATAATGATCTGTCTGCTTTGCGTGACTGCGGGCTGTGTTGCCATACAAGTTAATATGCGGTCAACGCCGCCGCCGTAGAGGCTTTCCAAAGTACTCGCTTCCGCCGGCTACTCCGTCCGCGGGAGATTATACAATGAGTACACGGTAGTAAAAGGATTAACTGCCGTGTACTTTTAATTGCTCCTATGAATACACTTCTGGGGTCGAGTGACTTTGGCTGGTGTCATTCAAGGCTGCAGTGACTGCGCCCCATTGGGTAATATCTCTTGCCTCTAGGGTCGAGTGATGCCTCTGGTGTCGTTAATAGGCTGCGGTGACCGCGCACCATTAACATCTCTCGCCTCTAGGGTCGAGTGATGCCTCTGGTGTCGTTCATACACTGAAAAAAATAATGGTTAAACAAGTTACAATCTTGCTTGATTGGAAAAAATTTGATTGGGTCATTCAAGAAAATATCACAAACAAATTATCACGGTATTTTGTCGCAATAAAGCTGAAATGTTTGAACGTGTATCAAGTCAAATGTGTTGAATTTATTAAGTTTACTTTATTGATGTCGAGACATGGTAAAATTTTATCATCAACTTATTTATATTTGTCAAGTTGCTATATTAATACTACAAATCACTAGTTTATTTTAAAAAGAATATTATTATTTTAAACAATATAGCCTATTGGTTTCAAATAATTTTATTATTGAAAGAATAAAGTTTCATAATTCATTCGATCACTCAACTTTATAACAATGAACGCGCGCTTTTTTTTTTGAAAGATGTACGTTGACAGTTCAAATAACTATCTTCCTTCTTTATATCTTGCACTTTCAATCAAACGTGTGTCAGTTCATTTTGATCTCCGAGCCGTTGGAGTGTGCATCTTCTTGTAAATTCGTGTTTGTGCCTAAAATATTACAAATAAAATATAAAAGTTAGGTGTTTGCGATTGAATTGAAGTATTCAGTATCCCCGTAAGATGGATGAAGTGATGGATTTACTCAAAGCCTGGGGGCTCCCGGAGTTGGGGCCACTTTTCGCAAGTAAGTACCTACCTATATTTTGTTCCTGCTTCCTAATTTCCTATTTTCCACACTTGCTCACAAGTCTATTATGCTGTGCAGTGTGAGGATTTGGTGCAATAATTAACCGATTGGTTTCGACTCCCGATACTAATATGTTACGTAGATTACCTAAACATGGGTTCACTCTACACTATATCTGGTATCTTTAACTTGACACAGCTCAATGGTTTCATCTCTTAAGACAATATCACAGACAGATTTAGAGAATAGATAGAGTAATTACCCACTTAACTTACTCGATTTTATAAGTTATATTAAGGTTCAATTCTCAAAAGGCATTGAACTTTAATAAAACTAGTAAATGCCAACTGACACTATTGCTAGTTACTCCCCCTTAGAGTAGATACCTGCTCCCCTGTCAGTCTGTGTGTCATAACATAAGGGATGTATCTTTTGTACCGTAAAGTCATTTGTATATTATACAGCACGAATAAATACTCTGCCTGCTATAATAATATAATAAAATTGGAAAATGATTTGTTACAGGTCCTTTCTGAATTATTGAAAAATAATTTCGAGACTTCTGGGTTATTGAGGTATAAAAGAAAAACTTTAGAAAACGAAAATTCTTCGACGAAAAAACGTTTCTGAAACAGTAATGTAGAATGTAAGAAAGTTTTGAATTTGTATTGTTATTTTTTATTATTTTAGTTTGTAATAAAGTTTCAAAATGTGAAGAGTTTTATGCTGTAGATTGTTTGTATATTTATAATATGTTGTGTATGTTATAATAGCCATAATTACTCTTGAAACAGAAAAGCTTTTTTTTAGGATTTACTATGAATTTGAAATTTATAATAATACAGACAGGCGTATAAATATCAAATAAATGTCTTTTATTTACAGTCCTCTATACAGTTAAAATAAACATGAGCGAATTATTGTATTTATTAGCCTATATAGTATAGATATATATCTATACTATATATATATCTATACTATATAGGCTAATATAGATCATTATAACCTAATAAGATCAATCAAGCTACTTGTTTAGACTAAACTCTAATTGATAAAGAAAAATAAGTGACTATATTACAGCCATCAGAAAACTTTATTAAGATTACCTTGTCTAAGTAACATGCACAAAATCCAGTTGATAATATTAATGACATAACATAATGAGGTGAATCAAGCTACTCATTTAGACCTCACTTTACATTATATAAATAAATAAGTGACTTTATTATAGTCATCACAAAACTTCATTAAGATTTTAAAGTCTTAGTAAAATTTACAAGGTGCATTTGATAATAATAATGACCAGGCTTGATTATGCCGACAATTACTTATTTGAATCTACATTGTTTCTTGTTCAGTTTTTCAATCAAGATGACTTGATTTCCGCGATCACAAAACTTTGTACGCTCGTATATAAACAAGTTACTTGATACCCATAAATATTTTTTTAATTTATGCTATCAAGTTTTTTTTTCAGTGTAGGCTGCGGTGACCGCGCACCATTAACATCTCTCGCCTCTAGGGTCGAGTGATGCCTCTGGCGTTGTTCATAGGCTGCGGTGA
Source organism: Elophila nymphaeata (assembly GCA_955850985.1). Lineage (NCBI taxonomy): Eukaryota > Metazoa > Arthropoda > Insecta > Lepidoptera > Crambidae > Elophila > Elophila nymphaeata. The sequence goes on from OY039066.1 coordinate 24,888,019, forward strand.
CCGCGCACCATTAACATCTCTCGCCTCTAGCGTCGAGTGATGCCTCTGGTGTCGTTCATAGGCTGCGGTGACCGCGCACCATTAACATGTCTAGTGATGCCTGTGGTGTCGTTCATAGGCTGCGGTGACCGCGCACCAGTAACATCTCTCGCCTCTAGGGTCGAGTAACAATGAAATAAAATACTGTCGCGGTGTTAAATTTGGTGCGTGGTGTACGTGCTGTCATAGTTACTTGATGACGTCACGCGCCGTCCATTGTCCGTAGAGCTGGGACAGTCGGCATTTAAAATATTTTTTCTTGATTTTGTTAAGGTTATTGAGATACAGGTTGGTATGTGTATTTTCTACTATGGTTGCGAGCAATTAGTTACAAGGCCGTTTTTTCAATATATTTATCAAAATTATGTTGTCGGTTGATCAAAACTAGGTTGATAACCTGTCCTGACCAACGAATTAGGAATATCATTCCTAATTCGTTGGTCCTGACACCATTTACAAAGTTATTATGTGGTTAATAATAATAATATATTTCCACGCTCACACCAATTATCTAGCCTAAAATAAGTATCATTAAGAACTTGTGTTATGGATACTAGATAACGGACATTTTTTTTTATATACATAATATTTTTTAGATATTTTTATAAATAAACTGAAATAAATATATTATATAAACAACCACGACTCGTCAACAAATACTCGTGTTCATCACACAAATATTTGCCACTACCGGGACTCGAACCCGGACCGCTTGATGTGTAGGCAGCTATACTGACCACTCCACCAAGACTGCGGTTCTTACTATCTTCTCTCTAAGCCCCGATGTGTTTAAGAGAGTTGGGGCCTTAATGCGCTATTTACAACGTTTTTTCGATTTCTTACATTTTGATAACAGTTTGACAGGTGTTAGCTGTCAAAACGCATGAAAACGAAAACGATATGGTTTTAGTAAAAACGTAGTAGGTTTCTCCCGAGTTCTTGTCGTAAAAACACGTGTTGAGAGACTCCATTTTTAACCTCAATCAACCGAACAATTATTTTTGTCACTTTAGTTACATTTTCACTTGGCATTGGCAAAATGTGTACGCTTAATGCGACGCGAGGCCATTAATTAAGAAAAACGTTGTAAATAACGCGATAAGGGCTCGAGCTCGATAAAAAAACAGTATTTGGCATAATCGATAAAACTCTAACTTGACAGATAATCGCAATGAAAGTAAAGGACCGTTTGTCCATCGGAATATGATTGCTTTCATTGCAGTTCCAATAACAGTGACAAAGTATCAAGTGATTATGTTCCCGTCTCTACCGAGCGGCCGGTCACGTATCGTCTGCCGGACGCGCGTGGCGAGCTACATTTCGACCTATTTACTTTTATTTTTGTTCTTGGTCGTAACTGATGTCTGTATCGCACTTTTATTTATACAATTTCGGAGTTTACTGTTGATACGTGCTTTAGTTACTAAAAGTCGAACGATATTACCGAGTCGCCTTTTAACTTAAGATGGGTAGGTAATGAAGAACCACTCGAATTTGGAACGCTAGCTCTGGGCAGCAATTCTCATGTCTTCGAAACAGTCTCGAATTCGAGAATTTATTCAAGTTTTTATGACGTTGAAAACGTTTGACGTTTTTATTTGAAAATCTCGAGTTCGACTTTTCTCGAAGTCAAACCACTCAAATTGCTTCGAGTGGTCGGAAGCGGTCGAGACGTAGATTTCGAATTCGAACCACCATAATTATTATCTTCTACCTTTATTAAAGATAGCCTACATGTTATTCAGATGTATGAGCTATATTATTGTAAAGTTTCATAAAAATCTATTCAGTAGTTTTAGCGTGAAAGAGTAACAAACATACTTACATCCATATCAACCTTTACGTTTATAACATTAGTAGGATTCTATAAAATAGATTTTAAAACTTTCAGAACATTTTGTAAGAGGTATGTTGTTGGAACCTTGCAACATACCTCTTACAAAACGAACTCTAATTCGAGATTATTTCGAAGAAAACGAGAATTGTGTCCCTGGGTCTGCTTTTCCACTAGAGATGTGCTATGGAACGTTGCTATCGATCCATAGCACGAATCCACAGCACGTATTCTTCCATATAAAAACGTCGCTTAGTTGAATCAGTTTCCACCAGTGCTTATGCTATGTGGACCAATGAATATGATTGGTGGATATCAATCGCATCTGTAGCTTAACTGTATAGCACATCTCCGGTGGAAAAGTGCCCTTATGCCGGTTGAAGCATGACGGACGTCGAGCTAGTATCAGTTATAACGTTTGGCTTACTTTTATTATTAAAACTAAAGAAAAAAACAAAAATAAACGGAAATACAGTAAAGAAGGTGGTTAATGATAAAAATTCATAGCAATCATACTAAATAATACACGAATATCAGTGCACAAACGTGAGAGCTCGCGTCGCAAGCGCTTGCGGCAAATTCCCTTTGATTTGTTACAAAAACCCGACATCGATCCGATCGGCTAGTTATGTCTTGGGTATTATGTTGCATGATTTCAAATCGTATTTTCGCGAAAACCGAACATTTGACTTTTTTAATATTTATTTTTATTTATTTATGTTTTATTGAAGATCTTTTTTGATGCTTATAAAAAAGAAAACGTAGGTTTTCTTTTTCTGAAATCCCGGTTATTAACCGGGATTAACCGGGATTTCGGAATAACCCAACGAGATATACCAAAACCTACCTACAAGGGCTTGCAAATCTACGCAAACGAAGTCAAACACTCTCCACACGTTTGAATTTATGACCGCTTGTTGAGGTTTGCCAAGCGTATGGAATTGGCATTAGCGTTATTTATTGCGTATTAAGGCGACGATAAGGGCTGGCAACCTTGACCTCACTGAGTGGAACATTCCCGCGCCTGCATATCAGTTAGACTGCATACACTCAGAAAGCACACAGAAAACGAAAAAAATAGAGATTTTTTTTACAAGATGCAACTTTTTCTTATATGAATATTTCTCAAATAGGTTTGACTTTCAGTACATGAACCATTGCTCTATGGTGCATGTACTGACAAACAAACAAACCATTCAAATAAAATAGACGGAAATAAATTATGTAATAATTTAATAATGACTCACTTTGATATGTGAGTTTGATATGTTGGACAAATTGTAAAATCTATGACCCTGTGTTGAAATAAATGACTCTATTCTCTTATATTCTATTTAAATAATCACATTATCTACAATATGAATATATTTTTTTTTATTAGTGCCAGTTTACTAGCTATGTAAATTTTTAGGGTTCCGTACTCAAAGGGTAAAACCACTTAAAAACGATCTTATTACCGACTCAGCTGTCCGTCCGTCCTTCTGTCACCGTCTGTATCTCATGAACCGTGATAGCCGGTTGAAACTTTCACAGATGATGTATTTCTGTTGCCGCTATAACAACAAATACTAATAAACGGAATAACATAAATATTTAAGGAGGCTCCAGCAAAAAAATCACGTTTGTTGTATAGGGCTATACAACAAACGTGATTTTTTGGCTTGTTTATGCTAGATATTGATAATGGCAACAGGTAGACACTTGAATTATTCACAGAATATTTAATTAGATATTCACTTTAAACCTCGTATAACAAATTTGATTTCAGGTAAACGCTCGAAATATTCACAGAATATTGAGTTATATTATTAAAAACTAGAAAAAAAAAACATTGATAAAAGTCGACTCCCCAGGCGGGCATCGAACCCAGCCATAAGCCAGCATTCTCTGCAATCCGGGCGGCTGCGTTAACCCCTACTCTACCGGGGCGTAGCAGCCCAGATTGCAGAGAAGGCTGGGTTCCATTCCCTCCTGGGGCAGGTCGATTTCTTTCAATGCATTTTTTCTAGTTTTATAAATATTTACGCGTTTGTAAACGCAAAAATTATTCCATTATATTATTCACTTTCAAAATAACTATACTTAGGTACTTAGATTATGTTCTTATTCTAAGACTTAGGTATAAGTAATTAAATAAAAATTAAATTAATGGAATAATTTTATTTTTGCGTTCACAAACGCGTAAATATTAATACTAGAAAAATGCACTGAAAAAAAAATCGACTTGCCTCAGGCGGGACTCGAAACCGCATCTTCCACAATCCGGGCGGACGCGTTGACCATTACGCCACCGAGACACGAGTCCCGGCTTCGAGTCCCGCCTGAGGCAAGTCGATTTTTTTCAGTGCATTTTTCTAGTATTAATTAAATTAATATTTAAGGAGACTCCCATTCAACAAACGTGATTTCATAGTCATAAAAATTGTGGAACATTTCTGTGAAATAAGATTCGATATCAAATAATGTATTTTGATAGGCAAGTACATTGACCACTTCACCGTGACGAACGGCGTTCTTTTATAATTAAATATTGTTAATCTTAGAAAAACTTATGTCTAATACACGAGTAAGCATTCAGTATTAGCAAGGGAAAGGTAGACTTTGCAATAGTTACTTAGAAAGGTGCTTGCGCAGGTAGGATCTATGGTTATAGATGCGAGGAGTGATATTTGATAAGGTAGGAATTTGGCCGGGTCGGAGGTCTCGGCAGGTGTCGGGAGGTCTCGTGCCTTTGATTTAGGTTGACTAACTGAATTGACTATAAATAATAATAAATTTATTTATAGTCAATTCAGAAGCGTCGGTGGTCGTCGTATAGTCAATTCTGAGGCACCGGTTTGAACCCCGCCACGTACTAATGTGTTTTCAAATTTTGAATTCATATGTACGCTTTTACGGTGAAGGAAAACATCGTGAGGAAACCTGCACACACCTATGAAAAAAATCTTAGGTTGTGTGTGAAGTCGTCTACTCTGTATCGATTCCCGTATGTTCGGCTATATCTATCCCTCCCACTCACTCTGAAATTAAAATATGATTGAAAGAGATGGATAGATCTGAAAAAAGGTTTATTTACTTTTAGGTTGGACACCAATTTTTAGCCCAAAGTTAGTGTCAATAAGAACTTTTGTTATGGATACTAGTTAACGGACACTTTTAATCTACAAAATAATTTTGGATATTTTTATAAATAAACTTAATTAAATAAATGTATAAACAACCATGACTCGCAAACAAATATTCGTGATCGTCACACAATTATTTTCCATTACCAGCTTGACCGCCTGATGTGTAGGCAGCTATACTGGCCACTCCACCACGAAGGCGTCTTTTTTGAAATAAGTTAGCAATTATTGTTTGCCCAAAGTTTATATTTTACAAAGTTAGACGGCCACTTTATAAAACAAACTTTAGTAAACGATAATATACTTACCTACTTATTAAACGTCTCTTATAAGAATTCATGCGACGATGTGACGAATAAAAATCGGAAGTGGTCTCCCCTTGACTTTCTCGTATACCGGAAACGACTGAAAAGTTGATAGAAACCTTATATTTTGATGTCATACATGCATGTGAAATTTTGGTCACCCATCCGAGTACCGACCACGCAGTTGGTTGCTTAACTTTCGTGATCGACGACTCAAAAGTTGATAGAAATATTATATTTTGATGTTATACATACAGGTTAAATTTGGTTGCATAAGTCAAAGCATACTCGAGTTATCGTGCTAACGCACAGACACACACACACAGACACACACACACAGACATAATTCCAAAAAAAATATTTTTGGGCTCAGGGAGGTCCAAAACGTGTAAATCCATCAAAATCTCGAGGTCTAATTTTTTGACGATTACAAGACTTCCTCTATGCTACGTATACGAGAAAGTAAAAAGTCTCTCTCTTCTCTTCTTCGTATCGCTCGTGACAAAGCGATCGTGGTCGTCATGGTGCTTATGGGCTGATTGTCGTTCGCCACTGCAGACGTTCCTGAAGGAAGAATACTGTCCGAAAGTCGTTTTAGGCGTTGTATTTCGGCGCTTTCGAGGACGGCTACCGGACACTGCGCACATACGTCAACAGACGCAGATGATAACGCCTAGTGGTTAATTAAGTGTATTTTATTTTTATAATAATGTGTTAGTCTTTAAGGTATTTATTATATGGGCTTATATGGACCTAATGTTTTATACTTTGTTGCCTGAAATAAAGAATTATTATTATAATTCACCTACGTGTCCTATTTGTAGCGCTTACCTCTTATATCTATGTTCTGTGGTAGCGCTTCTTGTGCATTCATTCAACGGGCCGCCCACGGCAGATTTCATCTGGTCGGTCCATCGCATGGGTGATCTACCTCTCGCATAGTACCGTCCACTCTTCCCTGAACAACCAATAGTTGATGATTTTGCCGTCTCTAAACGTGTCCGAACAACTTCAGCATACGTGCACGAGAGTAAACAGATGCTGCTTGATGCCGAATTCCCGGGATACCTTGATTGATTTGTGCAGAATTTGAACCATGAAACTTCACCATGAACCATGAAGCATTCGTCTCCAATACCACAGCTCTAGAGCATCTATCTTTTTATTTAAAAATATATCTAAGATTGACATAATAAGGACTTAACTACCTAGTTTACAAAGTAACAATCCAATGGGTAGGTTATTAAAACCATAGCTGTGTTTCAATACATTTGCCGTACACCGTTCGATGACAGGTTATTTAAACAACTTATTTTTCCATATGCAGCCTAGGCTTGCTAGATTATAGACAAGTTTTTGCGTCTCGGACAGGTAAAGAATGTCGTCTACTCCGTGACACACAGACACACATTCGCCGGTTTCACTGCGCACTAGAAAGGGCTGGGACTAGATATTGTATGAAGAAGTACTCTTGCAATTGATGTGGGATTTGATGTTTTTATTGTACACAGTGTTTCTAAGGGCCATTTTCTAACAATCATCACAAGAGCGTAAATTTTCCGCAGCCGCTGTGTCTTACCCTCATCAGCATAATTATTTACTTTCGTAATCACAAATGCCATCCAATTTGCACAGACATTTCAAATTTAATCTCAACAAAGGGCTCTCGCAGAAATTAATTTAGATTCATTAATTATTCTTAGCGCGAACCTTGTGGCACAAAATAAGGATAGTACAAAAGTAAAAGTTCATACACAATCCACATCAAGACTAAACTTCAGAAAAGAACATAATTACATGAAGAGGCTAGCCGTGATAAATGAAAATGAAAATGAATGAAAAAGCTCTTTATTTAAATGGAATGGCTAAATTTAAATCGTCCAAAACCCTACCACCATTTTCGGACGAAATAATTATTTTGCTTAAATAATTATGTAATATTATGCTGAGATGGAGAAGAAATGGCGAAAGAAACTTACAGCTTAGAATTTCGTAATGATTTCAAAAAAATCATTACAGGTCAATATAACTATAGTAACAATATAGGTAATTAAAATTACAGTTTTACATGCGTACATTTTAGGCAGTTATTACTCCCACGCATTGGATCATATAAATAACCATTTATCTTGTAAAAAGCTTTTCTATATAATTCAATTAATCAAAATTTAACTTTTGATACCTACCACCATTTTGTGTTAATGTCAGATAGATCCTCCGGTTGGAAAATCATCATCATCATCATCATTTCAGCCGAGAGACGCCCACTGTTGGACATAGGCATCCCCCAAGGATCTCCAAACCGGTCGGTCCTGCGCTACCCGCATCCAGCGGCTTCCCGGGACCTTAACTAGATCGTCAGTCCACCTTGTGGGGGGCCTACCAACGCTGCGTTTCACGGTCCAACCACTACCAACGGTACGTGGTCGCCACTCAAGGACCTTTCCGCCCCAACGGCAGTCAGTCCTCCTCGCAATGTGCCCTGCCCACTGCCACTTGAGGTTCGCAATTCTTTGGCCTTTGTCGGTGACCTTGGTTCTCCTGCGGATCTCATCATTTCTGATATGATCACGCAGATATGATATGGTTGGCAAATATATATAATAATATTGTTATAAATTACATGTTAATTGAATGTGTCGTACAAATATCCACCTAAGAATAAACAACTTCAGTGTCTACATTTACATAAAACAAAACCAAAAAAGTTCAAGAAATACGATATGAGCAGGCCCCAGATACACCATTATACATATACTACGGCAAGTTGTCTAAAGCCCTTTTTTTCCTAATTCCACCATCTGCCTTCATTATGTTCCTTACTTCTTGAATAGGTGTGCTGACTTACGTTGTCTTGTCCTTTTTAAAGTCTTCAAAAGTCCATCTTGAAATATTAAAATGACGAGAAAAAATTATCGATATTTTAAAAATAACCCTTTTCTCCATTTATTCCCGATATCCATAATTGGTACTTTGCATCATGTAATAGGTAAGTTTAAAAACAACTCTCTCGTATACCGTGAAACTAAAAATAAAATACCTGTAATTAAACGGGGTACTAAATTTATAAAGCGTAAAAATAGACTATACTGTTACTTTGTGGAGGCGAGACAGCGTTGCTAGTAATGTGACAGCATCGATGATTTTCTTATAGATATTTTTATTATTTTTTACTTTTCTTTATTCGTAGATTATGTGCTATGAAAGGTCTAGTTAAAAAATACACGCCAATTAAACGCGTAAAAGAAGTATATGTATGGTACTTGCAGAAATCAAACAAATCTTTATAATATCGTTAATTGGTAACTGTGCAGGTTTTGATACTTAGACAGCCCCTTTCCCACCGGACGACCAGACGCTGCGAAGGCTTTCACCTTTACGTTGTGGATATACCTGCCATCCGCACGAATTACTTTGCTTCCTCTTTCATTATGCGAACAGCTAAGGAGTGGAACTCGTTGCCAAGGTCTGTCTTCCCGGATCAATATAATCTGGATATCTTTAAGGCCAGAGTGATCAGGCATCTTCTAGGTGAGCGTGTACCATCTTAGGCCTCATCTTCGCTTCACATCAGGTGAGATTGTGGCCAAACGCTCTGCCTATCAAACATAAAAAAAAGATAGATATCTATTCTTCAAACCAAAAATACAAATGATAACATAAAAATAAATATTTGTATGTTCTTTTCTATGCGTTCCAAAATCATTGATGAGATTGCAATGAAAGTAATAGAGCATTCTGGGGACATTCGCGAGGTTCCTGGCACTATCTATAGGCTACGGTTACTGCTACCACCAGGCAGGCCGTATGCTTATCTTCCAAACTAAATAACATAAAAAATATCGTAAGTTGGTGGCATGGGTTGAAATATCGATAAAAAATTATCAATAAAACGTGTCCCATCGCTATATAAACGGCTCGTGGGGTTTATTTTTGTTTTGTTAAGAAATGAGATACTTCATTGAATATTATGATATTCACTCTGCTCTGTGCTAACGGGTAAGGAGGAATAATTTAATCTATAAATAATTATTAAAAATAGAGTAGACGACGGGAAAAATATTGGTAACGAAAGCCTATTTGGTTTGCGACATTAATCACAGGCGGCTGCACGTCAGGCTATTTATTTACGTAATAATAGTTTACAATACAATACAAATATACTTTTATCTACTCTCACATCGTAAAATGTAAAATAATTATAACACTATTTCTCTAACAAAATAATGTTACAATATTTTTTTTTCATTACGTTTTGATTACCTACAGACCATTGTTACAATACTGCGCTAATTCGTATAGCTCTATTTAATTTTTACTTTCTCGCATACGTAGTATAGTGGAAGTCTTGTAATCGTCAAAAAATTCGACCTCGAGATTTTCCTTTATTCCCGTTGTCCCCGTATGCCATATCCCCGTCACGGGGACAGCGAGACGTGATTAAATTTATTTCCCGTTGTCCCCATAACGTACATTCGGCTAACGGGGACAACGTGAAGTAAAGTTTTCACGAGTCGTTGTCCTCTTAAATCTGCATTCTGTTTTAAGCTTAGTTTTTAACATGGGAAAAAGAAAAGGGGAATAAAATAAAATATATTTGTTTGTTATCGAACTTTAATTTGTTGTAAATAAAAACAAATAATTATTAAATTTACACAAATAACACAACTTGAGCTTTATAAATATAGTAGTAGTAGTATAAAATCAACAAAAATAATACAATCACTTGCCTAAAAATAATAATCATAGTAAATAGCTACATATGTAGATAATTACAAAACATGTCACAATCACTTGCCTAAAAATAACGATCATAGTAAATAACTACACATGTAATTACAAAAATATCACAATCACTTGCCTTAAAATAATAATCATAGTAAATATACATATAATCACAAAAAATATCACAATCATTTGCCGCATAAAATAATCAACATGGTAAGTAGCTACATACATCTAACTAAAAAAAATATCATAATCACTTGTCTAAACAATAATCAACACAGTAAATAGCTTCATACCTCCAAAATATGTTACAATAATTTACATATACATATAATCAACATGGTACTTTAAAACAAATAATTAAAGAATGTCTTAGCGCATTTTTTCAAGAAAATGTCCTACAGTAATTTCGCCGTTAATTAATTTCATTTGGCACTCCATAATAAAATCGTCGATCTCAATCGAATTTTGGGTGCGGCGTTTTGGTGGCTGGTCAGCTTTAACGCTGAATAAATTGGCATCTCGATGTAAAACTGTAAGGAGTTTCAATATGGCCCCATTTTTGATTTGATCTAAGTGTTGCTATTGATTAGGTACCTCCTGATTGTAACTTAGAAGTAAAATCGATATTCTGCTTTACTTTCTGAAATAACTTACTTTAATCTTTATAGTTCCAGGGCACTTATTTTTCTTCCGCAAGTGACATTCCCACATATTGTTGTCCAGCATGTAGAAGTATTGTGCCTCCCTTTCTGTGTATGCGTTTTAATTCACTACTTCCTCCTGAAGGACCTGGCTGAGAGTTTTCGGACATTGTTGATCACTATTGGAAAAAACGAAACATTAAATTGATTTTAAATTGACGTCTTCCAAACATTTTTTTCTTTACCCTAATGGTCACTAGTTTTTGTGCAAGTACATAATATGTACTTAATTATTTTTTAACATTCTAAACATTCTTTAAATGATGTACAGAAAATATTATAGTTTTAATTAGATATTAAAAAGAAACTACTTACATGTGCTCCCATTTACACTTTCACTTACATCAACAGTTCTCAATATCAAGTTCACAAGTAACTACAATAACTAAGTAGATCCCTTTCTGGAGTGGGATTTTGCATGAGCCAATGAGAGCTTGACAGAAACAATGTTATATGCCCTTTTTTCAATGTCGCTCCGTTTATCAAAGTTACTAGAAAACTTAACTTGGAATGTACGATGCATTTAAAACGATAAACATGATAATGAAATTAGTTTAAGATTGTGTACTTACCTATTTTTTTTAGGCAAAATTGGGGACATTATCATTCACAATAATCTACTATTTCGATCAAATTCATTATATAATGAAAATATTTGAAAACAAGGTCTAAATCCTTTATATTAATCTACCGAGTACCAAGACTAATCTACCAATATTCCATACACTTTTTTTTTGTTGGGTAAAAGATGCTGACTCACACATAATACTACAGAAAAAAGAAAAAACGGGGACTGTGGCCAATAATTTTAACTTATTTTATTTAACTATATTAACGGGGACAGTGTACGGGGACAACGGGAAGTATTTTTAAATATTTAATAGAAGTACCGCTGTCCCCGCAGGACGGGGACAGTGTATGGGGACAACGGGAATTATTTTTAAATATTTAATTGAAGTACCGCTGTCCCCGCAGGACGGGGACATGGTGTACGGGGACAACGGTAATAAAGGGAGATTTTGACGGATTTACACGTTTTGGACCTCCCTGAGTCCAAAAATATTTTTTTTTGGAATGACATCAAAATATAAGGTTTCTATCAAATTTTAAGCCGTCAATCACGAAAGTTAAGCAACCAAGTGCGCGGTCGGTACTCGGATGGGTGATCAAAATTTAACATGCATGTATGACATCAAAATATAAGGTTTCTATCAAACTTTGAGTCGTTTCCGGTATACGAGAAAGTCAAGGGGAGAACACTCCCGATTTTTTTATATGTGGGACTGTGGCTGCGCGCGCTTAGGCGCATGCGCGGTGATACCGGGAATTTTGGCGCCATAATACTTGCAATTCGTTGTTGTGTTTCGCTGGAATATTATTATTGTTTTTTAAAATGTCTGATAGTGAAAGTGAAGAAAATTTATCGCCGCCCGAAATGTTAACAATAACCAATAAATAAACTGTATCAATCTCTATCTTTTATTTGATATATTCAATGTATGAGATTAGATAGTGTATGAAACTGCATATAACTAGGTATTACACACTCGTGTCATGTTTTTAAAAAACTCGCTTCGCTCGTTTTAACTTAAACTCACACTCGTGTATAATACCCCTCATTATGTACCAGTTTCATAAACTACTACCTATATTGCACAAACAAAGAAGAAAAGAAACTACAGAACAAATAGTAGGTATTAGGACAGTACGAAAGGCGGCATTATTACTAAGAAGCCATCTAAAGACCGGTTTTATAGGTTAGGTTAGGAGACATCTGAGCAGTAAAATTAACCGTTTTGTATAGATAATCTGTCAAATAAACGCTACAGGGAACTTATCTGGAACCTGTAATACAGACCCTTAAAATAACATAATTATATGTATGTATTAAAATATACAATGCGCGGCCTTATGGCAAAGATCTCTTCCAGGCAACCTTAGGATGAACAATATTTGCATGAAGCGCAACTCGGAGGGAAGTTGGCAACTTATTAGATATAGGTAATAAAAAAAATCTTTAGTCTATGTCTTTATCACAAAAGATTGGTATTTTATCAAAGATATTAGACAGCTTTGGGTAACTTGAACTGAAGCTTCGATCTTCGGTGTGATAAATGAGATAGAGTCATATTTTAAACCATTTGAAAGCAATTGTTTAGCAATCTTTTATTTTTTAAGAACAAAAACGTATAACTCTTACCACATTGTTAATCATATGCTCCACGTTTCTAATTCCTTTGCCTCATTACCGCGATAAACTTAAACTGTCACATTGTTCCCGCCATTACGTGCACAGATAAAAAATATCCCACAATCACAGCGCAAAAGAGAGAAAATATTAGGGGTAACAAGGAATTGTTGTGTTATAGATAATATAATTCAGTTTCGATAAAAATCTTCTTTGTTTATGTTATTTTAAATGTTCCCATGTGTCGTAAAACGGTGTATTATGTGTAGTAACGATGTTTGGTATTTGAGTTCTCATAGGAAATTCAATTTAATTCATGGGAATATACAAGAAGGAAAATAATGTCTTACTTACCCTTCCGGCTCGAAGGCATAGACTAATTCGAACGCACTGCTAAACTATGACTTTTCCGTCAACTGGCGCCTGTGAAACTGACTACTGCAGAGGGTATCTGATGATCTTTTATGCGTCGCCGGGTTTTTAAGACGGCGAAGACCTCGGGGGTGCTAGGGGGCTACTAAGCGACCGAGCATATACCTCTCGGGAATTGCCGACTTGGAAGGGAGCGACAATGCCCTTGGATGCCTCTAAAGGGCCCTCCAGACTCACGCCGAAACACCCCCGAGAACCCGAGAAGCGTGAGTGTGATTTTCGCCTTCTCGTTTTCGCGCTCGCCTGTTCTCTGCTCGGTGTCAGATTTTTTGCCCGCTTCTTAGGGTTTCTCGGGCGAGAAAAGAGAAACGTATTACATTATCATTCGGTTTCAGTGCGACGTGGAGAGTGCGGTTTGAAATAAGATTCACAAACCTTGTTTTATTTCTAATAATTTGTGTGATCCACCATCATCTTCCTTTTTTCTTAATATTATTTTCAAATTTAACTTTCACATGATTGTAGTATTCTAACGCACACAAAACTAAACCTGCTGCACTGTCAAAGTCATCCATTTCGCATAAAGATCGAGAACGCAAGTGTGGAGACTTCTCTCGTGAGTCTGTAGGGCCTATAAGGAGCAGGCCAGATAGAAGAGACATTTGTCGGTTACTCTAAGTACATTTTCACTTGATAATGGCGCAATGCGTAGGTGATCTTTATCTATTGCGATCGCCTTTAGGTAATTTAAAAGAAGAAGATTCAAATGACATTCAAACGAGGCAATCGGTAATTCATTTGACACATTTTTATAAGCCTTTAAGTAATTATAAAAAGTGCTAAAAATAATTATACATTACGAAGATTTCTTTTAGATGATTTGAGATTTTGATTTCGATCCAAGACAACGCTTTTGCTGGAGATTGTCCTATCTGCCACCCTGCTCTGTCCCCAGGGAGGAGTGAAATAAGTTCTAACTGTCCCGTCAGGGGGACAGATCAATCTTTTTTTTCCCGATTATCCCCTCTGTTAACAGCCCGGGGCGTCAGTTTCAACTTTTTTCACTCCTTAACGGTTTCGTCTGTCCCTTCTACATAATACATAATATACGAGATTTTGAAATCATTATCAAAACAAAAATAGAATTTGATATCGAAACACCACAGTCCCGAGTATACAGTAAAATAAACTTTAATTACTAGATATATTTAGCGAATAAAAAAGGTATCACAATGATTAGAGTACATTACTGTGTTCACAGTCAAAACCGGTTCAGTAGTAAGAGTTTCTACAAACTGACAAAGAAGTAGAAACTGCTGTATCGTTTAATTAGTTTGTTTAATGACTCTGTTTTTTATTGTGCGTCATCTATTTTCTCAATGCAAAGAAAGAAAGAAAACTCGTTAATTATTTATTCATCATCATCATCAGCCCGTTATCGCCCACTGCTGAGCATAGACCTCTCTTCGTGTACGCCACTCGTCTCGATCCTGTGCTAATCTCATCCAATTCCAGAACCATTTCTTGAGCATTTCCCTATTTCTTGTCACTTATCTCCTTTAAAATCACCCCTCTACTTACCAGATCAATATATAACCTGTCACTCAATTTTACCCCAGTCCTGCACTTCAAGACTCTCATTTCAACCGAATTTAGTCTCCTTTCATACACAACCACACCGCCCTTTCTTTCCTTTCTCCATTACCGAAGCAATATACTTAAACTACCAGTGCAATATATCGGCAGTATGTTTAGGAGAATAGCATCACCCCATATCCTCCAGTGGGTGTCAAAGAAGACGACTAATGGATCAGCAAAAGGATATTGATCACTTTATACTCCGTCCACCAATCCGCATCGGGGAAGCGTGATTGACTACTGCATAATCCTCCTTTAATGATAAGGAGAGGCCTTGTGTCTTAGCAGTGGGTCGAATTATAAAGGCTGTTATGTTGATAATGTTTACATGCTGCATATATTGCACTGTGTCAACAACCGCCCATTAAACCAATTATCAGGTTAATTTTCGTTTTTAGCGTCCGCAATTTTGTAATTAAACTACCCTCTAATGGCTGGTGTTCGCAGCTCTTCAAGATTGTAAGGAACGCAAGTGTGGGCGATGTTCTTTTATCTTTTTAGGGCGCCATGTTTAGAATTGGAAGCAAAGAGGTTTTGTTGCGCAATAACTCTTTCGAGCCTTGTTAGATAGAATTAATTGGTGCAATAAGGGATTACAAGTCAGTATTTTCGAACGCCCTGGGAAAGTAAGATTTTATTTTTATTAACACGCTATAAAAGCTTCACCTGTATGTTTGCTTGATTAACTCCTTTGTACGCAATTTTGACCCACTTTACACGGTCAGATTTCATTTAAACTTTATAGGCTTATCAAAGACCGATGACATTACAATAATTCGATAAGCATATCCCATTAGCCTGACTAGAATCGCGACTAATAAATTTCCGTTTGTAATGTTAGTTCAGTTGTTTGTCACAATGGCGTTGTCATTGGCTTATCCTAATTACCGTTAGAGTTTTATTTAATAAATAATGCTTTCATCGGCAGTTACAAATCGCACTAAAAGGTGGAAAATAAATAATAGTTTAAAAAACCTTAAACACGATTTAATGAAAAAATCGGACTAAAAAGTGAAAAACTATTTTTTAATATAGAAATAGAATCTAAATGATGAACGAAAAGTATAATTATTATTTAGAGAAAAGCGTGGGGTGCTCAATTTAATAGTACCGATCGATTATTAGGTATCGAGCAGCACCCACCGCTATTCTCTAAATAATAATTATACTTTCCGTTCATCATTTTGTTTCTATACTAAAAAATTTAAACTTTTTAGTCCGAACACTTTAAGCCCCGATTTTAATCGATTTCATTCCTTTCTTTTTTCTGTAGTCAGGTTACAGTTTTTTAAACTTTTTTGCTTGTTCTATAACCTGGTCCTGGCGAATATTGAGGTCTATATCAGGATTTCTCTAACTGTGTCATTCGGGCTATATGGCCCGCTCATTTCCAATTTAAATTCTATGCATAACTTAAGGCTTTGTGTTCTTGCGGATTATTTTATGTGGTATTTTCTGAAGTGTGTTTATTTTCATCATCTCACTTGACAGAGTTTAATTACTTTCACCTGTAACCGATTGCTGCACCATACACCTCTATGCAAAACTGGCACCTTTCTAATGAACAATTCCAATCACACCTACTTACGATATTCCCACGCGACAATATATGCCAATGCATTCGCTTGTCTCTAGTTCACCTTAATTCTTCAACCGTAAACTGAAGTGATTAAAACAATTAATTCGTGTGAACAACCGACTTAATCATATGGCAGAGGTTGTAATCATGAGGTCATAGTTTCCCGTTCGACTTATATATTAATCTCACAACGATACATTTGTTTTCATAATAAAATGTTTAATAGATTGAGAAAAGAAATGTCTGTCTTTACAATTGACAAGATTACATTTTTTAAATAGATTTTTTTATTATATGGATGGATAATATGGAAAATGGACATTAAAAAATTCAACACGTATTTTTTTGTTTTAATTTTCAAAACTTACTCATTCTAAAACGACGTAGTTACATTTACAGGTTACAGGCTTTACAAAATTAAAAAAAAACATGACACAATACTGTCAAATCTTTGAGGATAAGTATAAGTTTCTCTGGTAAGTTTGGCAGGCCATCAATTAAAACATAAGATGGATGGTAAAGACCTCAGAGTAAAGACATTTTCTGATAGTAATCCTACGCTGTTACGCTGTCCATTTTTGGTACGTTTATTTTTTTTTATATCTCATAATTTAGCCAGTAATAAATTCTGAAAAAAATATAATGTGTTCTAGATGACCAAAGCGCCAACTGGTTTCGTAATCATTATACCTTGATTGTTTGAAATGCTTTGAAATGTACATTAATGGGGCGCCGAATCTGCGCCCTGTCCTCGTCATATATATTATATATACTAAGTATTTCAAACATGCAAAAAATGTTAAGATCGAATAAGGATTTTGTGTCACATTTTGCACCTATCGCCTGGATTGCAAAAGTTAGCGGGTTTGAGTCCCGTTTCAGCAGTTGATCGTGAAAGGATTTTGTTTTTGTTTCTGTTTATAGTTACTTACTTTTTTCCAAACATTTAAGTGTACATGTGTATTATTTCCACAGTTTGCCTACTCATACTGCAAAACCGTGCTTATCGAAATAGACGGTTCACAGAACCGGTATCTGATCTTATCTCTAAGATAGTTTAAACTTGGCTATTATAAAACAATTCACCGCGCTTCAATACCTAACTTCACATCTAGGGATGGGAACATCAAATAATACAAGTATTAAAAGAAAAATTTAGAAAAACCTCCGACTGACTCTCAATATACTCTCCTCCTCAAAACTATTTTTTTAAAATCAACAAGTTTTATTTAAGTCATCAATCATGATTAAATATGTATTTGTCAGTGCTTTTCATCAAAATAATCAGCGTATACGTAATTTAACTTTTGAATAAATTTAAATCCAATAGAAAACAAGGAGTTGGTTGAAACCATGTAAAACAAAAATAATTATCAAAATTAAAAGTAAGATTACTACAATTATTTAGATTGAACGTTATAGTCTTGTTCGGAGCTCCAAGCAAAAGCGCTTTTGCTTCGAGATTTTACGAAGTAAAAGAGGTCATTTGAATGAATGAATGAATAGACGTTTAATTGCCACAAAAATACAACACACAAAGTAACAAAAAAAATGTGCTGGAGAGGTGAAAAAGCATATTTAACCCAAATCAATGAACTATTAATGGCAAAAATATATTTTTATTTTTAGTATTATTATTTATGTCTATAAATGAATTTGATCAAATTGTCATTTTAATTGAATTCTAATTTCTAAGTTTTATTATTTTTGTGTTATTTTTTCATAAAATGTGAAATATTTAAATGCTTTGATTACTATGTGTTAAAACTATAATTAAACTAGCTGCCCGGCCACGCGTTGCTGTAGTAATTTCATACTACTCACCTGTAACATTGTATCTGCAGTAAAAAAAAAATGACTACTTATCAAGATAAAAACTATCCTATCTCTCAAGTTGGATCAAACTGCACACGGTGTACAAATTTGATTGAAATCGGTTAAGTGGTTTAGGAGTCCATTGAGGACAAACATTGTGACACGAGATTTATTAAGATTTGCAAACCATCAATCGCTTTTAAGATCTACATTTTTGTACCCATATTTTGTAAATAAAGTGACTGGATTTGATTTTTTTTTTCATGAATTTTGCATTAAAACATGGGCGTCACACATTTTAACGCATTTAAGGAGTGCTTGGCGAAAAATCTATGGCTACGGACTGATGAGGTGGATATGCCATAATAAAATTCTTAGCGTCAACACGAATGCTTTTGCATCCAAATAATACCACTTTCACTGGACGAAATCCACACCGAAACATTTTACAAGAACTATCGAAATAAAAATTTTCTTTACGCCCGCCATGACAGCGCGCCAAGCACACACTTCCCAGTGTCGCATGCGTCTAATACGCTGGTCGTATGCTTTTCCAGACAAATAACATAAAAGAATATTATGTGGTTGTAAAAAATAAATTTATTTTAAATAGAAACTTGATGGTAAAAATAGTTTAAGTACATCCCTAGCCTTCCTTTAATTACAGCGTAAGCACAAAGGAAATTCCGGGAATTATAGTGTCTACGCTCCGCTGGAGTCATAGTGTAATGAGGTTGCAGAATTTAAGTTTGCTAACCACTGCCAACCCCGTACAGCTCTGGCAACCTTAGGGGCTTTATATACATAACCCCCCATCCATCAGCGTTTATTCCTGCCAGAATGGCCAATGTATAAGGAATAAATTCTAGTGGATGGGCAAAACGCGAAAGATTGACGGTGTTAAAATCTTTTTTTCTCTTTCTTCACGCCTGACTTATAACTTGTATACGCATAACCTTGACTTAGATAGAAAGTCACAGGAAAGCATGTAGAGATAACATTAGTTACTGGCCTCCACGGTTTTATTTATCCCTACGATGATTCTCTACAGTTTATCCATGAGGATAAGTCATACGCTATAAACGATAGTGGATTTTGTAAAAAAGTATATTTTGTTACACTAGAGCCTATACAAAAACATCGCAGCGCGAGGAAGCGTTACAGGCGCACTGCGGCCCCTAGGCTAGTCCGTTGTACCATACCTCGACATATTTTACTTTCTCGTATACGTAGTATAGAGGAAATCTTGTAATCGTCAAAAAATTCGGCCTCGAGATTTTGACGGATTTACACGTTTTGGACCTTCCTGAGTCCAAAAATACCGTTTTTGGAATCATGTCTGTGTGTCTGTGCGTTAGCACGATAACTCGGTATGATTTAAGTTATTACAACCAAATTTAACATGCATGTATGACATCAAAATATAAGGTTTCTATCAACTTTTGAGTCATCGATCACAAAGTTAAGCAGCCAAGTGCGCGGTCGGTATTCGGATGGGTGACCAAAATGTAACATGCATATACGAAATCAAAATATAAGGTTAAAGGAAGTGCCTACAAGAGCTTGACTTCGGCAGTTTATATAATTTGTGACAGAGTTGTTAACGTCATTGTTTTGCACAGGCTAGTGATGCGCCGGATATCCGGAGACGGGATTGGATACGCAGAACGTAGACACAAAAACTTATTTTGAGATTGTGTGTGAATGTTTCTTGATACTTAAGCGAAGTATAGTATAAATTGAAGCGAAAGTTAAGCAACCAAGTGGATGGGTGACCTAAAATTTTTCAACTCGATTTTTCTTCGTGCTTCGGAAGGTAGGTTAAGCTGGTGGTCCCGGTGCTGTTGAAAGAGTCGTTTCCAAGGAATGTTGGTGTCAGGCTGACACATGGCCGTAAAAATCTAATGCCAAATCCTTAAACAGTATTGTCGATATCAAGGCATACTGTACTGACCACAAATAAATTGGGAGCAGGGTAGGAAAATTATGAATTTAAATTGATTAATTCGAAGGCCCTAGCTAGACTATGACTTTTCTTCAACTGGCGCCAGTGAAACTCCCGAGCGCTCGCGAGTTGGCAGCTTTTTTTGACTGACTACTGCAGATGGTAGCTGCATGATGACTAGACCTCGTTATATCTCGGTGCACTGAAGTCACGAAAGAGTATTGTTAAATTCATTTGTTTCATTAGTTTATTCAATAAAAGAAATCAATATTTTTGAACTGTTTTTTTTATTCAGAGGTTATAACTGATAAAAATATTTTACAAAAATGAAAATTTGGCGTATTTTCACTTATTTATACAGAAACAAGAAGAGTACCTACTTCGCTATTTTCTATTATTACAAAGAGTATCTCAAAGAGTATCCCAGAATGTCTACAATAAAACTGATACTTAAGTAAATATTTAAGTTAATGGTTAAAATCATACGTCACTTTCGCGTTGCATGCGTGAAAACTTATGAGTAAAAACGGGAGTTAATCTCAGACCAATAAAAATTAACGCGATTAAGTTACCATTTAAATGCCTGATGTTTCAGCCGGGTCACACTGACTGTGGTCACAGGCGGACTGTGTAGCGGGCGTAGTCCAACCGAACGGCCATAAACCAATTTATGTGGATTTTACTTTAAAATGACGGATTTATTAACTCTTTAACATGTATTGAAATTTCAAAAGTTCTACGATAAATACTATTTGTTACTCATCAAGTGCCTAAATTCAAAGTTTCGTGTTACCTTCAAACATTCAATAGTGACGAAAATATACCCATATAGAGCTACGGATACGGTGACTTTCGAGTAAGCTTTCAAAGATTTGGAGACATTTTAATTTTAAAGAGTATATGCTAATGATTTTATCAGTTCAACCTTTTTGAATAAAATCGGATTGAGGTTTCAAACTAAAATAAAATGTCATTTAAATCAAAATAACTAAGGATATCTTATACTTCGAAGCAAATCACCACCAAAATAATTTTCTACTCCTTTGTAACCACGTTAGGGGATGAATTTCAATAACATACAAAACACGTCTTCCATAAATTCTGTCAAAAAAGGCGTATGCAAAATTTGAAGTAGATAATATACAGATTTTTATTAAGCCGTTTTTTTATGATTAACTAATCGCTTTTCACAGGGTCAGTGCCCGAACAAGTCGATAGTAAATAAAAATTTATTCTACCCGTTCTCCGTAATTTGAGCTTGTTTAATTTTATTTGCCCCGGCTGGGAATCGAAGGCGGACCCCTTGATTTGTTGCCTCATAAGATTAATGACGTAATGATTTATAGTAATCCAGGCGTTGGTTATAAAGGTGCTTGATAGATTGGCGCGATGTTTGATTCTATGGTTCAACTAATTTATGAGGTTTTTTGAAATCGAAAGCAGTGATATATTGTGAGAAACATTCTGGAAGTAAAGTATTTTAACTTATTAACATGGGCGTGTTAGGAATTCTTGTGTAGATATTACAGCACTGTGATTATAATAATACTATATTATAATATATTTACGACCAATTATCTAGCCCAAAGTAAGTATCATAAAGAACTTGTGTTATGGATACTAGATAACGGACATTTTTAATAAGTATACATACATAATAATTTCAGATTAGCTATTATACTACCTATATGTCTCTTCTCCTTTACCCTACTTATTCAAGCAAGATGTCACAAGCATACGAAAAGATAGCTTGCATCACACTGCATTCATTGGTCAGCCATTCTAGCTGATTTGAATTTCCATAGTCACGAAACAATTAAGTGTCTTGGTATCCGTTTGTGGAACTGTCATTTGAATTTATTATCGCCTTTGATAGTCACGATACGGGTTTAGATGGGTCCCTACTTGAAATCGAAAGTGCTTTCCTCGAATATTACATGTACGCTTATCATCGCAAAAGGTGTTGAGCAGAGCTTTAGGTTGCATTTGGTTACAAATAAAGCCACATCTGGCTGTATGGGCCATGCAGTGCCTAAGTCAGAGATTACCAAACTTATTGTTTTTACCGCCCCCTTTTAGTTACTCAAACACGCACAAACTCGTTTATCTCTTTCGACGCTCAATCGTACTGAGCAACTTAGGATAGTATCGATGAACCAGCCGATTGCTTCCGGATTGCACCAATAGCGTTATTTATCAAAATCTATGTTAAGTATTTTTAGTTTTTATACCATCATACAGGGCAGAAATATACTCTAATAACTCGGTATTGAGTAGTAGGTAGGTTTTAATTTTAGTGAATTTTAAAATATAAAGTATGAGATGAAATTACAAATCAACCATCGCCCCCCTATACTACGCCAACGCCCCCCATTTTTTCTGGGCTCCTTAACGCCCCCCTCTAGGTCTCCAACGCCCACAAGGGGGCGTTATCGCCCACTTTGAGAAAGACTGGCCTAAGTAGACAGGTTGGCAGCCTGTCGCCTATCTATGAGGCACCAAACCCAAAAAGTTGTGAAAACTTTCTGTGAACCAAGATGTTATGCTCTAAATCATCTAAGTAGTGGAGGTAATCGAAATATTAACTTTCGACATAATTTTTTAGCTAAGAGCCATATCGATCACGTTGACTTTCAAACAAAATGTACCAAAATTAGTTCATTCGTTTAGAAACTACGATGCTACAGACAGATACACACGTCAAACATATAACATATTTTTGCTTCGGGGGTAAAAACCTTTCCTCAAAAATCGATTAATCATGAGCGGGATAGTTTGGTTCATGCATGTATCTTAGTCTATAATGTAATGACTGATAAATAATGGGTTTATTTTAATTTAATATAAGAATGATAAATAAATAAAATTAAAATCTTTTATTCTCAATCAACAAAGGCTCATTGTTAGTACAATTGCTTAAGAATTATGTTAGTAACAACATTTATTATTATTACTATTTGTTATCGCTAGACACAATAAATTAAATTAAACTAAATTAATTTCGTCGATCTATTTAAGCTCGACGGATCGAGTTCGTGAAGAAGTTATAACTCTACATTAGACAATAAAAAATAACTGTGACCCATCATACAAATACATATGTAGATACTACATTAGACGTCTTCTCTCTACTTTTAACCGCCTCCGTAGACTAGTGGTTATTCCAACGGAATTATTAGATACAAAGGTCACGGATTGGATCCCCATCCCCAGGGGAGTACAAATTTGTACTCTGTTTGGTTGGTGTTAAGACTTTGTTCAAGTCTTCCGGGCTAGCTACCACCATCTTATCAATAATAATGTTAACAGCATTCCTCTCGTCTGTCCTGATGGCAGAATCTAGCGTCTTTCGAAAACTGCCTGTCTATCAAACGCGTGTTTTCGTTCAACTTTAAAGATAAATTTTAGCTGGGTTACATTTTTTCTATCTCTCTCAAACTTTACTACAACTTACAGAGTAGAACAGTAATGTAATATAATGCCACTATAATATCAAACTACAGCTATCAACATTGTGAGTCCCTTTCATTCGGTGATCATTCTTTCTGTGCACGGAGCACTAAACTCAGTGGCAAGTGGCTTAGTGCTCCGTGTTTCTGTGTCTGAGATAATATAGGTTTACGCGCGCGATATTTATTTATTTACTTATTTTAAAATATTTTAATTTTTTAAAAGTAAATATTTTATATGTAATTCCGAATAAAGCAAATATTACTTGTAATAAAGGTTTTACTTATAATTAAACAAATAAATAATTATTGCATTAAATCTAGGAAAAAAGTTTTTTCCTACTTTGACCTTCGATTTACCAATTTAATTCATCGTAAAACTTTAATTTGTTATACATGATCTGAAAGCTACAATCAATGATAAGATAGCTAGTCCCTCTGTGGTTGAGGGTTCCAGGTGAAGCTGGAAGCAGGTGAGATGCAGAACAAGAGCTTCCCTGTCGAGAATAGTAAAAAAACTCTCTCTTTTCGAGATAACTTCTTGATTAGATCTGTCTAACTTTATGTAATCGAGATTTCGGGCAAATGAAGAAAGATTTTCGAGTATTATCTATTCGAGCAAAGGACATTGCGTTTCAAGTACGAAACCTTATAGGAATGATGGTGTGACCAGCGGTCATGTACAGTTGGGGTCTTCAAATATTTACCACCTTAAGGGAACGTTAAGTTACGATAATAACAAGCAATTATAACCGATTTCACGCGTTAACAATAGGTAAGTGGGTAAATTTTGAAAACATAATTACGTGTGGAACTAGACTTCTCACACAAACAGATTAGTAGAAAAACATTTCAAAATTTATACATTTTAGGGCAGGACTTCCCAAACATATTTATATTGAGATGCCCTTAGGTATTGGTCTTTTATTTATTTTTTGACCCCCCCCCCCCCCCCCCCGTGTCAAAAACTCCGAATTACATTTATAATTGTAGATCTACAAAAGCTTTTTTGGTTCTCTGAGCAAAGCTTCTCAAAACGGGGCTCAAGTTTGGAAATCGCCACTCTCATCTTTTTCTCTGCATTTATTTTCGCTCGACTCTCTCGCGTCACACAAACAGCCAATCTAATCTATGTTGATTGCCCAAGGAGCTTATATTACCTATAGAATGGAGTCATTAGTCAAATGAAAAAAGTGAGGGCAAAAATTTTGACAACCCTTGACATTTCTTGACATTTCTAGAGAGGCTCTGTCTCTTTCTAGTAGGGTGCCTATAGCAGAAAAAATAATTACGGACAATCTTGGACTTCGTTAAGTTAATAAAATGAATTAGTACTCAAAGTTTAAAATATTTTTGAGTTTACCATGACAAAGAATTAACATTCATAATAATTAGTTTTAATCTTTCGTACAACTGTCTGTTACTATAAGTAAATTTACACTTAACATTGGCGAAATATAAAAATGAAAAAGCTCTTTATTAAATGGACTTTGCTAAGTACTTTTAAATCGTCAAAAGCCCTACCACCATTTCGGGACGAAATAATAATTATTATGCTGAGATGGAGCAGAAATGGCGAAAGACTCCGGCGAAGAACTCCACAGCTTACAATTTTGTAATGATTTCAAAACATCAATACAAATAAATAATTATCAATTTAATTTAAGTTACAGTTTTACATGCGTATATTTTGGGTAGTTATTAAAAATAAATAAAGTAGTAGTAGTGGTAGTTTTATAAATTCTGTAACACACTAAGTTTATTCCTTAATAAAAACTTCATCACAAGAACTGTTCTATTTTAAATCTAAACATAAATAACAATCTAAACATTTATATATTACATATGTGACTCAAGAATTTATGTAAAACAAAGTTATATATACACATAATATTGATACTTAAAAGAACAAAATCCTTTATTATTATATGATACAGTGATATCCGCAGAATATAGTTACATATTCACATAGATACTTCTAAATTACAAAATATTGACCTAAAATATATTTCTTTCATATCAATCGATGTTTCATAATACTTTATAATGATTGGCAAAATAATCGATTCTGTAAAACAACTAAGAAAAAAGTTACAGCTAATTTTGTACAAGACAAACTTAAAATCGCTCTGCTATAAAGAAAGAATTATGCAGATGTGACTTTATTCTATCATGAGACCAACAATTAAAAATATGAATACCGGTAAAAAATGTAAAAGAATCATTTGTACTCGTAACTCGATTAATACTGGTTAACGTATGACAAGGTATATAACTTTGTCATGTGTTAATCAGTATTAAAAAAATATGCATAAAACTTAAATTGAACGCCCTACGTATATATATATCAACCTTCTGTACCTGTTACTCAGTTACGAAGTCAGAAGGATAAGAGCCTTGTTCCTAAAGCCGTAATAGTGTAATTTCCGCCTAGGGTCTTTCGGAAATCTAAAAAGAAAAGAAAATTTTATGTATACAGGCACTTTTAACTTGTAATTAGCATATTAAAAACTATCATTTGATAGGCTTGAATAGCACAGTCACAATTTTATTAATGCTGTGTCAATTTTACTAACCCAAATTCGAGTGAAGTTTGAGGTCACTGTGCATATTGCACTCTGCGTTACATGTTAGTAGATGCAAATGTGAAAGATAAAATACACTATTACACTGGTAAAATCCAATCAATCATTTTGAATATGTTTCTCAATTAAAATAATGTACATTGCACAAATTACATGTTTTGTTTGTAAATAAACGTTCCCAACCAAAAATGGGTAGAACGATTTATGTATTATATATATACATAATCTATAAACTATATATATAATCTATATATATCTATATAACAGCTATTTCAAAGACTTAAAAATATATATATATATATATCAATTTTGATTGCCATTTCTGAAAGGAAAAAGGTTATTATTTTATAATAATTCTGGAAATCCTAGTCACCCTAGTCAATTTGTTTACACATATTTGAATAAGTAATTTATGTATGAAAATTAATTAAATTCAGATAGTATTAAAGCCGAGTATCAGAAATTACTTTCCCCTATGGAGTTTCGCCCAATAACGATAATCATATGGAATTACATGTGAAAAAACAATTTTACTTAGGTGAACAATAATATGCAATTATAACACTTACAAGTGAAATTTCACACTGCATCCTGGATACCACTCACTTCTGCAACCACGAACTATACAGCGATGCACCATTTTGCACTATTTATAGTTATTAAAATGTAAAAAGCCGTACCAAAATCGCGAGTCGATATTTATGAATACTTCAATTACGACAATTTATGTCATGTTGAGATTTCGGGACATTGACACATGAAAAGAGTGCTGCCATTACATAAATCCTTTCATTTCCCATAAGTTATAGAAAGAATCACAATGATGATTTTCAAAATAAAATACAAACCTAAACATTAAAAGTAAATATATTATATTTATTTCTTTTATTGATAATAAATACTGATAATTGAATACAATATGTTAAGTTTTTAGCTACTTTTCTACTTTTGTTTTAGAAAGATGGCGAAATACTGGGGAAATCTTGTTTCTATGTAGTCGTGTTTAGAAAGAGATGGCGACAATTTCTAGAAAGAGAAATGTGAAATTTGAAATGTCAAGTATTGTCAAAATTTTTGCCTTCACTTTGTTACTTTGTCTAATGACTCCATTCTTTAGTATAAGCTCCTTGTTGATTGCCTCACGGCGCCCCTAGGATAATAATACCGTTTGAGAAAACCCTAAAATCTTTAAAGAAGGTTTTACCAAAATAAAAAATATGACATAGCTCGACTTTGATTTATCTTTTATCTGCTATATATGCTATGACCCGAACATAGATACATAAAAACATTGCAAGTTAAATAAAAGCCTTTAAAAACGTTAATTGAAGTATAACTTATCGCTTTTTATTTTAAAAATTATAGATATACCTATGCAATTTTCACTTAAAAGTCCGTCCCATTTGAAATTAAGCAACAAACAATTAGAAATAACGCCAAAATGATCTGTAAAACTATTGTGGTAAAGACTACATCTCCTTAAACGGCAATGGTGTTATTCACTCCTTCCCACGCTTTAGTCATTGGCCTTAAGTTGCCAAAAATGGCGAGAGGACAAATGTATTTGCAGGGAAAACCGTCTTATACTGTTGATCGTAAAGTGTATTTTGCAACGAATTTTCAGCCACCCACTTCACACCTACATACGATGATTGTATCGAACGGTTAATCTTTGCACATACTTGATCATATATATTTTTTTGTTTATGGAAAAGGGGACAAACGAAAACGGTTTACCTGATAATACTGCCGCCCATAGACACCTGTAACACCAGAGGAATCACAAAGGCGTTTCTCTCGCAAGGCTCTTTTTTGGAGATTTCAAGGTCGCATCGGTTCGGGAATACTGCTGGCGACAGTTGGTTCCACAGTCTTGTGGTTTGCCCAGAAAAACGCACGGTTGTGGACAACCAGGCATCAAGACTATGGGGATGGATTTGACAATTTTGACGTCGCGTGGCAGGATGGCGTCGGTGGCGTAGTGCGTAAGAGCGTCGTCTCCCACCCGGGAGGCACCAGTTCGATCCCCGCCACGTACCAATGTGTTTTCAAATGTTGAATTTATATGTACGTTTAATCGACGCTTTTACGGTGAAGGAAAACATCGTGAGGAAACCTGCACACATCTATGAAGAAATTCTTAGGTTGTGTGTGAAGTCGACCAACCAAGCACTTGGCCAGCGTGGTTGACTAAGCCCTAATGTGGGGTAGGCTCGAGCCCCTCGGTGGGGGGACATTATATGAGCTGTTGATGATGATGTGCCAGGATGGCGGATTGCTGCAGCTGGTAATAAAAAGAATGCAAATATAAAGATTGGGAATGGAAATATGGCTGCCATGTTTTCTATATAAGTTCTACCGTCAGTCAACGAGCATGTCTAGATAGGGCAATCGTGAGGGGGACGCGGGACGAGAGCGGCGCGGTGGCGCGACCAAACTGCCATACACTCGTTCGGTACTCAGTTTCGGTCCACTGTAATTCTACTGCAAGGTTTTAAGACAGAAGCGAAATTTTCCTTAACTACAAAGGCGTTGATACCGTGCATATATTTGCGTTGTGTAGTAAGTAGGAATGTTCTATTTCTCCACTTAAGTATTTATAGAGGAGGTCAATGGCCCCGCGGTTATTCGTTCTTCGCAATGATCATGAAAGCTAAACTACGTACCAACTGTAAGCACTTGGATGGGTGACCGAAATTTTTTCCAACTCGATCTTCCGTGGTCCGGAAGGCAGTCTCGTTGAAAGATAGCATTCGTTGCTAAAGAGGATTGGTATCAGGCGGCCGGCCGTAAAAGTCTAAAGCCAAAACCTTTATAAGTATTGTCGATATCAAGGTATACTGTACCAGCGCCAAATTTGGGAGCAGGGTAGTTAGAAGACTCAAATTCTTATAGATAAACACAAAACATATTTACTTCAATCTAAGTAAGCGCACTGACGAGCTACTGAAGTTCAACATTGGCAACCTGAGCGTGTTGATTAGGGCTCTGACTGGCCACTGCAAGCTGAACAGACATCTCTACAACATGACACTAAAATATACTGATGCTTGCAGATTCTGTGAACAGGAGCGTGAAACACCAATGCACCGCTTGTGCTCTTGTGAACCTCTCATTCACAAAAAAAGCCCACACTTGGGGAAACATATTTTAGATCCAGACGATATCAAAACAATCCGAGCTAGGAATATCTTATCATTTTTAGATAGTGCCCAGCTAAAGGAGTACATGTAAGGCCTCAATAGGACTTACTTGGAGGCTAGTTACAATAGATCTTTATCGGTCGCAGTAATAATAAAATAGAATAAAATAAAACATATTTACTTAAATCTAACGTAATGGTCACGACCACAACTTTCATTGGTCTCATTTGGAGCGTGTCATTTTATTACTGAGTATTTCGGGCAGTAGTATCGAATAATTCAGCGTTAGCGGTCAAAAGACTCATCCGTGAAATCGGGCGGAGCTTTTACGAGTAATAAAAAACGGTTTAAATCCGCTAGCGGTGGTCTTGTGAAAAAAACGGGCAAGCGCGAGTTGGAGACACGCAGCGAGGTTTCCGTACATATCAACTGGTACCACGTGACTTCCTCAGAGAAAAGTTCAAGGAGATAAATATTTCTGACTGAGTGAGTCATCACAATATACTGGAATACTTACGGTATGTGAAGAAAAATATTATGCATTTTTCTGAGAAATATACGCATACATTATGCGTATACTACAAATAGAATACTAGGAAGAAACACGATCTGGATGTATAGGTATAATATAAAACTCGTCTCCACAGAATAAACAGTTTCTTTGTGGCTCAATGTATACGATTTTACAATAAGCTTCCGAAGAATATTAGAAATTTGCCTATTAATAAATAAAAAAATGAAAATAATTAAAAAAAAGCTTAATAATTACACAAGCTAAATGATTATTTGAATGATCCAAATGCGTAGGAGTAAAATCTGCACAAGATTTAAGCATTTAAATTTTAAATTTATTCATATATTGTAACGTTTTGAAATCATTACGAAATAGTAACCTGTGGATTTCTTTCGCCATTTCTTTTCCATCTCAGCATTATAATAATTATTTGAGTAAAATAATTTAAGATGTTTAAGAACTTGAGCATGTTTTCCCTCGCCGAATACTTAGAGGGCGCCAGGATATTATTTGCACCGGAGCTAGCTACGACCCTGTTCGTGTACATTGCAAAAACCCTTACCTTATTTCCCCTTACCAGGTTTCCAACCCAGAGATCTTGGTAGGTATAATTATAATTATTTAAGTAAATAATTATTTCGCCCCGAAATGATGGTAGGGCTTTAGACGATTAAAAAGTATAAATATGTATGTGTATGTGTTTTGTCTGTTGAATCCTCGGTGGAGTAGTGCGTAAGAGCGTTCTCTTCCACTCAGAAGGCACTGGTTCGAACCCCGCCACGTACCAATGTGTTTTCAAATTTTGAATTCAAATGTACGTTTAATTGACGCTTTTACGGTGAAGGAAAACATCGTGAGGAAACCTGCCTACACCTATGAAGAAATTCTTAGGTTGTGTGTGAAGTCGACCAACCCGCCTTGGCCAGCGCGGTTGACTAAGGCCTAATCGCCCCTAATGTGGGGTAGGCTCGAACCCCTCGGTGGGGACATTATATGAGCTGTTGATGATGATAATGTGTTTTGTGTGTCTTTACTTCGTGCTTCGGAAGGCACGTTAAGCTGGTGTTCCCGGGTGCTGTCGCAAGATAGCAGTCGTCCTCAAGAAGGTTTGGTGTCAGGTAAAAAAAGGTCGGAAAAAACTAATGCCAAAACCTTTAGCAGTATTATCGATATCAAGACGTAGGTACTGCACCGACCCCAAATAAATCGTGAGCAGGGTAGGAGAAAGAAGACATGTATTAGATCATCTGTGTTGAGTTTCTTATCGAGTTTGACATCCTTATTGCTAAAACATTAACGTCTTTAAAAATAATGTCAATGTCTGACCTAGTTTCTGATTGGCCTTCCAATTAATCTGATTGCATAATAAAATTTTAAGCTATAACAACTGAATCAATAGGTCTTGAGTCAATATTTATATACTCAAAAGTACAAACGTCGGCACTAATAGGGATTGCTCGGTAGGTCATGTTTGTTAGGAACTGATTTTACCGTTTTTTTGTATACAATTTTCGAACGGTAATTAATTACGCGTTAACAATAAATGCATAAATTTTGAAAAAAAATACTTATGAAACTAGAGTACGCAAAAAATTAGTATGAAAAAATTTCAATGTTTGTTCATTTTAGTGTATTTAAAAAAATCTTGAAAAAAGGTTTTCATCATCATCATAACAGCCTTTATAATTCGACCCACTGCTGGGACACAAGGACTTTCTTTGTCATCGAAGGAAGTTTAGGCAGTAGTCCACCACGCTTGCACAATGCGGATTGGTGGACGGAGTATAAGGTGATCTATACCCCTTTGCTGATTCATTAGTCACCTTCTACGACACCCATTGGAGGATATGGGGTATTCTACTCTACCGGCATCACATGGCTGCAAAAATGCCTTACTAAATAAAAAAAGTGAAATCGCTCGGAAATTTTTGGAGCATTTTGTTTATAATTTGATTATCTAAATATTCATGTGAGAAAAGTAACATTTTGCGAAGAAATATCAATAGTTTTTTAGTTTTTGTTTATTTTTTGATTGTTTTAAGGGGATACGCTTCATTTAGTATGGCCAAGATCGACACTTGGACAGTCCATCCATGTCGCCCTCTCAAGAGGTCTTACTTGTTGTGGGTTGAGCGGTATTTAAGTCCTCTTCGTTAGACACCACCTTCTAAGCTCAACATACATTGGAGTGGAATGGAAGCAAATTTTTGTTAGTTCAGCATTAACTGCGCCATTTTTAGTTTGATTTTTGCTCATTATGCACTAATGCGGTAATAACGATTACCGCACTAGTCCAAAATGAGTCAGTCTTAGTTTAAAATAAATATATACATGACTAACTACCAGGGTTGCCAGGTCTTTTCCAAAAAAATACCGAACAGTGAGCAAAAAATGGCTAGATGGGCCCCGTTGACGAGGCCACGATTCGCTTATCAGGGAGAAAAATTAATTAGGAAAAAAATACCGAACCTCCCATACTTCGGTATTTTTGTCATACCGAACACCGAACACAGTGCTAAAATACCGAACGGTTCGGTAGAATACCGAACACCTGGCAACCCTGCTAACTACTGTATATTTACACAGTAGGATACTAAAAAAAATATCTGAAATACCATGAAGCTGTTACATTTTGTTTATGTTAAACAAGCATACGGCATACGGCCATAAGCATACGGCCTGCAAATATAGACGCTTGCAACACCAACGTGACACTTGCGCGCTGCAAAACCTAAATCCCCTCCCCTACCCTGTGGA
This sequence comes from Elophila nymphaeata, assembly GCA_955850985.1. Lineage (NCBI taxonomy): Eukaryota > Metazoa > Arthropoda > Insecta > Lepidoptera > Crambidae > Elophila > Elophila nymphaeata. The sequence continues at coordinate 24,920,739 of OY039066.1, forward strand.
ACTCTGGTGACCTTACTCACCGACAGAAACACAACACTACAAAAATGTATTTTTATTTAACTGTGGCCTTCTGTAAGGTGCAGGTACTACCCCAGTTCGGGCTGCTCCGAATTCAAGCGGCAATAGAGCGCTGTGCCCTCATAAACAGCTCATATAATGTCGCCACCGAGGGGCTCGAGCCCACCCCACATTAGGGGCGATTAGGCCTTGGTCCACGTCCGGAAGCCTCCTCGTGCCGGACCCTCGTAACGTGGTGGGGAAATTTTCTCGGCGGGTACGTGGCTTTTGATGTCAAGGGTATCCCCTTGGCATTCGAAGTCACATGCCATCGTCGAGTTGTTTTTGTATTTCCCACCACGGCTAGTTCCGGACGGCCTTTTCAGGGCCACGATCGCGCCCGAAGTCCTCCGTGTGCGGTCCGATGGCTGCTTCCGGTGTCCTCGTCAGGAGGACGCGCCAGGTCGAGCAGCCGTCGGCGAGGAGGCGGCCTATAAGGCCGGCGTCAGTCGGTAGCCCCTGTGGCCTGCTGGCCACCAATTGGTGCACAAGGAGTGCCTAGACGGGCAGCGTTGGGACGGTCTCGGTGTAGTTGCGCTCGCATGCGCAGATCCCGAGCCGTCCCGTATTAGCGCACTGGAGGTCAGCCCGGGGAGTATGTTTAATGGGTATGGAGGGAACGCCTTTACCTCTAGTCCCACATATCCCCTGCGGTTGACACCACCCCGCAGGGACGATGCGTAAATGCATTTGACCTCCCCGACAAAAAAGAAAAGAAAAAAAAGGGGCGATTTGGCCTTAGCCAACCACGCTGGCCAAGTGCGGGTTGGTCGACTTCACACACAACCTAGAATTTCTTCATAGGTGTGTGCAGGTTTCCTCACGATGTTTTCCTTCACCGTTTTCCTTCACTGTGCCCTACGACAAAATATTTACAAAAAAACTACACATATACGACTCAAATTAATAACCTCCTTTTTTTGAAGTAGGTTTAAATAAATAAAAGAAACAGTTATAAATGCCGTTTCTATCTTAGCCCGTCTGACAGCTATCATCACAAAGGAATCAGCACCACCCACCTATTATCGCAAATTAAAAACATGGCAAACTTTTTGCAAACATGAATCAGTTAACGGTCTCGCAGTTCAATGGCGTTAAGATCACTGTCCATTTGCTGTTTTTGCAGACATAGCTTTTGTGTTGCTTGCGAGTGGGATGCTGAAAACTTTCTTGTTGTACGATTTATATTTATAAGAGCTTCACCTACACCTATACCATGTCGATGTTAATGTAAAAGCCGGTCTTAATTAGCCGGGATGAATCGTTATAAATCCTAAGATTACATAACATTATAACAGCCTTTAAAAATTCAATATGCCAACATTGGACCCAATTTTGCTAATTAACAATTGAATCTTATTGGATTTGCTTAGCACAGAGATACAATTTGTAGTTAGCAAGATTACCAATAGTTTGAAATATTTGTGTCAGTTGAGCACATTATCATTATCACTAATAGTGCGGTAATGACCATTACCGCACTAGTGCATAATGAGCATTATATGAGCTTTAGCCAGCTTTAGTTTAAAAGAAATATTTACATTCTATTAACATTCAATTGCTGAAAACCAAAAGGGTATTTAGATGTATGTCTGTCATTTAGATGCCGAGGAACTACATAACAAGCTGGAACGCAATCAAAATCTGGCAATTCACTTGATTATCCGTTTGCGGAAAATCCGCGGGTATACTCACGTGGCCTCGAGACCGCGTGAGCATCTTTTGTCATGTTCAAACATTTTTGTACCAGTTTTAAAGTTTATTTTTGAGTTATATATAAAATTCCTCTTCGATGCTGAGCCTTGATGTTTCACATTAAAAGTTCTCCGGGATAGATAGATAGATTATTCTTTATTGTACACCAGTAAGTAATTAAAAACAAAAAATCAAAAAAAGATAATGTACAAACGGCGGTCTTATCGCTAAAATGAGCGATCTCTTCCAGACAACCTTTGGATGGACAGGAAAGACTAAAACTAATGAGGGAAGTTGTCGGTGTACTTTATATGCATATTAGGTAATAAAGTTTATATAAATTACTACGTATTTTACAAAAAATATATAAAAAATAAAAATAAACAGAATATATATTTTTTACTTTTACTATTATTTCAAAATTCTTTTACCACAAAATTTAGCTTACCTTTCGCAACGACCATATGCAGGAAGCTTAAACACAGCAGTAACTTGAAGGCGGCCATGTTGGATTACAAACACAGTTCACAGATCACTCAACACTTTCAATCTGCAACAAAACAATACAAGAAATTAAAAAAAAAACGCAATATCTAAATCAAAGTAATTTAATGTACTAATTTAACAGTTTTGATAGAGTCATAATCATCATCAACATCTCATATAATGTCCCTAGCGAGGGGATCGAGCCTACCCCACATAGAAGCGATTATGCCTTATTAAATCACGCTGGCCAAGTGCGGGTTGGTCGACTTCACACACAACCTAAGAATTTCTTCATGAGTGTGTGCAGATGTCCTCACGATGTTTTCCTTTACCGCAAAAGCACATTGGTACGTGGCGGGGTTCAAACCGATGCCTACCGGGTGGGAGACAACAAGATTTGGATTGATATAGTCAGTTTATAGGTCAGTAACAAGTTAATGATTCTAGAAAAATGCACTGAAAAAAATCGACTTGCCTCAGGCGGGACAAGTCGATTTTTTTCAGTGCATTTTTCTAGTATTAATATTTACGCGTTTGTAAACGCAAAAATAAAATTATTCCATAAGTTAATGATTGTTTAACGTATACAAACATACATAGTACATAAAATCATCTTTAAATATATCTTTAGCTTCATCTACTTTCATCACATTTCTCGTACATGCTCGGCGGCCTCGAGTATTTTTGACCTGTAGGCCTATTCGCAAACCTTTTTTGACAGTTGAAAGTGATCATCACTGAGTGAATTACATTACCCTTGCTGTTTTACACGACACGCTATTATGGCACTTCTGTAAAAACAGCAATGGATATGTAATTCAGTCGGTTATCATCACTTTCATCTGTCAAAAAAGTTGGCGAATAGCCCCCCTGTCCATTTTTGTCTCCGATTTGATAGATTAACGTTCGCCTAGGTCTTCCTCGTCCCACACGTCCGTTCACTTCCGATTCATATAGCCTTTTCGTCAATTTACGTTCACACATACTAACACTGACCAAACAATTAGAGCCTCCCTTTCTCCATTCATCACATCACAACAGCCTTTTTAGTTCGACCCACTGCTGGGACACAAGGACTCTCCTTGTTATCGAAGGAGGTCTAGGCAGTAGTCCACCACGCTTGCCCAATGCGGATTGGTGGACGGAGTTATCAATACCCCTTTGCTGATCCATTAGTCGCTTTTTATAACACCCACCGGAGGATATGGGGTGATGCTTTTCTACTCTGCCAGCATTACGGTACTTTCTCCATTATTGTCACTATGTTCTTTCAAACTCATACGTACACGATCGTATTTTGTTCACGATATTTATACATATTCAATTCGACTGTTTACTTTTTATTATAAAATGATTTTGATGAGCCCTTCGTAAAATTTATTTTAAGTTTACAGTACTTTTGATTGGGTCGACAAACAATAAATATAGGTATATTCTATTCTGTTATTTTTTTGTTATGTAGGTCATATTTTATCATGTTTTAAGATTGTATGTATTTGCAAAGAGCTGTCATATTTATGTAATTATACATTAACTAACACCTATTCTTAAAGAAAAGCAGCAAGTTGTCGGAAAAATTACGCAACTGTGTCAATTCTGTTAAAGCTTACTCATCGTGGGGCCGATTTAAAAGCTTACTTCGGATATGTTTCGGATTTTCCATTTCTTATTTTGTTTTCTTTTTTTTTTTCTCCTACCCAATTTATTTGGGGACCGTTCAGATACTTGATATCGACAGCAGTCGGGACCACCAGCCGAAGCACGGAATTATATAGGTATTTTATTTTCTTATCAAGTCTATTTAGTTCTTGTCCTATGATCATAATAAGAATTAGACGTGTTAGCAGTTCCAATAATAAAGGTGGAAAATTTCTATTTAAGTATATTACTTTGGTACACGGAAGTTCGTGTATAATTAACTCGATCAGTGATACGACCCGGGAATCGAACGGACACGGCTCGACGGTGCGCGGCCAAGCGTTCCTTGTACCGTATGTATCTGGGGTTACCAACCTATTAAATAAACTGATAGATGAGGCAAAATGCTTTTGTTGTGCCTCGAAAGATAAGGACCACTCAAGGAAGAAAGGCAAGCTTCATATCAAGCCATTAATTTCTCTCTCTTCTAGGGTCGAGTGATGCCTCTGATGTCGTTCATAGGCTGCGGTGACAGCGCACCATTAACATCTTTCGCCTCTAGGGTCGAGTGATGCTTCTGGTGTTGTTCATAGGCTGCGGTGACCGCGCACCATTAACATCTCTCACCTCTAGGGTCGAGTTATGCCTCTGGTGTCGTTCATAGGCTGCGGTGATCGCGCACCATTAACATCTCTCGCTTCTCGGGTCGAGTGCAGCCTCTAGTGTCATTCATAGGCTACGGTGACCGCGCACCATTAACATCTTTCGCCTCTAGGGTCGAGTGATGCTTCTGGTGTCGTTCATAGGCTGCGGTGCCCGCGCACCATTAACATCTCGCGCCTCTAGGGTCAAGTGATGCCTCTGGTGTCGTTCAAAGGCTGCGGTGATCGCGCACCATTAACATCTCTCGCTTCTCGGGTCGAGTGCAGCCTCTAGTGTCATTCATAGGCTACGGTGACCGCGCACCATTAACATCTTTCGCCTCTAGGGTCGAGTGATGCTTCTGGTGTTGTTCATAGGCTGCGGTGACCGCGCACCATTAACATCTCTCACCTCTAGGGTCGAGTTATGCCTCTGGTGTCGTTCATAGGCTGCGGTGATCGCGCACCATTACCATCTCTCACCTCTAGGGTCGAGTGATGCCTCTGGTGTCGTTCATAGGCTGCGGTGATCGCGCACCATTAACATCTCTCGCCTCTAGGGTCAAGTGATGCCTCTGGTGTCGTTCAAAGGCTGCGGTGATCGCGCACCATTAACATCTCTCGCTTCTCGGGTCGAGTGCAGCCTCTAGTGTCATTCATAGGCTACGGTGACCGCGCACCATTAACATCTTTCGCCTCTAGGGTCGAGTGATGCTTCTGGTGTCGTTCATAGGCTGCGGTGCCCGCGCACCATTAACATCTCTCGCCTCTAGGGTCGAGTGATGCCTCTGATGTCGTTCATAGGCTGCGGTGACAGCGCACCATTAACATCTCTCATCTCTAGGGTCGAGTGATGCTTCTGGTGTTGTTCATAGGCTGCGGTGCCCGCGCACCATTAACATCTCTCACCTCTAGGGTCGAGTGATGCCTCTGGTGTCGTTCATAGGCTGCGGTGATCGCGCACCATTAACATCTTTCGCCTCTAGGGTCGAGTGATGCTTCTGGTGTCGTTCATAGGCTGCGGTGCCCGCGCACCATTAACATCTCGCGCCTCTAGGGTCAAGTGATGCCTCTGGTGTCGTTCAAAGGCTGCGGTGATCGCGCACCCTTTATATCTCTTGCCTCTAGGGTCGAGTGATGCCTCTAGTTTTGTTCATAGGCTGCAGTGACCGCGCTCTGTTAGCGGGACACATTATATTTGAGTCCTACTTGCATAAATAAACGTATATTTGAGTGAATCGACCGTGAACTTGATGAGGTTAACAAGCATAACGTCTTGCGTCACGAATAACGTATACTAGCAAATTTCGTAGAAATCGGTCCAGTAGTTTTGACGTTACGGTTCCGTAGAAGATGTTTTCGGTGAGTTAAAGTCGCGCATAGAGAGCGCATTCTACCGTCTATCCTACCACGTCGACTGTTCTAAGGAGCATTTTTCCCTAATCCCACCATCTCCCTTCCTTTTGAGGACTACGTTTACAGACTTACGTTACATACCAACAAACTGGTTAAACCATTCCAACGCAAACTAAGAAATTTGCCATCTCATTTCTTTATCGCACAATCAAGGAATGGAGCTCACTGCCAGCACACATGTTTTGTCTTTCTTAAATTCTTGGTTCATTCAGAGGCGAAGAAGCACCTTGCAAAGCGCACTGACTAGCTACTGAACCTTAACAGGGGCAACCTGAGCATGTTGATTAGAGCTTTGAGTGGCGACTGCAAGCTGAACAGACATCTCTACAATATGATACTAAAAGATACTGATTCTTGCGGGGCTTTTACCCAGAGCGGCACAATGGCTAGATCGGGCCCTGGACAGTGCAATTTTGATCTCCCTATTGCGGCAACAGGCATCTCACCACCAGCTGTTTACTTAAAACTCAAAGTAACTGCGCAGACATAGCAGCTCTAGTTGTGAGTTTCATTGATCGACATCAGTTTTAAGTTGCTGCACTCGAGGACAGAATCAGTTTCAAATGTATGCAACTAGCAACTGTCAAATTTAAACAAGTTGTGTCAACTGATTCTAATCACACTGACTGTTGAGCATGGATTTGAAAGGATTATTTGGAATCGCTGCAACAGTAAACTGGGCCTTTTTGCTGCTGCAACTCAACATTTAACGAAAACTATTAAAAAGTTGATAGTTACTTTAACTAAGTTGACTTTTTCTTCCACTAAAGTTGCTCTGTCTGCATAGCGGCTTATTTTTTCCTGTCACAGTTTTGTTTAAACTTTTTTTTTTAGATATTAACTGCGATCAGCATAAGACTATGTATAGACTAATATAATTTCATTCGCGTGTGTCCTCCAGTGAGGACATCTACTCCATATTATAGTAATTTCCCAATAAGTTATAGCATGCTGTTCCTTTTGAGACGCTTTCTATAACTGCGAGTTGTAATCTTGGCAGCAAGTTCATTCGGGTGCCCTTTTATTTATTTGTTGCACTCTGGATCTCTTCAATTACGGTATTTATTTCAAGATGTTGATGAATCTCGTCGTGATTGGTAATAAATCAAGGCACGTCGGCCAGTGATCATAGGCTAATATTTTGCATTCTCTGCAGGACCAATATGTCGGAGTTGCTTGCGCTGCCCCAAAGTGGTAAGCCATACATCTTCACTGGTTTTAGGGCGGACTTGTAGATCAGGAGTTTATTATCTGTGGATAATTTGCTTTTCCTTCCAGTCAGCCAGTACAGGTCTTTATAGCGTAGATTAAGTTCCTCTCTTTTGGCTTTGATATGATTTTTCAAAGTCAGGCGACGGTCAATGTGCATTTCTAAATACCGTACGATATCGCAGTGTTCAATGTTCAACGTTTTCAGAGATATATCGAGAGCTGTCTGTAAGTTATCCAATGCTTCATATGGATTCTTGTGTGATGCAAGTATCGTCTGCATATGTAGCCAGCCACAGTTATCCACCAGGGGCTTGTATCCAGCCTGTAGGTTCGTACTGTATGGAGTCTTCAACTTAGCAGTGCGTTGGTATGTATGTCATTTATACACTAGAAAGTGAAATGGACCGAGAATTGAGCCCTGTGGAACACCCATTGTGACCAGAGAATCTGGAGATTTTTTACCATTTCTGTCAACCTTCTGTATTCTATTGCTCAGGTATGATGTCATAAGATGAAGAGCCTTGTTCCTCATGCTGTAATGGTGCAATTTCCTGATTAGATAATGAGTAGTTCGCCCATTACCGTGCCTAGGTGTTCCCCATCCTCATTTGCGATCCTTTTCGTCAATCTACGCACATTTTTCTTTAGCACATTTTATATGACCAAACTATTTGAGCATCCCTTTGTCATCGTCTTCTCACATACCACACGCATGCTAATATACCAATTATCGCATTTTGAAAATAGTGTGAAATGATTTCTTAAATTTTCCATTCATTTAGTTTCACTGACCGAGCTGTTTGAATGGAAATTTGGAATAGAATAGCCTTATTGTAATCTCAGATCATATTAGTACATATACATTCGAAAACAAAATTAGGAAAGATTTGTACAAAGGGTGATCTTTTACTACATGTGATCTCTTCCAGGTTACCATAGGATGGACAGGATTTGAAAAATATTTACAATTAGTAGGAAGATGAAGCGATGTAACATTTAAAAAAAATAAATGTATCTAATATAGTTTTGACCTGACATTAATAACTTTTACTTTCATAAAGCTGAATTCAAAAGAATTCCTAGCATCAAATTTAAAGAAATCACTTCAAAATCTGATAATTTAGATATATCTCTTTACTTAACGATCGAAAATGTAACTTATATCAGCTGACTAAAGCACACTTTGCTATCGACAACCTTAACCAGTTCTCAAACGAAAAAACTAATGAATTCACCTCAGTAGGGTATTATTGGGCATTCTGGCACACTTTTTTAGCACTCCATTGATCTCACTATCGTTCGATCAATTTCGTAAAAAAGTGTGCCAGGATGCCCAATAACAGTAGTGAAAATCACGAAGTGGTCTTAAGTTTTGCAGTTTTGCATCACATTGTTCTGTGTAGGTGATTTACTAAAAGGCTGATTTAAAATGCGAAGTGAATTAGACACTCCAATATTAAATTGAAAGCGTTTTTTGATTTAGCTGCTAAACCCCCCTTCATGATTATTGGCTGTTGGATAATTATCCTCTCTATAACTGCCGTGGTATGAATATAAAACCAGATATTTATAAATACATTCATTCTCTCTACCTACATCGATCTGTATGGATACTACCTACGATGAAATTTATTAAACAACCACTATCTTTGCAATTTCAAAAAATTTGCCCAGATGAGGTAGTATCTGTTCATCGACATGGAAAATTGCTACCTAATATGATTAGATGTCTTGTTTGTGGGCCGTCAAACTGTGGGAAAACAAACTTACTTATTGGCCTTCTACTACATGAAAATGGACTGCGGTTTAAAAATGTGTATTTATACTCTAAGACGCTATATCAATCCAAATATGTATACCTAGAAAAGGTTTTGAATTTAGTGCCAGAGGTATCATTCGCAAAATATCGAGATAATGACTTGATCGTGAGTCCACACGAGGCTAAACCACATTCAGTAATAATTTTCGATGATGTAGCATGTGAAAATCAATCCAACATGCGAGATTATTTTGCAATGGGTAGGCATAAATTTATTGACTGTTTTTACTTAAATCAAACTTACACTAAAGTTCCTAAACAGTTGGTAAGAGATAACGCCAACCTAATAATATTATTCAAACAAGACGATATCAACTTACGTCATGTATACGATGAACATGTTAGTACTGATATGTCGTGGCCAGAGTTTAAAGAATTGTCTTCGAAAATTTGGAAGATTCCGTATAATTATTTAGTAATTAATAAGGATTGTCCGAAAAATAAAGGTGGATACAGGATGAATTTTGATACTTTTGTTAAATTTGATTAATAAATAAAATGAGATTCATACCAGTTCAGATTCATTTCGCCTAAAAAACTATTAGACATAACACGTGAACTTCTACAGTTTATTAAATGGAACAGAAAATAAAAAATCAAGTGGTTGAAGCTTCAGAAGCTGTCAAAAAGAAAGTCAAAGAAATGCGTTTAATGGAAAGTGAAAATGAAAAAATGTTAGATACAGTTTTTAAACCCGTTACGACTTCACTCAATCAAATTATACAACATAAAAAACATTTACAGACATCAAAGCATTCTATGAATGATTCAGTGAGAGATTCCTTTCTCATGAAAGATGAGAATCTTTCTCTAGACTCCGAGGACTTTGAGAAAACCTTTAAGAATAAAAATAGCATTTGCAGTTCTCAAGATTCTGATGAAATGGATCAAAACTTAGATGGAAATGCTATTGACGAGTCTGATCCTAACAACACAAGTAATCTTTCGTTCAGAACAATAGACTCAATACCTAGTTTAGATGGAACTTCTTGGTCAATGTCTTCTGAAATATTTAGGGATGTTCCATTTGGTGTTAGAAGAGAACGAGGTAAATTAATGATGGGTACATCTCGTGTAGAAATGAATGATAAAAAAATATCAATAGCAGGTCATGAGTACAGAAAAACTCCTGGTTTGTGTGAGCTTTTATTTAAGAAAGTACCCAATTTAGAGCTGATAACGGAAAGCGATGGACAAGTGTATAAAGCAATACTGATAGAAACTAACGCTCACCGTCGAGATTATGATCCAAAGAAGCCAATCAAATCTAATAAAGGCAGAAAATATTTAAATATTATAAGACCACTATTTAAGTTACGTAAACCTTCAACATCTTCTGTTTCATCGAGTGTAAGTAATGTTAACTATGTTAGTGAGGGTGAAGGACTACGTGTGAAGAAAAATTATAGAAAAGATACTGATTATATTTACTGGGATGATCCTAACGAGCTTGTGGAGAGACTGAAATTACTAATTGCCTCTAAACATGCTGGAAATACTGGGCTAGATAATGAAATTATATCCATAATTGAGGAATTACGTGAAAGTGGTATTATAAATTAGATATTATAATTTTATTTTTCTATTATCACTCCACCATTTGCTCGGACTACTTCTCTGGACGAAAATGAATATTGATAAATTCGGACATTCTGTTCATAAAAGATTACGTTTCTCGGAAATATTAGATTTAACAGATAACTCTTTAGTAAAATCAGAAAGTGGTCATTATGATGCTAAGTCATCGCGATTAACTGGAATCAAAGAACCATTGGTACCTGATGATGCGGTAAACAAAAAGTATGTAGATGAAAAAGTTTTTGGTTTATGTACAAAAAAAGAAATTTCCATTTTTATGGTAACAATAAAAGAGGAAATCGCATCAAGCTTAAAGCAGTTAGAGAAAACATTTTGTACAAAAGACTACGTCGAAAAGTTAATTGCTAAGCGAAATAATGATCAAGCAGCAAGTAGTAAACGAAATCCATAGATCAGCACGTAAAAATTTCGACAGAAGATCTGTTATTTTAAAAGGAATAGATGATTTATGGCAAGCTGATTTAATTGATTTCCAGACCATAAAGAAGTATAATAAAGGTTTTGCTTATATTTTAGTCGTCATTGATTGTTTCACTAAATACGCTTGGGCAATTCCTTTAAAAACAAAGACAAAAAGAGCTGTCGTTGACGCGTTTTCGGCTATTTTGACGCAAAGTGGTCGTTGCCCTCGTAACTTACAAACTGACATGGGAACAGAATTTTACAACGATTCCTTTAAATCACTTGTGCAGTCACTGAAAATAAATCACTATTCATCATATTCAACTAAAAAGGCTTCAATTGTTGAAAGACTAATTCGAACATTAAAGAATAAAATTCATATGCTTTTTAGCTATAAAGGTAGTTATAAATGGATAGGGAAAACTTTGATCGACGTTTTGAATACCTACAATAATAATGTACACCGGATTACTAAATTTAAACCAGCGGATGTGAATTCTGAAAACGAAATAATTGTTAGGAATAATATCAAAAACAGTCAAACCAGACCAAATAAAAAGCAAAAGATTAATTTTAAAATAGGTGACTGTGTACGCATAAGTAAATATAAAAGTAGTTTTGATAAAGGGTATACCCCCAACTGGTCTACAGAGATATTTATAATTAAAAAGGTTAATAAAACTACTCCAGTTACATTTCACATTCAAGATCAGAGAAAGCAACAAATATTAGGCTCTTTTTATCAAGAGGAATTGCAGAAAACGAAATATCCTAATGTTTATTTAATTGAAAGGGTAATAAAAAAAATGGGACGCAAACTCCTTGTCAAGTGGTTGGGTCTTTCAGATACCGAAAATAGTTGGATTAATAGCAATTCAGTTGTACAATAATATAAGTGCAGCTTTATACATATCATTATCATTATATAAAAAGAAATGCTAGGAGGAGGACTTATAAACAATTTGATTAATAACTTACCTGTAGAACTTCACTTACCGGGATACAACTATTGTGGACCAGGAACAAAATTAAAAAAAAGATTGGCAAGAGGCGATAAAGGAATTAATCAGTTGGACGAAGCTTGTAAGCACCACGACATTGCATATACAAATTATACGGATTTACCTAACCGACACAAAGCAGACCTGCAACTGTTGGACATGGCTAAAAAACGCTTGCATTCAAAAGATGTGGGAAAAGGAGAAAAATTAGCTTCGTGGTTGGTTAGCAAAGTTATGAAAGCTAAAGTAAAAACAGGCTCTGGAGTTAAAAAGTTTAAATCAATGGTTTCGAAAATAAATTCAAAAATAAACAAAATGAAACCAAAAAGTCATACATCGTTAATCAATTATGCTTATAAAGCTGCTAAAAAAGTTATTCCAAAATGTGGAAATTTCCGACTTCCACGTGTCATACCGATTCCCAAAACTGGTGGGATATTACCTTTGATACCTATTTTCGCGGGTTTGTCTGCTCTTGGTGCTTTAGCTGGAGGTGCAGCTGGCGTAGCTAAAACAGTAAATGAGTATAAATCAGCTCAAAAGAACTTGAATGAGCTGGAGCGTCACAACAAAACAATGGAAGCAATTGCTATAGGAAAAGGTCTTTACATCAAACCGTATAAAAAAGGCAGCGGTCTATTTATAAACATTAAAAAAAACTAGTCCGTAGGCTACCCCGACGTGCTCTAACAAATATTGATATCATTAACCATTCTCATGATATACCATATTTCCGAGGAGTCTATATGAGAGATATGATGCCTCATAAAGCAAAACCGATCGAGTGTGGTATTGTTAACTTAGATAGTTATATGAACAATGGTAGTCATTGGGTAGCCTATGTAAAACTTAATAACTACTGTGAATATTTTGATAGTTTCGGTGATTTGAAGCCTCCTAAAGAAATAGTGGAGTATTTAGGTTCGAATAATATTTATTATAATTATGCTCGGTATCAGAATTTTAACAGTGTTAATTGTGGTCATTTGTGTATATTTTTTTTAAGGAATTTTTGGAATAAATATAGTATATAAACATTCATCCCTTGTTTCATTTCGTCATTTCCACGATGTCTTTTACTTTATCCATAACTGGTAAAAGTTCAATATTAACCACAAATTATTTACCAACTTTGGAACTGGATGGTGATTATGAGTGTTCTTTATTACATTTCTCCACCTTCAATTCTATACCAAATATTACAAAAAATAACAACAAATTTTATTATGGTAATGGTGAGGTTGTAGAAATTCCTGAAGGAACTTACGAGCTTCACGATATATATGACTTTATTAAGGCTAATATAAAAGGTTGTATGTTCAAATTATTTTGTAATAACAACACTCTTAAAACCACAATATACTGCACAAAGGATATTCATTTTGAAATGCAAAATTCTCTTGGAGATTTATTGGGCTATGGTAAAGTTCTTCTGAAAAGTAATAAATTACATGAGTCTCCCTTTCCTGTAAACATTTTATCAACAACAGTGGTACGCATCGAATGTGATATTGTTAGCGGTTCATATATCAACGGAAAATCAAGTCACATAATACATGAATTTGTTCCAAATGTGCCACCAGGTTATAGAATAATAGAAATACCAAAGAACACAATATACTTTCCAGTCAATAGACACTCTATTAATAGTATTAACATAAGGATTTTGGATAGCCTCAATAACCTTATCGATCTTCGTGGTGAAGAAGTACAATTGTATTTGCATATAAGAAAATATGATCGATTACAATAAAAACAGTATTCCACACATTCAAAAGATTAGTGGTTATCGTGCGATCCGAAAGAGAACACTTGCTTGTGGTAAAAGACAGAAATTATCTGAAGAGAATAAACAATTTTTGAAATTGATTGGGCTGTTGAAATGAATATCTTAAATATTACGAATACCCCTGTTTATGACAACTCGATAGAATGTATTGAAACTCATTCATACAAGCCTTACATAACAAGCTTCAACAGAAACGATGAAATAAGAATTCCAATAAACCAACAAGACTTATACATACTTCCAAGTGCAAGCACTTTGTATTTGGAAGGGATCGTCAATGTTTTCAAAAATGATAACAAGGATAGAGCGCCGTCATTTCATTTTACCAATAACTCACTTATGTATCTGTTCCAAGATATACGCTATGAATTGAACGGTGTTGAAATAGATAAAGTAAAGAATGCGGGCATTACTACTACTATGAAATCTTTATTATCTATGAATGACATCGAATCGAAGATATCTCAAGCATGGGGATGGGATATACAAGGCGTTAAAAATGATATTGGCGGTCATTTTTCTGCATCAATTCCACTTAGTCACATACTTGGATTTGCTGAAGACTATAAAAAAGTAATAGTAAATTGCAAACATGAGCTTGTTTTATTGCGAAGTAATACAGACCTTAACGCTTTAAAACTTAACACCGGTGAAACTGTGCGAAGTATTGAAATACATAAAATAATTTGGCGCATGCCTCATATTAAAGTATCAGACAGAGAAAAGGTTAAGTTACTTAAACTTCTTGAAAAAGATAGACCTATACAATTAGCGTTCAGAAATTGGGATATCTATGAATACCCATTACTTCCGAAGACTACGAAACATACTTGGTCTATAAAAACTTCAACACAAATTGAGAAGCCTCGATATGTGATTCTTGGACTACAAACTAACAGAAAAAATGACGTGTCTAAGGATATGTCCAGATTTGACCATTGCAACTTGCGTGACGTTAAAGTTTATTTAAATTCTACCTATTATCCGTACGAAAGCTATAATACAGATTTCGCAAAGCATTCTTTTGCTTTAATATACGAGCAGTTCGTAAATTTTCAACAGTCTTACTATGGTCGTAGATCTAGTTGTTTGTTAAGTGCTCAAGAATATAAAGACATTGCGCCATTATTCGTAATAGATTGTTCGAGACAAAACGATAACATAAAAACTGGACCCGTAATTAATATTCGCCTGGAGCTGGAGAGTCATAAAGAAATACCAGATCAGACGTCGGCATACTGTTTAATATTGAACGATTGTATCGTAGAATACAAACCTTTGAGTAATATTGTTCGCAAAATATCATGAGTTCAACTATTTTTGTTGACGTTCAAGGTTTTAAAGACTACCGTGGTAATTTCATAATAAAGGAGCTAGCGTTATCTACGAAGGAATTTACTCAAGTCTTTTTGATAAAGCCCCCATATCCGTATTCAAAGTTAACACCAGAAGAAAAAAGAAGAGTTAGGTGGATTGAAAGAAATAGAAATATTTATTGGAGCGAAGGAAATATTGACTACAGGGAATTCAAAAGATTAATTATTCCGATTTTACAAAATAAAACTATAGTAATGAAGGGGGTAGAAAAGCAGAAATGGATAAAAGACTTGTGTGATAACTGTATCTTGATAGACATCGAAGCTAAAGGCAGTCCTAATTTTGCAACGTTGTATGAAAATTATTGTAAATGTGCTTCTAGTTTTAATTGTTTAAACCATAATAATGTCTGTGCTCTCAGAAATGTTATATGTATTAAAAAGTGGTGCATTGAAAATAATATGTCAATTACAGATTTTTAAATAAATAAAGTATATTAAGTAAGTCTTTTATTTCTAACGATACCTCATAATGTGGGATAAAATCAAACAACAGTTTGCCTCAAAGTGTAGTATAATGAAATAAGAATAGGACACAGATATTTACAATTATCAAATGAGAATAAAGAATATTAAACATTTAAGACAAACTATTTACATCAGTACGCTCTTTTATTTACAATGTATCTCCGAAGGATTATATGTAACTAGAGAAGTTACACACAATTCCTACGCGAGAAATTTAATTTATGAAATTATAGATTATGATTATAGCCTTAGAAATTATAGCTATAACCACACAATGATTTGGAGATCTTATTAATCAAACCCTCCGTTTGGTCTAGTATAGGGTCCATATTCTCAGTGACCACGTATTGTGCAGACACCATTGAGTCCTCTAACATTTCATTAGATCTCTCCATATCTATTATTTCAATTTTGATTAAGCGCCGTCCTCGCGTAGGCGCACTCTTTACTATAAACGAGTGGCAATCTCTCAGGAAGGAGCTTCTTTTTTGTTTCCTCCTCCGAGTGATCCTCTTCATCGCCTTTAAAACTTTGCGTTGCAAAGGCGAATCAGGTCTGTCTTCACTCGAAGGCCTCCTCACGAACTCCTCCGTGAACCCTTCCAGAGGATCTTGAGCGTCTTGCCACATCGCTCGCTGTTCATTCGCAACAGAATTGTCATCGGGAATATAGGTGATTTGTGAAGAAGTGTTCTGAAATTAATTAGAATTATCGTGAGATACATTACTTATTACTTACAAACCCCCCATCTTCACTGTGGTAGGTAGACATATTTATTACTCACCATGATAACTGACGTTCACTTAGTTTCGTGTTTTCACAAGAATTAATTGTTGATGCAAATAAGCGATTATATATATACCAGTCATATTTTGCTGTAGGTGTGTGTATGTGTTTGCGTTTGTATTGACCTACATCTGTAATTTTGTCTGACATAGCAGAAAGACGAGTTAAATTACTAGGACTTCGGACTCATCAATAACATGTCGCGACTTGCTATTTTTGCATTACTCACAGTTCTAGGCATCACATTTCTTTTTGTCTGACATAGCAGAAAGACGAGTTAAATTACTAGGACTTCGGACTCATCAATAACATGTCGCGACTTGCTATTTTTGCATTACTCACAGTTCTAGGCATCACATTTCTTTTTGTCTGACATAGCAGAAAGACGAGTTAAATTACTAGGACTTCGGACTCATCAATAACATGTCGCGACTTGCTATTTTTGCATTACTCACAGTTCTAGGCATCACATTTCTTTTTGTCTGACATAGCAGAAAGACGAGTTAAATTACTAGGACTTCGGACTCATCAATAACATGTCGCGACTTGCTATTTTTGCATTACTCACAGTTCTAGGCATCACATTTCTGTTTATACAATTACAATTTGATGAGTGAGTTTACAATTTTATTAGGTTCAATGATAACTATAGAACAGTTAGGAAGATGTATTTAAAATAAAAATGCAGTTGTTAATGTATAAACGTTTATATTTATGTAATATTAAAATAATTCTGGGTACCGTTATTACATTCTAATCTTATTAAACTTATCTTAAATACAAATTACAAATTGACATTTGCGTAGAAAACATTACAATACAAAACATTACCTAAATTGAGAAATATGGAAACACAAACACTACAAAAACTATAGTACAATAGGTGGTCTTATTTCTAACACATTACATTATTTACTTATAACTCTATGTCTATTTTAATCCAGAAATCCGAAAAACGTAGATAAATGTCAACTTACTGGGTTTTCAGTAATAAAAACATTCATAACTTACAAGTGAAAATTGTGAGGTTTACAGTGAAAACAACATTCATAACTTCTAAGAAAATATAAATGGATGAATACTAAGATAAAGTATCCCTGTGACCCCATGATAAAGTTGAAATTTTATTTTTTAGTATGATACGTTTGTCGTCATTACCTGACAGGGCAATTTTGTTCTGTTCCTGTGTAAATATATCGTGTTTAAGGGACTTAAAAATTATATTCTTCTTTCGTAGAAAAGCATTTGTTTTTAATATGTTAGAGTAATCTTTAAAGTAAACTTTTTTTATTACTTGTTTCTGTATGCCTTTTGCTTTCTTTAATTCATCTTGCAGTGTTTTAATACAATATAATTTCGACCTTAAACCTACAAACTCTGAAATTAAATTTCCACCTAGTTCATCTTTAAACAAACCTGGTACTTTTTTGTTCTGATCTGGAATACCGTAAGAGTTATTTTCAGGATAATTACTAGTATCAAAATACTGAAGAAAATGTGATTTTAAATCTTTGTAAAAATCTTTGCTTTCTATAGAATAAAGAAAACTGTCTGTATCTGTATAGCAAAGCTTTATCTTTTCAGCATAAAAAGGTTTCATTACCGAGTAATGAAAATCAAACATATGGCTTTTCGATGTTTCCAAAACAGAAAAGCCTATGTATATAGGTTTGTCCAAAATAATTGATTCCGGTTTCATTTGAACTGCTACAAAATTTTCTGTAAAAATAGTAGCACTATGAAAGTTTGGTCGAGCTATCAGTTGCTCAGCTGATAAACTTTTCTTCGTTTTGTTTTCCTCATCACTCCACTTATTGACCAATTTTACAGTGACTCTCTTCTCAGTGTCCTCCAAGGTTTTTCCAAATATACTATTGTTTAGTAATTTGAAAAAATCTTGTTCAAAGGTAGAACTCGCTTGTTTTCGTAACTCTGTGTTCATGTCAATGTATTGCTTTAAATAAGGACTCTGATTGAATTGAATTACTCTATGTATTTTTTTTAACAATAACCCATGTTTCAAACATGTTTTTAGATGAACAAAATGGATAACATAAAAATATTTTTCGTATAAATTTGGAATTAATTTTGAAGTTTTTGAACCTGGCGGAGTAAATTTTTGAGCACAGAATGGAAAATCGTTATGATCATCATGCAAATACTCAGGATATTCCAAGTCAACTTCTAGTATATATCCAATGTCCCCGTCAGTTGGTACATTTCGAAAGTCAATTCTATCAATTTCTTGTTTATTCAATAATTTAAAATTTGAATGGGGCAAAGAGGCACACATCGCATAACCATACAGGTTATTACAATCAATGTAAACTAAGAAATTGTCTTTCTCTATTGGATTATAAGTTTGTAAATACTTATTATTGGCCTTTGAATATCTTGTAGAACATAAACATATACCACCACGTATACCTTTTTGAATCATTCTTAATATTTCCAAATTACTTATTAATTCTAATTTCACGTTTGTTTTTAAAAGCATAGCATCGAAACTTAGGCTAGGGGCTGTTACATAAAAGGCTGGATCTAATTTATAATTTGTCTTACATGTTTCTCGAAAACTTTCGAAGACATCCGCTAATAAGAGTACGTCCGACTTTAGATATAAATCAGTGTATTCTCCTAGATTTAATAATTTAAAAGATTTCCAAACTCTTTTTGCATGTTCATAATCTGTTTCGGATATATTACTATTAAATAATTTGTTGAAAAAACAGTCGTGTGGTGGTAGTTCTTGGTCTTCAAACGAACTCCAACTAGTCATATAATCGTAAGGATATACACCTTTACGTCGTAACAAGTCAAAATGCTTCTGAGATGGGAAAAATCGATGGAGGTGTTTGAAATCACTATCATTCAAGCTAGCAACCAGTTTCTCTAAGCTTGTCCCCAAAAATTTAAAAGAATCAACAAAACGAACAGGTACGATATCCTTGTCATTAATTTGAAAAAGTTTAGTAAACGATATATAATTTTCTTTAGTCTTTGCTATCACTTGTATTCTACCTGGTAACTCACCTAATTGTCGTATAAAAAGATGACTATCATAACCTGCCAAATTATGAAAGAATATAGGAATAAATTTTGGCAAACGGAACTTGATATTGCAATATGAATGAGCTGCACCGCGGTAACGTCCTGTAAGATGACAGTGATCTCTGACTTTATCGTCAAATAATATTTGATCGCAAAGAAAACATTTTGATGAGTTAGTAAAATGAACTTTGTCTTGATCTGTTAAAGACTTTGGTAGTGGCGACTGTAAAATATTATAAATAATAACTACATCCGCTAATAAATGTTCTAAGAACTTTTCTACACAGGAGGGACCGCGATAAGAAACGTACTTGTTGCGTGAGCTATCATAGGAACATACAATGTAGTATCCAAATGCAGCAGGCACATGTTTTTGCAACGACGATGTGCAGTCTCCATAGTTTGACTCAGATGGTATTAACAATGATTCGAAATCTGCGTAAATAACAAAAGGTATATTTTGCATTCGTTCGAAATGTTCAAATTGTAGTAGATTTCCCTTTTTTGGTAAAATTGTTGCTACACCACTACAAAGATGAGATTCTAATTTATCATTGTCATCAAAAAATAGCATACAATCTTCGCACAAATATATTTTAGAATGGTGTTTAGTCAATTGTTTGCGAAGTAATTTAGATAAATCTTTGATTAGACAGTAATGAGTACGTTTTCCATTCTCAAGAAAAAGCATGTTAACGTGGTGTTTTTTTCGAAATTCACTTTTGTATAGTGGTCCGACAACTTGACTGTTATTTTTGAGACCATAAATGTTAACACTAATACGAGGATTATTTTTTTCAAAAATTTTAATATCTGAAAACCCCACCGGAAACGAAATATCTCTAACATTGAGTACACTTTCAAAATGTGGATAGGCTGAAGTTCGCTGCGCATTATTTTTTACAGGAAAAAGTGAAGCCACGACACACCATAAAAAACAATAATCGTCAAAATTTTGAATATTGACGCATGCTTTTTTGTGTTTTATTGTCTTAGGTAAATCTATATAACTTGAGGCTCTCATAGGGTTGTATTTATTTATGTTTACTTCCAGGTATAGACTTTTCAAATAAGCCCAACCGCTATCTCTTTCTTCAAATTCTTCGACTTTTTTACACAACAAACTAGTTATATTTGAAAATAAATCAAGAAAGTCATAATTTTGGTGCAAAATAATGTTTTCGGTGGCAAAAGATTTAACGGCAACTGACTCATTTTTATGCAAAAAAAATTGACAAAACAACTCGAAATTCACTTTCAGATTAGTATGACTTTGAATTCGTGATGATAGTAACAGACTTACTCGTCCGCGCAAATGAGACAAAAATTCAACGGGTGTGTACACACGAACCGGTTGTTCAGGTACCTCGCTATTGCGAGCAACACCATCGCATCGAATTCGATATGACGCTATACGACTGCGGAAAGCGCTATGAACTTTTTCAATGCCTTCACTTTCAACAACCGAACTATTGTCTTTGTGTAAAATACTTTTTAAGTGAGCAGAGAAAGCCCTATTTTTAATGGATATGTTACACACTGAACAGAATATAGTCTTCGACATAATGAATTTGTTTTCACTGTGTTAGCCGATGAAGTGACTAATGTAGGTAAATACACCGTATATAAACTAATGGTAAACTAAGAAGTTAAGTATATGAAAAAAAGTAAAACGAATATTAATTGACCAAAATATAATTTACTGTGGAAGGAACATTAACTAGTTAGGTACCCAGCTTAATATAATCAATTACTTACATTTTCTTTTTGTGATTATAAAATGTTCCCTCCTCAGTAAATTTTGTTTTAGCAATTTTAACGAATTGCTTCAATGCAAGGAATTCCTCAGACTCCGAGTCACCCTGCAATCGTAACCAAACGATTGCCTTGTCGCACTTCTCCAAACCAGCAAGGTCGCGTACCTCTTCCGTGCTGTAGAGTCGTAACTCCGCCACCAACCCACCGTTGAGCTGCGCCGTGCGACGAGTCACGCCGCCAGGTACTCGACGCGTCAAGACGCTCTCGACTTTACTTGGGTTGCGGACTGGAACCTCTTCGTCCGACTCTGTGTCGAACAACCACTCGGAAGCTTCGGTCGAAGAGGAGGATGCCACCTGTTGCTTGGAAGGCACCGACTTCGTCTTACTTTTCTTCTTGGAGCTAGAGGAATTGAAAACATAATTTATAATTATTGTAGTTTAACATCTACATTTCGTAGACGTAAAATAGCGAACTAATAAGTAATAGAAAATTAAAGTCACCTTACGACTTCTTCGTCAGTGTCAAAGAAAAGGCTTGACTGGTTCTTAGCAGCGCGCTTGGTATACTTGGCTTCAGACCTGAAATGTGAAGAATACCAATACTGTATTAAGATAAGATTTTATGTGTGGAAAATAATTTCCTGGCAAACACAACATATTATAACAAACATTCAGCGAAGCAAGTTAAATTTAAACAAAGTGGAAAGACGATAAAAACTTACGAACATTGTTTGGGTCGATTTGTTTTTCCGATGTAGATTTGAATCTCGCTGGTTCTTCAGGTAGTAGTGGGTAGGTACTACGTTAGCACTATTATCGGTGAGTAGTGACTTAGAAAGCACCTTGGAGCACTGGTGAGGTGACTACCATTTTACCGCTTTTTATTACAAGTAAACTGCAAAACTAGCAATAATTGAACAGGAGTGACCAACCTTTCTTATTATTTATAATTATCCATTCTATATAAAACCGATTAGTATTATTAAAAACACTACTGTAAGTAATTTTGTGTTCATGTAAATAGACATGGAACGAGTATTTTTATTCACCATAATAGAAGTATGCATTTATATTATGTGCATCCGTTATATTTGCTGACAAAAGATGCCAATTAGCACTTATAATATTACAATATGTCATCAATTTTGTTTTGTTAAATTAATTATTAAAAATGACACCGAATGTGCTAATCTAATGCCTGTGAGCGTGTGAACGTGTGTCTAATTGCTGACTCTAAGCATCACATGCAACATAAAGACTATTTCATAAGAATGAAAATTATTTAATACTAGTTTTAGCCCGTGACTTCGTATGCGTAGGATTAGTATAATTATAGCTTTTATGTTATTCTGATGTATGAGCTATGAGGTTATAATACATTCAGTAGTTTTTGCGTGAACGAGTAACAAACATACAAACTTTCTCGTTTATAAACGTTTATCAGCGATTCATAATAATCACAACAGCCTTGGGACACATGGTCTCTTCTTGTCAACAAAGGAGGTTTTTTAGATCATAGTCCGCCACGCTGCTTGCCCAATGCGGATTGGTGGATGGAGTATATGGTGATCAATACTCTTTGTTGATCAGAGTATTTGAAAGTTACAAACAATAAATAGGTTTGCTGTATTACCAAGATTACGGTATTAACAATGTATGTATAACATAACAATCAGGATGATTACCTATACATAAACTATGAGTTTATTTTCATAACAATTTATCTTGGAAGCCTATTAAATAACAATATCTTTATTCACATATTAAATCATAGTTATTATAACGTGAGTACGAAGCCTTATTATTTAAACTGAACTCGTAATCGGAGACCTGATCAATTTTATTAAATTTAATATAATTCATTTCATATTTGTTATTGCTGATAAGTGAATTTTCATGGGAATGCTTTGAAAACTGATTGGCTAAATAATATATAAAAGCCGTGATTATTTATCAGTAATTCAGAGCATGTCTTGACAGTGATCGAAAAACACAAGTGTTTTCCTCTGGCTCGAGGGTTCACGTTTGACGACGTTAGAGTGTATTTTGACACAGTTATTTAGCCGGGGATAAAGTCCTGGAAGCCAGGAAGCCCCAAGTTGTTAAGTTCTGTGATCATTATTGCGCTGCTATACCTAGTTAAATGCCTCCATAGCCTGAGATAGAAAACCTTGAAAATGTGTTTAGTAAATTGCAATCAAACATGCTAATGTATACCGCTTTCGGTCAAACCACACAAGTGTTTTCCTTTGGGTTGAGGATTCACGTTTGACAAGGTTAGAGTGTATATTGACACAGATACTTGGCCGGGGATAAAGTCCTGGAAGCTAGGGAGCCCCAAGTTGTTAAGTTCTGTGATCATTATTGCACTGCTATACCTAGTTAAATGCCTCAATAGCCCGAGGTTGAAGACCTTGAAAACGTGTTTAGTAGACCGAAATCAGGTATGCTAACTTATGAAGTTTGCGATCGAACCACACAAGTGTTTTCCTCTGCATTGGGGGCTTAAGTTTGACGAGGTTAGAGTGTATATTGACACAGATACTTAGCCGGGGATAAAGTCCTGATAGCCAGGGAGCCCCAAGATGTTAAGTTCTGTGATCATTATTGCACTGCTATACCGAGTTAAATGCCTCCATAGCCTGAGATAGAAAATCTTGAAAATGTGTTTAGTAAATTGCAATCAATCATGTTAATGTATACCGCTTTCGGTCAAACTACACAAGTGTTTTCCTTTGGGTTGAGGATTCACATTTATCGAGGTTAGAGTGTATATTGACACAGATAAATACTTAGCCGGGGATAAAGTCCTGGAAGCCAGGGAGCCCCAAGTTGTTAAGTTCTGTGATCATTATTGCACTGCTATACCTAGTTAAATGCCTCAATAGCCCGAGGTTGAAGACCTTGAAAACGTGTTTAGTAGACTGAAATCAGGTATGCTAACTTATGAAGTTTGCGATCGAACCACACAAGTGTTTTCCTCTGCACTGGGGGCTTAAGTTTGACGAGGTTAGAGTGTATATTGACACAGATACTTAGCCGGGATAAAGTCCTGATAGCCAGGGAGCCCCGAGATGTTAAGTTCTGTGATCATTATTGCACTGCTATACCGAGTTAAATGTCTCCATAGCCTGAGATAGAAAATCTTGAAAATGTGTTTAGTAAATTGCAATCAATCATGTTAATGTATACCGCTTTCGGTCAAACTACACAAGTGTTTTCCTTTGGGTTGAGGATTCACATTTATCGAGGTTAGAGTGTATATTGACACAGATAGATACTTAGCCGGGGATAAAGTCCTGGAAGCCAGGGAGCCCCAAGTTGTTAAGTTCTGTGATCATTATTGCACTGCTATACCTAGTTAAATGCCTCAATAGCCCGAGGTTGAAGACCTTGAAAACGTGTTTAGTAGACTGAAATCAGGTATGCTGACTTATGAAGTTTGCGATCGAACCACACAAGTGTTTTCCTCTGCATTGGGGGCTTAAGTTTGACGAGGTTAGAGTGTATATTGACACAGAAAGGTACTTAGCCGGGGATAAAGTCCTGAAAGCCAGGGAGCCTCAAGATGTTAAGTTCTGTGATCATTATTGCACTGCTATACCGAGTTAAATGCCTCCATAGCTTAGGATAGAAAATCTTGAAAATGTGTTTAGTAAATTGCAATCAAACATGTTAATGTACACCGCTTTCGGTCAAACCACACAAGTATTTTCCTTTGGGTTGAGGATTCACATTTATCGAGGTTAGAGTGTATATTGACACAGAAAGGTACTTAGCCGGGGATAAAGTCCTGAAAGCCAGGGAGCCTCAAGATGTTAAGTTCTGTGATCATTATTGCACTGCTATACCGAGTTAAATGCCTCCATAGCTTAGGATAGAAAATCTTGAAAATGTGTTTAGTAAATTGCAATCAAACATGTAAATGTACACCGCTTTCGGTCAAACCACACAAGTATTTTCCTTTGGGTTGAGGATTCACATTTATCGAGGTTAGAGTGTATATTGACACAGATAGGTACTTAGCCGGGGATAAAGTCCTGGAAGCCAGGGAGCCCCAAGTTGTTAAGTTCTGTGATCATTATTGCACTGCTATACCTAGTTAAATGCCTAATAGCCGGAGGTTGAAGACCATGAAAACGTGTTCAGTAGACTGAAATCAAGTATGCTAACTTAATGATGATCGAAACACACAATATTGTTGTCCTTCGATATAACAATTATGATTTATAGTTGATACCTAATGTTATAAAATACGACAAGCCACTTCGCAAAAATTAAAACTTCTTCATGATTTTCACTACTATTATTGGACATCCTGGCACACTTTTTTACGACATTGATCGATGATTTATAACTTTCAATTTAATATTTCATTGGAGTGTCTAATTCACTTCGCATTTTAAATCAGCCTTTTAGTAAATCACCTACACAGAACAATGTGATGCAAAACTGCAAAACTTAAGACCACTTCGTGATTTTCACTACTGTTATTGGGCATCCTGGCACACTTTTTTACGAAATTGATCGAACGATAGTGAGATCAATGGAGTGCTAAAAAAGTGTGCCAGAATGCCCAATAATACCCTACTCACCTCTATTAACCACGAAAACAGCTCAACATTACAACCTTTCTCACCGCAGACGGGACATATTAAAACTTTTTCGCTGACCACTTTTTATCGAAAACCAAAAAAGCATCTCAAGGATTCTCTGTGGCACAAAAAACCAACTTACCTCACGCACAACTCGCGAACATATTACTGGCACACAACAAAAAATAAAGCAATTTTGACAGATCGGGGTGACAAGATGGCGGACGCGTGCTGTCAAATCGGTCCTTGTATCCCTTGGTTAATTTCGTTTGGTTTTTCGACGGGTTTTATTGGTATTTTTGACGTGGTTTAACGTGGTTTCGGTTGGATGCGCGGGCGCAAGCTACTCGCGCGGTGTCTATGAAGCAACTGAGTTAAGTAAGCCTGTCTGAGGTCTCGCCTTGAATATCTTATTTTGTAAAGGTGTGTACATTCAGGTGTACGCCGACCTCTTTAGATGCCTAGTTAAGTGTTTACAATGTTTTGAATAAAATGTTTTCTTTTTGTAAATATCGGTGAGAAACGACAAAAACAGAAAAATAAACCACATACCAGGTAGGAGAGACTGAAGAGGGAAGACTAGCTACAATCGAAATTGATGAAACTGTTAAGCTATCTCAGAAAATCAACATAAAGTACTCCCCGTGTCACAGCTCTTCTTACTCTTAATCTAACACCAAGGTAAGTTGTGACAACTGTGCAGTTACACTATGAATACAATTAAATTATACACAATCATTTCATAATAATAGTCTTTATAATTCGACCCACTGCTGGGACACAAAGCCTCTCCTTGTGATCGAAGGAGGTTTAGGCAGTAGTCCAGCACGTTTGCCCAATGCGGTTTACTTACTTCTAACTTTCTTGCTCATTTTTCATACAAAACTTACAGTGGTTCTAGTGCTATTTGTGATCGGGAACTAACACTCAGAAACTGTGGTAGTCTTTGACGATTTTAAAGTACTTAGTACAAAGTACACGAGCAGCCCGAAAAATGGACTTTTCATTTATCGTGCTGTTCATATTTATTTATTTTAGGAAAATCAACAAATCTTACATTCTTAGAGTTAATTAATGGTCGCCACGGCATGCGTAAGCATATATGGATTCGATGTTACAAAAGCTTAAGTAAATTTGTTTTAAAATAAGTTTTTAGGAGGCTAAGTAATAAAATAAAAAAGAACAAAATCAGAGCTTGAAGGACCCGAGCGTGAGACAATTTATAATCTCTCGTCTAGACCTTGCCGTCTTGTCAGCAAAAATATCTATCTTATTTTAAGTAGAGCATTGTATTGACGTTGGAGTCTATTCATGGGACATATTTGATAAAACGTGGCAATTTTAAGAACATAATATAGATCTTTTGACTGATTTTTGATTTGACGCGAAAAAATAACTGCACACGCTATCCAATCTTT
This sequence comes from Elophila nymphaeata, assembly GCA_955850985.1. NCBI lineage: Eukaryota > Metazoa > Arthropoda > Insecta > Lepidoptera > Crambidae > Elophila > Elophila nymphaeata. The sequence continues at coordinate 24,947,948 of OY039066.1, forward strand.
GACAACTTCTCTCATATGACAAGAATAGGGTCTGGAGTCCATAGACAAATCAACTTAACAAGAGCAAGTTACTAAGAGCAAAGTAAGCAATGTTTAACTCAATTATGAATACGCCTTTACCACAAGTTGCTCGAGCTTCGAAGGCTGCGTAGCCATTCAATAACAAATGTACTAAGTCCCACTAGACGTTACAGAACAATACACCGCATGATTAAGTAACAAGGTATATAATGCTGCGAAGATAGAAGCGATGTGTCCGCAATGAGTTGCGAAATTTGAATTCTCTTATAAAAGTTTGTCTCTTGAAACTGTTTTTGAGTTATATAATAAAGGATTGATAACAAAACTAGATGTTTATTAGCTATAGATTTATAATGTCGAATCGACTAGGGTGAGACCAAAAAATGCACAAATGTGTGAGTGATGCACTTAGGTGTGTGAAAAGTAATACTACAGTCTACGACACGACTAGTAATACGACAGTTGCTGTCTTTTCTACGTGACTGACAGGCCGACTTAGGCCGCCTGCGTGTTCGTGAAATGGTCTCGTCTATCTATCTCGCTCTAATATACGCGTTAGTGTGCTCTTTCTCTTTTAGATTGCCGATCTACAGTTTCCTATATACATAGTAATGAGGATAATTAGTTTCTAAAGTGTCATTGTTAAAAGTGGCCATTTGATGCCATCAGAGTAGAATATTATCACCCCATATCCTGCAATGGACGTCGTAGAAGGCGACTAATGGATCAGCAAAGGGGTATTGATCACCTTATACTCCGTCCACCAATCCGCATTGGGCAAGCGTGGTGGACTACTGCCTAAGTATCCTTCGATGACAAGGGGAGGCCTTGTGTCCCAGCAGTAGGTAAAATTAGGTCTTTTCTTGCTTTCTTTCTTCTTCTTTATAATAAAGACCCTATGATGATTGGATAGACTGTTGATATGGCAAGGATGTGAATATCGAGCGACGAACACAAATAAAATTGAGCGAATAATGATAATTTATGATAGTATGGGTTTTTATACAAATATTACTATAGTCTAATTTTTAAAGAAAGTGGTACCGAAAATTTTGACTGCTTTCTATTGGTCCACGTAATTAATATAAGGTCCGTTTCACACAAACGCCACAAGATCAGCTTGTATGATAAATGTGCAATAAACAAATATTGTTAGAGCAGTTTATTATTCACGTGTCTGCAGAAAGTTCACCAGAGGAAGTGACGACGATACTTTTTAGATTACAAGAATTATCAATATTGTTTTGAACAAAGGCATTGGCCCCGACCCTAACACGACCCATCTTACTCTGTCAATATCGGAAATATGCGAGAGACATACTTAGGGGCCTTATCGCGCTATTTACAACGTTTTTACCGAAGCCAAATCGTTATCGTTCTCATACATTTTGACAACAGTTTGTCAGCTGTCACCTGTCAAAATGTATGAAAACGATAAATATTTGGTTTTGGCAAAAACGTTGTAAATAGCGCGATAAGGCACCACTACTCTTTTGTTAAAAAAATCAGACTGTAGAGGGTTGAGTTGAAGCGAAGCTGATCCGTTTCCAAGTTGATATGTGTATTATGAGCTTTAAACGTCTCATTACTGTAGGTTTATCTGGTTGTCCGGAAGGCGGTAAAATTTTCAAAAATAAACTACACAATAACACTTTTTTAAATTGACCAACTTAAAACGACGATGCCACTGTCAGGCAGATCAGAGCGACTAATTAATGCAATACGTCTTTGTGTCACAGTAAAAGTTTAAATTCCGACTAAGGCTTGTGGAGGCTTTTTGAGTAAGGACTTTTTGTGTTTTTTTTTTAGTAGTAATAATAATAATATATTTCTACGCTCACACCAATTATCTAACTGAAATTAAGTATCTTTAAGAGCTTGTGTTATGGATACTAGATAACGGCGGCGTCAAATATACAGCCTGCCTACGTAAGCAGTCAGCGCAACCTATAGACGCGGCGACACTGACGTGACATTCGCGTGCCGCCAACTCTGTCCCATTCTCTATCCCGTGGTGCTTTGGCAACCTTACTCACAACACTACAAAAGTGTAGTATTATTTGGAGATTGAGGTGCTACCTCAGTGCAGGCGCTTGAAATTCGAGCGCCTTGTCTGCTGTGCTCTACCTCGTCTTTTTATTTTTATGAATGAATAGTTAAATAAAATTAAATAATGCAAGGCTGGTAATAAGGTGTTTTCAAACTTTGAATTCATATGTACGTTTAATCCACGCTTTAACGGTGAAGTAATACATCGTAAGGAAATCTGCACACACCTATGAAGAAATTCGTAGGTTGTGTGTGAAGTCGACCAACCCGCACTTGGCCAGCGTGGTTGACTAAGGCCTAATCGCCCCTAATGTGAGGTAGGCTTGAGCGCCTCGGTGGGGACATTATATGAGCTGTTAGTGTGTGTGAATGCAAGGCTTCTTCACACCTACGCCTCTTTCGATTCCGATGCCGTCATAGTAGAGTGGTTAGTAATGCAGTGTGGGGTACAGCCAGCAATAGTAACATAGAGATACTGAAGCGATTTCAAGCGAAAACGTTGACTTCAATCTTCAATATTTCATATTATTTAAGCAACAAATATAACCTACAATGACTTAAAAATAAACACCTTCAAAGAACAGATTATCAACCACAGTATTAAATATCAAGAAAGACTATCTGGCCATAAGAATGCACCAGCTGTAAAACTCAGTGGGTGCGGATCGCTCCAGCATAAACGATTAAAAAGACATAGCGTCCTTACGCTTTTGGATTCTGCCGCAGAAAGTGAAAGCCTCCCAGTAATTGGCAAGGCTCCCTGCGAAATAAACATTATAGATAGCTATATCAGTGAAAAGCAGGGCTTATTGTTGATTGAAAACATATTGCCGTGACGCAGAATATAAAAAAGTAACGCTGTGTAGGCCATCGGGCGGTCCGGGTTCGGATTCTCGTAGATTAGATTTTTACGGACGGCAGCGTCCTCAGACCAACCCTCATTGGGAACGATTGATATCTTTCGACCGCAGCAGGGGTCACCAGTTTGTATCTATATAAACAGTTAGTATCGAGTAACTGAGAAACGGTTGATCACTGAAAAGTTCTCATGTAAACACGGAGCCGAGATACGGCACAGAAAACGTCACAATACGTAATGCAAGCCTAAATATCGCTTACGAAGTTTCCGAGGTATAGAGTATAATTGGCCCGATCATGAAATGCTTGGGCATATCTTCTGCCTAGCGATCACACAGATACGTAGATTAGACTCGCCCACAAACAGTCCACTCCGCTTGGTCATAAAAAAATAACCTTGAACCTACTGATCACTTATGACCACTACCATTTCTAGATAAAGGGCTACTCGACCAGTGGTCGAGATTTTTATGGTTACATAACATTGGTGTCCGCCGACGTGAAAAGCATCGCCAGCAGCAAGCTATCGGAGTCAGAGCCATCAAAGTTCACGATCGCTGAAGATGTGGCGCGAACCCATCCACATTCAACATTGGTGACCATCGACATTGGACAGCTCCGATCTTCGGACTGAACCTAAGGTATTTATCTATCACCACTCATGAAGGGCAAGCTATTGGAGTCAGAGTCATCAAGGTCCACGATCGCTGAAGATGTGGCGAACCCAGCCACATCCAGTGCCGACGAAGCACGGAGGAAAAGCGAGTTGAAACATCCTCTGTCCCTCATCCTAGTAACGGCCGCGCAATTGGTACGTCGTGATCATTACGAAGAACGCACGCACGACTGCAGCATTACGATCTTTTCATATCTTCCACCTAACTTCTGTTATAATTAATTTCTTTACCGGGTCTGCTAGGCCTTAGCCCTAGGTAGGCCTTAGCAGACCCGGTAAACAAATTACTTCTATAAGCAACGCCATCGATTGCAGCCGTCTGGGACGCAAAGCATGTTTACCATCTCCTTTCTTTTTAAGGACTACGCGTGCTGGTCTACGTTGTTACCGACGAACTGCTACCATTCCAAAGCGAACTAACAAAGGCAAATGGTTTATTTGTCGCACAATCAAGAAATGGAATTCCCTCCAGTACACGTGTTCTTTCCTACAATCCTGGGTCATTCAAAAGAGGCGTGAAGAAGTACCTTGCAGGTCAGCAAGGTGGCTAGCACGGCAGTTTATATCTCTAGCTAGCTATCTTTGCATTTGGACTCCACTTCTGCTTACCATCAGGTGGAATGGAGTCTTTTTTTATTATTTTATATATTTACGAAACAATGTACACAGCTTAACTAATAATTAATATACAACAACATGAACATGAAAGACAAAAATATAAATAATAATTTACTAATCAAAATGAGATTTATATTAGAATTTATCAACAACAGTAATAAGAAATTTAAATGATAAAATATTAGATAATATAATAATAATAAATATAAATTTAATATTTAAAAATATAATTTTGTATGTATTTTAAATGAAATAAAGGAATAAATATAACATAATCATAATATACATATATAATTATATACTATAAATGTATCATATGAGCATAATAGTATAAAGGTACTAACACAGTATTCAATCGAGAATAAACTCTCGACTTAACACAGTACATTATTAAGATGATGATGATGATGATGGGAGTGACAAAAATACATCCTTTACTTTTGTTTTGAAAGATTTCTTACTTTCCAAAAACTTTTTGCTTGACCTTTTTATAGCAATAAGCCTGTCTTTTGATTTGATTAAAAATGTCAGGAAGTATTAGTAGCGCCTCACCGCCCGTAATAGATGTTTATAACCTTGTTAGTTAAATTTAACTCATCCCAAAAGCGTGTATTGTCTGCCACACACGCGTGCATATAAAATTATAATTACCCGTGTGACTGCCGAAAACCTGTTGGGGTCAACGGACGAGCGAACTGCTACGGTGCATTGATATAGCAACCAAAATCTATATAGGCTACATCTTATTACGACTGCCTTTAAAAAGTAAAGCGACCAAACAGGACCAAACTCTACGTATTAATGAAGTAGCGGTTACCGAATTCCATGGGGATAATACATCCGTCTGTATATTTGTAATTTTGTAGGTAAGTATTTTTTCCACGCATATAAACGACACCAGAGGCATTTCTCGACCCTAGCTAGAGGCGAGAGATGCTAATAGTGTGCGGTAACCGCAGCCTATGAACGACACCAGAAGCGTCATTCGACCCTAGAGACGAGAGATGATAATGGTACGCGGTCACCGCAGCCTATGAACGACACCAGAGGCATCACTTGACCCTAGAGGCGAGAGATTCAATGGTGCGCGGTCACCGCAGCCTATGAACGACACCAGAGTCATCACTCGATCCAAGAGGCGAGAGATGTTAATGGTGCGCGGTCACCGCAGCCTATGAACGACACCAGAGGCATCACTCGACCCTAGAGGCGAGAGATTCAATGGTGCGCGGTCACCGCAGCCTATGAACGACACCAGAGGCATCACTCGACCCTAGAGGCGAGAGATTCAATGGTGCGCGGTCACCGCAGCCTATGAACGACACCAGAGGCATCACTCGACCCTAGAGGCGAGAGATTCAATGGTGCGCGGTCACCGCAGCCTATGAACGACACCAGAGGCATCACTCGACCCTAGAGGCGAGAGATTCAATGGTGCGCGGACACCGCAGCCTATGAACGACACCAGAGGCATCACTCGACCCTAGAGGCGAGAGATTCAATGGTGCGCGGTCACCGCAGCCTATGAACGACACCAGAGGCATCACTCGATCCAAGAGGCGAGAGATGTTAATGGTGCGCGGTCACCGCAGCCTATGAACGACACCAGAGGCATCACTCGACCCTAGAGGCGAAAGATTCAATGGCGCGCGGTCACCGCAGCCTATGAACGACACCAGAGGCATCACTCGACCCTACAGGCGAGAGATTCAAGTGTGCGCGGTCACCGCAGCCTATGAATGACACCAGAGGCATCACTCGACCCTAGAGGCGAGAGATTCAATGGTGCGTGGTCACCGCAGCCTATGAACGACACCAGAGGCATCACTCGACCCTAGAGGCGAGAGATTCAATGGTGCGCGGTCACCGCAGCCTATGAACGACACCAGAGGCATCACTCGATCCAAGAGGCGAGAGATGTTAATGGTGCGCGGTCACCACAGCCTACTAACGAGAACTGGGACAATTACTTTGTAACATTAAAAATAATTCGTTCCACGTGAAATCAAAACATAAATCTGAAATATTTTCTCTTTGAAGTTGCAAACATTGTTATTTCAATGTTGTCCCAGTTCTCGTTCATCCCGAAGTTATTTTATAATTTTCAGTCTCTTTGAACTTACAATTAATTTGTTCGTTGTTGTGAAGGTTTCAAAGAAGTTTCTGTAATTATAAGATATCTGTTTGGAACATTAAATAGAAATAATTGGATGAATAATTTAAAGAAGTGCTTCGTAACAGTCACAAAAAGTTAGCTACCAAGTGCGTGGGTGACCAACATTTTTCAAATTGTTTTTCCTACGTACCTCGGAAGGCATGTTACGCTGGTGGTCCCACTCCCGGCTGCAGTCGAAAGATATTCGTAGAAAAGTCACATCAGGGGTCAGAAATGGTGACTTGTAGAACTCTGCCACCAAGCTAACCCGTACCTGATTAACCACTCGGAGAAGAAGAAGTATGTTGCTAGCATGAAATCTCAAATAAAGAGGTAATAATATAACATTTCGTTTGTTTTGGACCAAAATTAATTCTATAGTAGTGTAAGTAACTAATGACTTATAAACTAAAACTTTTCACTGATCAATCGATCCTCACTGTGTCTTTTCCATCACCTAAAATTGGCAGAAATGGTCGTTCTATCTAATGGTATTTCATATCCACCCTAAAGACGACCGACACATAATAGTTGAAGTTGACTTATAAACTAGTGTTAGTACCTCAGTATACACTACAGTAGAGTTTGGACTAATTTATTTAAAATCGGAGAATTGTAATTCTCCGCTACTGTTTTTTGAATGCTGTTGTGACTATCTGTCACTATTCTGAGCAGCGAAGCAGTTTTCTTACGTATTATCGCGTGAAAGCCGTCCGTGCGGGCTTGCACAAACATCTCCGACGCACTACAGTGCAGAGGCAGTCCCAATGCACTCTAAAAGCATTATTGTATTGGACACGCAACACGTCCAGGGCTTTTTGGTGTAATTGACCCATAGATTGATCGTATACAGACTCTGTCAGTAAGCCTTAAATAGGGTATTTTTTACTTAATCTGTACATCCTGCAAATCCAAGGGCCAACATATTATACCTGACCGCTAGAGCCCTACGTTCCCTTCCCTATATTTACGCATCGTCCCTGCGGGGTGGTGTCAACCGCAGGGTATATCTGGGACTCGAGGGAAAGTAAAAGTCACCAGCGCTGCCTGTTAAGGCTCTCCCTGACACCAATTAACTGCCAGCAACCCACAGGGGCTACTGGCGGCAAGAAAATGACCTAGATATTTGAAAGATGACACTTTTTAATCTTAGAGACATTCAATAACAGATCAGGTCCATCTTCCCTATGTTTGTATTTAAATACTCGCAACGTTACTCACCATTAAGAAACACAACAGTAGATAAAATGAAGAGTTAAGCAAACGAGATGTGAAGAAGCAACTTGCCTGTTGGCAAGGCGAGTTTCGCTAATGTGTCTCTTACATCATCTCTCGCATTAGCTTTGCATTTGGACTACACTTCTGCTTACCATAAGGTGGATGGAATGAGGTCACTTCATCATCATATCAACCGACAAGTCCACTGTTGGACATAAGCTTCCCCCAAGGATCCAACGGACCTGCACTGCCCGCATCCAGCGGCTTCCCGCTAGGAGAAAAATGAGGTCACTTGCTAGATTTTAAATAATGCTGACAATAATATTCACATCACAACATAAGAACTTAACGCCTACTTAAATATGTTGCGCAGCATGTCGCGTCTATTCTACATTGCATTGGAATTTCACCAGTTTTCTTTTTGGCCAAACACATATTGTGAGACTTCGTTTTTAGTCCGGTACCGGTGCCGATTTCGAGGTCATAAGTTACAAAAATTCAAAAGTTTCTGAAATTTTTGCAAGTGGATACAGTTCTAGCTAAAAATATATTTGATTTTTGTGTTACATCTGGCCATTGCTTTTTCAGTAATTTAGTATTTTGTGACAAAAATTTGGGTAAATCCAGTGTTCCCGTGGGCAGATATGACACAAAAGGCTCATGTAACATGCTTAAAAAGACAAATACCTAAATTGTGACCTTAGAAACCACCAAAAATAACACAAAATCATGATTTGGGTTGGTTAAACAGTAACTGTATGCAAAATGTCACTAACTTTGATATTTTTGATACCTCCAAACCTACAAATTTTATTGTATCATATAAATATGATACAATAAAATTATGATTGAGAGTCAGCACTTTTTGTAGACTAGTATAAAAATTTTGCCGTAAATAAGAGCGCCTTTCATAAACGTATTTTCATTTCACGAGTTTTCTTCAGAGCAATTTCCTTGTTCACGAAGTACGTAACTTGGTGCATTATTAACAAAGCGCAAATTGAGCCTTACGCTGATGGTGTTAAGACGAGCATGATTAAATATTGTTAGATAGCCCGGGTCAAGAACGGTAGTGACGCAAACGGGAGCAGGATGTTTAGTGACGTTCTTTTGTCGATGATTTTTGAAGAAAATTATCGATGTCATATTTATTAAAGTTAAAAAAGTGCAGTGGAAAATAATTTAATCTATATTACGAAAATCATAAAAGCAGTAACTAGGAGGAGGCTCCTTGCATCTTGTTCCTTAATGTTAAAGGTCATGAACTCTCTTCTGCATCATTTTCTCTTGTACGGTCTTTCTCCATAATATGTTTCTGTCTCCGGCGGTGTGGAGGGTCTAGTGAACTGTAGAGTCAAGAGAGGTGTGGATCTGGTAAGACCGACTCATTGGGCTGCATCTAAGGCCTGTATTACAGAATGACACTCAGAAGTCAAACATTACTTGAGAATCGTCTGTAACTTACTATCACGCACAAAGTGATAGAGACGTAGGACGCTCAAGTCGGCGTTCATTCTTGAAACTTATTCCATAATACGAACATAAGAGGCCTTTTCCCATCTACTTTGCCGGTCACAATGAGCTTCTTGGGGTTGTCACCGTCTTTTCTTGCACTGTGTGTTCTACTCAGATTGCAGCCACGAGGATATTTTCAATTCTCGCTTATGGAGACTGTCTGAAATGCTGTCCAAGGGATACGCATATGAGAGCATTATTCTACAGCACCACATCTCAAAGGCGTTAATGCGTATGCGGTCTGCAGCTTTCAGTGTCCAAGTCTCAGCGCCATACTAAAGGATCGAGAAGACTAGAGTGTTAAGAAATAGGACACCAAAGCAACATAAATAATACAGAATAAAACAATACTGATATACAACTACAAGAAGATGTGTCCTTAAGCTGGAATGTACCAAGCGGAATTTAAACAAGTCTTATCACCCGAAGAACCCCTAGGATCGAATTCTGGACCTGATCTCTTGTGGGGTCATTCAACTTTGGCATTTTTTAATCATTATTATCGACACAATTCATCCAGGCACAATGGTAGTACAACACTAGTTCGCACAGCGCATCCGCAGTGCGCCGGCAAATCGATGCAGTTGCCTTATTTGCATAGTTTACTCTTGGTAAATACAACCCCAAACAGTAATAGCTACTTGCTTCATATTCACCTTTTATCTCTTTAAGTTTTAAAAACTTTAAATGTGGCTAGCATTCCAAGAATTTTGGCAACTCATTTCTTTGTAGCACAATCAAGAATTGAAATTCGCTGCCAGCACTCATGTTCTCTCCATTTTACAACCCTGGGTCATTCAGAAGAGGCGTGAAGAAACACCTTGCAGTTCGGCAAGGCGAGGGTAGCTACCGCGGTGGTTTGTATCGGTTACTAGCTTATCTTCGCATTTGGACTCCACTTCCTGCTTATCATCATGGGGATGGGATTATTATGACATCATCATAACAGCCTTTATAATTGGACCCACTGCTGGGACACAAGGCCTCTCCTTATCATCGAAGGAGGTAGTCCACAACGGTAGGCAGTAGTCCACAACGCTTGCCAAATGCGGATTGGTAGACGGAGTATATATATGAGGTGATCAAGTCTTCTAGTATACCTATGCTGATCCATTAGTCGCATTCTACGACACCCGTTGGAAGATTTAGGGTGATGCTATTCTACTCTGCCGGCATCACACGGCTGAAGTTATTTGCTAGGTAGACTTTATTATATAATACACCCAGGAACTAAAAAGCAAAAAAAAAATCGGTTATATTTACATACGCCTTAAAACAACGTAATACTTGGCATATTTTCTTTTAGATTATTTTTTAAATGTATGCAAAATATAACTGGGTGTTTTTTGAAGGCGTTTTTTATTTTATTTTTATAACAAAATTATTTTTTGCTTTTTAGTTATGCAACTATAAAATACAATCGATTTAGAACTTAAAGTTATCAATAATTAAAATTAAGAGGAATTTGTTTTTTTTTGTGAAAAAATTAAAAATTACTAGACAAAAATTAACACTGTAGAATATTTAGGCAACTTTGTCAAGACTTTGATCTTTAAGACATAAAAGAATCATCGAAATTAACCAACCACTTTTAAATATATCGACGCATAAAGATGGAAAAGTTGGAAAATTCCATATCAAGAATCTAAGATGTTTTAAAGGAATGCGTATTTTCAGGATTCCAAAAAACACTACTGAACCGATTCATGTAACTTTTTCATGGGACCATTTTGGAAGTTATACCCTTTCAAACAAAAGAAAAGAATTTTCAACTCTCCAGCACCAAAAGACCTCTTTTGCTTCGTAAAATCTCGAAGCAAAAACGCTTCTTGCTACGAGCTCCGAACAAGACAGCAAAGTTTAATCTAAGTAATAGGGGTTAAAGTATGAAATTGCCGATTTTTTCCTCATTATTCATTAGTGTATAATTCCTATAATACAATAGCTATGTCCATTATTCTTTTTTTATTTTGAACTTCATTACAAGGAATTATAAAAAATGTATAAAAATTTATGTATAAAATTTTATGTATAAAATTTTATTCTTATTTTTATTTTTTTTTACTAGAAATACATCTTCAAAAAAAGCTCGTCCTAAGTGGTGCCCGTCTCCGTTATAAAAATATGAATATTTTTTTACATATATCAGTTCTCAATTTTTTTCTCTATGTATCCTATAGCTTAATGTTGTCTGAATAGATCCACAAAATTACACAAAATTTTGACTTGTGGTTCTTTAAAAAATCGCAAATATATTTGTATGGAAAATGAATTTTCGTTAAATCCATACAAAACGGCAATTTCATACTTAAACCCCTAATATTTGTAGTAATGTTACTTTTAATTTTTGAAATTAATTTAAAGATATTTAACATGTATAAAAGTATTGTCTTGTTTTTTTCTCATCTAAAACAATTTTCTCGCTGGAGAGGTGAAAAGTTGTATGTTTCACACGAGAGCAAATTTTTTGTCGATGGAGTTACTTAGTCTCTTTACTGAGTTCTTATGACCACCTTTCAGCTCCATCATCAGAACAGACCCTGATAACCACCCAAAAACAAAGTACTCGTCAGGACGAATCAAACGAACCGAAACGCGGTGGGGTTTCGTTGTTTCATTACAGAGTTCCTATGATCACCTTCCAGCTCCATCATCAGACCCTGGTTACCATTGGAAGATAATCTACTGCCCAAACTCGATGAGGTTGTGTTGTTTCATTGCGAAGTTCCTAGGCTACCTTCCAGCTCCATCATCAGATCAGCACCATTGTCATCATAATATTGCATTGTCACGTGATTTACAGATCAATGCAAAAATTTCAGCTCCATCGGTAACCGGGAAGTGGATCTAATTTAATTTGAAAGACTTGATGACAAACATCCGGTCAGGTGAAACTAAACAAAAACTTGTAAAAATTCAAAGTATTTGTATGTAGAAATCATTTTTTTACGATTTCAAACTCTTGATTATCTCCGTACGTACCGTATAGTCTATGTTAGCATGGGTAGGTGCCCGCTTGATACCCCATGTACCTACCAAACATGCTATACATCAAAGTGTAAAGTATCTTGCCTACATATGAGGCATCAATCAACCTAAAAGTAACCAACCTTATTTACCATCTTCTGATCTAAGCAGGGTACTCACCTACCGTGTAGCATGTAATGTATCTGATACTGTATCAACCGCGTATCCAGCTACGAGCTCCCGGATCCGCAGTGCCACTCGGCGGGTCACTGCGAGCTTACTGCGCTCCACGCGCGAGCCGCTCGCAGCAGGCTCGTGCCTACGTACTCAACTCACTTGGTACAGTATCAGATACATTACATGTTACACGGTTAGGTGAGTACCCTGCTTAGATCTCAGCACTCCGATCACTGGTACAGAATGATATCTGGTTTTAAAACAAGCAAATAAGCAAAAAGTAAAATACGGCGATCTTATTAAGTATTGGACGCTAACTAATACAACAAACAATACGTGATCTCAACCGAAGAAATTATATTGTCACTTACATATTTTTTGCGTGTATGTGTAGGTATAGTATATTAAAGACGTCCTTGAAGTTACAACGCATTGTTTTTAACAAACTTAAAAAAATTGTTATAAATTGGACACGTAATCATGTTACCTATATTATTGCGACTGAAAAATATTTACATCTTCCATTCGAAGACCTTTCTTGCCCCAACTACGGTAGCAAATAATGAATGAATGTACAAATAAATCAACGTTTACTTGGCACAAAAAGTACAATTGGTATCTTTTTTTCGTCTGAGCTGACGTACCTACGTGCGATATAAAGAAAATAAATTCACAAAGTCCAGCATCCGACTACGTGGCCGTTGAGTTTACCCTTTCATTGCCTATTGGGGAAGAGTTTTGTTGTCTTAGTATACAGTCCACTAAATAGAAATTAACGTATGAACCCATAGTCGACAAAGCGTACATCGCCAAGCAAACTAAGGTAAAAGATCTTGCAGGCGACTACACATATTTTATATTGACTTCATTTGGTAAAAGATCTCCTAGTTCTCTAGTCACAATAGGTGTTCCGCAGGACTCAATTCTCGGTCCATTCTTTCTCGGGGATCGTCCATTAATCACGTGAGGCTTCGAAAGTGGGGAGGGGGAGGGGGGGGGGGGGGGGGCTATCAATTCATAAATAACTAGAATTAATTCAATTCAGCTTTTTGGTATATTTGTTTAAATAATCACTTTACATCGTAATTTACTAAATGTGTAATAATTTGTGCAATTAGATATAATAGCGTGTAATATAACTATCACCTTATAGAAATCGTGTACCTAAGTACTTTACTTACGAATAAACAATTTATTTATACTGCTAGAAGTGGCTTTCTGTGTTACAAAATGTTACCTAATGCTCTGCTCATGAGACTATGAGAGTGATCGTATGTATGTACCTAAGTATTATTTTCAACCGACTTCAAAAAGGAGGAGGTTATCAATTCGACTGTATGTTTTTTTTTTAATGTTTGTTACCTCATAACTCTTTACTGGGTGTACCGATTTTCAAGATTCTTTCGATTTTTGAAAGCAGGTGCTTGTCAATTTAATCGACATCTGACTAGTAGTTTTAAAGTTATTCCTAATAATGCCTATTTAATTGACATCGATGATATCGTAATTTTATCAATTGTGTGTCTAAATAAAAGATCTCGAGATCGTTTCCTGAAAATTTATATACTTAAAACTCTAAATAGCAAAATATTCTGTTTATAAAAATCTAAATGTTTTTTGAGGTAGGTGCCAACCTCAATATTTGAAGTAAACGTTGTTACTTGTATTTGGGACCGACCTCAAAAAAACATTTAGATTTTTATAAACAGAATTTTTATTTCTTCGTTTTTAGTTTTGAAGGCGGTTTTTTTTTTAAAAAAAATAATTTTTATAGCCAAAAATTCCTTTACACTATAATTTTGGATAAACCACCTATGTATCTCTGATTGTGCTTGCCCAAAACAGTTATCGGAAAACCTATTATTTGTTTTCTAAGGTTAAACTTCTAAGTCGTGTATTAGTATTGATTATCACACTACGATCAAACAAAAAGTGTTAAATGTAGATGATGTTATTAGACAACTGAAAGCAGAGCTATTTTCAACTTTATGTACGTGTAATAGAAGCTATATGTAATTAAGTTGGGTTAAAAAACTAAATTTGTTTTTCTCTGATATAAAAAGGAGAGCTTGGTATCGCCTCGATTTATTTCGCAGTTTCATTACGAAGAGTCTTTTTTGTTTTTATTTTTTAATATTGAAAAATGGAGAATTATCTAAAAATTATTGTCGTGTTTTGTGTTCTAATACAGGTAAAGATATAATTTAAGTTCTTATATTTAAATCGTAAGATAACAATAGTATGAACCCAAAGCCCTACACTCGTCTAAGATCAAGTGTCCCCTAGGATCAAATGTTCCCCTCCCGGAGGTGGCTCGGTGAAATGCTTCGGCAAACCCCGGGTCGTCTCCAGTAAGGGCATGGGGGAAACCGGAGTGGTTTAGCAGGTATTCCCAGTGCTGTGGTGATTAGGTGCTGGGCGACCCCTGCACAGGCCCACGTCTAGCCAGCGGTCCGCTGGTCTACAAAATGGAGAACTATCTAAAAATTATTGTCGTGTTTTGTGTTCTAATACAGGTAAAGATATAATTTAAGTGCTTATATTTAAATCGTAAGATAACAATAGTATGAACCCAAAGCCCTACACTCGTCTAAGATCAAGTGTCCCCTAGGATCAAATGTTCCCCTCCCGGAGGTGGCTCGGTGAAATGCTTCGGCAAACCCCGGGTCGTCTCCAGTAAGGGCATGGGGGAAACCGGAGTGGTTTAGCAGGTATTCCCAGTGCTGTGGTGATCAGGTGCTGGGCGACCCCTGCACAGGCCCACGTCTAGCCAGCGGTCCGCTGGTCTACTAGCCAGCGGTTTAGGGTATCGTCCGTAAGCGGATTACACTCCGATAAAAAAGGATCAAATGTCCCCACACTCACCTTAGATCAAGTGTCATTTTTATATTATATGGTTGGCAGAGAAGCGTGGTAAGCAGCCGCCGCAGCCTATACACGCTTGCAACACTGACGCTGCCAACTCTAGTTCCCTTCCCTACCCCCCGTGGAGCTCTGGCGACCTTTCTCATCAACAGAAACACAAAACCACATAAAGCTCTTGAGTTTCTCCAATTGCGTCCTAACGTCTCTTTGAGCGCGTTCTATCGTCTGTACCACGGCAAGTACTCTGAGAAGCTTTTAACTCTAACCCTTACCCCGCCATCTCCCTTCCTCTTCACCACAAACTGTGATTACCATTCCATCGCGAACTAAGAAATTTGGCAAATCGTTTCTCTGTCGCACAATCAAGAAATGGAATTCACTGCCAGCACACGTGTTCCTCATACAATCCTGGGTCATTCAAAAGAGGCGTGAAGAAGCACCTTGCAGATCGGCAAAGGGAGGGTGCTAGTTAGGAGTCATTTGCTTGACGTTTTTATAAAAAAATGTAGTGTTGTGTGACTTTGTCTTCTGTAAGGTAGAGGCCCAGTTGAAGTAGCTCCAAATTCGAGCGGCTGGTCCGCTGTGCTGTGCACTAACTACTTCGAATCATCCCAGAGGCGTCCTTACCCATGTAGCGCCCGTGTGTAATCATTGCCCGAGTGCCCTAGCACCCCCTCCACAGATTAAAAAAAATATGGAAAGGTGCAAAGTGACGTTCGTGACGCCCTCTCAATAATTGGTTAGGCACTCGAGGCTCTATGGGTCGCGAGCGGCTCACGGCGCCCCCTAATACCCGGCGCTCGGCAAGCGCCCCTTGCACCCCCTGGTAAAGACGGCCCTGAATCATCCCCATCTAAGAATTCACGAAGCGATTTCTACCCGCGTCCGCAAAGGTTGCGAGACCGCAGCACTTGTAGGATCACGTAGTTTAAGGAAATGTTAGATAGCAATTTTTCGCCCGGCGGCTGCGTTACCGCACAGAAATGCGGTCAGCCCCCCAATTGCGCTATTTACAACGTTTTTACCGAAACCAAATCTTTTCTATTCTATTCTATTCTTAATTAATGGCGTCGCTTCGCATTAAGCATACGTATTTTGCCAATGTCAAATGAAAATGTAACTAAAGTAAAAAAAACTGTACGGCTGATTTGTGTTAAAATGGAGTCTCTGAACACGTGCCCCCACAACAATAACTCGGGAGAAATTGTCAATACAAAATCTTTATCGTTTTTGAACTGTTGTCAAAATGTATGAAAACGATAACGATTTGGTTTTGAGTTTCTCCCGAGTGTTGGAACACGTGTTGAGAGACTCCATTTTAAACTTAATCGATCGTACAATTGTCGGTTACTGAAGTACATTTTCACTTGTTATTGGCACAATGCGTAATCTTCATGTGTCGCGATCGCCATTCATTTAAAGAAGAAGATTTGGTTTTGGTAAAGACATTGTAAATAGCGCGAAAAGTCCCGGTGAATTTAGAAACAAAACAACGGTCCCGCAACCGCTGCGGGCGCGGATACAAACCGCTCCATGATATAAGTGTACTGACGCTACATTTTTTTTTCAGGTGATAAACGGCTTCTTCTTACCTTATGGCTACGGCGGGGGGCCCCGTGTCTTAGCGTACGGAGGATTCGGCTTTGGTGGTGGGTACTACGAAGGGTATCCACCGCCACCTTTCTACAGGCCACCCTTCCCTTTCTACGGTTAACAAATACTTTTCGGATAGATAATAGATTTATTTACGCTTAAGATATTTTATATTAAATTGATTTAAAAAAGTTCAAATAAATGAAAATATGAAAAAACCTTCAGATTATTTTATTTTTAGCTTTTTTTAGTTTTTTGTAACTCTGTTTTTCTCCGTGATTGGTTGGTGTCCTGTGCTATCAAAATTATTTTTAAATAATAAAACCGCCTCCAAAACTTAAATTTTTATTTCTCCGTTTTTAGTTTTGAAGGCGAATTTTTTATATTTTTTTGCTTTTTAGTGTTTTAAGCATAGAAATTTTCAGGAAACTATCTCGAGATCTTATAACTCAAAAAATACTTGTCAGATGTCGATCAAATTTAAATGGGGCTACATGACAAGCACCGGCTTGCAAAGGTTGAAAGAATCTTCAAAATCGGTACACCCAGTAAAGAGTTACGAGGTAACAAACATAAAAATACAGTCGAATTGAGAACCTCCTCCTGCTTTTGAAGTCGGTTAAAAAGACAGCAATAGCTCCCAAGGTGTTAGGAAAGCGGGCGGCAGTAAATATCTAATGACAAATCCTATAGAAGAAGAAAGAAGAAAGAAAAATATTTCATTTCAACTTATAGCAGTATTGTTGTTATTAAGACAATATTGCACCGACCCGAAAGAAATAGAGAGCAGAGCAGGACAAAGAAGAAGATGTTGATTACGAAAGGAAATGACAGGGTACCTATATCAAATAATAACTACATTGCTGACATGATTTATATAATATAACATTAAATACACAAAGTTACACAGTAAATACAACATATGTTTTTTACTAACAACATAATGATGTTCAATTTTATATTTAGCCAATTTTCGTCGATGCATTTCTATTCACTATGAAGCCAAATCTAAGTCCTTAGGCCTTCGAAAATAACTCTCAAATACGTTGACAAAAATATACAATATATAGAAAAGATCTGCGTAGAAAATGTAAGCGAACTTTTCAAAGAAGATATTTCATATCTTTAACTGAAGACAGTTCAGCTGAAAAATAAATTTATTTATTCTTCAAAAATATATAACTTTCAATATTTTCACAAAATATATGCACATCACAGTTTGTGTAAGATTAGAAAAAAATTAATGAAAGGAGTTCGAAACTACTTTTAAATTTATGAATAAAATTTACTTTTTTTAATTATACTGATATGTTTATTTAGTTATAATGTACTTAGGCACCTACAATCATAGTAAGGAATTACTCTCCTAAAATAGAAAATAAAAAGCGTAAAATAATTTACACTTACATTTATAGAGTGTCTTATCCTAATATAATGATATGTTTTATAATATTTAATATTTTTAAATTTAACATCAACTTTATTTAAAAACTTATATAAATGCCTCAGCCAGTAAGATATGTATCTGTTTCGAATTATTATCGTCTATCATTATATTAATTATAAGATTAAACACGTTTAGACTTTCTAGTAATTATTAATAAGATAATAGACAGATATTTGACCGAAATATCTCTTAATTTTCAAATAACATTCATAAGGTAAGATAAGATTAAACATCTACAGTATAATGTTTAATTCTAAATTCTACATATACATGTATTATTTAACTTAAAAGCTAAAAATGATATGTATCCTTTTTCCTATGTACCTCTTTTTTGTCGTTTTTTTAATGAAACATTTGTTTTTAATAAAAAAAATGCTAATCAGTTTACCGTTGTTCAAAGCAATTTGTTGATCATTAATTTTTATTTAACGTTCATTAAAATGTGTTTTCATGGAACTAAATTACATTTAAATAAATAAACGCGTCATGATAATGATCGTTAAATAAAAACTTAAATTACGAAAGACAATGTTAAAACTATGTAATTTTTGTAGTTTTGTGAAACATATTCTCATTTAATTTTCTTCATAGTTTTAACATTTCTCGCTATATCTTTCCATTAATAAAAACACATTACTTTCGACTGACAAAATGTCTTTTATAAAGTTTAATGTAATTTTTATTAATAACAAGACGGCATCATATCGACACGCGTAAACTAAGCAAAATTAAAAACAAAGACATTACATTTAAATGAACAATTAATATTGAAATAAATTACATTTACATGTAAAATACATTGGAGTTCAGATTAAAGTAATTAAAACTTAATTCAAACTTTAATTTGCTCAGTTTACGGAATGTTTTGGAGGTCTTAATGCAGTCTATAGACGCCAATGCGTTTTTCGCCTGCAGTGTGCTGTACAAACTCGCGAACTTGATCTGTGGCGACTGGTCCAATGCAGACGAGAGGCTCCTTGAAATAACCGCAGCTCTGAAAGGCAATTTTTTTATTAGAATTTACGGATAAGCACCTTACCTGTAGGTACCTGTAGTAAAAAAGAGGAGTTTCTCAGTTCGTATCAATCTTTTTATGTATGTTCCCCGATTAGTCGAAAACGCCTACTGGACCGATTTGGAAATTTCTTTTTTTTGTTTGAATGAGTATACTTTCCAAATGGTCCTATAAAAACATGATCAGTGTTTTTTTTAGAATCGTGAAAATTCGCAGTCGCAATATGGATTTTTCTTAAACAAAATTAATTATAAAAAGAAAAAAGAATTTAAGTAATTGGTCAACAACTGTGAAACAAATGCTATGATTCCTCCAACGATATGTCCCTGATATGCATCTTGGCGCGATAACATCAACGACCACTTCCTCCCCGTTGTCGGATGAGGAGAATAGCCCCCCATCCATTAGCGTTTATTCCTACCGGAATGTGCAATCTATAACTCCAGTCTTAATTGTAGTTGATGGGCAAAGCGCGAAAGACTTTGTTAAAATCCTTTTGTTCCTTCCGTCGCACTTGCACGACGCGACAACCGTGACTAAGTTACATAGAAAGTCGTAGGAAAGCATGTAGAGATGATATTATTTAGGGATTTATTTATCCCTACGATGATTCTATAAGTTTATCCATGAGGACAAGTCATACTGAATAAACTCTAGTGGATGGGGGGCTAGTCGGCAACGGACTTTGCGAACCCTTGAGGGATCTTCAGTCGAGGAACAGCGGACTAGCCCGAATTTGTAGCAGCCGGAATTGTGGTAGTACCTCCACCTTTCAGAAGACCACAGTCCAATAACACTACATTTTCGTGGTGTTGTGTTTTTGTTGGTGAATAACGTCGCCAGAGCTCCACTGGGTAGGGAAGGAGACTAGGGTTGGCAGCGCACGAGTGTGACGTCACTGTTGCAAGCGTCTATAGTGACTGTTTACCACCAGGCAGGCCATATGCTTGTCTGATGACCAGTTAAACAAAAAACTTCTCTACACACCTTCCTGGGTTTTTGTCGGTGGCGGCGCTGGACGATGCAACAGAGTCCTCGGGTGATGTCGCATTCGCTGGAGGTAGAGCAGTCCTCGTTGTACTGTTTGCGGCCGGCAGTGGGGGCTCGGCACACCCGCATCTCGCCTGGATCAAAAGAAAAAGAAGCTATAGATCGGAAATGTAAAAGAGACAGAGCATACTAACGCTGATATTAGAGCGAGATAGATATACGAGAATATTTCACGTAAAGGCAGGCGGCCGAGGTAGGCCTGTCAGTCACTTAGAAAAGACAGGAAATGTCAGACTGCAGTACTATTTTTCACGCACACATGCACATTTTTTTGGTCTCTTCCTCGTTGATTCATTGCCAATATATATTAAACATCAGCAATTATAAATCTATGTTCAAAAGAGAGTCTTTAGGTATTTACGCAGGCAAGCAAAAATAATACAATAATTCTCATGTTTCTAAATATGCGCGAGCATGTTTAAATAAGAGTTAGTCATGTCAAGTCAAGAAGAGTTTTGATTTTTCTTCATGGATGGCACTGCTGGTGAGCCCGTCTGCTTCCGAAAGTTAGCAGTCATTCACAAGGATTGGTGACAGGCACACGGCCGTATAATCTAATGTCAAAAAAATCCGGACTAATGAACATAAAACAACTGTACAATTACTCTACATGTATTTTAATTTACAAAATGTTTAACAAAATTATGCATACAAATAGCAGTTTCACAAACAAATAGGTACACAAAGAAGCTCACGAAGACCTTATCATCTAGTCCCACCGAAAGTAAGAACGGAATTTGGAAAAAAAAAATTATTTGAACGACAAAAACGCTTGACTTTGAGATTTAGGAATATTGTTATTTATTTAGTGTCTGTTTCATTATTATGTTGTGTTTTTTAATTATATTCGAGTCTATGCTTATAATTTAATATACATATAGTGATTTGATAAAAGATAATTATACTTTGACACTTTTAAGTAAATTTAAGTGTGTACTTTCATTTTTATTAACTTTTGTTAGTTAGTATTATTGATATTTTTCTTTGTATAAATTCATGTTCATAAGTGTATACATTGTACTCTGGGAGCCTTTAAAGATAAATTATTTAAGCACATTATATCTAGTTGCGCAAATGAGTACCAGGGTGCTTGTTTTGGTCTTTGATTGGCAGCTGGATGTAAATCCAGTACATCTCATAAATTTTATTTATTGGATCCGTTATGTAAAATTTTACGGTTATTTACTATTTGTTGATTATATTATGTATACTTTTTCTTTTCTTCTTAAAAATGTTTTGACTTATAATGTCGGAAATAAAAAATGCAGGAAATGTCATCAGCGACAACCTGCAGTAGTCAATAAAAAAAATTAAATATTTTCCTACCCTAATTTTTTCCGATCTCTATGATATTTCAGAATGTTTTTGACTTACTAAACCTTTACGTTTTCCTTTTCGCAAAATTCAATACATTTTCAAAAAATGTTTTTTAAATTTTGAAAAGAACGCACAGACAGAATTTTTCTTTTGAACCCCTGACGCAAAAAGAGGGGTGTTATACGTTTGACTTGTCTGTGTATCTGTAGGCCTGTATGTCTGTCTGCGGCATCGTAGCTCCTAAACAAATGGACCGATTTTGATGCGGTTTTTTGTTCGAAAGCTGACGTGATCAAAATGGTACTTAGCTATAATTGCTAAAAAGTTCAGACGTTTCAAGGTTATCAACTCTCTTGAATAATATTTAAGATAAATGAAATTTAATTATAGATAGCTAGTATCTATCGGAATTAAGATCCGCGAGTAAATTAAAAAGAATGAAATAAAAATAAATTAAATTTTTTAAGTAATACCTGATACAAAAAAAAAACTAAAAAGAAAAGAATGAAATTTTTCTCTTGGCCTTTTAATTTCATCAAAAGAACCTATTAATATTTTTAAGATGAATGTCGCTGCGTTCCTAATAATGTACTTAGTAACAAACAATTGTGGGGTAGATTGAGTTAAAAATGGAGTCTCTCAACACGTGTTTTTACAACAAGAACTCGGGAGAAACTGCGAAGGTTTAGTTGCTTTTAGGCTGGATGCCCCCTTTGTGTAAGCGACAGACTGGCCACTTATCCCTATTTTGGGGGTATGTGTATATTGCCTGATGTGGCTCTATATATAAACAAATGTTATTCAAAGCTCTTATCGACCCCTTATGAAATTATGAGCGTAATTATACATATTTATGGTTAAACCTCTTTGAAAGGTTCATACAATAAATAACCAAGCAATTTATCACAAGGCAGCAACATTAACATAAATTCTTTTGAATGTCAGAATTCTTTCGCGCAAATTCTTCGCTTTCAGTGAATTTATTATGCTGAAATAAGTTTTCCTTATTGGAACGGTATCCTTTTATATTTCAGTTTACATAAGCCTTAGTCAATTTATGTACTTACGTATTTGAATTCGACAGTTTTTGTCGTAAAAAATGTCACTGAAGCATGTAATTGGGAGTCAGAAGTTTTTCGATTACGTCTGTTATTCAGGGGACTGAATGTTATTTTCAGGTCCTTCATAACCTTACGTTAATTTGCTTTAATCTAAGCTTGTAGCCCTAAGTATAAGTAATTCTTGAAGCAAAAAGGAATACCTACCTACAATGCTCTATTAGCCAAAGAGACTAGACAAGAACATTCTAGAAGGAATGAATGTAGATTTATATAATTTCATATTTGTAACTGGTAAATCAATCACAGTGATTGATTTACCAGTTACAGTGACTGTAATCAACTAGGGAGGTGGCGAGACATTACCAACACAAGTATCTCTGAGATTCGGCGTTGCGCGTTGTAACATAAAGAATTTAGAATCAAACATTTTTTTCACTTTCAAGTCCTTAATCTATACTAATAATAAAGCTGAAGAGTTTGTTTGTTTGTTTGATTGTTTGTTTGTTTGTTTGTTTGGTTGAACCCTAAGATCTCAGCAACTACTGACTTAAATTGAAAAATTCTTTTTCCGTTGGATAGTCCATTTATCTAGGAAGGCTATAGGCTATATAACATTAAGGTACGTCCAATAGGAGCTGAGCATTAATGAAGAATGTTGCAAAAACGGCAGAAAAATATTTCTTTTCAAAGCTTTCCCTGCGTGCGCTGCGTAAACTGTTAAAGTTACGGAAAAATTATGTATGACAGAATTATTCTCCATTAAATTTTCTAAAAAAAAGTCCGCGATAGCATATGTTTATCTTTTATGGTTAGCTCACTATAACCTTGCTTTTGGTAATCAAATTTGTTTTAAAATAATGCTTTATCTGCGATGGTGTTTTTGTATGCATGATATTATTCCTTATCAAAATAAATACATTTTTTCTCACAAGCATTTAATTTTGAACAAAATTGTTAATGACCTCATTTGATTTCAATGAATATCTTAAGAGATATCATAGTTTGAAATAAACGGAAAATAATAAATTTTGATTTTCAGAGCTTTTGTTGCGTGCGCTGGGTAAACGGTTAAAGTTACGCAAAAATCATGTATGACAGAATTATTCTCCTTTAAAAGTTCTAAAAAAAAATTCCAGACAGCATTTATCTATCTCTTAAGGTTGACTCGCTATAACCTATTTTAGTTAATAAAATTTGTTCTAAAATAATGCGTTAGATGCGAAGGTATTTTTGTAAAAATCATATTATTCCTTATCAAAATTAATACGTTATTTATCACAAGTATTTAATTTTGTACAAAATTGTTCTTTACATCATTAGATTTCAATGAATATCTTCAGAGATATTACAGTTTTAACATAACTCCGCAGCTAAATAATGATCGGATCTATACTGAGTTGTTTTTTTTGTTTAGTTAAACGCGCTTATCTTAGGAACTACTGATCCCGTCAGATTCGGACGCATTAGAGACTAATAGGTTCAGAGACACCTCCGAGGGAGATGCTCACCGGTCAGGAATCCTCTTTGGAGTGATTCGACCTTAAAGTGAATAATATAACTAAATATTCTGTGAATACTTCAAGCGTCTATCTGTTGCCGTTATCAAAATCCACCAAAAAAAGTCACGCTTATTTTATGGGAGCCCCTTCAATATTTATTTTATTCTATTCATTAGTATTTGTTGTTACAGCGAGCGGCACCAGAACAGCCGGACAGCGGAGTCTTAGTAATAGGATCCCGTTTTACCCTTTGGGTACAGAATCCTACAAAGGGGAACTACTGATTCAAATTGAAAAATTCTGTGATTGTCTATTTATCGAGGAACACTATAGGCCAGAGCTTCCCAAACTTATTTTCATAGTGACGCCCTTAGGAATTTTCCAATTTTTACGAGCCCTCCCCCTGTTATAGTAAAAGCCAAGTTAAGTACATACCTAGAAAAACAAAAGCATAGCTTTTTTTGGCATTATTTAGGCGTTAAAGAATGCGCAAATATTTTAAAATTAGAAAGACTGAAAAAAAATTACCATAAAAACATAAAGTAGCACCGACAAATTTCGACGGCGAAAGCAATGTCCCGGTAGCGTAAAGATGCTTATTCGATTTTTTCGCCCGCGCTGGACGGTAGATTTTTTTCAGTGTATTTTCTTATTTTAAAAACAGAGCATCTCAAAACCGGGTTTAAGTGTAGTAATCGCAACTTACATTTCTTTGTCTACATTTATTTTCGTTCGACTAGCTCGCTAAGCTAGCTAGACAGCCATTCTATGTGGATCGTCTCACGACGCCCGCCCCTGGGATAGAACCGCGACACCCCAGGGCGTCGCGACGCACAGTTTAGGAAACCGTGATATAGGCTTATATACCTCTATAACATCACTCTACGACTAATAGGAGTTGAACATCAATGAAAAATGTTGCAAAAACGGAAAATCAACGCGGACGAAGTCGCGCGGGTACAGCTAGTCAAATCATAAAACACATACGAACTTACATTCATGTTATTGCTATTTTTCAGGTGGTTGACAACTTATACCAATCCCTCCGTTATTATTTTATGTTCTACTCATTGCTGATTGAAATATTCTTATTCTACCAATGCACGATGGGACAGGTTTTAAGCGATCATGTAAGATTTTTTTTACCACTTTCCAATATTTATTATATTTTTCTGGTTTCAACTCAATATTAAATAACTTACATACGATGCTTAAACAAAAGATATATGCTGACTCCGCTATTTTTTTGCTGGCTCGACTCCGTCCCCCATCATGGATCTCCCATATGAGAGCTAAAGGTAAGGGATCTTATTCATTTAATAAGTTTATGTCTTACCTGGTACCACCTCCTCGCAGATCAAGCCGGCGTCGCATTGGTTCTCTCGGTTGCACATCTCGCCAAGTTTCCGTCCAGCAAACGCAGGCAAGCAACGGCCACCGTCCTCTGTCAATAGAGTTCAAATTTGAATTGCCGTTCAGAATACTTAATTTTACCAAGTTTTGAGAATAACCCGTAATAAGTAGGTACATTTTTTGTGTAATTTACAGTAACAACACAGTCATTAAACGAAATTACGTTTATTTGTATAGTTACATAGATACTACATTTTATTTTTTATCAAATTTGGCTGAAGTGAAGATTGTGGCCAGCTCGTTTTCTGCGCGCTCTTTGCAATTTTATTCGGTCAATGTAAAATCTATTTACAGTGTGGGTGCCAAAGCTCATATTTGAATGCTCCATCCTGTTGAGTGGGCTTGCGACCTTTATTCCATCCTCCCTTACAAAAATATTTTCGTACGCTCACAATTAGAATTTTTGCATGGGCGGAAAATTATGCAAATATATACATTAATTAAGCTTCAAATAGAGACTTAATTTTTTCGCGTTATTATAATTATTTTATGTAAATTCATTAAGATTAAAGCAATCAATTAGGCGGGCCCATTAGATAAATTAACGTGGGCTGGGATGTTTTCATATAAATTTCACTTTGAAAGTAGCTAATTGAAAGTAGAAAAGGTCTAGGTGGTTTTATATTGAGTTGTTTTTTTTTATGTTAAATGTTTGTCAGACAAGCATATGGCCTACCTGGTGGTAAGCAGCCACCGTAGCATATAGACACTTGCAATACTGGGAAACTCGCGCGCTTCCAACCCTTATAGGAGCCCTAGCCCGTGGAGCTCTGGCGAACGTTACTCATCAACAGGAGTATCGTTACACGTGTAATCGGCGTAGAGTAGGGAGAGACAGTGGGAGATACCCGCCGGTAGAGAACTTCTCTAGGGAAGTTTTAGTTACAGGACAGAGGATCCACCAAGGTTATCGTCTCAGTTACACTGAGAAGGTTTAACCACCTTCGTGGTCTAGTGGTTTGTCCACTGGTATCAAATACAGAGGTCCCGGGCTCGATTCCCAGGGGAGTACTTTGTACTCGGCTTGGTTAGTGGTAGGGCTTGTTCTAAGTCCGCCTGGCTAGCTACCATCATCTGCCGCCATAATAATAATGTTAACAGCATTATTTGTGTTCCGACAATCAATAATAAGATAGCCAGCCCCTCTGTGGTTAAGGGTTCCAGGTGAAGCTCGATTTATCTTTGGCCTTATCGTCACTTATCCTCAGGTGAGATGAAAGCCAAGAGCTTCCCTCATCATAATCATCATAACAGCCTTTATAAGTCGAAGCACTACTGGAACCCAAGGCCTCTCCTTGTCATCGAAGGAGGTTTAGACAGTAGTCCACCACCCTTGTTCAATGCGGATTGGTGGACGGAGTATCAAGTGATCCAAAAAACTAGGCATCAGCAAAGCATTGGAATCTGTCTTTTATTAAATTACGCAAGAAATTAACACGTTTACAACTATTTGTTTTCCTAATTACCATAACTATGTGGGACATTCTAGGAAAATCTCTAATTGGCGTAAGGTTTCTGACCCTTTCTTAATTAACTTTAAGTGCTCCGAAGGTTGGGCCCAAAACGGTGCCTTGAGGCACTCCCAAATTACATCCACACTCCCACGGATAAAACGAAAATATACTTAATACCCGTCGAATAAAGTACACAATTAAACAAGATTGCTCTAAAAATGTTTGCCAAATAGGCTCTATGGTTTCATTACGTGTTTCTTTTCTTATTTTATAAAATCTCTGAATACCTAAAACAATTAAATGTTAAAACGTACATACATAAAGTCAGACCTTTCTTCAGAGGGAGACAGAGATCACTTCTTTCCACTTGCGTATATATTTCTTTTGCCACAGTCAGTCCTCAAGATACTCGGCAAGTACTTTTGTCCTGGCCTTTATTTAGTACGTTTTCAATTTGATCGACAAACGTTCGCCAAGGTTTTCTACGTCCCGAATTGGTATTTGAATTGGTTTATGATTTTATGAACTTATATTTACATGAGTCTTAATTTTTAAAGAGTTTGAAAATAATGTTCTCTGCTACTTTTCTCACAGTGACTGTGTCGTCACTCTCATCAAGCTCTTGGGTATGCATAGATATGCGCACACTACGACGTGACAAGTGGGTTTATTGTGCCTACCATTCGTCACCCTTTGTGAGCACACTCTGCTTTGGACTGGATAAAAACTTGTAGGTATGTCACCCTGATAAAAGTAACCTATGCGCGCTGGCCCTTAAATTGGAGACTCCCTTCCGGTTGAGTTACACAGGTATGGGAGAATGAAACGACTTAACAGATACTACGATCAAGTTACTGTTCAAAAATACTAAATCAAAATAGAAAACAATAGAAAAATATCGAAATGTACTGGTTCTGTTATAAAACAAACACAATTAACTAAAAATCGTTATCTATCAACCATTAAAAACTTTTTAGACGAACGCTAACGGCGAAAAAACAAAAAAGTTGAGAACTCAGCAATTTAAAAGTACTCAATTAAACGCTTTCGAACACGCAAATATTAACTTTATTATCATTCTGATTGTATCTTTTTGTGGTAGTTAAAATAACGATTCCTTTTAATTTCAGCGAAGCAAATTGGATTACGCAATTAAGCGGAGGCAAAAATGCCTTTTCTGCTATTTAAAAAATTACCCCGTAGAGCATATTTAAATATTTTTTGCCTAATATTCGACTATTTCGCCAGGAAGCTCCCTAAATATTCGATAGGCGCATGACTTTACTATTCGATGCAAGACTCCACTTGGCATCTGTATTTTGTGTATTATTGATTATTATCAAACAAAGTAATCAAGTTGTGATACTATTGTGGGCATTTCATTACCTAATGAAGACGGTTCATTGGAGTACTGGTACTTCTAAGTAATTACTTATAATTCTCGACCCATAAGTATCCATATTACAGAGTTGTGAGCTCCATCTGTCATGGTGATAAATTACCTACAAAAAAACTGTTACCCTAATTACTTTCAGTATCATTGAGACTATTACAATGATGAATTTATACAATATTGGATGATGGTAAAATGTTTCCCTGACATGTTGAAGATACAGTCTAATCTTATGGTTAAAAAGTGCCTCTTGCATATATTTCATAATAAAATTTTAATCGAGGTAGGGCATTGCGGACTAGCCACTCGACTATAGTGAAATAATACCACATTTTTGTGGTCTCTGCCAACCAAATAGCATAATAAGACAATCTTGCTAAGAATCTCAGTTCAGGATAAGTGTCTCCTACCTGTATCCAAGCAGACCAGTCCTCGGCAGCAGTCGCCGTTGGTTGCGCAAGGAGAGCTGTAGCAGTGGGCCGGTTCGTCTATGACGTCATCGATACGGTTCCCTTCCAATGCTTCAGCGTAAATGTCTTCGGGCTCCACCTGGGAAAAGGATGGCAGTGAGCATTTGTAAGTAAAGAGTTAGGGTTAGTAGTAGATTTGTGGGTAGAACCAACAAACAGGGCCAACGGTTTAAAGTGCCTTCCGGAGGTGGGAGGAATTTGAAGTTGGATCTTAAAGATCTTCATCACTTTACCCTAGAGATGAGAGATGTTAATGGTACGTGATCACCGCACCTGAACGACATTTACAAGAGGCGTCACTCGACCCTAGAGGCGAGAGATGTTAATGGTACGCGGTCATCGCAGCCAATGAACGACACCAGAGGTATCACTCGACCCTAGAGATGAGAGATATCAATGGTGCGCAGTCACGGCAGCCAATGAACGATACCAGAGGCATCGCTCGACCTTAAAGCTAGACACGTGGTGGTAAAATGGTGCTTGGTCACCGAAGTCTATGACTGGCAAGGATAAAGGAAGACACGAGGGGCGCTGCCTAGAAACGATATCTCAATACCAATTTGGCTTTTAGGACGCTTCAAAATGTCATTCATAAAAATACATTTAAGTTATAAATAACGAGCACCCTTAGTTATATTCGTACGCTTGGAAAATATCTTTTTCAGGTCACTGAATTGTTTACTGACCTTTCTGAAGTCGGGACGATTATTGGAGCCTTGTGGGTGCCTCTTGGTAAAACTAGAGCAAAGAATAGGAACCAGCCAAGTGATTTTGGGTCAGAATATCTTTTGTGGATGCCTTGTGACCGTGAATGATCGGACATCACCTAAATCTTCATTAAGAAAGGTCATTTCATTAGGGTTTTCCTCCATACTTCAAAAGATAATTTTGAAAGCTGACCTTTTGGGAAGACATTCGGTCAAAGAACTAACGAATTGCACGAATCTTTTCTAAGTATATCTAAAAGATGTATCAGCTCGGCCGTTAAAGACCCCGGTGCAGACTATCGCATCAAGGGATTAGGGATCACTCGCGCGGTGGCGACTAAGCCACCAACAACATATTCCCAAGGAGGGTAGGTGTTAGGTGGCCGGCTGGCCATAATACTATACTAAAACTAATAGCCATATGGTAGTATATATTGCACCGATCCCAAATAAATTGGGATGAGGATAGAAAGAACGAATATTGAACGAAAATAAAAAAGCAACGTTGCTAGAACCGATAGCCGATGGGGCCGAAGAGTTCTCGACTTGCGACTGCCTGACGACACAGTAGGTGCAGGGCCCTACTCACACTGTGTCATCATGTCGTCATACTTTACCTTTAAAGTGGCTCATGGAGTGGCTCCCCGTGTGCACAATTGAGGCACCCCGTCTGGAGATTGCCCTAGTTCTTTTTCTCCTTCATATCATTCTTGCTTAGAAAAATTTATAGTAACTGACAAAGTTAACAGCAACAGAACCAGCCCAATACGTTGTTTCGATAAGATCCGCACCACTCTCGACACCAAACCATATAATTGAGGAAAGCTACGTAAGGAGGAAAATTACTCTTGCCAGAGTGGTCGTGGTGAGCATGTAGGTAGTTTTGGGGCTAATGTTGCCACGCTATCTTTCTCTGCTTGTCATGTTCCTGATCATGTTCCGTCATGTTTCTGGTACACTCACGCAAGGCACCGCCAACTGCAGCCTTAATTTAATCGGTCTATCTTATTGGTCAAGTTTCATGAGGTCTATTGCACATGTACTCTAGGCCCTAGGGTAATCCTTCTAAGATGCAGCCCGGTCTGCTATTGGGTCGGGCAGCCCGGAGACGTTTCGGAGAAGAGGTGTACGTCCCCATAAAGAGTTGTGAGGGTACCGATGGTTTTTAGTGAGTATTAACGGGAATTTCCGAGCGAATCTCACACACTAAGTATGTCTAGCCAACAGTGCAGAGTATGGTCCGTAAAGGATCTTCCATCGTAAAAAAGGCCTTTACAAGATGGACTGACTGATCACTTCTAGATGCGGGCAGCACAGGACTGGTCATTGTGGCGGTGTTTGGTTCCCCAATATTCAGTAGTGGACGTCCTATGGCTGAAATTATGATGGTAGGACGAATAAGCTTCCGCAAGAAAAAATGTGAAAATACCATTTAAAATTTTAAACAAAGAACTTTTTGATTTTGAAATATTCACCCATTTTCAAAATGACATGACATATCTCGAGGTAAATAAATCAGATTCAATAATCTCATGTGCATATATATAATACACGAGTAGCTACGGCGAGATATTACCGAGGCAAGAGCTGCCGCGGTAATTAATCTCTAAATATGAAAAGTTCTGCTCTCTCTCCTCGACTCACCCCACACCTACCAGCCTCGGTACAGCGCTAGCGGTCAGTAGAAAACTTACTTGTCCATACGGATAGTGACGGTAAGGTCCTCTCCCGTAGCCCAGGTTGGCCAGCATGTCGGAGCTGAATCGGTTGAAGAGGCCGCCCCAAGCGTGGGCCGATGCCACGAAGCCCAGGACGACGAATGTCCCCACGGCCATTGTGTTGCTGCGGACAAGGTTACCAATTAGGCAAGGAGTAGTGACACTTATTTTCTCTGTCTTTTTATATGGTGTGGAATCATGGATGCTACGAGAAATATAAAAAAAGAAGATATACGCTTTAGAAATGTGGTGACGAATGCTGAGAGTTTTATGGACCGAATTTCGAATTGAACGGAACTCGGTATCAAACAGCGTCAGTCTAATCTCGTGCAAACAAGTCATAAAGTTCGTCGGTCACGTCTCAAGACGGGTACGACCAGCGGACGACACAGTATGGGTAGGCCCCAACAAGAAAGCCTCCTCGTGGCGGACCCTGGTAACGTGTTGGGGAAACTTTCTCGGCGGGTGTGTGGCTTTCGATGTCAAGTGTGTCCCTCGTCGAGTTCTTTTTGTTTTCCCACCACGGCTAGTTCCGGACGGCCCTTTTCCACGGGGGACTTCGGGCGTGGGCCACGACCGCACCCGAAGTCCCCCGGGTGCAGTCTGATGCCTTCTCCCGGTGTCGTCGGCAGGAGGACGCGCCAGGTCGAGCAGCCTTCGGTGGAGGAGGGTGTTGCCGCTCCCGCTCTCACCCAGCGTAGGCGGAGGAGGGGTAGGAAAAGGTAGGCCCTTTGCCTATCCTGGATGGCCGGCCTATAAGGTCGGGGTCGGCCAGCGGCTCGCACGGGCTGTCGTAAGTCGGTAGCCCCTGTTGGTGGCTGCACGAATTGGTGGCCAGCAGCCCTGGCCACCAATTGGTGCAAGGAGTGCCTAGACTGGCAGCGTTGGGACGGCCTCGGTGTAGTTGCGCTCACGGGCGTCCCGTAATAGCGCACTGAAGGGCAGGCCGGGGAAGATGTTTAGTGGGTATGGAGTGGCCTTTACCTCGAGTCCCACATATCCCTTGCACCACCCCGCAAGGACGATGCGTAAATGCATTTGACCTCCTCGTCAAGAAAAAAAAGGCCCCATGAAGGTAAAGTCAGGCCTGCACTGCCGGAGCCCCCTTATCTGACTGACTTAATAGAATTATTATATTACCTAGTCATCATCTGCTATAGGTTTTGGGATTTGCATTTTTATGGCCGGCCGATTTTAATCTATATAAATATTTTTCATAAAATAACAATTAAAATCTCTGACTGATGAACTCTATGAAAACGCACCAAACACTCCTTATTTCTTATAACTCCAAGTAGGTACTAATCTTATCTTATTTTTAATTAATGGCTTTGCTTACGCATTCCAATGTCAAGTAATATGTTATTGATTTACGTCAGGGTAGGTACCACCGCCTTTCTTACTTTTGCCGTGAACCAGTTCGCTGTTTCGGATTGAAGGGAAAGGTAGCCAGTGTAATTACTGGGCATGGAAGGCATATCATCTTAGTCCCCGGGATGGCAACGCACTTGCAGTGTTAAGTAATTTACCCTTAATATTCCAAGTGTCTATAGGCGACACTTAACACCAGGTGAACCGCAAGCTTGTTTGCCATCTTGTAATATAAAAAAGTAGACATGTATCTAAAGTAGCAATAAATTGTACGGCAGATTGAGTTAAAAATGGTATCTATTTCAATCATAATTAAACTTGCCAAACAAAAATAAAAATAATATCTCAATATGTGTTATTACAACAGGAACTCGGCTGAAATTCCCAAATGCTAATGCTATGAACCTCTTTAGTGAACGTTTTTGATTAAGTAAACCAACAGTCATTCAGAAAAAATCGATCTGTAAATAATTTGAACAATCAAGAAGTTTCCTAACAATCCTGGGTCATTCAAAAGAGGCGTGAAGAAGCACCTTGCAGGTCGGCAAGGCGAGCGCACCAGCTATCATCTCAGACTCCACTTCTGCTTATCATCAGGTAGGATGTAGTCATTTGCTAGCTCTTTATGTTTAAATTAAACCTGTCAGTTAAGCTAACAAAGAAAAATATGTTATTTATTTTCAACAAAGGTTTTTAAAAGCTAAAAATAGAGGGTCTCTTATTTCAATGTTTAAGATAAAATAATGTAGTCGTAAATATAGTAAATTTAATTGTAGAGAATAGTGGAAATAAAAATGTTTATCTTAATATTTAATTGGACGAGCACAAAAATGTTTTAGCATTTTTCTTATTTACTTTCAGATGAAAGATACCACAGTATCAATGAGGTTTTCGCACTTCTAGATAAATCTTTTTTATTTCTAATTATTGTATTTTTTTTTTCATTTATATTAATTTCTAAATATGGCAACAACGTAATTCCAAACCCACAAATTATAAACGTAATTACAGACAAAAATTATCATAGACCTTCATAGACAAAGAGTTTACATTAAACGCGCGCGAATTGCGAAATTTAAAAATATCTACGTATCAATTTTCGATGGACATATTTTTTCTAAAAATAGCTCGTGGGGATCACGGTATAAGGTACTCACCGATACATGGTCTGTCTGGCACTGTGTTTTAACAAGGACTGCCGATCTATAAGGGAGATGCTTAGTGCGCATGGATGGTATCCAAGGGGCGGGTGCACAATGGAGTGAGAGCTTTCGCGACAAAACTCCTTTGAATAGTAATGAAAACTCATTCAGCCACACCGAAATTATTCCGTTATTTTATCAAT
This sequence comes from Elophila nymphaeata, assembly GCA_955850985.1. Classification (NCBI taxonomy): domain Eukaryota; kingdom Metazoa; phylum Arthropoda; class Insecta; order Lepidoptera; family Crambidae; genus Elophila; species Elophila nymphaeata. The sequence goes on from OY039066.1 coordinate 24,981,920, forward strand.
TGTAATTGTAATGTCCATTAAGAATAATTGTAACTAGCCGGCGAATTAATTTTAGGCCGGTCTACATTCGGTGTCGAGAACGCGAGTAAACGCTATACATGACGGCTTTACTGGTACCCAAAAATCCACTGGAAATCACGATCTACATTGACGATTATCATAAAATCAGAAAAGAAACAGTTGTTCATGAGTACCAATGTATGTCGCAATATTTTCGCACTTGCGAATGTAATGTGTTTTACACCAAAAATTTAGCCGCGCCTTGATGAATATTATGAACAAAGTAAAAAAAACCGTTCATATATTTTACTGCTATATACTCGAGTCTTTACTTACAATATTAACCAGAGCTTGCTGTCCAACGAATGCACGGTTTCCAGAAATTATATTTTATTTTACACTCCACTTTAGTTCCGGACCCGGGGATGTATATGAAATTTTTAATAGCTTGAGAAACAACGTATAGATAGGGGAAGTAAGCCCAAGAAGGGTACTCTAAGGCAAAATTAAAACTTGATTGTACTAGAAACATAATTTCTAATGACCGAAGGTGGTAAATGTAAGATAGTTTAATGTAGTTTGCAATTTAGGTCATATTACATATCATAACACAGGAAATAATTTTGTTAGCAAGTAACATTAACTTTCCCAAAACTGATTTCGTCCGGAGGGGGGGCCTCAAATGGGTACAGGCCTCGGGCAAAACTGGGTAGCAGTTTGCATGAAAATTCTCAATAAAAATATAAATATTTGTGATAGTTATAATCAGTCCACGAAATAAACAATACTTTAAGTTGTTTATTTCTTCTAAATGGCAGAAAATCTCTCATTTTCAACTTATGTAATAAAATTTAATAATGTCTAATAATAAAAAAAGCGTCGATGGCGTAGTGCGTAAGTGCGTTGTCTCCCACCCGGGAAGCACCGGTTTTGTCAACAAATTTTGTATTCATATGTACGTTTAATCGACGCTTTTACGGTGAAGGAAAACATCGTGAGGATACCTGTTCACACCTATGAAGAAATTCTTAGGCTGTGTGTGAAGTCGACCAACCCGCACTTGGCCAGCGTGGTTGACTAAGGCCTAATCACCCTTAATGTGGGGTAGGCTCGAGCCCCTAGGTGGGGGGTACATTATCTATATTTCATATTATTCATTTTCATTTTTTCATTTCTATCTTTTTGATAGAATTTCTTGTTTACCCAACCTACATTTTACCTTTTATATCGAAAAATATCACCTTATATAATATACAGAGTGTTTGGTACATACTACGGCAAGTCAGATTACTAAAATTTTTTAAAATTTTCCCATCACTCCTTAATTTTGTTTCCTGTTGACTGTCTGACGAGTATTCTTTATCTTCTTCAAAGTACCTACCCTTAAACGTTTTAAAAGTCTTTTTTTATCGTAATATTCATCTACAGAATTTTCCTTAGGAATTTCCTCTTTGTTTTTGGTATAGCTATTTAGGTACCATGGTATAGAAAGAATCAATAAAAACAAACACCAAACAAAGAACATACTAGAAAAAATCAATTACAATACAGTGACCAATCGAGAAAGATCAAAATGGGTTAGTTCTGGGCAAAATGAGTAGGTCTGTACTCATTTTGGCTTAGGTGGCTACTGGACCATAAAAATCTCGACCTCCGGCCGAGTTGCCTATTGCCTAAAAATGGCCAAGTTGCCTATTGCCTACCCTTTTTAGGCGGTGTACCCGTTTTGGGTTTACTTCCCCTACACTAAATTTTTTGTTCAGAATACTAAGCCTGCGACCGTTGGCTCGTCTAATAGAGCTACAAGGAAATTGCAAGAATCACTAAGAGGTGATTTTACCTGTTTCCATAGACGCCATCGTGGTGGAGTGGTCAGTATAGCTACCTACACATCAAGCGGTCCGGGTTCGAATCCTGGTAGCGGCAAATGTTTGTGCGACGAACACGAATATTTGTATGCGAGTCATTTTTCTTATCATGTAAGTATATTAAAAATGTCCTTTATCTAGTACCTATCTATAACACAAGTTCTTAGTGAAGTTTCGGCTAAATAATTGCTGTGAGTATGGAAATATATAATATATTATTATTATTTTTATTACATTATTTCACCTGATGGTAATCCAAAATTGATCTAAATACGAAGATGGATAGACTGCAAGCTGCTTCTTCACGCCTATTTTGAATAACCCGGGATTGTAAGAAGAAGGAAACACGTGTGCAGGCTGAGATTTCCACTTCTGGGTCGTGCGTAAGAGAAATAAGTTCTTCTTAATCTATTAAATCAATGACGATCGCGACACACGTGATCTTTAATCACGCATTTTGCCAATTTCTAGTGAAAATGTTCATAAAGTAATAAAAAAATCAGGAGTGGAGCCCTTGACTTTCTCGTATACCGGAAACGACTCAAAGGTTGATAGAAATCTTATATTTTGATGTCATACATGAATTTTAAATTTTGGTCACCCATCTGAGTACCGACCGCGCACTTTCGTGATCGACGGCTCAAAATTTGATAGAAACCTTATATTTTGCTGTCATGCACGTATGTAAAATTTGCTTGCAATAAGTTAAAATATGCTCGAGTTATCGTGCTAACGCACAGACACACACATAATTCTAAAAAAAACATTTTCGGTCTCAGGGAGGTCCAAAACGTGTAAATCAGATCCGAATCCGAAATTTTTGACAATTACAATACTTCCTCTATACTACGTATACCTACGAGAAAGTAAAAATTGTACGGTAGATTGAGTTAAAAAATGGAAGTGGCAGTCTTTCAACAGGTTTTTTTACAACAAGTACTCGGAAGGACACGAGAAATAAGTTACCAAATTCCTTTGTCTTTGTTGGAATGGTAGCTACGTATAATTACTACAACTAATAGATTGGCATTGTAATGAATCGGGCGAGAGCAAAAACAAAATTCACCAACGTGCGAGTAATGCGTACGTATGTGTGCGTGACAAAACAGGCCGACTTAGGCCGCATGCTGCGTGTACGTGAAATGGTCTCGTCTATCTATCTTGCTCTAGGCTCGAAGCGACGTCGGTGGCGTAGTGCGTAAGAGCGTCGTCTCCCACCCGGGAGGCACTGGTTCGTCCCCGCCACGTACCAATGTGTTTTCAAATTTTGATTTCATATGTACGTTTATTCCACGCTTTTACGGTGAAGGAAAACATCGTGAGGAAACCTGCACACACCTATGAAGAAATTCTTAGGTTGTGTGTGAAGTCGAGCAACCCGCACTTGGCCAGCGTGGTTGACTAAGGCCTAATCGCCCCTAATGTGGGGTAGGCTCGAGTCCCTCGGTGGGGACATTATATGAGCTGTTGATGATACGCGTTAGTATGCTCTTTCACTTTCACATTGCCAATCTGCAGTTTCTTATGGAACCACAGTAAGTCCCTAACGCAAGCCAGCACGCGTGTTCGTAGGAAGGAAGGGAGAAGGTAGGATTAGGGTAATAAAGCTCCTGAGAGCATCGTAAAGGGTAATAAACTTAAAGCACACGATAGGACGCGTAGTTTTAACAAAGGAAAGAGTGACCCAATTTCGGAAAAACGTCCATAGAACACTCGCCGAGGATAGAACGCGCTTTCGCGCTGTAGAGCCTCAATCTCCATGTGCCCATGATACGCGGGTCGCGCGACGATGCAACCTATCCAAACTATCGAGTAAGTACTTGGCGGAGCCATCCCACAGGTGCGCGCAAGACTACGCAGGACCGTTAGTTTAAACTAAGTAAATTGAATGATTGAAATTAGAAACCAGCGTCAGGTATTTTTTTTAATACCTGACAATTATGCTGAATTGGTCACCTATTTTTGGCACAGTCGTGGTACAGCAATATTTAGGTAGGTACTAAATTTGTTATTTGTTTCTTTTTATTATTTTTTGCCATAATAATTTACAATGTTGCATCTAATGTCTCATGTCTGTGTGAAAATAAAAAATTTCTTTCTTTCTTTCTAAATCAGTTGTAAACAGTGGCACGAGATGGGACTTCATAATGAAAGGCCAATGGAAGTCTATCGTAACTTTTTTGTTGACTTCTAAAGTCATGGAAAAATCATGCCACGAAAATTATATTCGTGCTGACGTGACTCAGGCAATTTTCAATTTGCCGCTAATTAGTAAAACAAATGACAATCGAATGTAATACATACCTACTTACTTAATAACATCTCAGTCATACTTATGATAATATTGGCAAAGAGTTCCATTTTCAAAGTTGAAACTTATTTTTTTATTGTATTGTTTACAAGTAACCTTTCAGTGTCGCCAATATCATAAATAATAAGGTTTATTATAATATTATATTATTATTCTTAAGAGCGATAAGAGGTAAAACTCAATTTTCGAACGATTACCGTGCGTTATCATAGCATTAAGAGGAAAAATATTGAAAAAAATATACATACTTATAAAACTAGATTACTTACAGAACCAACTTGTATTTATTTATTTATTGAGATCACCAACAAGTTTACATTGACAGAGTTATTGAAAAAGACATGGAATATCACAGGATACTAAATGCAAACTTAATTAAAGGTGACAACTACATGTATGAGAACATTTCAAAATTTGTACATTTTGACACAAAATTCTGAAAATAGGTCTTACCAAAATAAAAAAAAGTTACATAGCTCTGAAACCACTGGAGTTATTTTCATTAAACTTTATTCAATTTGTAGATAATTTCATTATTTAAATATTCATACGAGAAAAAGTAGCGTCTTGTTAAAACAAAGTGGTCATAGTCCACAGTAAAAGAACACAATTTTTGTGGTATTGTGTTTCTGTTGGTGAGTAAGGTCTCCAGAGTACCACGGGGTAGGAAAGGGGACTATGGTTGTCAGCGCGTGAGTGTCACGTCAGTGTTGCAATATACGGTGACAGCTTATCACCAGGCAGGCCGTATGCTTGTCTGACAACCACTTAACATAAAACGAATGCGCTTTAGACCACACGACTGAAGTAAAACTTCTATAATAATCTTCTATTATACAAAGGTATGGAGCCGGCACCTACCCATGCTAACATAGTCAAAAAAAAAAAACTATGAAGATATTAAAAATTCAAAATTGTAATTTTTTTTTATTTTCCATACATTTTGTTTTTTTGACCGAACTATTTGTATGGAGAATTCAAATTTTTTTTTTAAATTTATAGTTTTTGATATCACCATAGTATTTAAATGACTATGTTAGCATGGGTAGGTGCCGGCTTCATACCCCATGTACCAAACATGGGTACATGGTACACTTGAAAAATTCACGTGGGCCTTGGGGTATGCCGGCTTCATACCCCAAGGCCCACGTGAATTTTTCAAGTGGGCATTCAGGGCCAAATCGTAAACTATAAGGAATATTGAAAAATGTTTAACTCGATTTTGATGAAAACAAAAACTGCATCATTGGATTGATTGATAAAATAATGATCGTCGCTTTGATTATCGCTTCAACCAAGGTGGAACAAGAAATATTTCATTAATATTTAACATTTTCGTCTCATTCTCTTGGTCTCCCGTAAGTATACCATTACTTCCCAGAAATCGATCTTCATTAACAACACTATCGAATGTGTAATAATGCAAGCTGTGTTTTTTTTTTCAAAATCATTGGGTTCGATTACTGGCTAGGATTATTGATTTTCCAAATATCCAATGATGCAGTTTTTGTTTTCATCAAAATCGGGCTCGCGTCTCTTTTGAGCATTTTTCGATATTCCTTATAGTTTAGGATTTGGCCACTTGAAAAATTCATCTTGTATATTCCCATGTCACGATGTTTGTCTGGGTTGAACTCCGAAACTAACAATCCTATTTTAACTTTTTTTTAAATGTATGTTTGGTCCAACTTGAGAGATAGGATAGTTTTTATCTTGATAACTAGTCCTCATTTTTTACTGCAAATTCCATGTTATAACTTATAGGACAGTAGTATCACAGTATACCAAGAACAGTAATACGTCTTCATACAAACATAGAATGTTGCGTGCGTACTCGGCGCCGTCTACGCACGCACTGTGACGCACACATTGACATAAAAATATGGGGGCATAAAGGTGGCTGCTCAGTGCGGGCCGCGCCGTCTCGGTGTGATCGCGCGTTTTTATGTCATTGCACATTCGCTCGCCGCCATGAAGCTATAGGTAAAACTATAGCTTCATGCTCGCCGCTCGTTCCCGCCCGGCACATTTACGATCGCAGCCGCTGCTTTAGTTTTTAGCGAAACCCTAGCGTCAACGCAAGAGTAGGCTAATAACTCGCCGACAGACCGCAGATAAACTACCGTTCTTACCACAGCAACGCGTGGCCGGTACAGCTAGTTATAATAATATAAAACAGTATCTCAACTAACTTGGCAGGCAACACGTTCATCGGCCGTGACGCGATGTGTTCCTAAATTTAAAAAGTAACTTCCGTTCGCCTTGCCCAATCACACTTTTCCTAACGCATTCACCAGCTTACCCCCAAGCGTGCGTAAAGAAATTTTATTTCAAAGAAAATATCATATTTAAAATTTTCTTTTGTGCACAATATTAAACTCTATCTACATACCTAAGTAGAATTGTTCTGCGCGCGAATCAACCCCTGCCCCTCGTATCGACTGAATGAATGACGTCAGCGGGCCTGTGGGTGGGAGCAGCCTGTTCATTCACACCTTCGGTTATCCGCTATGATTATTCGGTATGACGTGACACTTTTAAAAATAGACCCTTTGCTTGTTACCTTAATGATGATTTTTGTAGGTATCTTGTAGATACCAAATACATTTGGGTTGGAAAGAAAGCAAGTATTTGAGCAATCACCATAATAAACTTTTCAATTCGACCCACTGCTGGGACACAAGGCCTCTTCTTGTTATCGAAGTAGGTTTAAGCAGTAGTCCACCACGCTTGCCCAATGCGGTTTGGTGGACGGAGTACCTATGAGATGATAATACCCCGTTTGCTGATCAATACCCATTAGTCGCCTTTTAGACCCACTGAAGGATATGGGGTGATGGATGGCCCATTTGAGCAATAATGCCAGGAAACGCTCGGCTGGTCGCCTGACACCAGCCCTCCGCGGGAACGACTGCTATCATTCGACAGCAGCGGGGACCACCAGCTTAACGTGCCTTCCGAAGCACCAAGTATAGTCGAGTTGAATAGTTTTCGGCCACCCATCCGAGTACCGACCGCGCATTTGGTAGCTTAACTTTCGTGATCGTCACGAAGAACACACGACTGCGCCGCCATAGACATCATCCTAGTAATTCTTTATCTAGTCAGCTAGTAATTTAATAAAAGAAAATCATAGAACCAAAGTCGTGTGATGCCGGCAGAGTAGAATAGCATCACCCCATATCCTCCAATGAGTGTGGCAGAAGGCGACTAACGGAGCAGCAAAGGGGTATTGATCACTTTATACTCTGTTCAACAATCCTCATTGCGCGGGTCCATATTGGCTCACATAATATTCTAAATCCTATTCTTTGTCTTGCTACCGATTTGTGTTCATAATAATCACTCTTCATAATTTTATTTTTCATACTTTTTTATGCGTACATTTTTATTCCTACCAACGGAGCTCATAACAGTTAGTGATCATTATTTTTTTTATTAAATACTGTTACTACCTTGTTGCTTACAAAAACAGTGCACTCCGCCTGGTCATAACAAAAATAACCCTAACCTACCCATCACCCAGCCATGTAGGTGCATAAAACACTAGACTCGCCCAAAAATGTATGATTAATGAATTTCAATGATTATGTTTTTAAATATGTAGTTTTTAATTTTTTTATGAAGAATGATCATTATGGTTTTAAATGGTATGAGAAATATTTTCGGACCTTCAATGATAGGAATTGAAAGGTTATGTAAGAAAATGCGCCCCCGCATTGGGCAAGCGTGGTGGACTACGATGATATACTCCTTCGATGACAAGGAGAGGCCTTGGGTCCCAGCAGTGAGTCGAATTAAGGCTGTTAAGATAGAACAAAACACTGTAACCTGACTTCAGAAAAAAGCAAGGTATGAAATCGGGGTATAAAAGGTAAAATCGACACCTCCCATTATTAAAGTCGGTATGTACCTACGTTACCGGACCATAATAATGAATCGAGTGACACCTTATTCATCATCGGATAAATAGTTTAGGCGCTACGGAGGAACTTATCATACAAACATAGGTACATACTAGTACTGCTAAAATGATACGACTTCCTTTTGCTTCGCGGTAGTTAAAAATAATTAATCGATGTATTACAAATAGAATTATTTTGTAACAACGATTGTATAACAAATCCTGCCTTATCATATAAAAATCTTCACTTGAGTAACAATATAAACATTAAACCTTATAAATGAATACTTCGAACAAAAATCACGTACAAAGAAGAAAGGTTATAACACTGACGATCATACATTTTTAAATATTTTTAATGGTTTTAAAATAATGCCTCAAAATGGAAATATCTGGATTCGTGTTTTGTTTACTTGTATCGGCGATGATGGTGAGTTTTTTTAACCGATTTCAAAAAGAAGGAGGTTCTCAATTGGATTTTATATTTTTTATGTGTTTCTCTTCTTCTTCTTTTATGTTGTTCTCAAAAGTTTTTTGACCGATTTTGACGAGTGTTTGTACATTCGGAAGCTGGTGCTTGTCATGTGGTCCCATTTTAATTTGAGCGACATCTGACTAATCGTTTTTGAGTTATCCCTAATAATGCGTATTTAACATCGATGATATCTAGAAAAAATACAGTGAAAAAATTGACCTGCCTACAGGCGGGAATAGAACCCAGCATCCTCCGCAATCTGGGCCTGCGTTAACCACTACGCTACAGGGCACTACTTTCGCCATCGAAATTTATCAGTGCCTGGTGCTTATGTTTTTAACGTAAACATTGCCTTGCCTAGCTTAGTGGTTAACCCAGCCGCCTGGATTGCGGAGAGTGCTGGCTGGTTTCGATTTTGATCATTTTTTTTCAGTGTATTTTTTCTAGTTTTAAAAGTATTTATGCGTTTGTAAAAGCAAAAATTATTCCGTAATATATCGTTCCCATTTTATTACTTTTTTGTCTAAAAGATCTCGAGATAGTTTCCTGAAAAGATGAAAAGTCCAGACGAATTAAAGACTTTCGTCTTGAGACACTACGATAAATGTGTCGAGTATATGCTGCGTAGCTTCCCGAACGCTGTCCAGCCGAGTTAGATTCGTCAATTGACCACTTTCTGGAAGTTGGACTTACCTATATAATTGGTCTGTTTGTCTCAACATAATCGTCTCAACTTGCCGTGTACAGCTTCCGACCTTTACAGGAGCGGGTACGACATGGATATTCGACATGATTTTCGTTTTATCCATGTTCATTTAAAACACACTTGGTGGGACACCCTACAGAGATGTGTAACGAAATGCTCCCTAAGGCTCTGCTCCCCCTCTCTTGGGACTACGAGCGTGATTGCATGTATGTACAGTGCCACAAACATTATCTGACCCAGTGTTGGTGTCGCTAGTGGTGAACAAATATGTCATAGAAATTTAAAATGATTTGGGTAATAGTCTGGAACTGGAAATGGGTATTTTGTAGTTGTAATAATGGGCCACCGGGTCAGATAAGTTGGTTGCACTGTATGTGCATTAGCCTTGCCATCACGAAAGCTGTCTTCTTGCACGTATAGGATGTTTTAATTTATTTTAAGGAAATAATAAGTAATTTCTATTGTTTCAGGCCTCGGGGATAACCTTAAGTAGAATCTCGTCTATACCGATAGATCCCTATAACCATCCGTCATTCACCGATTCAACGGAATTATCTGAACTATTGAAACAGGCGTTGATTGAGCAGCTTCAGCCGATACACATCTACCCTCTAAACGACTATAAGCCATATTCCCAAACATATGCGACTCAACCTCAAACGAAGCCCCGTCAACAGAATGTGCCAAATACTAATCATCCAAAAGCAAATCAATGTAACCAATGTAACTTCAATAGGATTGTGTCTAATCCTTTTTTGCAAGAAATTATGAACTCTAACATAAAACTGAACGAGCCAATTAAAGTTGAGAATCCTATGAAAGCGTCGAAGAATATAGCTGGTGGTGTTCCTCAAGTTGTTAACAATTATATCATTGTGCCACCAGAATACATGCAAAATGGAGACGACGGAAATAGAAAACTAGAGAAAAATGCACATCGAGGTACAAAAAGAACAAACCAAAGTAGACCTAACAAAGGTGGCAATGGAAGAAAATGTCCTAAAAAACTAAACGAAGATAATGATCCAGTACACGAATGTATTGGAGGTGAAAGGCGAAAGAAATGTGAAAACTCAGAAAAAAAGAACACCACAGCAGGAACTAAAGGAGAACGAGTACAGAAAAGAAAAAGGTTACAAAAGACCAAACAATCTGAAGTTACAAACGGGCAATCTCCAAATTTAAACAATGACCATGATATTACATTTGATGAAAAAGAGACTATAATCAAAAATGTAACAAAAGATGAAGCTTTTATACAAGATTTTCGTAAGAGATTTCCTAGCATGCCTGAGGAAGACATAAAAACATTTCTCTCTTTTGTAAGGAATAGATTAAAGAAACAACGGCAGAATAGCTTGCAGTCTGAAACCGTTAGTGACAATGAACTATCATTTGATGGAAATCCTCTGCATCAGACTCAGCATTCTAAGAACAATAGAAAACGACATACCAATAGAAAGTCTGCTCATAATTCAAATGATAACACTCCAAATTCTACTTCTACTTCACTACTAGAAACGTCAGCTGAACACATATTTTACGACGCAGAAGATACTAACAGTTATGAATCATTAGATGCTACTACAAAAGATGCTAGAGTGTCAAAATTAAATCCAAAACTGAGTCAAGGTTTCAACGAAATTGATAAAACACCCCTAAATGTAGAAAATAGCATAAATTTACACAAAAAAAGCATGGATGTCCACAAAGTAACTAAGAAACCGATAAAAAATGAAGTTTTTAGAAATATAAACAGCAAACATAACAGTAGAAATAAAAATAAAAGAAAAAATACACATAATAGGAATAGACATAAAACCGCTGAAAATAAGTTTAAAAATCAACCAGCAAATGGTGATAACACAATAACTCGCAAAAATGATTCAGGTAAATTTGGTACTAATAGATTTAGAACCCCTCCGGGCTTAGAAAGACCAGGTTTTCGTACTAAGCCTGTAATGAATAATAACTTTAAAGATACAAAGAGACAATATGAGAAATATTCAACATATTCTGATATAAAACAAGGTACTAATAAAGAAACGTACTTCAAGGAAGATGAAGGAAAGAAAACTAATATTGAGACATTTTACGGGCATTCGAAAGTAGTGAAATATGGTGGAACTGATGAAAAGGATGAGGACTACGAGGCACCTACAGTAACTTATTACATTCCTGATAATATGGAATTTGAGAATGACGGAAAATCCGTTATTGTTACAAGAAGAATACCGAACACGTTTGGTAGCAAATAATGTAGAAAAAATAAGACACTGCTTGATGTAGCTTTATTTATTGATTAGTTTATTTATTACCCGACTGCAAGGAAAGGGTTATGTTTTTCGCGCGTATCTTGTATGTATATTTGTAATACTCTTTATTACCTCATATATTTCAAATGGCTTAAGGGATTTCTATAAATAAGGCATCGTTAGATTTGTCTTGATAGCCCAAGTGTTCTTAGGCAAGTGATGTTAAAAAAGCACCGCAGCGGCTGTAATGTCAGGTGCTATTATTTGAAGTGATATATTTTTAAAGTTTAAAAAGGCTATGAATTTAATATTTTTAATGTCATGCCTCCGACTGCATTTTACTATGTTGAACAAAATTCCTAAACTACCATCAATATGTTTTAAGTTATCCTTTAATATTTGATCTTGTTTCCATCTTTGCAGTAGACCATTATTGTCATTTTATGCAGGCGGGTTTTTATTTATTTGTTTATTTTTTTACTCTAATACTTTACACATGACGAAATGTAACAAACAATTAAGGTGAACACCATATGCAACTAGATAGAAAAAGTATACAAAGAAACAAAACAGAAAAGTATAAACAACCACACAATTATATACTTAATTTACAAAGGTAAGAAACAATATACAAAAGACTAAAGAAACAAGTAGGTAGGTATATAAATGCAATCTTATGCCTATATTATTATATAAAACAATGATGGATATTTTTTTTGTATTAATCTGTTGGGGGAAGAAATCATACAATCACAGTAGTGCTTGGGAAATGCATTCAACTCTAATCGGTAGAGAAGTAAGAAAAGTACAAAATAAAAATATTATGTTTATCGATGCAGATATACATAATATTTTACGTGGCATTAAAATGAACCAGGTGAGACTTAAAAGTGAGAGAACTGCACCAATGTGCCAGTAATGCGCATGTGTGCGTGACAAGTCCTACTGCACAATGCACGCACAGCCTGACAGTTGCTGTCTTTACAACCTGAATATCAGGCCGTAGGCCACCAGCGTCTACGTGAATGATCTCGTCTGCCTATCTTGCTCTTATATACGCGTTAGTATGGCTCTTTCTCATTGTTGCTCTAAAGTTTCTATATAAATGGTAGAGAGATTTGCCGCGAGAGATGCTTGCTGACTTGAAAACCCTTAAGGAGGTACGTCTTACAGGTCAGAGGACCTACCATGGTCCGCGCCTTCTGCAAAACCTGCTGACGCTACAAAGGCTATAAGTTCTACTGTATCTTTTGAAATAAATTATTCTTTAAACGTCGACATTGTTTCCTTTTTCTCATTAACGATCATGAATGTGTTCATCCGTACCTAATGAAAAATGACCAATTTAATTTAAGTACAGACAACAGGTTACCACAAACTAATAGGTATGAAAATTATATAAAATTTTGTTAATTAAGATCGCAAAAAGTGCTGAGATGGGGCTCAAACCCCCAACATTTTGCTGTCCGGGCGAGCGCTCCTCCAACTAGATTACGAAAGGAGCGCTCGCCGCAGCTTGAATTTGGGGCAACCCGAACGCGGTAGTGCCTCCACCGTACAGAACACCACAGTTAAATAACACTTTCTGTTGGTAAGGTCGCCATGTGAAGCCGGCAAAGTAGAATAGCATCACCCCTTATCCTCCAATAGGTGTCCTATAAGGCGACTAATGGATCAGCAAAGGGGTATTGATTCACCTTATGGAGTATAAATCCGTTTTGGACAACCGTGGTGGATTACTGCCTAAACCTCCTTTGATAACAAGGAGAGGACTTGTCTCAGCAGTGGGTCGAATTATAAAGGTTGTTATGATGATAAAGAAGTTTTTAGGAGGTTATGAAAATAGGAAAAGATCGTAGTTTCAAGGATCCGAGTGAGTTAAACAATTTATAATCTCTCGTCTAAACCTTACCGTCTTGTCGGCAAAAACATCTATCTCATTTATTTTAAGTAGACCATTGTATTGACGTTGAAGTCTATACATGGTGGCGTGGTGACCAAGGTTGCTCTTACTGCGACGACATGACAGTTGATCGAGAAGGCTATAAGAAGACAACATAAATTACGCCGAACGCAAATTAAATTAGGAGCAATGCAGGTGATGATGATGAGGAATGATGATGATTTTTAAATAAAAAACAAAAATATTGTGGTATTATTTATTCATCGGTATTACAACTGGGGCAGTCTATTTAATGGTCTATCCTTTGATTTTATAATACTACGTCAGGTTCAAACCTAGTTAATAAAATAAAAAATCTCGCCCAATACTTCTGAGACAAGCATCTTTGAATTTCATTAAACCCTATTTTATTGCAAAGGTGTTGGGGGCTTAAAATCGATTGGGATTGGGACGACAAGTTGCCGGACGATATAAAGAAAGACTATATTATAGTAATCTCTCGGAACCAGAGATTGAGAGGATATTCGTAGTATTTTAATTCCTCGTTAACTGACCGATTTTCTTGTAAATAGGTGTAAATTGTCTATTCATACATTCTGTGATGCCTGTAAATATGCATATGCTGCGTGCGTTTATTTGAGATCAGAGTATGAAGGCAGAGTTAAAGTTCGGCTAATTACCGCTAAGGCAAGTGTAGCTCCGGTCAAACTAATAACAATCTCTCGATTGGAACTAATATCAGCGGTGATAGGTGTAAGACTATCAACAAGTAATTAGTGCGTTAAAGCTAAGTGATGTTGAAGCGGTCCTTTGGACCGACTCAACAGTCATATTAACTTGGATTAAGCGAGAAAGTAATTGGTTAGTATTTGTTCATAATCGCGTCAAAAAAATACACAAGGACACAAACAAGAGACTCTTGAACAGTGCCGATATACCATCTCGGAGCTGTTTACTGGAGAAGTTAAAAGGTTCATATTGGTGGATGGGACCCGAGTGGTTAATAAAACATTGCTGTTAAACATAAATAATATGTGACATTCCTATTTTCATGATAAAGGTTAGAGGAAGGAAAGAAAAAAATACGTTCTGGAAATGGGGTCCTAGTGTTTCAAAAATGGTTTCCAAGCCAAATCGAAGGTTCACAAGAAATAGATCCTAAGACAGGCAGAGAAACGGTAACAAACTTTTCAGTGATTCAAAATTATTTCCATCTTTACTAAATAGTTGAGAGAGTAGCAAAACTTTAAAGAGTTGGTTCATATCCTTACTATTGCTTTGTCCATTCTTTATAATAGCTGATACATCAATAATTTCTGGCGGTAAATTGGCTATGTTTTGATAAAGATATTGCGGGAGACACAAAGACTTTACTTTTTGATCTGAAGCTTTCTCACTCTCATTGTTACTTCCAGACACGTCAGAGTTAACTTCTCTGTCTGACTTGAAAGTGTCCTTAAATAAATTGTAGTAGTCATCTAAATCGTTGAATGGCTCATCAGAGTCCAACAGAGAATCATCAAATATCCCAAATCCAGGATAATTAAGATCCAACGTCGTGTCTAAAGATCCTAACTCGTGTTGAATATTTGGTGACAAGTTTTGTAATGTAGGGGATATTTCAGTTGGTATTTGTAGGAGATTGGATTGTATTAAATCTGGTTCATAGTTAGTTGATGAAGAACTGTAACGTGAACTAGGATAATGCATTATTGATTTTTCGAGTCTTGGCTGTAATGCACTGTTACTCTGAATATTATTTCTATTGTTTGTTGGTTGGTGGGTTTCTAAATCCTTATATAAATAGTCAGGTAGTACCTCAAAATCATTATTCACGTCTTTAGTTGAATCTGTTGTCAGATATTCGTTCAATTCATCATCATCAAAGTTTTCCAAGTAAGTATCTGGCTGCGCGTCGAAAGGAAATAACTCGTGTATAGTCGGTAAATGTGGTGATACTTTTGGTTGTGCAGTTGATTTATAGCGCTGATTTTGCTGGTTAAATATTTTTGAAGCAGCTGGATTGTCAGTCAACTCGTTTTCTACTTTTCCTGGATATGCACTATAATGCATAATGGATTCAGGATCGTATCGGGAATTTTCAGTTCTTGGATGGATTATTCTGTTGCCGTTAACATTATGATTATTATTTGTGTTTGCTATAGGAGACTTAACTTTATTATGGATTAAATTTGACTGTATATTCGGAGTACGTGGAGAGAATCCTCTTTGCGCTTGTTTATTATATACATTTTGTAAGTTAAAGGGTTTTAATATTGAGTTATCATTATCAGAAGAATTTCCCGCAATATTTTCTATTTCTGTGTCTATTAAAATATCTGTAAAGGCGGTATTGTCTTCAGAATCAGTGTCCCGTGCTGTTGGATTAGTTTGTGTTGCTATATTTAGATCTGCCGGTCTAACACTATGAGTGGGCGAAACCTTCAAACTATGCAAGTCAACCGGATTGTACTCATAGTTATTATGCCCTGAAAAAAAGACAAATGTGAATCATCCCATTAAAAATGCGAAAGTAACTCTGTTAGTCTGTCTGTTAAGCTTTTACGTCTAAACCACTGAACAGATTTTGGTGAAATTCTCGATCTCGGAAAAGGACATAGGCTACTTTTTATTGCAAACAAAGGCCTGAAGGGGTTGAAATTAGGGATGAAATTTTGTATGGGATTCCTCAGTATCGACGATAAAACCATGACAGTTTGTATTAAGGCATATGATAAGAAGTAAATAAATATTATCTCGAAATTTGGCATGCTTTAACTTAAATAATGTTACAGATGCTGCAGCTGCACCTGGAATGTGCATTATACCAATTTTCTCACGAAAAAGAAAAGTTTTGAGTTTATTGCATTGGTCTCAATGTATGTTTTATAGACATATAGTTAGTCAAAGTCAAATTGTCGTTACATTCTCAGCAGGATAGAGTAGGTATTCAAGATATTATTTTGTGATTAAAAGTAAGTAATAAAGTAAGTACCTAGTTGTTTTTTTTTCATTAAGTTTTAAATTTAACATTTGTCATATTTACCGATGTAGTTTGATAATTGGTTCAGGATATCAATTTCATTAAAACTTGGATTTATCTGATGTCCATAAGAAGGTCGAGTGTGTGTTTGAGGTTCCAGAATTCCTGAAGTAAGCAAATCCAAGTCCTGTGCTTCAGGTACAGGGAGGCTTTTTCCGTGTAATGTCGGAAAATCAGGAGAAAATCTATGTTTAGTAAATGCATATCTTCCATAAACAGTTTGGGTAATCTGAAAAAAAAATAAAAAAAACGTGTGTATGCGGGCCTAGACAAGTGTACTAGTTCATTCAAAACTTCAACTCTTTTAAATGTTTATTTATTCATTAATAAACTAATACATTTATTAAAGAAGGTGTAAATAGAATGTAATCTTATACAACACAATAACTCCTAATTTAAACAGTTTGTAAGAACGAAATTGTGTCTATGTGATGCCGGCAGAGTAGAATAGCATCACCCATATCCTCCAATGGGTGTCGTTGAAGGACACTAATGGATCAGCAAAGGGATATTGATTACCTTACACTCCGTCCACCAATCCGCATTGGGCAAGTGTAGTGGACTACTGCCTAAACCTCCTTCGATGACAAGGAGAGGCCTTGTGTCCAATAGTGAGTCGAATTCGGCTGTTATGATGATGTGATGAATGTAGTTTTGGGTAGTTTGGCTACAGCTGTTGTCTGTACTGAACAAATTCATTAATCAACGGCCCTCAATCGTACGCGCTATAGCACGCCGTTTCGGAGTTAAATTTCTTCAATTAGGGATCTTATTGCCGTGTGTTTGGTACGGTATTTGAAGGAAACAGAATGATGTCCGCGCCTGACGCCTGATTGGTGTGCTACACAACACCACAAAACTGTAGTGTTATTTGACATGACTGTGGTCATCTGTAGGGCGCTTCTCCCCGCCTCCGCCACGACACGATATGCCCGAGCCGAGGTCCGAGCCTTTAGAGGCACCCTCGGGCATGTCGCTCCCTTCCGACACGGACGCCCTAGGGACGCTAGGCGGTCGACAGACTCTCCACGGGGGAGATGCTCGTAGCCCAGTAATCCCCTAGGTACGTTCCACCTACAGGCTTGAGGACCCTCCAAGGTCTTCGCGGTCTTAAAAACCCGGTGACGCGGAAAATGTCACCAGATACAATCTGCAGTAGTCATCCCACCTCGATTAATTAATCATCATAAGTAGTTGATTGACTATCTTACCTGAACCACAATCACCAAGCAAAAGTATTTTACTACACTCATGGCACTTAATAGCTAAACTAAAAATATTACATAAAAATAGTGCACTTATAAACTACTAGTGACTCGCAATTTTTCTGCTGTTACCCATATTTTCAATTACAAAACGATGTGACACAATAAACATGTGTTTCAATTGTTACGGTTTTATTACTAGATATTAAATAGAGGATTGGTGCTTATATTGTAATGAAATATTGTATTTAGTAACTTATTATTTGTACAGTCTAGCTAGAATACCTAGTTGTAACATTGAAACAGATATTGTGTTTTGTTCAAAGAATATTTATTGTCTCAAGAAATTTACATTTCACTTATTGGACAATGTTTAGCTTAAGATAACTTATACAATATATTAACAAAACAGTGAGCATGCAACTCAAAGATATCACAAAATATAATTATATGATATGAAAACTCATTAACTCACACTTTTTTAGAAAAATGCACTGAAAAAAATCGACTTGCCTCAGGCGGGACTCGAACCACCCGGATTGTGGAAGGTGCGGGTTCGAGTCCCGCCTGAGGCAAGTCGATTTTTTTCAGTGCATTTTTCTAGTATTATATTTACGCGTTTGTAAACGCAAAAATAAAATTATTTCACACTTTTTTATTGGTCTGAGACTCACATTTACAAATACGATTACATATCTATAGCCTTTTTATTAATGTTCTACTAGATATTGTAGCTACAATACAAGAATAGTTAATACAATCCATTTTATTTAACCTTTTAAAGATAACTTTATTTTGTTGTAGTTAATCATGCGTAAAATTGACGCATTTGAATTAAGTTTATGTAATGCGAATAAGAATAAGAATAAACCTTCACGTTAACATGTTTTCTTAGTAATAAAATAATAATTACCATAATTCATTTTTTATATTTAGGTATTTTTGGAGAAAAAAAAAACTTAAACTTTCATCAAAATCTACAAAGTTTTGGAATAATATTTTCTTTTTTTTTACATACCTACCAAATTTTTTACTAATAATCAGCTAAGTATGTCAACTTGTATTACTCTATAACCCTCCTAACATTATAAACGTGATAAAGTTTGTATGGATGGTACCTATAGATGTAAGTATGTGTGGTTGTTACTCTTTCAAGCAAAAACTACTGAACGGATTAGATATAATGCAACTTTACAGTAATATAGCTCATACGTCGGAATAACATACAGGCTATAAGTTATCCGACATTAACGCGAGCTAAGCCGCGGGCGGCCTCTAGTAAAGATATAATGGGAAGGTACACATAAAAGGAACATACAGTTTTGTTCAAATCAGTCTCATACATCGTCTAAATGGATCTCAAAAAGATAATCATATGTCATTTTGACTCAATCGGTTGTTATTTCAAAATTGATGACACGTACCTCCGCAGGATTCTTTGTATAAGTACCTCCGTGACACACTCGTGACACATACTTGGCACGTTTAAGCACCGTGTGAGATATCCTCAGAGGACGGACTAAAGCACTTCCTCTGAGGAGATATCCAAGAGATATCCTAAACGTACTACCAACAGATTCGCACTATTTAGAACGAGGAGGGAGCAAAATTTCAAATATTCAAACGCATCCTATGCGCTTTCGAGAGTTTGGTTTGATTAGTGCTTTTGAGTATGTGTTAACCCAGGTGTTCTTGGCCATGCCGCTATTGCCTCTTCGCGTCTTTTACCACTCTACGCCACTCCACTACTGTGGATCCGGCACCCCACCATTTATCATTCCACGGTAAAGTCATGGTTTTGGTTTCGAGCTTTCTTTTAGTAAAGTTGGTTTAGTTTAAGTTTCATCTATTGATGTAGACTGTACTTACCTAAGCCTTGAAAACAAGATGTTTGTTTGTAGGTACCTATACAAAGTGTTAATGTTTCCTTATGTGTCACTGCTCTTAAATTGTTTATCCTTTAAATACCTACTTTGCTTATAACGAAATGATTGAAAAGCCGAATGATTTACCTACTCAAACCAAATAAAAAAGTGGCCATGCAGACGGAGCGCCTGCGAAGAAAAAACTGAGGCCGGTCAAATGAAACTACGCCTAGCCTACGCCTAGATTAGAAAGAATATGGGAGCGAGTCCTGTCGGTCCCTTTCGATCAGGTACCCGTAGTATGAGTTTGTTAGTTTTCGAGCTCGATTAAACGTAGGGGAAGGGGGGGCATAACGGGGACGTTAAGGAAAATAATCAATAAAAAAATGAACAGAATATATTTATTAATTAAATCTAATCAGAACGCTTTGGCTATATAATAAATTATCATTTGGCACTAAATTTGGTGAAGTAACTAATTAAACAACATATTAATTTTAATTTTACGAAACCTTTATGAAAACCCCATCATGCCCCAGGGTAGGGGCAGAATGGGGTATCAATTCGGGCGAGTACTGCTCATATTATTGTAAAGCAGTAGTTAAATTACGACCTACTTTTTTAATTGGAAATTGGATTTGGCTGTCTTCGTTCTGTAGATCGTCGAGGTTGAGGCTCTGAGAAAGGAGTTTTCTGTAAAGGGTGCGTACTTGCAGGTAGTTACAGGCAAAAATGGTTCTCTTCAAGGGAAGGAGCCGCTTGATGTTTGATTTCCGTTGTAGATGCAGGTAAGAAATCTGAATCGGCAAAGTTGTTTTTATTAATTGGTCATATACCTACTTACCACATTTTTTGAATGCATGGATTGGCATAAAGGGGTACCCCATCGTGCCCCGTAGTCATGTCCCCGTTATGCCCCCATGTAAATTAATATTTTAAATGATCAACAAAAAACAATAATCGATAGTTAGAGTGCATTAGCTTACAGCATATCAATAAGTAATATCATTAGAAAAGCACAACAGAAAAACAATAATAGTAATCTAAACAATTACTTTATTACATGTGTTTTCGTGTTACTAAAAATTAGATGAAACAAGATTGAAATTAATTTTTTGTCGTAAAAAACGAACACGCGCCGTCTAGTCCCCGGTCACTTTGGCACTAAAGAGCAATGTCAAATGGCCACTTATTAGCACAAACAACACACTTCTAGTACGTGTAGTTACTTGTATAGGAGGATGGCCCTGTCGTGCCTCGCGACCCCGTTTTGCCCCCCCGTCCCCTAAGTATCGTCCCTTTCCATACATTGCCCACTAGCGCCTCTAGCGTAAACTATTACAAACAGTGTGCAATGTATGAAAAGAGACGATACGTTTAATCGAGCTCGAAATCTATCAAAACTCACACTAAGGGTACAGATCCCCGTAGTAGATATTTGATGCCAGTGACAAGATACCTATCAACTATATCTACCATAACTTCGCCCTACAGGCTAGACGACCCACCAAGGTTCGCGCTTCCAAAAAAATGTCTTTTCACCTTCGTCCAATACTTAGAAGTCAACGGCACGGTAGTCACGAAAAAAAAACTTCATTGCAAAACACATGTGCCATAATTATTATCAGTAATACGTTACCTAATAACAATAATTAATACAAATTACAACATCGCTTTACGTGACCTATCTATTCATTGACAATGTCTTGTGTGACTACTTAGGTAGTTCTGATGCAGTCTGATGCATTTATAACTGTTTATGTAATTTACAGTTCTACACCAATGCTGCGTCTCTCGGTACGCAATGCGCCTTGTATGCCAAAGGATTGCAATTCTTTTTTTAAGCTTCTTACTTTATAGGTTCGTATTATTACTTTGGTGGGTGCACCATCATAAAGCGGGAAACTCACGATCGCTCCAAGCAAGCCACATCATACCAAGCCATCACTCCAAAATAAGGCAAAATCTTTCCGTATGTCCGGAATCTGATGTGACTTGAATGCAGTGACAAAAATTTTGGTTATTTATCTAAACAATCCGAGGCTTTAGACAACATGCATTTCGGCAATCGCTCTCGCTATCGCTAAGTAAAAAAATGTATGGGATTGACATAAGCAATCGAAAAGTGATCGATTGCTTAGGTATGTCAATCCCATACATTTTTTTACTTAGCGATAGCGAGAGCGATTGTCGAAATGCATGTTGTCTAAAGCCTCTGAAATCTATCACTCCACCATCGCTCCAAACTTGCACGTGCGTTACCGATCCCACGTCCATTTCGTGACGTGTCATGAAATTAGAGTGTCGCGAATGGGGCAATCGTGTGTGTTTGCTCGATTTTTGGATGTTATCCACTTCGCCTTTTTTAAGATTTGAATGAGGTTTATTAATACTATACACTCAACCCAGTAATTATTTATTTTGTTGAAAATATGAACGAACACATCAAGGCTGTATGAGACGTATTTGTTTGTAACAGCGACATGAGCAAATTTTAAGACCATCAATGTCAACGTCAGTCAGTTGTCAAAAAGTTTTTAGGCTAAAGGGCTAAAGTTTTAGGATTTTGGTTAAAATTTTTTGCTTTTCAAAGAATTATAAATCATTAAAATGGTTGAGGCACAAAAGTTTAGACTCGAGCAAGAAATGACTAATTTAGTCAACGAATTGGATCGTAGCTATTTGAGAAAAATGCAGGTTAGTTTTAGTTTTTAGGTTACAGTCTTTTATCATGCGGCCCGGTCTTATGCAATAAATAAATATCAAATTGTAATAGTTAATAAAACTCCATAATGACGTACTAATAAAAGTCCTTTATAAATTGATTATTATTTTTAATTTTACCTATTCATTTATTACTTCTTTCTCTCTTAACAACTACTGTTGTCCGAACTGTTTCCTTCTATTCCTATACTGTTTAGGGCTCCATTTTGCCACTAATGTACTACTTAAATTAATCTCCATTCATAAATATAAAATAATAATTGAAATAACTAGTGTACCAGACAGACATTGTCCTGTTATAATTTCATGATTATACTTCATAATACTTTCCACCATGTAAAACTCATGAAACAATAAAAATCTTTATTTGTTTCTGTATTCATATACTTATTTGAAACTGCCTTGTGTAATGCAGTGTACCACTACGGTTCTTTGAACCTACATGGGAACCAGTGTTACATGAATGGCACTACATACTGGTATAGATCATCTAATGTAACAATAAATGCCTAAACTGTATGATATTATTAGCTGACCTATGCCCACTTTGCTGGCCATTTTATTTAACAACTAGCACTCTACCAGCGACTTTGTCTGCATATAATGTTTATGCAATAAAGTATAGCCTATGTTATTCAGTGAAAATAAAACATTCTAACAGTGAATGAATTTTTAATATGGGTCCAGTAGTTTCTGAGCCTGTTCATTACAAACATACAAATCCTTCCTCTCTAACTTTCCTCTTAACACTATTGTGTGTCGTCGAGATGAGTTTGAAATATAAGTAGCTTGCAACTATATTATAAATAATCAGATTTATTTTTTGTTAATACATAGGGTGACATGCACAGGTGCGCTGCTAAATGCTGTGATGACCCTCAAACATCTTTGGAGAGAGTACATGGATGTATAGAGAATTGTACAACTCCTCTGAACCAAGCTAACAACTATGTTCAGGTAAATTTCTCATGACAAACAAATAAAGCAATACAAAATTGAAAGTATATTACAGAATGTTTGGACACGATATAATAAACAGGCCATGGTATGAAAAACATAGGCTGTCATAAAATACCATTGTGTTAACAAAAATTCAAAACAGTAAAATCTATTTCAAATTTCTCCATTCAAATAGCAGTTTGTATAACAAATAATATGGGAATTTCTTAAATTAAGTTAACACTTTTTTTTTAATTTGTAATAATGGCATTTTTTTATTTTATTTTATTAGGTACTTTAAAAGCAATGCCAAAACAATGTACACAGCTTAACTAATAATTAATATACAAATTAATATACAACAACATGAACATGAAAGACAAAAATACAAATAATAATTTACTAATCGAAATGAGATTTATATTAGAATTTATCAACAACAATAATAAGAAATTTAAATGATAAAATATTAGATAATATAACAATAATAAATATAATCATAATATACATAATAATTATATAATATAAATGTATCATATGAGCATAATAGTATATAGGTACTAACACAGTATTCAATTGAGAATAAACTCTCGACTTAACACAGTACATTATTAAGATGATGATGATGGGAGTGTCCAAAAAACATCCTTCACTTTTGTTTTGAAAGATTTCTTACTTTCCAAAAAGATGTCAATATCTGAGAACCTATCATTATATAAGCACATCTGCCCATGTGTCAGAACCGCATTATTTCCGTATCGTGTAATATGTTGCGGGATATGAAATAGACCAGTGTGACGTGTGCGAGTTATGGGAACGCGAAATGACAGACTAGACAATAATCATTAAATAGTAGAAACTTACTGTTTAAGCTCTTGCACTGATATGACATGGTACAATAGTGGTAATCTGTGGAGGATAACAATATCCAGACACAATTGATTTTAATTGTCTCACGGCAGATAATCTACAGAGCGGGGATTTAAAGATTAATCTACTTCTGATGGAAAATACCAAACGTATAGATGTGGTCATGTATTTTAGACACTTATTGATTTTTATTAAGAATTATTGAAATGTATAAAAGTATCTTATTATAATTTCAGGGTGAAATCAACCATTTACAAAATAGACTGCAAAGGTGTGTAATGGATTGTAATGACGCAGCAAGAGATCGCCTAGGACCAGATCCAAGTCAGGAAACGGTATGTTGTAAAACAATATTTCTAGAGTTAAAGAATGAATAAGCTTTATTGTATACTAGCTTTTGCCCCTGACTTCGCCTGCACATGATTAGTATAAATTATAGCCTATATGTTATTTTGATCTATGAGCTATTATAAACTTTTTATTAAATAAAATCCATTCAGTAGTTTTTGCGTGAAAGAGTAATTAACACAAATTCGTCCTTACAAACTTTCGCATTTATATTACATATTTACGATGTTGTGGTCAGTATAGCTGCCTACAAATCAAGCGAACCGTGTTCGATTCCTGGTAGCAAATATTCATGTGACAAACACAAATATTTGCTTGCGAATCATGGTTGCTTATATATTTCATCATCGTCAACATCATCACATATTAATTAGTAGGATAAGATAAGATGAAATTACAGCCTTATTCATAAACACTCAATAAACCTATTTTAGTTATTACCTTGTTAAAAAGTGTTTTTTCTCATTCACCTCGTGCCAGAGTGACAAAGACAAACAATTTGTAAATATCTAATAAATTCACTTGTTTTTATGAATAAGGGGGTTAGACTAAATAACATTGTAAAATCTAAGTAAATTACAGAAATATAGTAATACAGAAAATAATAATAAATTAATGATAAGTTTGAGAATTGAATAATAAAAATGGATGTATGTATCCTTAATAGCTATAATTTTGTATTACAGGTGGACAAATGCACGATAGACTTCGAGAAATGTGCAGTGAAATGCGTCGATAAGCATATTGGCATAATCCCTTCTATGATGAAGACTATGAAAAACGTCCTAGCGAGCGGCAAACCGCCACCGCCAAAGAATTAATAGAAAACCAAGGGACTAGAAATAGAATTTAGTTATTTGCATTTGCACATCTCTTCTCCGCTCAACTTCAGAAACGGTACAGAGGAGAGAAGAGGAGTGCGGTGTTTCTAATCTTATGATGAGGCCACGAGTCTCTGTACAGTACACTTCAATCCATTGGGCTATTTTGTGCCTCCCTTTCCGTTTTAAAATTGTCGCTTCTTGAATATGTAGGCCAACAGCCTAACTATATCTATGGGTTTTAAGAGTCTGTAACGCTCTGGCCTCAGATAGGCCATTACCGCAATCTCCACAGCAGGTGTTCATAGATTCCCGGTCATGTCCGCATGCTCTGCGATTTAGTGTGGTTGAAAGTTGCATTTTGTTAAGGTTTATGGCGTAGTGCCCTGTAAGCCCCCCAAGATTAGGCAGCCCTGTTGTCTGCCTCTGTTTATGTACAAAATTATTTGCACAGAGCGTAGCGGAGACGAAAAGAAATGAGAGTGGTGAGGTAGTGCTGCTTAAAGTTAAAATTAGACAGATAACGGGGTTCTTATGCTACTGCACCACCTGTTTGTTCCCAACGAGTAACACTGTTACATTATGTGAAATGGGACTTTTCACAGTCGTTCCCAATGAGTTGCACACCGAAATTAAGGGTGTTTAATTGTTCCAACTTGTAGCACTCTATTTTTTTTTATAATTTGCTGATTATATAAACAGAATTAATAAATTTGTTGTTTTTCCTCCCCTTTTCTCTTAATACAAATCGGCTGACACATTAGAGACCTAAACTACCAGGCTATCATATGTCTATCGGAGTTTATTATTTAACCTAGATTTCATCATCGTCATAACAGCCTTTATAATTCGACCCACTGCTGGTACACAAGACCTCTCCTTGTCGAAGGAGGTTTAGGCAGTAGTCCACCACGCTTGCCCAATTTGTGGATAATTATTTTATGCTGATCCATTAGTCACCTTCTACGACACGTATTGGAGGATATGAGGTGATGCTATTCTACTCTGCCGTCTTTAGGGAAACATTAAAAAGTATGTTAAACATGTAGATGTTTAGTACCAGGCTACCAGGCGCCTGGTACTTCGGAAATATTTAATTTTTAACCGACTTCAAAAAAGAAGGAGGTTATCAATTCGACTGTATGTTTTTTTTTTAATGTTTGTTACCTCATGAATTGTTACTGGGTGGACCGATTTTTAAGATTCTTTTGGCATTTGGAAGCTAGTGCTTGCCATGGGGTCCCATTTAAATTTTATCGACATCTGACAAGTAGTAGTTTGACGCCGTCGTGGTGGAGTGGTCAGTATAGCTGCCTACACATCAAGCGGTCCGGGTTCGAATCCTGGTAGCGGCAAATATTTGTGTGACGAACACGAATATTTGTTTGCGAGTCATGGTTGTTTATATATTTATTTAAGTTTATTTATAAAAATATCTAAAATTATTATGTATATTAAAAAAATGTCCGTTATCTAGTATCCGTAACACAAGTTCTTAATGATACTTACTTCGGGCTAGATAATAGGTGTGAGCGTGAACATATAAAAAAATAAAAAAAAAAAAGTTCTTGAGTTATCCCCAATAATGCCTATTTAATTGACATTGATGATATGTAGTTTTATCACTTGTGTGTCTAAAAGAGGTAGTTTCCTGAAAATTTCTATACTTAAAACACTGAAAAGCAGAAAAAAAAAATTAATAAAAAAAACCGGCTTCAACACTAATAACCGGAGAAATAAAAATTTTGTTTTCTCCGGTTTTTAGTTTTGAAGGCGTAAGTATTTTTTTATTTAAAATTGAAACATGTTAACTGAATCAACGGACTGAACGATTTTTGTCGTATTGTTGGGTATTTGGATATTTTTTAGATAAGGTACATAGTTATTAGTGTATTGTATTTTAATTAAGGCACTGATATATGTATAATTTTTGGTTCTCTAATGTTTCGCACACAATTGATTAGCAAATTACCATTTCGCAAGCAACATTTGTCAATGTTTCATTTCGCAAACTAATGCTTTATTTAACAAGGACATCAAAACGCAAACATGCATATGATAAGCAGGCATTTCAAAAATGCATTGTTAAATAAATTTTTAAAAGACATACTGACATATCAACAGGTTACAAAAACCAAAAATGTTATTTTACAAATATGACTAAATTTCAATTACAAACGTTTTGTTTACTAAAATTTCAATTCGCTATTTTTCAAATTAACAAGTTACAAAAACCAAAAATGTTATTTTACAAATATTTTGTTTGACTAAATTTCAATTACAAACGTTTTGTTTACTAAAATTTCAATTTGCTATTTTTCAAATACAGTGAAAACGCCCTAAAATCGCTTCTGGCACTCGACGGCCGCTGCCGCGGCACTCTCGCTTCGCTCGATCGGCTTGTGCGCTGTATTCATGTCAACCTAACCCAGAAAACTATTCCACGATTTTTAATATCGATTTTTCTTGTAAGCAAGTATGCAGCATGCAGGCAAGCATGCAGCATGCAGGCAAGCATGCAGCATGCAAGCTAGCATGCAGCAAAGCAAGCATGCCGCAAGCAATACAATGCTCCGCTCGCTTCGCTCGCTCCGCTATGCGTGGTCACAAGTCTAACCTAACCTAACCTAGGTTTATTTTCGTACTTATGGTTTTTATTTACTTATGGTTAACCCCCTGCACCCCCCGGCAAGCATCTCGCAGGCAAGCATACAGCATGCAATCCAATTATTCATACATGCAATGCAAGCATGCATACATCATGCAATGCAAGCAAGCATACAGCATGCAATGCAAGCATCCATGTAGCAAGCAAGAATTCAAGAAGCAATCGCAAAATTTTTAGGCGAACCGAATGGCACTAATAAACTATGATTGCATAATTTCTTTGTATTTTTATAATTCTTATGTTTTTAGTGTGAAAAATTAAGAAATGATACGGTGCCATACCATAAATTGCCTAATGTCTTTAGACTAAGTAACCATATTATTAAAGAAAAATTGGTCATTTCTTATGTTTTTAGTATGAAAAGTTAAGAAATGATACGGTGCCATACCATAAATTGCCTAATGTCTTTAGACTAAGTAACCATATTATTAAAGAAAAATTGGTCAATAGATCTTTGTCGTTTAACATATTTGTGTTAGGAAAAGTTTACTAATGTTCTTTTGCAAAATGACAATATATGAAGAAATTACTTTATGAGATGTAAAGTTTGTGAAACATAAATAAATGGAACGTTGATTTGCGAAATGATAACTTTGCATTTCGTTGCTTGTTATCTGTAAATTTGTTTATTAACTGTTGGTCAACCAAAGGGGAACCATAATTTTTACACTTTTTTATAATTTGGGTTTTATATAAAACTTCTGTCTGTGTCTTGTTGTTGAGTATTAAAAGCTGTCTAGAAATTCCGAACATGTAACAGTGTTACTCATTGTGGTGTGACCTGTTGAGAAAAAAAGATTTCATCTTAGCAGTCCGGAATATTGATAGATCTATCTGTTGGTAAATAATGCTGTTAAAGATTATTATTATAACAACAGACTTTATTTTTCATACCTTGTGTACAAAAGTCTTTAGTTTCGGAATCATATTTAGTCTTAGTTTTAGCTGTTATAGTTTAGTGATTAACGAAAATGTAAATAAAATGTTCATGTTTAACAATGTGTTATTTTATTGGATTTTCTCCACCCGCTATATTGGATTTAGCAAACTACCGCGTATATTAGAGCGAGATAGATAGACGAGACCATTTCACGTACAAGTAGTCGGCCTGTCAGTGACCTAGAAAAGCAATTGTCAGATTGCAGTACTATTTAGATTTTCTCCTATTTTTCACGCACACATGCGCATTACTCACACATTGGTGCATTTTTTAGTGCGCTAATTACGGAGGATGCTGGGTGCGATTCCCGCCTGGGGCAGGACAATTTTTTTCAGTGTATTTTCTAGTTTATAAATATTTACGCGTTTGTAGACGCATAAATCATTACCTATTCAATAAGACAGGATCCGTCAGGCTGCAGTACTATTTAGTTTTTTTCCTATTTTCAACGCACAGATGCACATTACTCACACATTTGGTGCATTTTTTTAGTCTCGCGCGTTAAAAATTGCCATTGCCAATCTATAAACTACAGTACTATTTTGTGTCTATTGTATTAAATTAGTGGTGTCGCGATACTTAAATGTTACGCACAAGAAACTTATATTTTACGTTACACATTTTGCCAATGTCAAGTGAAAATGTAATTAAAGTAAAAAATTGTACGGTAGATTTGAGTTAAAAATGGAGTCTCAACTCTCTCAACACATGTTTTTACAACAAGAAATCGGTAAAAACTCCTAATTACAAATCTATGATTGAATCTATCTACCTAGTCTTTAGTTTTCACATCGAACGAAAGGCTATCGATGTGAACACCACTTATTTCATAATGCAATTTATTACATAACAGTTATAGGTAGGTAGGTAGGTACCTACGTGCTTTTTAGGATTAACATATTGAATAACTTTATTATTTTATTGCGTTTAAGTCACGTAGAATTACTCACATTATACGTAGAATATTATTCAATGTATTTCAACAAATTATCTGTGAAAAATTGCCCAATATTGATATCGGTCGTATATAAAAAGGGCAGTTAATTTTTTTAATGTATTCAATTAAAAGTATCTAATTAACGCAACCACGATGTGTCACAAAATATTGTCTGCGGTATTGCTTGGCTTGGTTTGCGTAAGTATTTTCTTCTCTAGAGCTTAAGTGTGACGTTTGTATCTGTGTGTCTGTCTGTGGCATCGTGGCTCCAAAACAGATGATTCAATTTAAAATTAAAATAAATTTTTTTCAAGCATAGCTCATATTATACTTAGTAGTATATTAGTAACATTGGTTTTACTAATAACTATGTTAGTATTATTAGTATTTAGCCTAGTATAAATTTTTTTTTTATTATTCCTATTCCTAGCCGCGCCTGGCACTATCCCCACCCAGTGTTTTTGGATATACTTAATTCAATTTTTGAATTTTAAATTATTAAATAGCACGCCATATTCTTTGACATGTTCATTTGATAGACCTAAAACTTTTTATTTAATGTTCTGTTTCCTTTAAAAATTAAAACCTTACATTTTTCAAATATCTACTATTATCTTGAAATTAAATTGATCCATCATATTTCAGATGCAAGCTACAGCCGCCATAATCAAACGCTCCGCATACTTATCACCAACTATATTATCAGCTGGACATATATTCAATCCTATATCAACAATACCATTCGATAACCAACATGCAACTATTACCCAGGCGGCTCCAATAACCGCTGAAACCGCTGAAACTGGTTGCAGCTGTGGTAACACAGGTTGCAGCTGTGGTAAGGCAGGTTGCAGTTGCGGTAAAACTGGTTGCAGTTGCGGTAACACAGGCTGTGGGTGCAGTTGCAACTCTGGCAACCAGGAAGTGGCACCGTGTAGCTGTGGTTCGTGCAGCTGCAATTCGGCGTCTAATGTGGCTGCGCCGGCGCAACAACAGTTGTCTGCTCATTATTTGGGTCATATTCATGCTCCGTTCTACATGGAGTAATATAAATATTTTGTTGTTTTGAATTTTGTTCAATAAATTATATCTAATTAAAGTTAATTTGTTATTTTATTTAATTTACTTGGACAGCTAGGAGGAGGATAGCATTGATCGCGTGTTCCTCCTACCTATATATTTTTTTTTTATATAAAAAGGTCAAGCAACTCTATTCCACCTGATGGTAGGTAAACAGAAGTAGTGTCCAAATCAAATGTAGCTAGCGCGAGAGATAATAAAGCCTAGCACGAACCATCTTCGCCTGACCGACCTGAAAGGAGGAACACAATATCATGGGAATGCACAAAATAGGTACAATTATTAGCAAAGGAGAACTTGTTTCTAGAAGAGATCGTGTATTCCAGTAGTTCCAGTGGAGTAGTCCCATGATGGGACTAGTGATATTTTTTTCCCAGAGGTTCAGGAGCAATTTGACCTACATTTTCGACCCGGCTTCGTTTGTTTTTTGAAAATCTTTTAAAAAAAAATTGTTTATGTCTAAACACTTCTACTAATGATTACAACACAATAAAATTTTTGATGTTTCACGGTTGGAAATTATGGTAGAGGAGAGTAACCAAATATGGGCTAACGTTTTGGCTAGCCTTAAAAATAAAAAAATAAACTATTAAAATATTAACCTTTTATTGACGCCTGTATAATCACCTACCTATCGATTTATGAACTGTAAAATTTCTACTTTTGCAAATTAATGAAAATAAAATGAAATAATTCTGTGCTGTGCCAGCGCGGCCCTTTGTTAATTGAAAGTTTACAGACTTAATGATTTAGTATTCTTTGGAAGGTATTGGAATTGCGTCATCGCGTTCAACCGTCTCTGTACCACGGCCGTTTTTTTTAACTAATTTTGCAGGATGTCTCTGATGTCATTCTCTGCGTCACCGTTTTTGGTGAAATCCAGGACCTAGATGGAGATCCTCTAGCCTGTATCAGAGAGTATTCCTGACCGGTGAGCATCTCATTCGGGGGAATCACTGCACCTATTAGGGTCTCTAAGTCGTTCGAATCGGGTACCACGGCGAGTGCTCTGTGGAGCTTTTATCCCTAATCCCACCATCTCCCTTCATTTAAAGGATTATCGCACAATTAAGAAATGTAATTTACTGCCAGCACAAGTTCAACCCTCCTTCCTGCAATCCTGGGTCATTTACAAAAGACGTGAAGAAGCTTCTTGAAAGTCGGCAAGGCGAGGGTGGCTAGCGTGGTGGTTGGTTTATTCTCTCACTAGCTATCTTCGCATTTGGACTTTACTTCTGACTTTGACCTTGTCCAGAAGAGCGATTTTGCCGCGAACCATTACGCTCGTACACATACTGAAACTCGCGCGTAGCTTGTGGACGCAATGTATTGAGCCCTAGTACCTCACCAACGAGCGTTATGTGTTCGCGCGTAGAGATTCGCGGCGAATTCGCTCTTCTGGACAAGGTTTTAGCATCAAGTAGAATAGAGACTTTTTATTGTAAAAAAAACCCTTCCAACAACCCGTCGGCCTATTCGCTAACTTTTTTGACAGTTGAAAGTGATATTCCCCTAGTGAATTACATACCTATCCATTGCTGTTTTACACGACAAGTGTCATAATACTCATAATAGCGTTATAGTAAAGCAGTAGTGGAAAGAAGCTGTTAGTAATGGCTGCCGCACTAACTTCGTTCTGTTCTCTCACGATTTGGTTTTGTTAGCAGGTCAACAAATGCGAAGATCATGGGATTCCCAGTGGAAAGAAACTAGTCATTCTAAGGGAAGGTTTTATGTGGAGATTCAGAGTGACATTCCTGTCAAACCCTGGTATTTTAAATTTAAAGCAGCATCTAAAAGTTGCACATCTACCATTTGCCGACTACGGTTGGGTCATGCGTGTACACCGGTCCACCTTGCTAAAATAAGGGTCAGGGATAGCTCCTTGTGTGAGTGCGGTTTAGACGAGGGATCTATTGATCACATCTTTTTTAATTGCCCAAAGAATCCGAATTCCCTGTATGATGTTCTTCCATCATACATTCCTAGACCTATCAACATGAAGTTCCTTTTATCTCTCGTATTTGCCCCTTTTATAAGTGTTTTATGTGATTACATTATACTAATAATAATATTAGACTATAAGTTGTTTGTCCTATCTAACATCCTAACCCAATGTTATTTCTGTCTATTTCAGATAATTCAGCGGTTAATGTCTTAAATACTTTGACCTAGTTATTTTGTTGAAAATATGCAACTTGTGCTTTCATGATACTAAACTTAACGAGTCTAAAATAAGCAGAGTCAAAAAAGGACCTAAGCCATTGTATCTCAGCGGAACACTTGATACTGCCGAAATCCATAAGGGCAACGCCATAAAGAAAAAAGAAGAAGAAGAAAAAGCAGTAGTGGATCAGTAATTCACTCGGTGATTATCACTTTCATCTATCAAAAAAGTTAACTCTAAATATTCAGCAGTTCGGGTAACATACTATAAAAGTGTAGAGTTATTTGACTCGCACCTTCTCTAAGGTGGAGGCAGTGGGGTATATAACTACAGGGTGGCAGGGCTGGCAAAATGCCGAAAGCCCAGCGCCACTGATTTCTTAAAAAAACTCTTTTTAAGCTATTGCATAGCTTCTATCGCGGGCCTTGTGCGCGGGGACCGAATCCAGAAATTCCGTAACGAAAAAACCTCACGCTCCCCACTCCGATGGGCAAGGAGGTGTGGCTTGAAGGCCGTGTATCGTCTAACGTCGTTTCAGTTCGGCAGTCTTCGACACGGCGTTGTGTGCGTGCGATTAGACGTATTGTACGACTCTACGAAACTCGCACGAATCGAGACGAGCTGCTCCGAAATCGGACGAATACATAAGCAGCTGTTTATGAGAAAGTATATAGGTGTATAGGTAAATACCTATACTATAGTAATTGTACAACAGTGAATAGCTGTACTTGTAAAATTTGTGTATAAAGTGTTTTGAATATGAATGTTAATTATTTCAATTATAAAATTAATATCAAAGAAAAAGAAATACTGCATGAATAAAATAAATAAATAAAATTATAATTGCATAAGTTGATACAAAATGCTATGCAATAGCTTTACCGTGGCAGTCCCCGAGTGCCACACTTTTTTTTTATATAAAAAATATCTTCATTTATAGGTACAGGAGATTGGGAAGACGTTAACAAGACATCAGCTTAAAACTGACTATGAATTATTAGTAGAGTCATTTAGACTCTACTAATGATTCATAGTCAGTGAACGCATATGCGTTCACTGTTCATAGTGCTTACCACAAATATGAGGCGTTGCCCCTGGTGCCAAGCACGAAGGGGTGACAATGTTACAAATACAGAATTCTACAATTACTTTAATTGAAGCGTCAGCTCCTCGCCCCCTCTCACAGCGCCAGGTTTCAATCTACCCTCTGCTCAACTGCAAAAGTGCAACGCCTATGCAACCAAAATGTGTATGAAACAGATGACTATTTAGTTCAATTGATTTGCGTCCTATTTGAGGAAAGCACTATGAATCATGAATACCTAGTCTTATTTTAAAAGAATGCCAATGAAAGAGTTCCCAGTCACGCTGTATCAAAAAGAATCTGAATTATTTGCCGAGGAAATTCTCAGTTTGCAGTCCACCTTCGGAGACGAAACAGAAAAGCCTTCGTCTATTAAAGAACTTGTTAATTTTATTAAATTATTTTTACAGCCTAATCTATACTAATATTATAAAGCTGAAGAGTTTGTTTGTTTGAACGCGCCTATCTCAGGAACTATGATACAATTT
The DNA here is from genome assembly GCA_955850985.1 of Elophila nymphaeata. Classification (NCBI taxonomy): domain Eukaryota; kingdom Metazoa; phylum Arthropoda; class Insecta; order Lepidoptera; family Crambidae; genus Elophila; species Elophila nymphaeata. The sequence goes on from OY039066.1 coordinate 25,016,521, forward strand.
GAAAAAATCTTTATGTGTTGGATAGTCCATTTACCGATGAAGGCTATAGGTTATATAACATCATAACACGCGAACAGAGTCGCGGGCACAGCTAGTTAATAAAATAAATACTTAGTCCACTATGGAGGGGCAACTCTGAAGGATTGATAGGTACGTCAGCATTTTTTCAGGTTTTTCTCTGATTTAACCTGGTGTCTGTATGGTAGAAAATTGGAACGAGGACTGTAAGGTCATGTCTAGTTTCTACTGTTTAAATAAAAATTAAGAAAATATCTTCTAATCAAGACAGTTCATAAATAACTTTCACTATTTTAGTCAAAAACAATGATAATTCAAGTAGTTAGAGTTATACTAATTTGTCATTTACGAAAATACTATAAAATCAATCACTAGAATATCAACTTCTGTAATAGTTAGAAATAATAAATATAACTGAAATTTTTAAAACTTTTCCTATATTTTAAAAGTGACTAATAATAATTAATTAATCTATACAACATGTAAACTAAATAACCAACACCCTGAATACAGGTGGTTTGGGATCGGCTTCCGAGTTGATTTCAATAAATTTTTATTGAAAAAAAACAAAAAAAATAAAACAAAAAGTAACAAAGTAATAAAACAAAGTTTCTGGGTACTTTTTGTTTTTTTTTCAAAAAAATATCGTTTTTTTTCAAAAAAAAATTTATTGAAATCAACTCGGATGAACATGTTGTAAATAAAAATTAATTGCTGTTCGTTAGTCTCGCTAAATCTCGAGAACGGCTGAACGGATTTATCTTATCTTGGTCTTGAAATGTTTGTCGTAGTCCAGGGAAGGTTTAAAAGGTGAGAAAATACGGAAAAATTGCGAGGAAGATAGTAAAAACAAAAATTTCATTTTCCCATATAAATTGTTCTGCCTACTTTCCTGTCAAACATTTGACGTTCCGCCATTTGAGCGAAGGAAGAGTTTTAATGTCGTTAGAATAGGTGCAAAGACGTTTAGTACTCCGTGAATAGGTGATACGAAGTACACCGGGTCATCTAGTCTTTTATAAACATATCGTCAAATTAAACTTATTTCTTAGATTTTGTTAGTTATTTCTTTTATCAGTGGGTGCGTCTACATATCTTCTACAATACCGGATAATGTGCTCTGGGCATATGATATTGTGGCATATTTGACAGTTACTGGTAGTTGCTTGTTCTTTTGCCTGAGCACATGCTTGGCATCGTTTTGGATCACCAATTCTTCACAAAATTTTATTGTGGAACCTTCGAGGTAAGCACTAAGAGCACATGCTAAATCGTGCGTCTTTGCATGTGCTCAAGTCATTACTTAGAACATCGAACCGTAACTGTTTCAAAACTTCACACCGTATTATGTTTGATATTTAATTAAACAAAAGTAACATTAAATTTTCATAAAAAAGTGTAATACCCAAATAATTGTATACAAGCTGTGTAAAAATAATTGGCACAAAATAGTGACGTGGACTGTAAGGTAGGGTCATATTGACCCTTTTGCCGTTTGGCCGCATATAACTTCTAGTGCAGGCGCACACTGACTACACAGACACGAAAAGTGAAGAATTTGGAGCCTTAACTGCAGCTACTGAGAAGCGTGATAATGTCGCACTTTAAATGTTTGAAATACACGCGTTTATAAACATCGCGGGTCAATATGACCCAACCTGACAGTCGCCGGGTTAATAATATGTAGGTACCTACGTATACATACATACTGGGTATAAAAGACATGAACAGTCAAACGAGAACTATGTGTTCTATACATCAAAATAAGACATAATTTCAAAAAAAATATTGTTGGGAAATGATTTTTATTTTTTGGTGTTAAAAAAAATGGCAAATTGTACCGCGCATAATGGGCTCAAACTCGCACGCAACTGGCAAAACCCAACGAATTAGGAATGACAAAACCGCGATAATTTTGCCAGACGGCGGCCCCGTTCGTTAGTGTCCGTGCGCATCGAGTGAGCTACATTGAACGCTAACGTTTTGAAGCCATTTTTTGTTATAAAATACTAAAAAAAAATGATAATGTTTCTTTGGACAATAATTAAGAAATAACGTATAGAATACGTTTTCATAAAAAAATGAAAGTTTAATTTATGACTTTGACCTTCAATGAAATCGTAACTATCAATTTCCCAGGTATAGTCTAAAGGAAGAAAAAATGTTAAGATGGTGAGCAGAATACATGGTTCTCGTTTGACTGTTCATGTCTTTTACATCCTGTATAATCACGCTCAGATAAGGTGATTATACAAATGCTATAAGGGGCAAGGGCAGAGCTTCTGGTAACATTACACACAAAGCCCCATATGGCAGTATGGGGCATACAGTAGGTACCCCCAAATAGTGACAGGCTGCCAGCCTGTTGCCTACACGAAAGGGGCACCAAATCCAAAAATTAACAATTCTTCAGTAATCAAACCATTAGTTGGTTTGATTAGCCAGGATTGATGTTACACTCAAAATTATCATAAGCAGTCCGGTTTTATAATATAGGTAATGTAAGTACCTAGTACTATTTTGGTGTAATGTAATAAAGTGCAATTGTAAGCACTTTATGACATAACTCTACCATATTTATTATGTAATTAACAACAAAAAATATCATTACAAAAAACTGATTAACTTCTGTTAATTTTGCAACGTAGTTACCGAACTACGATAACTGCATCGCTTTAGTGTCTAACTCGAAATAAAACACGTTTGCACAGTTGTTACAAAATCTTTATCATATCACATAATAGGTAATATTATGTTAATATAAAAGATAGATCTAATATAATGAATTTAATCATCAATTAGATTAGTGAAAATGCAGCGGGCTTTTGAGTTACTTTTCCTGTGCGCGTTACTGCAAGTAAGTAATACATAGGTAATCATTTATTAACCGACTCCAATAAAGGCGGAGGTTCTAAATTCGGCTGTGTTTTTTATGTGTTACCTCATCGTAATCATTTTATTACTTGTTTGTCTAAAAGATCTCGAGATAGTTTCCTGAAATTTTTTTACTTAAAACACTAAAAAGCAAAAAAGAAATATTTTTAAAATAAAAAATACTAAAAACGGACAAAAAAATTTTTTTGTTTATAAAAATCTAAATGATTTTTTTAGGTCGGTGCTAACTTTAATATTTGGAATAAACGTCGTCACTTGTCATTTTTATTTCTCCGTGTTTAGTCTTGAAGTAGTTTTTTTTTTCAAATTATACAAAATTTTTATTTCTCCTTTTTTAGTTTTGAAGGCGGCTTTTTTATTATTTATAAATATTTCTTATCTTTTTATACTGTGGTTGGCAAACAAACATGGCAAAAAAACCTACAGGTCTCATGGTAAGCGGTCACCGTAGCATAAAGACGCCGCGCTGCCGACCCTAAACCTATCGCGTTCCCCGTAAATCTCTTACGTTCCGTATAGGGATTTCCGACGCCAACGCCTTTATAGAAACGTCATTTTTACGTTGGGAAAGGCCCTGGCTTTCGTAGCGAGAGCTCTCCCTGGGAAAGCCAGAACCCACTAAAACCCAATCGATGTCCCTCACATGCATGGTGCAAAAACGCGAAAACATTAACGACCGCAACCTGCTCCCCGTCATCGGACGAGGAGAACGCGTCAGCCGCGGATATGTCACTGCCAGACGGGACCATGGCAACCCTTGCAGAAACTTCCAACACCCCGTCGGTGCTTACTTGCTTATGGCGAGCGACGGCGACTACGTGGAAAAACTAAAGGGTACAGGCAATTACCGGAGTGTTTCTCACCATCTAATAGATAGCTGCCGCCTCTTTAATTTTGTGGATGAAAATTAGACTTATTTTCATTTGTTTGTTTCCAGACTTCAACAGCGCACGTGTTGGCGTATCCCTATGCCAGCGTTCCTTACCAATACAATACGAGCCCATACACCGTGAATACAGGCTACACAACACCAGTCAGTTATACCCAACCAAGCGCCAACTACGCCACCGTAAACTACTTGCCTAGCAACTTGGCCAGCGCAAACGCAGCCGCAAGTAGTTCCACTAGCGCATATGGAGCCGGAAATGCAGGCGGAATAGACTCATCAAATATTAATTACATAACAAACTATGCAAACACTAACGCTGCTAATAATTTGGCAAATGTCAATTACATTTCAAGCAATTTGGCAGGCGCAAATACAGCTTCAAGCAGCTTGGCGAGCGTAAACAACGGTGTCGCTAACTTGGGAAGCGTAACTTACTTGCCAAGCAATAGCGCAAACGCAGCCGCAAGTATTTCCGCTAGCGCATACGGAGCCGGAAACACAGGCGGAATAGACTCAGCCAACATTCAATACTTAACAAACTATGCAAGCACCAACGCTGCTAAAAATTTGGCAAATGTAAATTACATTTCAAGCAATTTGGCCGGCGCGAATGCAGCTTCCAGCAGCTTGGCGAGTGCAAACAACGGCGTCGGTAACTTGGCAAGCGTAAATTATGCGCCAAACCGCCCAGCAACTACAATTAGTAGTGAGAACGTCGTACGAAACAAATTGCCAAGCGCAAACGCAGGTGCTAGTAGCGCAGCAAGAGCTAGCAATATGGCGCATGGAAATGTTTTATCAAAAAAATCTTCACCCAAACCGGTTGCGGCTAAAACGCCAGTGAACCTCGCAAATGGCTGGCACATAAACACTGGCACTTTCGCTTCTAAAGACACTGGCTTGTCCGACAGGGTGCTTGGCGACAAACCTTGTGGCATCCAGCTCTTGGCTGAAGGTCTAGAAGTTGATGGGTTCATCGATCTCAGAGGGAGAATGCCGTTTCAAAGCCTTATAGAGGTTCGTGGACAGATACCAACAAGTGGGACTGGAGTGGCCACTTGTGGGTGTGGTAGCTCCCAATAATCACAGAAGTACACAGCTGAACTAATAGAAACACACTTCTGTCATAGTACTTTTATGTAAATAAGTACGCCGGCTGAGACTCCCCGCGAGTGATAATAGCGTACTTGTATGGGGTTTTCGTCATAAAATATGTCGGGACTACTTAATCACTATGTATTAATTAAATCGACGGTTAGTTTATTTATTGGTATGTACTAAGTCATTGTTAATTGGTAAAATAAATAATTTAGATGGATTACCTATGTTTTATTGATTCATCTTATTATATCTTTATTCCATAAACAAAATCTTGGTCGTATTTTTAATTAAATAGGTGACAAAGTTGTTTTGGTTACCAGAATAACGGCCTATCGAACTAAAATTTCACATGCTTAAACTATTAATTATCGAGAATTAAAAAAAAAGAATGTCTATATTTATTATTATTGTCTTGAAATGAAATTAAATCTACCGACACGGGATCTACCGATATGATAAAACGACTCACCGAGATGATAAAATGATCTACCGATGTGATAAAGCAATCCACTGATGTGACAAAACTATGTGTTGATCATGAATCAAAACACCGATATTAGATATAACACCCCGTTTGATTTATTCTTATCATTTCGGTGTAAATTATTACATCGGTGGTAATATTGACCACCGATTACAGCTATATGAGAACAGCGACAAGAGAAATAACACACTTTTTAGAAAATTAGAAAAAATAATATATAGGATAAATTCAATAACAGTCAATGAAGCTAATTCACTTACTACCTTTGTTAGAACCAAACAACAATAAGAAAACTACTTATTACACTAGAAAAATGCAACCACCGCTAATATAAAATAATTGTCGAGGGAAATGAGGTGGGGACGCGACGCTGTTGGACTAGTCGTTGTAAAGTAAGGTTTAATTTACTTTTGTCCAGCGCTATGAGAACCTTTTGCAGGACGCAAGTACGTTTGTGCCTCTCAGTAATAATAATCTTTTATTGTGTAATAAAATATCATATATATACAACATGTAAACTAAATAACCAATACCCTGAATACAGGTGGTTTGGGATCGGCTTCCGAGTTGATTTTGAAAAAAAAAACAAAAAGTACCCCTAAAATGATGTACAATATTTTCTGGGTACTTTTTGTTTTTTTTTTTTCAAAAAAAAAATCGTTTTTTTAAAAAAAAAAATATTGAAATCAACTCGGAAGCCGATCCCAAACCACCTGTATTCAGGGTGTTGGTTATTTAGTTTACATGTTGTATATTAATAATAAAACTAATCTACTATATAAAAATAATTCGGGTTTTCCTTCCTGACGCTATAACTCCAGAACGCACGAACCGATTTCCACGGTTTTGCATTCGTTGGATCGGGCTCCGTGAGGTTTATAGCAAAGAAAATTCAGGAAAAATTTCAACAGAAAAGCGGGAAAATCTTTTTTCACATAAAACGAAGCCATCTGGTGGCAAAACGGAGTTCGAACCAAAATTTAAGATGCATTTATGACATCAAATTGTAAGGTTTCTATCAATTTTTGAGTCGTTTTCGGTATACGAGAAAGTCAAGGGGAGACCACTCCCGATTTTTTTTATTAGTATATTATAAGCTTTTTTGTTTGTAAAAAAAAGTAGAGGGACAGCACCGATTTGAAAAAAATAGAGGTTTATATATTTATTTCTACCTTTATTATATTTATTTAACCAATTTAATACTACCGTTACAGATAATTCCATGGCGATAGTATTAACACAGAATATAGGCAATAAAGACAGAATAACCTAGGCAAATTATATTTTTGCCACAACCCAATAACTACCTATTGAATACTAAAAATATTTTTAAGAATATTTATTCAGAAAAATATTCCTTTTTTCAAATACTAATTTCATCGAAGACAAAAAAAGTCATTTGGGAAATTCACCCATTCATTATCGGAACTTTCTTCATTGTTTAAATTCATGGTGAGCGACGTCCGTCGAACTGAACTTTCAACACTGACTGAGCTTTCGTTTAGTTCTTGGTGTGCACGGGACATATTTTTAGTTTATCTTAGCTTAGTTTAGCTAAGCTGGCTTTGTTTAGCTTCGAAATAGCTTACCTTTCGGTCTGCAATCGGTAGTATTATCGTTCTATACAAGGTGTTTGGTACATGGGGTATGAAGCCGCAGCACCTACCTACCCATGCTAACATAGTCATATAATGTGTACAATGTTAGCGTGGGTAGGTGCCGGCTGCATAACCTTGTACCAAACACCTTGTAACATCAAAGTAGCAAAATCCTTTTATAAATGGAATAAATTTATTAAAAGCGCGGTAGTAGGATTCCCCTAATAAATAATATCAGACTAAGGGAAACGTCTGATATTATTTATTAGGGGAATTTTATAAGTCAATCTAAAACACACAGAATTCTCCATTTATATGTAAAGTATTCAGGGAACACCAATCACTACATGTCGCTTTGACGGTAATCGTGTCCGACTTCTCTTTAGTAACGACAGGCAAATGAGACTAGAGGAATTTCCAGAAAAACTGCACAAAAATAATTTACACAAACTTTTATTTGGATCTCTCTACGTTAATATCACGCTGGACAGTCATCCATACTCTCTGCAACTTTAACAGTTCCTTGCACAGGCAGGTAGCCTTCGAAGGAGACGTAGCCAATCATCTCCATGTTGTCTGGACAGTCGAGGAACGGAGAAAAATCTTCATCGTCAAGAGCTACGCTTGAGCTGGCAGCAGTGGTTACTCCAACATCATCATACACATTGTCAGCTGGATTACCGCGTAACGAAACAGGAGCACCAGCGGCGACTATATCTGAAATTTTAAAAGTATATTATATGAAATCGATCTCTCTATTACTATTATTTATATCTTTTGATAATTTCTTTAGTTTATTATTTCTATGTCGCACAATCAGGGAGTGGAATTCAATGCCAGCACATGTGGCCTTCTTTACAACCCTAGGTCATTCAGGTCATGTCGGCAAGGCGAGGTTGGCTAGTATGGCACTTTATCTTTCGCATTTAGACTCTTAGAGTGGAATGGAGTCACGTGCTAGACCTTTCTTTAAATATAAAAAAAACATGAAGTTTTTAAACTATTAAAAGCACATTTTTTTAACTTTTGCTAATACTATCCTGAAGGTTTAAGTTCCAAGTTTATAATAGAATGCTAACATAGTTTTTAAGATGAGTTCTGTATATAACACATAAATAATCAAATTGTCTAATGGTTCCAATATTCTATCAGCTAGTAAAAGTAAGCTCACTGAATTTTGGTTGCCTAGCAATTATTGTTAAATTACTAAAAATAACAGCGGTCACTTAGCAATAAAACTCTGGTAGATCTCTTAGCCATGTGATGCTGGCAGAGTAGAATAGCATCGCCCCATATTCTCCATTGGGTGTCATAGAAAGCGACTAATGGATCACCAACCTTGATCACCTTATACTCCGTCCAACAACCCGCATTGGGCAAGCGTGGTGGGCTACTGCCTAAACCTCCTTCGATGGCAAGGAGAGGCCTTATGTCACAGCAGTGGGTCTAATTAAGATGATGATATAAATATTATATGATGAGGGCGATCTCTAACAAAAAATTGAATATGGAAACTAGATAAATAAATTGTTGGCCGGTATATATTTGTTATTTACTACTTTTGTTAAGCTTTGTAAAACATAACTAATTACTTTGAAAATTAAGGATGCTAGCATTTAGTATGCATCTTCTTTACTTAGATATCTATTAAATCTAGTATTTGGGTATCTATTAAAACTGCAAATATTTATTTTGCAAAGAAGACATACCATGTTGTGGATACGAGGTAAATTCTCTTGCTAAGCCTTGGGCACTTGCGCTGCTAGTTCCCAAGCTTCCTATTGCGCTCTGCCCTAAAATATTACGCGCCAAATGATTTGCATTCGGCTTCTTTGCAAAGTTCCGCAAATCCATGTGGTTTAATCCTGAACTGGTGACTCTGTTATTGTTGTTTGAATTCCCACTTCCAGCTAAGCTTGCTTTGGTGTTTGAAGCGAAATTATTGCGTCCAACATTTGCAGTCGCCAAGCTATTAGCAGCAACATTATGGCCAATATTTGCAGTGGACAAGCCATTGGCAGCACCATTTTGGCCAATGTTTGCGATAGCCAAGTTGGCTGCTGTGTTTCTTTGGTTTAACCCGTTATTATTTGGATAATTGTAGATATTTGCCAAACTGCCAAAGTTGTTGTGGCCTATATTGTGAGGGAAGGTAAAGGCGATCTGAAAGAATAATAAGTCTTGCATTAATTTTCGAATGCCTGCTCTTATAGAAGAGGAGTTCGATGAAGGCGCGGTTGTTCTGCGTAATGATCACGGAAGCTATGGTACCAAGTGCACAGTCTGTGCTCGGATGGGTGACAAAAATGTTTTTCAACTCTATTTTTCTTCGTGCTTCGTCGGTACCTACGTTAAGCTGGTGCTGCAGGTGTTGTCAAAAGATACCTGTCGTTCCTAAGAGCCTCCGCACATTGAGCGACTGGTGGCAACCAGTAGACGCGACCACAAGCTGCGGACGCTTTCTCCATACATTTTGTATAGCATTGGCGCACACCGAGCGTTTGAGTGGCCGCGACCGAGCCACAAGCTGAGGGAGTTGACCGCTTGCTACTTGTGGCCGCGTTTTGTCGCCCGACTCGCGCGCATACACGGCCACAGTCGCCGGCTTCTCTCCGCTCCCGCGTCTCATCTCAAATCTAGTCTAGCAGCGTAGTGAATGTACGTACACGATGTCTGCGGAGCCGATTTCTCATTTAGATGTTGATGTTTTTGACAAACACACGTCTGCTTCTGTCGAGTATTGAACAAAAAGTGGCCGCCACAGTGGCCGCATCCAGCCACTAGTGGCGGCGTGTAGTGGTCTGAACCACTGGTGGTCGCCCTTAGTGGTGGCCACGAGTGGCCATAATGTGCGGGGGTTCTAAGGGGGGTTGATGTCAGGAAGACCCTAAAAATCTAATGCTAATAGCTATAGCAGTATTGTCGATATCAGACCACAAATAATTTGGAAGAACGGCAGGAAAAAGACATTAACTTTGGAGTTTTGGTGCTTCTGCAAAATGTCAAAACCTTAAGCCTAGTAGACAAAAGTGTTTATAGATAACTAATTGAAGCCCCGGTAACAAAGAGAGGTCATCTGCTACCACCTGTACCGACTTCATCACCATCATCATCAACAGCTCATATAATGTCCCCACTGAGGGGCTCGAGCCTGACCCACATTAGGGGCGATTAGGCCTTAGTCAAACACGCTGGTCAAGTGCGGGTTGGTCGAGTTCACACACAACCTAAGAATTTCTTCATAGGTGTGTGCAGGTTTTCTCAGGACGTTTTCCTTCACCGTATAAGCGTTGATTAAACGTACATTATGAATTCAAAATTTGAAAACACATTGGTACGTGGCGGGCTTCGAACCGGTGCCTCCCGGGTGGAAGACAACACTCTTACGCACTACGCCACCGACGCTTATTGACTTAGCTATACTTTAAAAACGAGGAAATATTTGTGTGTTTGCAACGAATAAAAACAAAAGTTACTGGACCTATAGTAAAAAACAATTCACTATTAGAATGTTACATTATTCTTGAGTGACATAGGCTAAATTTACATAGATTTATAATGACTGACGTTTATAGATTGGCAATGAATCAACTAGGGCGAGAAAAAAAATGTACGAATGTGTGAGTAGTATGTACATGTGCGTAAAAAATAGTACTGCAGTCTGACTGTTGCTGTCTTTTCTACGTGACTGACAGGCCGACATAGGCCGTCTGCGTGTTCGTGAAATGGTCTCGTCTATCTATCTCGTTCTAATATACGTGTTAGTATACTCTTTCTCTTTCACATTGCCGGTCTACAGTTTCCTATATCTATGCTATATTTTAATAAAACTCCGCGCGGACGAGGTCGCGGACGGAGCGATATAAACATATAAAAAAAACTCACCTGAACGAAATAAATAAATACACCGAAACTGAGGAATCTCGACGCCATTGTGATTAAAGATAATAAATTATAATACTGATTTTCAATCGACGCTTTTTTCTTTTATAGTCATCGATAGTGTAATTGTGAAATATAATTTCTACATACTGTTATAGATGTTATGATTGTGTAACTAACTGACTTAAGTGATTGTGATACTAAGGCAGTCATATACGACATTTATTATTATTGACAATACTCCTATAGGGGCGTGCAGGGGCGTGCACTCGGTTTACGTCAAAATTGTCACATTTTGTGAATTCTGATTTTGAATCGATGTGAACAGACTTTACAAAGAAATTATATATTACTAGCTGTGCCCGCGCGACTTCGTCCGCGTGGATTTCCCGTTTTTGCAACATTTTTCATTGATGCTCAACTCCTATTAGTCGTAGAGTGATGTTATGGAAGTATATAGGCCTATATCACTGTTTCCTAAACTGTGCGTCGCGACGCCCTGGGGTGTCGCGGTTCTATCCCGAGGGCGGGAGTCGTGAGACGATCCACATAGAATGGCTGTCTAGCTATGCGATGCGAGCTAGTCGAAGGAAAATAAATGTAGACAAAGAAATGAAAGTCGTGTTTTCAAAACTTGAGCCCGGTTTTGAGCTCTGTTTTTAAAATAAGAAAATACACTGAAAAATTCGACTGTCCAGCGCGGGCGAAAAAATCGAATACCTACAGCATCTTCCGCAATCCGGGCGGCTGCGTGAACCACTACGCTACCGGGATATTGCTTTCGCCGTCGAAATTTGTCGGTGCTACTTATGTTTTTATGGTAATTTTTTTCAGTCTATTTTCTAATTTTAAAATATTTGCGCATTCATTAACGCCTAAATAATTCCTAAAAAGCTATGTGTTTGTTTTTGTAGTTATGTACTTAACTTGGCTGTTACTATAACGGGGGAAGGGCTCGTAAAAATGGGAAAATTCCTAAGGCCATCACTATGAAAATAAGTTTGGGAAGCCCTGGCCTATAGTGTTCCTCGATAAAATAGACAATCAAAGAATTTTACAATTTGAATCAGTAGTTCCCCTTTTTATTGTTCTGTACCCACAGGGTAAAACGGGATCCTATTACTAAAACTCCGCTGTCCGTCCGTCCGTCCGTCTGTCCATCTGTCACCAGACTGTATATCATGAGCCATGATAGTTAGACAGTTGAAATTTTCTTAGATGACGTAGTTCTGGTGCCGCTGTAAAAACAAATACTAATAAATAGAGTAAAATAAATATTGAAGGGGCTCCCATAAAATAAGCGTGACTTTTTTGGTCTATTTTGATAACGGCAACAGATAGACGCTGAAAATATTCACAGAATATTTAGTTATATTATTCACTTTTAAAATAAAATTAATATTTAAGGGGCCTCAACAACAAACGTGATTTATTTCTCGGTCTTATTAACGATAACAGGTAGTAACTTGAAATATTAACAAAATATTTAATTTAAAATTCAAATAATTTTCGGAGAGTTTTGATAAAATCTATGGCACGGAACCCTTCGTTCGCGCGTCCGCCTCGTTCTAGGCGGTTTTTTTACTATTTTTGGAGGATGTCTCTGATGACCTTCTTAGAGTCACCAGGGCTTTTATTAAAAGGATGGGTCCTCAAGCATTAAGGTCGAATCACTTCAGAGAGGATTCCTGACCGGTGAGCATCTCCCTCGGAGGAGTCTCTGAATCTATTAGTCTCTAAGGTGTCCAAATCTGACGGGATCAATAGTTCCTAAGATAAGCGCGTTCAACCAAACAAAAAAAATAACTCAGTATAGATGCGTGCGTAGTACTTGATCATTATTTAGCTGCGGAGTTATGTTAAAACTATGATATCTCTGAAGATATTCATTGAAATCTAATAATGTAAAGAACAATTTTGTACAAAATTAAATACTTGTGATGAATAACGTATTAATTTTGATAAGGAATGATATCATTTTTACAAAAATACCTTCGCATCTAATGCATTATTTTAGAACAACTTTTATTAACAAAAATAGGTTATAGCGAGTCAACCTTAAGAGATAGATAAATGCTGTCTGCAACTTTTTTTTAGAACTTTTAAAGGAAAATAATTTTGTGATACATTATTTTTGCGTAACTTTAACCGTTTACGCAGCGCACGCAACAAAAGCTCAGAAAATTAAGATTTATTATTTTCCGTTTATTGCAAACTATGATATCTCTTAAGATATTCATTGAAATCAAATGAAGTTATGAACAATTTTGTTCAAAATTTAATGCTTGTGATAAATAATGCATTTATTTTGATAAGGAATAATATCATGCATACAAAAACACCATCGCAGATAATGCATTATTTTAAAACAAATTTGATTACCAAATAGAAAGGTTATAGTGAGCCAACCATAAAAGATAGACATATGCTGTCGCGGACTTTTCTTTAGAAAATTTAATGGAGAACAATTTCGTCATACATGATTTTTACGTAACTTTAACCGTTTACGCAGCGCACGCAGTGAATGCTTTGAAAAGAAATATTTTTCTCCCGTTTTTGCAACATTCTTCATTGATGCTCGGCTCCTATTGGACTTACCGTGATGTTATATAGCCTATAGCCTTCCTAGATAAATGGACTATCCAACGAAAAAAGAATTTTTCAATTTGAGCCAGTAGTTGCTGAGATCTTAGGTATCAACCAAACAAACAAACAAACAAACAAACAAACAAACAAACAAACAAACAAACAAACAAACTCTTCAGCTTTATTATTAGTAGTATAGATAGGAAGATTAATTTTATTATTGATTAAAATCACTATAGAGATATATTTTTATAACTGATACGTGTGTGTAATTTATTGGAGGAGACTGTTGATTTGTGTGTGATATTTTGTATTTTATTTAATGAAATATTCAATTGTTTGTTTCCCGAATAAATAAATTTTAATTGAAATTTATAGTTTTGTTAAGCGAGGAGAATCTTATAAAGCAGTTTTACGAAAATGCAGTTTGGAGTTAACTTTACAAAGTAAATAAACAATAGTTTGGGAAAATTATTTTTCCAATAGGAAATATACTCCTAAAAACCACTATAGAGCCTAAATAAATAAATAAATGAGATAGGTACTTATGACATATTAAAAATGGTTATCAAAAAAAAAAATTAGTACATTTTAATAAGGATTTTTGCAATGTTTTTGAAATTATACTTATTTAATATAGCACTGTTAAAATGCAATATATATTTGAAAAACGGCCTAAATCCGTGCCCGCGGCCGTTTTCCGATCGTACACTTCGGGTATTCTCAGCTCGTGCACCTATAGCTCTTCAATCAATGTCTATGTGTGCATGGAGGTGCATAGGGTAACCATGGGAAATAGAATACCTAGACTAGACCCACAATTATTTGTCCCGTGTGACCCTCAATGTCTTCAAAGCTTGAAGGTGTATTTGTAGGCTATCGTATAATGATGACAATTCCCTTTTATTGGTGGGTGTTTGACCCTTTCTTTGCATGAGACTCTATTTTTTTGGGAAAGCGGACTAATGAGCTAAAGATTTATCTGGTTGTAAGTAATCGAAAAAAAGCGTCAGTGGCGTAGTGCGTAAGAGCGTCGTCTCCCACCCGGGAGGCACTGGTTCGATCCCCGCCACGTACCAATGTGTTTTCAAATTTTGAATTCATATGTACGTTTTTACGGTGAAGGAAAACATCGTGAGGAAACCTGCACACACCTATGAAGAAATTCTTAGGTTGTGTGTGAAGTCGACCAACCCGCACTTGGCCAGCGTGGTTGACTAAGGCCTAATCGCCCCTAATGTGTGGTAGGCTCGAGCCCCTCGGTGGGGACATTATATGAGCTGTTGATGAAGTTATCCTCGCCGCCCATGGACGTCTGCATCCCAGAGGAATCTGTATGCTATTTTTAGAAGATTACAAGGTCGTATTGGTTCGGGACTGTCGCTGGCGACCGACAGTTCGTTCCACAGTCTTGTGGTTCGTGGCAAAAAAATGCGCAAATAACGCACAGTTGTGGACACCTAGACATCCAGACTGTGAGAATGGATTTGACGTCACGAGGAACGGTAGCGGAATGCCGTCTGTTGGCGACGGGCTAGTGACGCCCGATTTATTTTTTTGAAGTATGTATTTTGTATTTTATATTCTTTTTATGACGTAATGTCTCGGTTCATATGAACATTTAAATAAAGAACCGCAGCAGAAAATTCATTTACCCCCACTCAAGATGAATGAGGAATAGAGTAGCATAGGATGATGGTAGCAAATAAGCAAAGTAATAAGCAAGCAAGGGATGGATGAAAGAAAGATAAAGTATGCAGCATGAAAGTACGAGAGGAATAAATGATAGAACTAGAATGAAAGGAGAAGTAATAAAAAAGGTCCGGCAAATATAGCTGGAGACGGTAGTGTAGTCTAATAAAAAAAAATGTCTCGGTTTTAGATATTTTACTTTATTGTCAGTGCTATCACAACGTGTTAATTAAACTATTGGCTGAGAAGTCGTCGTGTTTCCATCATCACACACCAGAACCACATTACAGTCCACTCTCTCATAGTTATCACCGGCCAAAGTAACTATTCTATAAATATGCTGCCCAAAGTAAGTAGCGAAGTCACGGGCATAACTAGTTTGTCGTAATCGCAAATATTTCTTGACAATCTACCTAGTGAGTACAAAGGATTTACAACACCTGTAACGAAACACGCTGTATCTCTGTTACAAATTCGGCAAATCATAATTTCCGAATTTGGCCAGCCTTACCGAGAATTTTCGCAAGCGTTGGTGATATCAAAAACAGGTGACATATAAAAATGGAACATTTTTTTGACATACTCACAACACAAATTCCCTCACGGTCAGTAAGTTATTTTCCATCCAGCTATCACGCTACGCGAAGTAACGGGACAAGAATCGTAGTCTTTTTAGATCACTCTCGTTACCAACATGTGCATACCACAAATTTTATTGAATGAAAATGAAAATGAAAATGAATGAAAATGAAATGAATGAATGATATTGGCTTTGCTTTTGCAGGTGAGTTGAATTTTAATTTATATCCATGTCAGTTCCTTTCAGTCGAGAGACGCCCACTGTTGGACTAAGAACAAGGATCTTCAACCCGATTGGTCCCGGCTTCCCGAGACCTTTATCAGTCGGTCCACCTTGTGGATCAACCAACGCTGCGGCTCCCGATACGCGGCCACCACTCGACTACTTTCCGTTCCGCCCCAACGACCGTCAATCCTCCTTCTCATATGCCCTGCCCACTGCCACTTAAGGTACGCAATTCTATTCTTTAGTCAAGGCTGTTAGTGTCGACGACAGGCATGTACAATTCCCATAACCCCAATTTATACTAATCTTATAAAGAGGAAAGATTTGATTGTTTATTTGCATTGAATAGGCACCGAAAATACTGGACCGATTTGGATGACATTTGTTATGTAGATATTTTGAGACCCTACTTTTTGACGCGATAACCGACATCAACGCGAGCGAAGCCGCGGGCGATCTTTAGTAGGTACCTTACTAGTATAGTATTAAGTATAATATATTATCTGTGGTACCTTATAATTTTTATGGAAGTTATGTATGATTATTTATATAATTTTTTATTCAAATTTGCATGTTAAGTTAACAGCAAAATATTTTTTTTTCGTACAACCTGGCACTCGATGTCTTATTATATTCACCTTTTATATTTTTGGGTTGTATGTAAAGTTTTAGAGATAAGTGCGCCCTTGCAAACCTCACATATTAACTGTGAAATGCAATAAAGAGCTTATACAAAGTTATTTTGTTTCTAGCATGTCCTGTGTGAGCGATGTGTTTCTCACCACGAGAACATTGGCTTGGAAGTCAACAGTCTTGGACACCAAGATGATCTTGGGAAAGGCAACCTGCAGCCGAAGAATAGTTGCTGCTGCTGCGATAACTGCTGCGGTATACGCTTTCCGAAGACTAAGAAGAAGAAGAAGACGAAGAAGATGTACGAAGGTAAAATCTTGAATACATAATAAGTTGGGGAAAAAGTCTTTTCGCATTATAGTATGTATAAACTTGTAATAAAATCTATTTGGCTATACTATTTGTATCTGGCTGGTTTTGGTATCATTGAAAGTTTAAATTTTAAAGAACATAATTCCAAATTCAAATTAGGAAAATGTGTGATTTTCATTTGTTTTTCGTACCGCCAAGATGAGTGAATCTAATGAAGAAATTCGATACATTTTAAAATTTTACTACAAAAAAGACAAAAATGCAACGCAAGCCGCGAAAAAAATTTGCGATGTTTATGGACCTAGTGCAGTGTCTGTGAGAGTAGCACAAATTTGGTTTAAGCGTTTTCAATACGGAAATTTTTAATGTCAAAGATGCACGTCGCTCTGGTCGCCCTATTACAGATAAAATGGATGCCATTTTTGAAAAAGTGGAGCAAGATCGGCATGTCAGTAGTTACGACGTAGGTGAAGAACTGGGAATTGACCACAAAACAGTTTTGGCGCATTTGAAAAAAACTGGGTACACAAAAAAGCTCGACATTTGGGTACCTCACGAGCTCACTGAAAGAAACCTAATGAACCGTGTACTCATTTGTGATTCTTTATTACGACGTAATGAAACCGAACCATTTTTGAAGAAGCTGATAACTGGTGATGAAAAGTGGATCACGTACGACAAGAACGTGCGAAAAAGGTCGTGGTCAAAGGCCGGTCAGGCTTCACAGACTGTGGCAAAACCCGGGTTAACTCGCAACAAGGTGATGCTGTGTGTGTGGTGGGATTGGAAGGGCATTATTCATTATGAGCTGTTACCACCAGGCAGGACGATCGATTCTGAACTCTACTGCGAACAACTGATGAGATTAAAGCAAGAAGTTGAGAGAAAGCGGCCGGAATTAATCAACAGAAGGGGTGTGGTTTTTCATCATGATAACGCTAGACCTCACACATCTTTAGCCACTCAGCAAAAATTAAGAGAGTTTGGCTGGGAGGTGTTAATGCATCCGCCGTATAGTCCTGACCTTGCACCTTCAGATTTAAACCTGTTTCGGTCTCTTCAGAATTCTTTAGGCAGTGTCAGGTTAACATCACGAGAGGACTGCCAAAACCACTTGTCGCGGTATTTTGACCAGAAGTCCCAAAATTTCTATAGCAATGTGATCATGTCCCTACCTACAAGATGGCAAAAAGTTAACGAACAAAATGGTACCTACATACTTTAGTTAAATGTAAATAAACTATATTAAAAAATGTTTTGAATTTTCTTAAAAAATGCGAAGAAACTTTTTCCTCAACCTATTATTTCCGAGACACTTATGATTTCGACAGACCTATACAAAATATTGTGGGATAAATTTTGCGTTTACAAACGCGTTAATATTTTCAATACTAGAAGAAATACACTGAAAAATATCGACCTGTCTCAGGCGGGAATCGAACCCAGCATCTTCCGCAATCCGGGCGGCTGCGTTGACTATTACGCCACTGAGGCTCTGCTTTCTTTGTCGAAAGTCAGTGCTGGGTTCGATTCCCGCCTCAGGCAGGTCCATTTTTTTTCAGTGTATTTTTACCACCACCGTTAGCAAGGGAAACTGTCGGTAGTAAAACCCGTCATCCTATAGGTTTTAATGGGTCTGCAAGTAAGTTTTTATTTACCATAGACCAATATGTACCCTACATATACCACCGCCTTTCATATTTCGGCCGTGAAACAGTTCGCTAATTACTGGGCATGGAAGGCATATCATCTTAGTCGCCAGGATGGCAACGCACTTGCAGTGTTAAGTGATTGCCCTTAGTATTGCAAGTGTCAGATGGGTTATTCTACTAATCCTCATCGCCTTTCCCCATCAATGGGGGATTGTGAACTTTTCTTCCTCAAATCCCCATTCAGTACTAATCAATTTGATAATGGGGAAGACCACACAGACATCCAGGTACTGAGACACATTAGACCTCTCTCCCATAGACTGATTAGCACTGAATGGGGATATGTGGAAGAAATGAACATTAATTGAAAATGAAAAAGCTCTTTATATAAATGCACTTTGCTAAGTACTTTTAAATCGTCAAAAGCCCTACCACCATTTCGGGACGAATAATTATTATAATGCTGAGATGGAGAAGAAATGGCGAATGAAACTCCACAGCTTACAATTTCGAAATGATTTCAAAACATCAATACAAGTCAATAAATAATTATCAATATAATTTAAGTTACAGTTTTACATGCGTAAATTTTGGGTAGTTAAATTACTCCCACGCCTTTGGATTACTTATCTTATGAAAAGCTTTTCTTTATAATTCAATTAATCATATTTGTGGTGTCCTCCGGAGTGTCCGGAGAGGGTTGTGCTATAACACTAAGTCACTCTATGATTCACTGTACACTGTGGTGGCAAACGTCCGCTCGGTCCGGCGGTCGGAACACGACTGACTCAACAGAGCCGTCACTGCCATTACGGCATATACCTTTATTGTCTATTCCACAACTACCCACATATTTTGTTAGACATCACATCTCTTCCTTTTTTTTATAATTTGATGTATTTGTTACATCCACTTAACAGTAGGAAAATATTCAATGTCTCATTTTATTTCACATGACATGGATATTAAATATGTCAACGAATAATTATTGTAGTTACTAGAATACCAGCATTGCAGGTGTTGTGCGTGCTGCAACATAATGCTGAGTGGCGGCCTTTTTGGTTTAAATTATTCTAATGTGTATATTTTTTTGTTTTGTCGTTTTTTTTTTTAAACAAGGAATACGTATTAATTGTCTGTTGAAACCAAATAAATTTATTTTGATTTGATTTGATTTAATTCATAACTTTGTGATCTCATTGTATACAATATTAAAATAAGCAATAATTAACTAATTTACTTATTTAAGTCTTTTTAAAGATAACTTTCTGTGACTCTGGATCAACAGGTCACAGGTCTTACCGATATCCCCCTTTTTTCATATATATATATATATATATATATATATATATATATATTTTAGATAAAATCTATAACAACTTGCAGCTTTCAACTTATGACAAAAGTCACACTTAGGTAAGAATTAGGTAAGCATATACATGATGTTTTTCAATGATCTTTCTTTGCAAGATCAACAAGTGAGTCACTTGCTAATAGTCCATATTATTATTACTTACAGCTATTTAAGTAACAAAACATATTAGGAACAACAAAAATAAATAAGTATTGGGTTATGGTAATTACTAAAATTATGCCATACTATTTTTTTTTTTTTTTTTTTTTTTCAAACTTCCATAACACCGTTGTGATTTGAAAATCCGATGAAACAAACAGCGATACTTAACAATAGTATTTTGATGCATAGAGATTGCTATTCAACATTTTGACAACCAATAATCATCTGTTGCTTCCACGGAGATATAGCAAAATATGAGCTTCTTGGGAGCTCCCGAAATCACCCTTGCCACTTTTTAGAAGCTTCACCCCTGCCGTGTGCGAATTTGCTTTTGCTATTGCTATTTTGCTATTTTGCTATTCTATTCTATTCTATTCTATTCTATTGTTTGATTGTTTAGGCAGCGTCATAACTGCCTCCTTCCATTATTTAATACGAATGATATATTCACAAACAAGACCGTTCCACTTAACTTCCTCGCCTAGGAGCTCCTAACGACACGCTTCCTTGTAGCCTTGTACTTTTGTTGACAATTACTTTTACAAAAAAAACCGCTTAGGATGCTGGACAACATAGTCATATAATTTACACAATGAGTGTTAATAAAAGTTAGCTCCTTTTATCTTGTCTATTTGTGTCATTCCCGCATCACTAGGTATGCTAAATCATAGATAAATTACAATAATAATAATTGTAAAATGAGAAAATAATCATTGCAATTTTCTCACATTTTCTATTATATCTAACGTGATGGGTTTACTTGCGCTTTACTCGTTAGTATGTGATAGTACCTTAGCTACTACAGCTTACCTAGTTAAGGA
The DNA here is from genome assembly GCA_955850985.1 of Elophila nymphaeata. Classification (NCBI taxonomy): domain Eukaryota; kingdom Metazoa; phylum Arthropoda; class Insecta; order Lepidoptera; family Crambidae; genus Elophila; species Elophila nymphaeata. The sequence continues at coordinate 25,037,405 of OY039066.1, forward strand.
AACTCTAATCTTCAATATATTAACCTGGAGGAGTTATATTAACCTCTCATTCACAGGAATTCATCGATTACAACGTGATATTAAAATCTGATTCCTAAGCCTGCGAAATCAGAATGTTTTGGATTCATGACTATAAAATATGTACCTACTTATACGGTTGTTGCAAATTAGGTACAGACACTAGCAGCACTACTTGATTCATTAATGCTTATAGTCATCTTTAAAATATTTCCGCTAAGTAAATATCTTTATCAGTCTCCATTTACTAATTATATCTTTTGAAGAGTTATATAATTGTGGTTCAATGGAATATAAAGCTATAACCAGCCTCTTGAACCAATTCTCTGTATTTGTCTGTAATTGTCGTCCGATATTTGGACAACAAGTAGGTTTGACTATATCGTAATAACACCTAAATTAGTCAAATATTCGTGAGGAACAATAATATGGTAACAGTATGTCACCAGGATAGGAACAAATGATTTAAATGAATAGGTAAATATTCAAGTTATTAACAAATAGGTACATAGGTACTCACAAATATACATAAAGATAGGTGACAATATTCTGTCACTATTGGAGGCACTGCATGGTCCACACCGCCGAATACGGCTTCATGTGCAACCATGTGTCACCCAAAGCTCCGCTCAACCCCCTTTGGGACAACGAGCATGTATATATGTATGTAAACAAAATTAAATAAGTGTTACCGTTGCTAGTCCGTGTTGGTAACTTTCACTAGGTACTCTACTACTCGGTAGGTACACGAGCCCAGTTTTATGAAGTAGGCTAATAGGTACGTACCTTAATGAGTAATTGGAGTTAGTGTGGGAATCGCTTTATATATTGTACTAAAGGAAGGAATCCGTTAATTCCTGTTCTTATTTGTTTAATCATAAGTATACTGCATTACTACTGTACAATGTACCATAACATTGGCATATTGCAGTTGTTGTCTCTTTTGCCAGCACCTTGATTTCACGTGGAGATAACTTTAATTTTGTTACATGGTTAATCCTTTGGTGCTATTCCTACCAGTGAAGTCAATTTACTATGACATAGGTTAGCACACCCAATTTTCAGCACTGCACCTTTCAGCGCTTTTTTTTTCGGTATATTTGTGCCAACTCAACCATAGGACATTTGAACCCATTCAACCGCGGTACATTTGTACCAACTCAACCATGGGACATTCAACCACGGTACATTTGTACCAACTTAACAACTCAAGGCATGTATGTATGTATCACATTATCATAGATTTTACTTATGTGGCTAGATATTGTTATAAGTTAATTTAATCATTAGCTATACTATATAAAGCTATAAGAAATCGTTACGAATTTTATCATAGTTGATTATTAACTTTCGGCAATTAAGACGTTAAACCACCATAATACCAGATTCCGATTGACAATTCACAGCTTGCCTCGTTTAGCATTTTGGATATTGGTCAATACTAATATATTGTCTAGTTCTTATCACAATCCAATTGTGTTTGTCTCGAGGTTTGATTACCTTGAAATTCAGCGTCTTAGCCACCTGACGACTGTCTTGAGAGAGTTTACTTCCATTATAATATGTACTAGTACAGTCCAGTTTACTACTATTGAATACGATAATTGACTTTGCTATTACCAACCGACACACCCGGTTTACTACTAAATATATATTTATATGTATATAGGTATATTTTCCACTAATACCAACTGACGATGTCAATTTACTACTATATTATGAACATAAATTCACATTAAACTTTTTATGTTTTCTTAGTACCAATTGACGTTGTCAATTTACTACTATGTATGTACATAAATTCATATCATATATTATATTTTTCTAGCACCGATTGACGTTGTCAATTTGCTACTATATTATGAACATAAATTCATATTAAACTTTTTGTATTTTCTTAGTACCAATTGACGTTGTCAACTTACTACTATGTATGTACATAAATACGCATCATATTTTATATGTCTCTAGCACCATTGACGTTGTCAATTTGCTACTTACTACATTTATGTAACTACATAAAATCGCATATACATTTTAATTTTCTGGTATTATGTATATAATATACAATTTTTTCAAGAATATGTGATTTCATACATATTTGGCATTTTGGGTTGAATCCATGTGTTCTGTGTTGTAAAGAAGTAATTGTTCATTACTTCTGGTCATTAATTTAAGCAAAGCCGCCCATATATGTTAACAAAATTACGACCTTATATTGGGCCATGTTACTACCCAATTGCATAAACAAACATTTCAAAGGTGCTAGTACCTCACACGTTCAAAATGCCCATCCATGTAGGTAACCTTGATGAGTTTTCACTCATTCGCCTATTGTACGGTATACTTTACTCGGTCGGGTCAAAACACCCCCCCGATTTGACTAATATATACAGGCCATTGATACAGGCACAGTATATTGTTGTATGGATAGTCAGAAATTAGCAGATTTAGCTAGGTACTAGATTTATTAATTTGTGTACACTTACTCTCTATATCATGCATAGGTAAGGTAGGTAAACAACATTGCTGCTTGCTACATATAATTCCACCTACTTACCTAATTTTGAGCTCCAAGCCAAGTGTGATGTTCAATTTACATAATGACAAAATTATAATTTTCATTTGTAATGAAATGTTTTTTTTTTTTCATGATAAACATGTACTTATAGTGTCTTGTTTTATTTTCACCTATAACCTGGCCAATAACTGGCCACTAACAATGGAACGGTTTAATATGTATAATAGGTTGGGGAAAAAGTTTCTTCGCATTTTTTAAGAAAATTCAAAACATTTTTTAATATAGTTTATTTACATTTAACTAAAGTATGTAGGTACCATTTTGTTCGATAACTTTTTGCCATCTTGTAGGTAGGGACATGATCCCATTGCTATAGAAATTTTGGGACTTCTGGTCAAAATACCGCGACAAGTGGTTTTGGCAGTCCTCTCGTGATGTTAACCTGACACTGCCTAAAGAATTCTGAAGAGACCGAAACAGGTGGAAATCTGAAGGTGCAAGGTCAGGACTATACGGCGGATGCATTAACACCTCCCAGCCAAACTCTCTTAATTTTTGCTGAGTGGCTAAAGATGTGTGAGGTCTAGCGTTATCATGATGAAAAACCACACCCCTTCTGTTGATTAATTCCGGCCGCTTTCTCTCAACTTCTTGCTTTAATCTCATCAGTTGTTCGCAGTAGAGTTCAGAATCGATGGTCCTGCCTGGTGGTAACAGCTCATAATGAATAATGCCCTTCCAATCCCACCACACACACAGCATCACCTTGTTGCGAGTTAACCCGGGTTTTGCCACAGTCTGTGAAGCCTGACCGGCCTTTGACCACGACCTTTTTCGCACGTTCTTGTCGTACGTGATCCACTTTTCATCACCAGTTATCAGCTTCTTCAAAAATGGTTCGGTTTCATTACGTCGTAATAAAGAATCACAAATGAGTACACGGTTCATTAGGTTTCTTTCAGTGAGCTCGTGAGGTACCCAAATGTCGAGCTTTTTTGTGTACCCAGTTTTTTTCAAATGCGCCAAAACTGTTTTGTGGTCAATTCCCAGTTCTTCAGCTACGTCGTAACTACTGACATGCCGATCTTGCTCCACTTTTTCAAAAATGGCATCCATTTTATCTGTAATAGGGCGACCAGAGCGACGTGCATCTTTGACATCAAAATTTCCGGATTGAAAACGCTTAAACCAAATTTGTGCTACTCTCACAGATACTGCACTAGGTCCATAAACATCGCAAATTTTTTTCGCGGCTTCCGTTGCATTTTTACCTTTTTTGTAGTAAAATTTTAAAATGTATCGAATTTCTTCATTAGATTCACTCATCTTGGCGGTACGAAAAACAAGTGAAAATCACACATTTTCCTAATTTGAATTTGGAATTATGTTCTTTAAAATTTAAACTTTCAATGATACCAAAACCAGCCAGATACAAATAGTATAGCCAAAGAGATTTTATTACAAGTTTATACATACTATAATGCGAAAAGACTTTTTCCCCAACCTAATATATTAATGCAGATTGCGACTACGTCTTGGTTACCTTTCGTTATCAGTATGAACGGATGTTACAGGCTACATGAGAATATGACGCCTTTAAAAGAAAAATCATATCGTCCAAATTAGGTTTTTTTTTTCTAAGTAGGTCACCATTGAAATTATAATCGATCACCAAGGATATTGATATAATATAATAATAGTTAAACATGGAATGTTCTCTTAGATTTACCACGTGGAACTAATTACTCACATGCAAATTTAAATCGTAAAAGTTGTTTTATTTACAAAGGCAGGCGTGTTTCATCTACACTTATTCCACCTTCTTTTTTAAAATTGAGATTTTTATGCTAACTAAAATACGACAATGTAAATTTCAACTTTTCTGATGATTCCAGGTAACATTGTAGGTAGTCGTACGAAACAATTTTTTAATTTATTTCACTTTTTGTGTGCAAGTATTTCACTCACTTTTTATCCTCGTCGCCATTTGTGGTGTCCTCCGGAGTGTCCGGAGAGGGTTGTGCTATAACACTAAGTCACTCTATGATTCACTGTACACTGTGGTGGCAAACGTCCGCTCGGTCCGGCGGTCGGAACACGACTGACTCAACAGAGCCGTCACTGCCATTACGGCATATACCTTTATTGTCTATTCCACAACTACCCACATATTTTGTTAGACATCACAATATTAATGAGAGTTCACAATTCCCCACTGAGGGGACAAATCGATGGGGATTAGTGGAATAACCGTCTATAGGCGACGGTAGCCTTGGTAGGTTAACACCAGGTTGGCCGCAAGTTTGTTAGCCATCTCGTAATAAGGTATGTGTGTGGAAGCGTCGGTGGCGTAGTGCGTAAGAGCATTGTCTCCCACCCGGGAGGCACTGGTTCGATCCCCGCCACGTACCAATATGTTTTCAAATTTTGAATTCATATGTACGTTTAATCGAAGCTTTTACGGTGAAGGAAAACATCGTGAGGAAACCTGCACACACCAATGAAGAAATTCTTAGGTTGTGTATGAAGTCGAACCCGCACTTGGCCAGCGTGGTTGATTAAGGCCTAATCGCCCCTAATATGGGGTAGGCTCGAGCCCCTCGGTGGGGACATTATAATGAGCTGTTGATGATGAATAAGGTATGTAGTCACTGACACTAACGCACTGCCAACCCTAGCCCCCTTCAACCCCGTGGAGCTCTGGCAATCTTATTCAACAACAGAAGCAAACACCACAAAAATTTAGTGTTATTTGACTAGGTGGAGATACTACCGAAGTTTGGGCGCTCTAAATTCGAGAGGTTAGTTCTACTTAGGTACTAAAAAATTTCTTGCTTTGCAGGTATTGGTGAAGGCGTAATTTCGGTGGAAAGTGGCCTGACACCATCGGCGAAGACGTCGATTGCTGGCACCGTGCCGGTGTCAGGATCCGTGGCATTAGAGGGACCGGTAAAAGCTTGTGGCACTGTGTCTTTAAGAGCTCATTTTGACTGTGGCACATTGTCGCTGTAACTTGCTTTAGACTAAGATATTCTTTAAGATAATGTACAGTCGACCAAATTGAATCATGACCTACCTTAAGATTATTTTCCTACAGTTATTCTATACAAAGTAGGTTGAAATTCGTTTGAACATACATATCATAAGTAACGAACCTGTTATCAATTTATTAGACACTGACAGTCACTGACAAGGCTATGATCGCTATGATAAATAGATCGGAGTATTTGAGTATTGCACGAAAAAGTTGTACCAATGGAGCACTACCAATCCGAGCTCTTTGTTCTGCCAATTTGGCCACAGACTATTTAGAGATACTACGTAAATTGGCCATTATACGATTTGTTTATAATATTGTCTAAGATTTTATTTTATTCAATTCAATTGTGTTTTATGGCCTTTTAAAAATTGTTCAGACTATTACTTGACATCTGACACATAGCGTCATTTTATTTTTAAAAATATTATAGTTTTTCTCAGTAGTGGAAAGAGTTTAGTTTATGAACGACATCTTATTTAAAATTCCAAATTAGACTTTAGTGCAGTGATAACAAAGATTAAACTTGCATAGATCTATGACCCGTAATGACGCATTTTTATTCATATTTAAAACGTACTAAGTGCAACACGCATGATAGCGAAGAAAACCTAACCAAAATTATGATTCTAAAGGAATGATCGGCCAAGTGGGTCATGATTCAGTTGGTTCGACTGTACTAGCGCTATCAATTGACTTTTATTTTTGCTATTGAATGATGTTATATTTCAGTAACTGGGCGATCGCCTTTTTTAACACACTTATATTAGTTTCACCTGTATGTTTGTAACTCCTGTTTGTAAGTATGCAACTGACTCGTTTAGACTCGATTTTGACCCACTTTAACGGTCAGATTTCATTTAAACTTTATAGACTATCAAAGACCGATGACATTACAATAATTCGATGAGAATATCCCATTATCCTGATTAGAATTGACGGGAATAATAAATGTTAGTTCAGTTATACGTCACTTATACGAATAGTTAACAAAACTAAAAAAACACACTTTAAAATTAGACTAAAAAGCTAATAATAACTTTTTCATATAGAAACTAAATGATGAACGATATTTATATTTAATATTTAGAGAAAACCGTGGGTTTGCTCATAACATTAGTTCTTAAAAATATTCAATCAGTACAATTAAATTGAGCACCCCACGCTTTTCTCTAAATAATAATTATATACTTTTCGTTCATCATTTGGTTTCTATACGAAAAAGTTATTTTTAGTCCGATTTTTATGGGAGGGTTTTTCTGAGTAAACTACAGTACGTAAAGGCCTACATATATGTCAATTTATTTGTAATTGAATTGAAAGTCCACTTCATAATTACCTATGTATTTTGTGTCAACGATCCTTGGGCATACAACACCTTGCCCGGCGGAAACAAGTACTTCCCTTTGGACTTCCTACCACAGTGGTGGCCAAAGGCTATATAGCCATGGTGACCCTCGATCGACAGAGCACGCAGTACTGAACAGCCAGCTACCGAGCAAGAGCCCGCAACCCACCAATAAGAAAGACGAAATGGGCTTGTTCACACTCGCCACACCATTAAACATTTTTTAGTTTGTCTTTTTTTTAACCCTTTTTTCATTACAATCACTGAGTATTTTTTTAGTAGGTAACTTAGTAAATTATCAGTGGAAACTTAATTAATGAATGTTCTATTTCCTTTGTTTGTTTTCTAAATTTAATAAATAAATAAATGATATTGTTTGTTTTTTTACTAGCCATACCCACCAATCACAAATTAGCAGACATAGGTAGAACCATGATATTTAACATAGAACCATGATACAGCCTGGTGACAGACATAGGTATAGACGGACGGACGGACAGCGGAGTCTCAATAGGGTCACATTTTACCCTTTGGGTACGGAACCCTAAAAAGAAAAAAAGCTATGCTATAATACTCCTGCGTATAAGCAAAGGTAAGTATAATTAACCCTGGAACCCTACACTGTCATGCGCATAGAGTATTCCTACACTGGGGTGCCTGTGCTCCCCAGACTTTGAGAGTTGATAATTTTTTAATAAAACAATTTGAAGAGTATTTGTTTTTAGTCATAGGACTATAAAAGGTGTTTGGTACATGTGCTATGAAGCCGGCACCTACCCATGTTAACATATAGTCATGTAAATACTATGGTGTTATAAAAAAAATTAAATTAAAAAAAAAAAATATTTTAATTCTCCATACAAATAGTTCGATCAAAAAAACAAAATGTATGGAAAATTAAAAAAATATTTTTACAATTTTGAATTTTTAATATCACCATAGTATTTATATGACTATGTTACCATGGGTAGGTGCCGGCTTCATACCCCATGTACTAAACACCTTGTATAAACTTGAGATCGAAAACAAAAATAAATATGGACTTATTATTAATTATTTGTAGCATCTATGGCGTATTTTTATTTGATGCACCAAATATAATTATGACAATTTCGTGGGAATCCACAAATCCCTGGATGTGATGCTGAGGAATTTAGTTTAATTTGGCATAGTTTTTTTGAAATACCACAAATAATTTCTTTTATACACCACCTGCTCGACAATGCCAAATTACATATCATGCAAATGGAAGTCATTAAAGCCTTTTCTTTAACCGGCGTGTAATGTTGGACTGAATCTCATTATAACCCGCTGGGTTGTAATATTTTCACTATTCATAGTTCTTATTGCAATGGCATTAAATTCTAATTTCGTAATAATAGATCAACTCGAAGGCCAGGACGGCATCGGCGCCGCGTCGAACATATTCGAAAATCGAACTTGAATCGAATTTGAAAATCAAACTTTTCCTAAAATCGAGCTAGCCACGGCAAGCCGAATGAAACACTTTTGAAAAAAAATACATACCTACAGACGAATACAGAACCTCCTCCTGTTGGGAAGTCGGTTAAAATTAAACAAAAGCCACGAGTATCGTAAGACGCTGCAATAATATACGTAACTAGCTTATGCCCGCGACTTCGTTCGCGTAGAATAGTTACTTCGGGCAGCATTTAAATTTTCTTATTATTTCCTCTAACCCAAGCGCAGTATACCTACAAATTTTCATGGATTTTACTTAAAAAATTACGGATTTCCATACAAACTTTCATCCCCTATTTCACCCCCTTAAGGATTGAATGAGGCTACAACGATTTCGACAAAATGAAAACTGCAAAAGGTGCAAAGTCTGTGTTTCAATCAGTGCGCCTGGGTCAATAGTCAATAGTCAATAGTCAATATATTTATTGTCAATCATATGGTGAATAAGGTGTTACAATGGAGTTAGTTTGTACATATGAACCCTGTTGGGTGTGACAATGTGGAGCGACAGGCAGACATATTAAATAAATTAAAATATTTGAAAAAAAAATAATTAAAATATGCAAAAAAAATACTGTGTCAAATATAGACTGTGGTCAAATATCAAAATGTCAAAAATGTTCAAAAAAAAAGAAATTAATATTAAAATTAAAATAAATTATAATTAAAATTGATGTCAAATATCCATTATGTCATAATTATTACATAGTCAAAGTTCATTTACTAATTTTATTTTTATTTTCATCTTATAAAGTCAATGTTTTAATAGGTACGTCATAGTGTGTTTATATTGTTATTCGTTTTAATTTTTATGGTGGTGAAAAAGGAATATAATGTTTTGTCTCAGATTATTTATTTAGGTCTTGTTATTATTACTAGGCTACGTCATGTCAGTTTATCCATCAGAAATTCGTTTAGAGAGTAGTAACTTTTGCTGATTAGAAATGTTTTTAACTTTTTAATGAAACCCGGCAAGCTTTCCTCGGATTTTATGGTCTTTGGTATTTTGTTGTATATTTTAATGGACATTGCCAAGGGGCCGGAGCCCAGCATTCCTAATGTTGATGATGGTAGTATTAATTTGTTTCTATCTCTTATTGGATAACGTCTCGGTATGTCTCCTCTTTTTGTGTATAACTTTGGTTGTTTTCGTATAAATTTACAGGCCTCTAAGATGTAAATTGATACGAGTGTCAGAATATTTAAGTTTTTGAAATGTGGTCGGCAACTATCAGTGTTTTCTAGGTTTTTGATTATTCTGATGCATTTTTTCTGTAGAGTAAACAATGTACCTACATCCGTACTATTCCCCCATAGGACGATTCCGTAGCTAAAACATGAATGTGCGTACGCGTAATATGCTGTTATTGCCGTTTTTTCGTTGGTAGTTCTTTTAAGTTCCCAAAGGGCGTATGTAAACTTGGATATTTTTAATACTATTTTTTCAACGTGTGCTTTCCAGTTTATATGGCTGTCGATATCTATGCCTAGTAGGGTGAACGTATTTGTACATTGTATGTTGCTACCGTTGTATGTAAAATTAATATTTATAGGAGGTTTTTGATGTGGCCTAAACTGCATGATTTTTGTCTTTGAGAAATTGACTTCCAGGTTAAGGTCCGATAGCCTACTTGTCACTTTATCCATGATATTTCGTAGGGTTGTGTTTAGATCTAGTTGGTCGTGTAATGAGTATGATGTTAGTAGGGAAATATCGTCGGCGAAGAGAATACATGTTTGGTTTACTGCTTTTGGTAGTTCATTTATGTATATGAGGAAAAGGAGGCATCCTAAGACGCTTCCTTGTGGTATTGAGTGAGTAGTATCCTTAATGTCTGATCTGGTGCTTACAATTTCCTGGGTGTTTTATTTCCTGGGTGGTCTATTTCTATTTCCAGCATCTATAGAATAGATGCACCACAGGCTGCTTGATTTCTTGCTTAGGTCAAGAATAAGCATTAAACACGACATCACGACATATACCAAGTAACAACCAAGCAAAGAAGTCAAAAGTATGTATTAGAGATAAACGGATATCCGGTAACTATCCGGTATCCGGCCTAAATTTACTATCCGGCCGGATACCGGATATTAAAAATCAACGATAATTTCCTATAATAAAATGCAATACATTTATCTTTGTGAGTATATCAAATATCAATGAAATGGTTTATATAATAATGACGACTTTTATTTAAAGACTTTTTAAAAACCAAAATTTTCTTCTCAGATATATATATACTCTTTATTGCATTTGTAAAAACATGTTACAAAAATACAATTGTTAGCAAAGGCGAACTTATCTCTAAAAGAGATCTCTTCCAGTCAACCCATGAATGCGTTTGAATATTTATGTAGGGGACAATGAAATGCAATATAAAGGTAAAAAAAAAAGATATAATAGACAAGATAATAATAAAAAACATACTTAAATAAAATACATACATATGACTATACATATACATACACACATTACATATTACCTATATGCATACATACACACATTACATATTACAAATATATATAATAAAATTATATATCAATTATAGATTTTTTGTAATAAGTGCTTCTTCAGTCTTATTTTGAAAGTAGTGGCAGACGGACTATCTTGGATTACGGCTGGTAGACCGTTCCATCGCAGAGCAGCTTGAAAAGAGAAGGAGTGAAGGTGAAAATTGGTGTTGCCCTTCGGGAGCTCAAGCATTTTAGTAACGCAAGGCCGCCTAGAGCGAGTGGGAGATGGAGAGAGCTGGAATCGGGATCGAAGGTAGGAAGGAGCATTAGGATCATTCAGTATTTTATAGAGATTGGAAAGGAGATGCACATTACGCCGATCTCGAATCGGAAGCCACTCTAACTCTCTACGAAATGCAGAAACGTGATCGTATTTTCGCAGGCCATAAATAAATCGTATGGCCAGATTCTGTAGACGTTCTAGTTTGTTGAGTAGTTCCTCAGTTACATCCAAATAGCATATATCAGCGTAGTCAAGAATAGGAAGTAAAAGAGATTGCGCTAGCATAATTTTGGTTTTAAAAGGGAGAAAGTATTGAAGTCGCTTGAGAGAGTGATAGGAGAAATGCATACGCCTACTAACTTCATTAACTTGAGACACCCAAGACATATTACAATCTATTATAAGACCAAGATTTTTCACTCTATCCATGTAGGCAATAGCAGTACCATTGTAAAAAAGTGGAGGTAACGAGTTGATGTCAAGTTTGTTTCTTAATCTGCTACTACCAACAATAATCGCTTGTGACTTAACAGGGTTAACTATCAAGCCGAAAGATTTTGCCCATGTCAGAATGGAAGATAAATCACTATTTAAGGCAGCAATAGCATCATTGATCTCGTTCAACCCCGAGTGCCTATAGATCTGCAGATCGTCAGCATACAGATGGAATGAAGAAGATATAGCATTAGAAATTTTATTTATGAAAACTGAAAATAAAAGAGGAGAAAGTACGCTACCTTGGGGCACACCAGCAGTAAGAGCGCACCAATCAGATCTAGTGTCGTCCATTTTTACACATTGCTGGCGGCCAATTAAGTAAGATTGAAACCATTGAATAGTCGGAAGTGAGATGTTAGCCGAGCGAAGAGTACCAAGGAGTATGTCGAAGTCTACAGAGTTGAAGGCGCTACTGAAATCAAGAAGACATAGAACTGTGAGTTTAGTATTGTCCATAGCTGATCGGATGTCTTCTGTGACATTCAGTAAGGCACCAACTGTACTGTGAGATGGTCGAAAACCAGATTGGAGAGGACACAGCAGGGAATAGGTTGAGAGAAAGGAGTATAATTGGTGATGTACGACACATTCAAGGACCTTTGATAGGAGTGGTAAGATAGAGATAGGGCGATAATCTGCTAAGGATGACGGGTTCGGGGATTTAGGCAAGGGAATAACGTAGGCTTTCTTCCACGACGTTGGGAAAACATTATTTGTCAGCGAAAAATTAATAATGTTAGTGATAACATTGATGATCATCCAATATCGGAAGAACCATGTCGAGACTAAGGGCATCACTTCCGATGGCCTTAGTGCTAGATATTGCCTCTAATGATAAATACATAAAAAGTAAATAATCTAAACTAAAATTTTTAGTAAAAACTTACCGAAACCGGTCAAATTGAACTGATTGTGTTTGCGGCGCTAAACTCGTCACGATATGCAACGAGACAATTGGCCAAATATCCGGCCTCCGGATATCCGGCCACGCAGCTGGCCGGTTATCCGGTATCCGGCCAAACAACTATCCGTTTCATCTCTAGAATGTATTTACTATAATAAAACGCTGTTTTTAGTATTTTAATAGCGTCGCGTCGCATTAAGCGTACGCATTTTGCCAATGTCAAATGAAAATGTAACTAAAGTAACAAAAATTGTACGGTTGATTAAGGTTGAAAATGAAGTCTCTCAACACGTGTTTTTACAACAAGAACTCGGGAGAAACTCCCTGTTTTTAGTAGCCTTGCTTTTTTATTGTCTCGCAAAAGGTGAGAAAAGTAGAGTAGGTACATAACACTCCTCGAGGGTAAAGCTGTTTTTGTCTTGGGTGCGCTTAAACCCCTCATTGCGCTCAGGACTCGTCTTATTCTGCGCTCGGGAGTTAAATCTGGAGTCCTTCGTTATGTTCAGGATTCAATATCGCGCCCGTGACATAAAACAGCGCTTTATCCCCTCGGTGTATAATCTACTATTACATCCCTCCTCAAATTAAACTTTTAAAGTATTCTTCCAAATCACAAGGTAATAGTGTCCCAATATTGATGATGTTAACTGTGAGGCAACTTTATATTCATAAAGTCGTATTACGTAAACACTCGCAAATACCTTACAACTCTGAAGTCCTGATGACGACTAATAAGCGTAGACCTCGTCCGGTGTGCACATCAGAGCCTTGTAGACTTACTACGTCGAGACGTCACTTCTACTATATTGCGCCCTTGCTATATGTAAAAATTAATAAAATAATATCCATATATTCAATGACTTCACGTGAATGTAAAATATGTACCATATCGTGGTTAAAAACTATGACATACGCTGACACGGAGGAATTATTTGGTGGTTGCCTAAAAATATAGGTATAATGTGTATGTATAAATAAGAGTTATGACATAAACACAATCGTAAGATTTTAATAAAGCGCATAGGTACACACACACAAACACACACACACACACTCGCACACACACACACACACACACACACACACACACACACACGCACACACACACACACACACACACACACATCATTAATAATTATTTTCTCTAACTTCATGATTATCCCTTTTTTGTAACGTTTTGGAACGCTGATATCTATGCACCTAGGGGTGGGCGTTAATGACTGCGACACAGTTTTTAAAACTAATGCAGACATTATCGTACACTGTTTATCTGATTTGTACTTATGTTATAGTTTCAATAAAGATTTTTTGATTTGATTTGATTTGAATATTTGTTAGAAAGTTCTTCTGAATTTTCTTTTTTACCCTTGAACGGCAGAGAACCCAATAGTGACTGCCATTGCCATGCAAAAGTCCATAAAAATGCACATAAGTCAGCATCTACTTTTTCTTTCAACGGAGTATTTTTTTGCCATTGCATCAACTACACAGTAAAAATTATAATAATTATTTAATTCCAGGAGCTGTACTTCATTATTTTTATTGTGAAGAGTTAACAACATGATTACCTTCTTTTTGGTAGATTTTGGCGAAAAATAAGCAAAGAAAGTTAGATAATTAATACGGCACGTAACGACAACACAAATAGTGCGTGTTTGTGTATTTCTGTTGTTAGTAAGTAGTGGGTGCGTGTGTTTATGTATGTGGAGGTGTCTAGATGTGGGTGTGCTGTGTGCCTAGCCCTAAGAAATGGTGTTCTTCGGAAGACTAAATAGCCTTAATGGACTGCCACTAGGTTAAAATTAGGTAGGGGTCCACGTCCGGAAGGAAGGAAGGAAGGAAGCGTCGGTGGCGTAGTGCGTAAGAGCGTCGTCTCCCACCCGGGAGGCACTGGTTCGTTCCCCGCCACGTACCAATGTGTTTTCAAATTTTGAATTCATATGTACGTTTAATCGACGCTTTTATGGTGAACGAAAACATCGTGAGGAATCCTGCTCACACCTAAGAAGTAATTCTTAGGTTGTGTGTGAAGTCGACCAACCCGCACTTGGCCAGCGTGGTTGAAATTAACCGCCCCTAATGTGGGGTAGGCTCGAGCCCCTCGGTGGGGACATTAAATGAGCTGTTGATGATGATGATGATCAGCCCTACGATAAGTATAACGTACGTAACGACACACAAATACATAAACACCCACTGCGTGCGTGTTTGTGTATTTCTTTTGTTTGTAAGTAGTGGGTGCGTGTGTTTATGTGTGTGGAGGTGTCTAGATGTGGGTGTGTGGTGTGCCCAGACCTATGAAATGGTGTTCTTAGGTCGGAAGACTAACAACCAATCACAGAGCTCAATTCAATGCCATTGCGTTGATTAGAGCTCTGTGATTGGTTCTTTTCTTATCCAAGAGTCGAGAGATCTCATAGTAATGTTTGTGAATACGAGTGTAAATAGCTTAAATCGGCTGCCACTAGGTTAAAATTAGGTAAATTGTTGTGTAGACCGTAATTAATATATGAAACAATAACATCCGTTTACAACACCACTCTTTTGCGTCGGGGTTAAAAAGGCCAAAAAAACAAGTTAATGCTTTTTCAGTTTTATTCATCAATACTATACATAGATTATTACATAAGTTTTACCTACTATACATGATAATATAAAATTAAAAGTTAAACATTAAAAAAAACAATACAATTAAAGAAAAATGCTATATCTAGAGAATTTGTTTCGTCGTAATTTCGGAAATATACAAAACTATTTACTTAGTATTAAAATTCTACTTTTTTGTTGCATTAAATGCTATATATCATATTCCTATATATATGCATTAGTTTGGCCTGTTCTGTAACTCGAACCATAAAATATGCATAGATTACTTATTACCATTTTCCTAAATGCAATAGCTAGTTTGAGTGATTTGTTACACTCAAGATAAAGACACGTTTGCAGTATTTAAACAACTTTACAAATAAGGTAAAATCTTAGCTTTATAATGTACGTCTTTCTTTGTAAGAAATGTATTAGTAAAATATATAGAAATATTTTGCAAGATTAATGCATTATCCTCAGGAACATGATATATACGAGGAAAACAATTAGAGGTAGACACTAAAATTCCTCGTCAATTGAACTGCGTCCTAATATGTTTGATTATAAAGGCCAAAAAGGCATGCCCATACCGGTAGCTGAAGTGACGAAATTGAGTAAGTTATTTGCATCATTGACAGCACCCGCTCCAGCTCCGGCACCGGCGAAGGCACCAGCGCCAAATGGAGACCCAGCAACGCGATGGGATCTTACGAATCCAGGAGTTCCTACACTGACGCCTCCAGCGCTCACAGCTCCGCCTGTACCGACAAAGCTCCCTCCATTGACCACTCCAACGCTGTTAAAATTCTTGCCATTACCGAAACTGTTGAATCCAATAGTGCTCACTCCACCACCGCTTCCTCCAACCATGCCAACACTGCCGCCATTATCACCAACCATTACAACGCTTCCACCTCCATCGCCAAAGTAAACGACATTTTTGCCTTTAGCATTCCCAGGGTTACCAGTCTTTGTGTCAACTACACGCACTTCATCATCGTCACCGATCACGACGACTTTGCCAGGGCCTCCTTTTATGACTTTGACTTCGCCATTGTCATTGATCACTTTGACTCCGTTGCCTTGATTGATTACACCGTAACTGCCAAAGCCATCGCCTACCATTGCGACGCTGCTGCCAAAGGTTCGCCTCACCGATTGTCCGAAGTGGATCTGAAATGTGGAAATAAAATTTTGGATTATTTTGTTAATTGCCAACTACCAACTCCGTAAACCAAAGTCCGTGCCGTGCTATTCTAAAACAATTTGAAATCCACCGCTGTGCCCTTCTCACGCAACTTTCTGCTCCGCACAACAAAGTTGTGGAATCAGCTTGTACAAACAGTCTTTCCAAGGGTGTATGATTTAGGGACCTTCATGAAAAGAAACTATTCCTTTCCTAAAAGCAAACAAGGCAATCGCAGTTGATATGGTGTTGTGGTTGACTTAACACCAAGAGACTCGTATGCCAGTTTGAAAAACATAACTAATTTTTCACATCTAATTTAGCTTAATACTAACGCATTTTTCACAAAAATAAATATTTAATCGAGATGTCGAACATCCTCCATTCCCCTTTCTAAAACATTCCTACAGTAAAATTTAAATTATAATTACCTGCGAAAGCAGCACAGTAGCAGCAAATATGATCACCTTTGCTCCCATTTTACTCAGGTAATTATTTTAACAAGAATATTTACAAGGTTTTCTTTATATAGACCGCGCGGACATCCTTTATCACTCGCGAGAAACAGTGTGAAATATTTTCCACAATTTATCGCAATATTACGTCATTCACATGTGTAATAATTACATGATGTTGTGTGGTATTGTTATGACTTAAACATAAAACTATTCCATTGTTACACAAAAGACAGGTATCTCTTTCTTAGGCTTGCTACACATGGCTTTGGACAAGGATTTTAGCTCGCAAAAATAATACAAGTGACAACGTTTATTCCAAATATTGAGGTTGCACTGACCTCAAAAAAAAAATTAGATTTTTATAAACAAAATTTTCATTTCTCCGTTTTTAGTTATGACGGTGTTTTTTATATTTAAAAATAATTTACTTTTTGTTTTTTAGTGTTTTAAGTATAGAAATCTCGAGATATTTTAGACACACAAGTGATAAATTACGATATCATCGATGTCAATTAAATAAGCATTATTAGGGATAACTCAAAAACTGCTCGTCAGATGTCGATCAAATTTAAATATGACCACATGACAAGTACCAGCTTCCAAAGGTGAAAAGAATTTTTAAATCTGTACACCCCGTCATGAGCGTCAATGGGCCTCATAAGAAGACTCAAGGGCAATGGAGAGGGCTATGCTCGGAGTTTCTCTGCGTGATCATATCAGAAATGATGAGATCCGCAGGAGAACCAAGCTCACCGACATAGCCCAAAGAATTGCGAACCTTAAGTGGCAATGGGCAGGGCACATTGCTAGGAGAACTGACGGCCGTTGGGGCGGAAAGGTTCTTGAATGGCGGCCGCGTACCGGGAGACGCAGTGTTGGTAGGCCCCCTCAAAGTGGACTGACGATCTGGTGAAGGTCGCAGGAAGCCGCTGGATGCGGGCAGCGCAGGACCGCTCGGGTTGGAGATCCTTGGGGGAGGCTTATGTCCAACAGTGGACGTCTCTCGGCTATGATGATGATGATGATGACACCCCGTCAAATGTTATAAAAAAATATATACAGTCGAATTGAGAATATCCTTCTTTTTTGAAGTCGATTAAAAATAATGAATTTTTTTCACTTCTAGATTTTTATATGGCTCATTGTTGCCCAAAACGAATAGAACAGAAATAGATTGCTCAATGTCAACAAACATTCTACAGTCAATGTTATTAAATTATTCGTAACAATACAGCGCTAATGAATTCTTTATTGACCAAATTAGTAACAGTTCATTTTTGTGCGGCCCGAAAACACTCTCCATCACAGGAATCTCGAATGGTATGCGAATAACAGCTCACCGAAAACATCATCATCGCAAATCAAAAAAAAAATCGGGAGTGGTCTCCCCTTGACTTTCTCGCTCGTATACCGGAAACGTCTCAAAAGTTGATAGAAACCTTATATTTTGATGTTATACATGCATGTTAATTTTTGGTCACCCATCCGAGTACCGACCGCACACTTGGTTGCTTAACTTTCGTGATCGACGACTAAGAAGTTGATAGAAACCTTATATTTTGATGTCATACATGCATGTTAAATTTGGTTGCAATAAGTTAAAGCATACTCGAGTTATCGTGCTAACGCACAGACACACACACAGACATAATTCCAAAAACGGTATGTTTGGGCTAAACGTGTAAATCCGTCAAAATCTCGAGGTCGAATTTTTGGATGATTACAAGACTTTCTCTATACTACATACCTACACGAGAAAGTAAAAACCCATAATGATCGTGCTTAACCCATTAAAAATGATATCTACCACATATATACTACTAGCTGTGCCCGCGCGACTTCGTCCGCGTGGATTTCCCGTTTTTGCAACAGTTTTCATTGATGCTCAAACTGCTATTAGTGGTAGACAAGGAGCTTATACTAAGAATGGAGTCATTAGTCAAATTAACAAAGTGAGGGCAAAAATTTTGACAATACTTGACATTTCAAATTTCACATTTCTCTTTCTAGAAATTGTCGTCATCTCTTTCTAAACACGACTACATAGAAACAAGATTTCCCCAGTATTTCGCCATCTTTCTAAAACAAAAGTAGAAAAGTAGCTAAAAACTTAACATATTTTTATTATCAATGAAAGAAATAAATATAATATATTGACTTTTAACGGTTAGGTTTGTATTTCAATCAACTGGTGTATCATTGTGTTTTTTCCAAAACTTATAGGAAATTAAGGGATTTATATAATGACAGCTTTGTCTTCATACGTCAATCACGTTGATGTCCCGAAATCTCAACATGACATATTGATAGGTATCGACTCGCGATTTTGGTACGGCTTTTTACATTTTAATAACTATAAATAGTGCAAAATGGTGCATCGCTGTATAGTTCGAGGTTGCAGAAGTGAGTGGTATCCAGGATGCAGTGTGAAATTTCACTTGTAAGTGTTATAATTGCATATTATTGTTCACCTAAGTAAAATTGTTTTTTCACATGTAATTCCATATGATTATCGTTATTGGGCGAAACTCCATAGGGGAAAGTAATTTCTGATACTCGGCTTTCATACTATCTGAATTTAATTAATTTTCATACATAAATTACTTATTCAAATATGTGTAAACAAATTGACTAGGGTGACTAGGATTTTTATAAAATAATAACCTTTTTCCGACCGATATATAATAGGTTGGGGAAAAAGTTTCTTCGCATTTTTTGAGAAAATTCAAAACATTTTTTAATATAGTTAATTTACATTTAACTAAAGTATGTAGGTACCATATTGTTTGATAACTTTTTGCCATCTTGTAGGTAGGGACATGATCCCATTGCTATAGAAATTTTGGGACTTCTGGTTAAAATACCGCGACAAGTGGTTTTGGCAGTCCTCTCGTGATGTTAACCTGACACTGCCTAAAGAATTCTGAAGAGACCGAAACAGGTGGAAATCTGAAGGTGCAAAGTCAGGACTATACGGCGGATGCATTAACACCTCCCAGCCAAACTCTCTTAATTTTTGCTGAGTAGCTAAAGATGTGTGAGGTCTAGCGTTATCATGATGAAAAACCACACCCCTTCTGTTGATTAATTCTGGCCGCTTTCTCTCAACTTCTTGCTTTAATCTCATCAGTTGTTCGCAGTAGAGTTCAGAATCGATGGTCCTGCTTGGTGGTAACAGCTCATAATGAATAATGCCCTTCCAATCCCACCACACACACAGCATCACCTTGTTGCGAGTTAACCCGGGTTTCGCCACAGTCTGTGAAGCCTGACCGGCCTTTGACCACGACCTTTTTCGCACGTTCTTGTCGTACGTGATCCACTTTTCATCACCAGTTATCAGCTTCTTAAAAAATGGTTCGGTTTCATTACGTCGTAATAAAGAAACACAAATGAGTACACGGTTCATTAGGTTTCTTTCAGTGAGCTCGTGAGGTACCCAAATGTCGAGCTTTTTTGTGTACCCAGTTTTTTTCAAATGCGCCAAAACTGTTTCGTGGTCAATTCCTAGTTCTTCAGCTACGTCGTAACTACTGACATGCCGATCTTGCTCCACTTTTTCAAAAATGGCATCCATTTTATCTGTAATAGGGCGACCAGAGCGACGTGCATCTTTGACATCAAAATTTCCGGATTGAAAACGCTTAAACCAAATTTGTGCTACTCTCACAGACACTGCACTAGGTCCATAAACATCGCAAATTTTTTTCGCGGCTTGCGTTGCATTTTTACCTTTTTTGTAGTAAAATTTTAAAATGTATCGAATTTCTTCATTAGATTCACTCATCTTGGCGGTACGAAAAACAAATGAATATCACACATTTTCCTAATTTGAATTTGGAATTATGTTCTTCAAAATTTAAACTTTCAATGATACCAAAACTAGCCAGATACAAATAGTATAGCCAAAGAGATTTTATTACAAGTTTATACATACTATAATGCGAAAAGACTTTTTCCCCAACCTAATATATACATATATATATATATATCGGTCTTTGTCTTTGAAATAGCTGTTATATAGATATATATAGATTATTTATATAGTTTCTATGACATTATATGACATTATAGCATTATATGACAATGCTTCATGCCAAATTTCAAGATTCTGAGTTTACGGGAAGTATCCTGTAGGTTTTGATTCCTTTGCGAGTGTCGGAAATTTGTCTAAGGTGTCGGTATAAACTGCTGTATCTTTTGATCGCGTTAACTTAGAAGTTTTATTTTTTCACTGCTTAAAGAGACAATAGACCTAGGTATTTGGTATAAATTTCAATTTGATACCTTTATTCGTTCGTGAGAAATAAGGTAGTAAGTTTCATTTTATTACAATATTTTTATTATATTATATAACTAAAAAAAATGTGATTTTCGCAATTTTTCCTATATTTGCATTATATGACAATGCTTCATGCCAAATTTCAAGATTCTGAGTTTACGGGAAGTATCCTGTAGGTTTTGATTCCTTTGCGAGTGTCGGAAATTTGTTGAAAATATCGACATAATCGGCTGTATCTTTTGATTGGCTTGGCTTAGAAGTTTGATATTTTCACAGCTTAAAGGGACAATAGACCTGAGTATTTTATGTGAATTTCAGCTTGATACGTCCACGCGTTCTTAAGATAAAGGGTCTTGACAGACAGACAGACAGACAGACAGACGGACGACAAAGTGATCCTATAAGGGTTCCGTTTTTTCCTTTTGAGGTACGGAACCCTAAAAATGCCTCTTAAAACCTAGAGTCACAGAAGCGATAAATCCCCGAAATTCGGCTGCTGATTTTTTTCCTGGGAGCCTAAAATAGATAACATTACGGTGCTAAAGGGCACCCAGGAAAAAAAGTTTAAAGTAATTATTATGAATGTTAATTCTTTGTCATGGTAAACTCAAAATTATTTTAAACTTTGAGTACTAATTAATTTTACTAACTAAACGAAGTCCAAAATTGTCCGTGATTAATTTGTGCTATAGGCACCCTACTAGAAAGAGACAGAGCCTCTCTAGAAAATGTCAAGAAATGTCAAGAAATGTCAAGGGTTGTCAAAATTTTTGCCCTCACTTTTTTCATTTGAGTAATGACTCCATTCTTAATTCTATCTTCATGGTGGTAGAGTAATATCACGGTTTCCTAAACAATATCTCTACCTATTAGATTGTTCTCAGGTAATGTTATGAATAGCTGATTATTGCTATAATTTATTAATTATATTTTCTTGGTAAATAAAACCGCTTGTCACAATCAATCAATCTCAATTTATTATTTTTTTGACAGTTGTCATAATTAAAATTTCAAAACACCATAAACTATATGGCTATAAACGGAGGTCGGCTACATCACACGTGTGTGTTTTCCTCGCTTTCTCGCGGTCGCAGATATGTGACTGATGCAAAAAATAGATAAAAACAATCCTTGATGCGGATTTTATATCATGTTAAAATTTCAACTCAATCGGTGCAGTACTTTTTGAGTTTTTGAAGCATACACAAACCAACATAACATTTTTATATATATAGAAGATAGATAGTAGTCCTAGTAACTATACTGGTAATGATACTTTGCGCTAGATAATTGATGTGAGCGTGGAAAAATATTATTATTATTTAGCTTACATAAAAATCGGGAGTGGTCTCCCCTTGACTTTCTCGTATACCGGAAGGGCCTCTAAAGCTGATAGAAACCTTATATTTTGATGTCATTCATGCATGTTAATTTTTGGTCACCCATCCGAGTACCGACCGTTACTTGGTTGCTTAACTTTCGTGATCGACGACTCAAAAGTTTATAGAAAGCTTATATTTTGATGTTATACATGCATGTTAAATTTGGTTGCAATAAGTTAAAGCATACTGGAGTTATCGTGCTAACGCACAGACACACACACGTACATAAAATTCCAAAAACGGTATTTTTGTACTCAGAGTCCAAAACGCGTAAATACGTCAAAATCTCGAGGTCAAATTTTTTGACGATTACAAGACTTCCCTATACTACGTATACGAGAAAGTAAAAGGGAGGTCTAAGTATGTGGCCGGCCGCGGTCGTGCATTCTAAGTAACCATCACGAAAGTCAAGCAACCAAGTGCGCGGTCGGTTCTCGGATGGGTGACCGAAAATTTTTCAAGTAGATTTTCGTCTGTGCTTCTTCTACACTTTAAGCTGGTGGTCCCGGGTGCTGTCGAATAGCAGTCGTTTGTTGCCAAGGAGGGCTTGTGTCAGGCAGCCGGCCGTAAAAAATAATGGTAAATCCTTTAATGATTTGTCGATATCAAGACATACTGAACCGACCGTAAATAAATAAGGATCATGTTTATTTAGTTTACATAAAATTTTACGTCCTCGCAATGATGGGATAACTTTTAGAAGCTTTTATCCCTACTCCTTTCCTCTTAAGGTCTACACGTGCTGGTTTAAGTTGTCACCGACAAACTATGGCTACCATTCTAAGAAATTTGTGAACTCATTTCTATGTCACCCAATCAAGAAACGGAATTCACTGCCAACTTACGTGCGTCCTCCTGCTTACAATCCTGAGTCATTCAAAATTGTCAAAATATTTGACTAGGTGGTAGACCCATATGTAGGGTCGTCCTGCTTTCTTATTTCCACCGCCTTTCTTATTTCTGCCGTGAAGCAGTTCACTGTGTTCCAGATTGAAGGGAAAGGTAGCCAGTGTAATTACTGGGCATGGAAGGCATATCATCTTAGTCCCCAGGATGGCATCGCACTTGTAGTGTTAAGTAATATTGCAAGTGTGGTAAGGCGACGGTAACCACGTAATACCAGGTGGCCGCAAGCTTGTTTGCCATCTCGTAATATTAAAAAGAGGCGTGAAGAAATACCTACCTACCTTGCAGATCGGTAGCATTTCGACTCCACTTCTGCTTACCATCAGGTGGAATGGAGTCATTTGCTTGACCTTTTCATAAAAATAATAATTAATTTACGCGCATGTAATCATTGACACTAATGAAATATTTTGAAACAGTGAGAAAGAAGATATAATACTGACATCTTATGGAATAATTTTTGCGTTTAAAAACGCGTAAATATTTTTAATACTAGATAAAATAGACTGAAAAAAATCGACACAGCCTCTTCCGCAATCCTTCGCAATCCCAATCCAACGCAGCCGCCCGGATTGCGGAAGATGCTGGGTTCGATTCCCGCCTGAGGCACGTAGATTTTTTCAGTGTATTTTTTCCAGTACTTGACATCTTGTACACATTTTTTTTCGTGCTAAACTGTGAATCTGTGATAGGTAAGAGTATGGCTAATATTCTCATTATGTATTTACTTACATGATGTTGATTGATCGTACAGTGCGAAGGCAAGCTTTATGTCTGATTCTAATTCATCCTTCAATCGGAGCATACGTTTAAGGGAGCTATTTAAAAGCTTATTATGCACAGACAGATACACCCCACTTTTTGTTAAAAAGGAGGAAATAAAAGATTGTATTTGTGGCTTATAAATTTATTTTACTTGAAATATATTATGTCTTGGAGAGCTCAGATCTCCGTGAAGATGCCGATGTTGTCAGAGCCACAGCCGCAGGTGGCGACGCCGGAGCCGTCGGTCGGCAGCGAGCCTTCGAACGCCACCGCACTGAGGAACGGCAGCAAACCGGCCACTTCCAAGGTGCCATCGAGCGCGATCTCGGAGGAGACGGACAGGCCGCTCGGCCAGAGCGGAGAGGAAGACGTCACCAGCAGGGGCTCGCTGTACACGATGTTGTAGCCGGACAGGCCGGCGGATGACGCACCGGCTGAGGCGGCTGATGAAGCGGCGGCCTTCCATGCTGCCGAACGGCCGCTCGCCGCAGCAGCACTGGCCGCAGCGGCACTAGCTGCTGCCGCGTTTCTGGCAGCGGCCGCACTTGCAGCGGCTGCACTCGACGCGGCTGAGCCCGCCGCACCCTTCCTCGCCGCAGCCGCACTGGCACTAGCAGCAGCACTCGCGGCGGCCGCGTTTCTCGCGGCAGCCGCGCTGGCGGCGCTGGACGCCGCACTAGCGCCACCTACTCCGTAGCCGATGTGAGGCTCCAGCCGGAGCACGTGACCGACAGCGGCCTGCAATACATTCTACATCAGAATCCGTATTTTTACAGTTACACAAACCTCAATAATTACAATTCGTTATAGCAGCGACCGCTCTCATTTAGGTATGTGCTCACCTGGACGAAGAGTGCGCAAGCGCAGAGAAGAACGAACTTGGATGCCATTGTTGTGGTGGTGTGTTGAGTGTCCAACGTGGAATGTTGGTTCAATGTTTGACCTAGTTTTTATATGAAAGCCATTATCAAGTTGAACGTGAAACAGTCGCGATTTATCGTTTTTTCGAAATGAAAAAAACAATTTCAAAATGCACTTTGTTAGCAACTAATTTAGTTAATCAGGTTTTACTCACGTTTGTAAATAGGTTAAAGATATTATGGCATGTTCAGTGTCGACATATTTAAAACAGTATGTATATAAGCGGTGATTGATTGGTATGGTTATATAGTATTCAGCGACCGTTGAACAAAATCAAAATCTCCGAAATGACTTCCTACGGATTCCTGTTGCTCTGCATCCAAGCCTGCCTGATTCAGGTGAATACATCCTACTCATATATTAAAAGGAACATTACAATTAAGCTTTATTCGATAAAATATTAAATATTGGTTTGTTTACTAATGGATTGTGAAATTTGTGGGTCCCTATTGCACCTATCTATAGGAGACAGGTTGGCAAGCTCTTACTATGTTGGGGGCCGGTGTGGCCCGTACTGGCAGATGTGGCTTTTGTGTGTAACCTAACGTTACCTGAAGCTCTGCTCGACCCCTTTTTGGATTATGACCGTGATTATTGTATGTATGTATTCAATATTGAATAGAATGTGGATATTAGTAATATTTCTTGTAGTATAAATTGTGGCTTTATGTGCAACGGAGTCTTTTTGTAATATGAACCCGGTGGTTCCAAGCTGATAAGTGTGCTAAGACCTGATCTTAAAGTTTTGGTGAACCTCTCCTGGAACTGGAGCCTGATTGTATGTATGTAAGTAAGCATATATAAATTTTAATATGTAAATGTTTCGTTACAGTCTGCATTCGGTACGAGCTCACCCTTCGTTCCCGGAGTACCCGCACCGGAATATTGGCGCTATCCCGGCTACCAATCAGACGCCGCCGCCGCTGTGGTCAACGATATTGATCTGGACATCGACATTTTTGCCCTGAGTGCCGCCGACGCGGAAGCCCTCAGCGGTCTATACGGGCGCGGGGCATACGGTTTGGGAGGAGCTAGCGCCGCTTCTTCCGCGAGCGCTGCAGCAGCGGCCAATGCTGCCGCCGCGGCGAGAGCTTCTGCTGCCAGTAGGGCTGGTGCTGGAGCTGGTGCTGGTGCTAGTGCTAGTGCTGGAGCCCGTGCTGGTGCTGGCGCTGGAGGTAATGGCGCATTCGGCGGTGTGGGCAACGGGGAGATAAGTGTCGCTGGCACCATTGACGCATCAGGTTCTTCCTACGTCCAGGGCCGTATCCCGGTCATTGGCTCTGTGTCCTTCGACGGCTCGGTGCCCTCCTCTGGCGTCGTCTACCTCACGGGCAACTGCGGCTGCGCGCACCTGGCCTAAACAACTATTTTTATTGCTTATTGAATTAATAAAAGTTTATCATCATTTCATTTACAGTGTTTTTTATTCTAAATTGATCAAGTATTGTGTTGCACTCACGTGTTACATAATACTTGATGCGTCTGCATAAACAGGTAGTTTAAGTAAACGCTTACTTATATAAACTAATGATGGGCTCAGTTTCTTGGTAAAGGTAGAATTTTGAGATATTTTGTATAGGATATTGCCAAATTATGTTTTACCTAGTAATAGTAAGCAAAAGTGTAGATAGATAAGTTATTGTAACCGAGCATGAGGTTAATTTTCCTATTTTATTCGAACACTGTTAGAACTTGCTGCCATCTAGAACTATGAATATTATTCTGTTCATATTGCTTTGATATTCAAATTAATTGAAATTTATATAGGTATTTTTAAGACTAGGTACCTATTTGAAATATTTAAACTATTCCAAGTTGGTGAATCCGTGAGTACCTTACTCGTAAGTCAATAATAAAATAATCAAAATTGGCGGCAGTAAAATCATTGAGGTCTCATTATTGAATACGTGTTCCCTTCTAAATGCCTCCTCTTGAGAATATTCATTGTTATCCAGACAATAGTTTTGAAGGATTTAGGATACGCAGCAGCTAGACGTGCGTGTGGAATTGAGGAGAAACAGAAGAATTTTGACTAAAAATCTTTATTGCATCCATAAACAGACTTATTAGTTTGAAAGACAGTGATTTGAATTAATTTGGATGGACATAGAAAGAGAGGAGGACCGAAGAAAAGATGAATAGAAGGTGTGGATGTTTTTTTATGATCTGTAGGCAGGTACAAGCTCGCCTAGAAGATGCTTGTTCACTCTAGCCTTGAAGATACCTAGATTATACTGTTCCTGGAAAACAGACGCCGATAAAGAGTTCCACTCCTTAGCTGTTCGCATGAAATCGCTTCGTGCGAATGGGAGGAATATTAACAATATAAGGGTGGAAGCCCTCGCCGCGCCTGATCGTCCGGTGGTGGAAAGGGGAAGGTGAACAAATTATGTACAACTTCCGTACACAAATGTAAATGATAACATACCGAGAGGCAAGATACCGTGTCTTCGATGGTCAAGGCTCTTGAGATTAGCCTCACCGAGTGCGTCATTACCAATGAGTCTCTTCGCACGGTACTCCACCGTGTCCAGTGCATCTAATTGATATCGAGTAGATCCATCCCAAAGGGGGAACTGCCCAGATGTAAAATATCGCCTGACCTTAGAAAGTATTCCAATTTTTTTGGCAATGGCTTAGTGCTGGGCTCTATGTATACAAGTGAGTTTTTTTTCGGGTCAGTATGGGAAATTCTAAACTATAAGAGATAGAGAAAAACTCTCTTAGGAACCGTGATCTTAATTTTAGATAAAATAAAAATGGTAATTAAAAAAAAAATCTTAATAGATTTGGAGATATCGGATTTTTTGAAAAAAAAATTTTTTTCTTATTTCGATTGTATATCACCATACAAAAAATTGTATTGTAAGTTGCTAGAAGTTATTGAAATTGCTTGAAATTAACATTACAACCTTAGAATAAGAACATACTAGAAGGATAGTTCCATACAATATGCCGCTTCAAAACTGACGCAGAAAATTTGTTATGTGTGATAACGCTTACACACAGATACACGCACACTACTAAAAATTGGTGTGGCCACTAAAATCTCGTCACCCCAAAACCAGGTAATTTAAATAAAACATGAATACTATTTCTGATTTTGAAGTGAAACTTCTTTTTATACGATAGATAAAGATAACATCGTAATTTGTAAATTCGATGAAACGGAAAAGCCACACCAAAGTTTTTGACGGATAGTTTTAAATAGACTATCAGGGTATCATTTTGGTGGTTTTCGGGGGTCCCAATTAAAAAAAAATATAAATTGAGTTGAGATCCAAGATGGCGGACGTGACTTTTTAATATAATATCAATATGGGTATAATTTTCGTGGATTTCGGGGGCCCCGATTCCAAATACAACATCTATTTTGAGAAAAAAAAAATATAAATTGAGTTGAGATCCAAGATGGCGGACACAACTTTTTAATATAATATCAATATGGGTATCATTTTCGTAGTTTTCGGTGGTCCCGATTCCAAATACAACATCCATTTTGAGATCCAAGATGGCGGACACAACTTTTTAATAAAATATCAATATGGGTATCATTTTTGTCTCGAAATAGATGTCGCATTCGGAATCGGAACCCAGAAAACCACGAAAATGATTCCCATATCGACATTTTGTCAAAAAGTCACGTCGCCATCTTGGATCCATTTTTGTTCCAAATTTATCATAATCGGGTCGGGTGTTAGACGTGAATGTGTGTAACCTTATTTGACTTCCTTACGACCTTTCATCCCCACAGGGGTTTATATTTCAAAAACGCTAGAACAAATATTTATTTATTTTTATCAAGTGTCCAAATTCAAAGTTACATGGTTTTATCTTTAACAATGACGAACTTCCATACAAACTTTCATCCCCTATTTCATCCCCACACGGGTCTAAATTTCAAAAATCCTAGATCAAATATTCCTTTCTGGCTTATTAAGTCCCTTATTTCAAAGTTTCATGCTTTTATCTTCAAAAAATACGAACTTCCATACAAACTTTCATCCCCTATTTCAACCCATTCAACCTTTTATTCGCGATAAAAAGTAGCCTATGTCCCTCCCCGAGATCTATATTTGTACCAAATTTCATCAAAATCGGTTCAGTGCTTTAGACGTGAAAGCTTAACAGACTGACAGACAGACAGACAGAGTTACTTTCGCATTTATAATATTAGTAGGGATAATATATTTCTACGCTCACACCAATTATCTAGCCCAAATTAAGTATCATTAAGAACTTGTGTTATTATTTACTTTGAATTCCTTTGCTTCGCTCTTGGTTCAAAGTAGCGGCCTCGCCGTAGAAGTACTATTTTGCTACCTTATCATAAAATCCACTATTCCAAACCGGTCTAGGCGTAGAAACATACATAAAAAAGAAGATTAAGATGACTTGAGAACCTCCTCCTTTTTTTAAGGCGGTTAAAAATGTCCATACGTTAAGTCAAAACAATCTAATCATCAGAAAATATTTTTTTTATGTCCTTAGTGTTTTTATAGAACAATTAATATGATTAAATTATTGCATGTGACTAAATTCTCATTGACACACCCAGATTGCGGAAGGTGCTGAGTTCGATTCCCGCCCTGGACAGTAGATTTTATTCAGTGTGATTTTTATAATTTTAAAAACTTCTCAAAACCGAGCTCAAGTTTTGAAATTGTGCCTTTCATCTCTTTCTCTACATTTATATTCCCTCGAGCGATCCCATCCTCGTAGCCACGTGTTATATAATATATCGCAGAGTAGGGTGTACGCGTCAATCAAACAAGCTAGTTAGATGCACACTGCTTTAATCTTTGAACCGGCCGTTAGCGGCTGCGAGCCCGCACTAATGTCTAAATACCCACATATATAACAGTAACCCAAGCAACAAAATACATAGCTTCATTAAAGCAAATGGCTTGCTGACACGCGCGCCATTTAAATAATTGATTTCATTTTCTTTAAATAATTATCCTAATGACCTTATTGAACCAAATATTTTTTTTTGTATTCATTATTGTTATCAATTTTAGCTAAAAGGTATATTTAAAGTTTGCCGGGTTGGGTAGTTAAGAATGAAAAACATTGTAATGAAATAATGATAAGCTTTTAATCATTCAATAAGCAATGAAAGCAGTTGTTTAGGCCAGGTGCGCGCAGCCGCAGTTGCCCGTGAGGTAGACGACGCCAGAGGAGGGCACCGAGCCGTCGAAGGACACAGAGCCAATGACCGGGATACGGCCCTGGACGTAGGAGGAGCCTGATGCGTCAATGGTGCCAGCGACACTTATCTCCCCGTTGCCCACACCGCCGAATGCGCCATTACCTCCAGCGCCTGCACCAGCACGGGCTCCAGCACTAGCACCAGTACCAGCTCCAGCACCAGCCCTACCGGCAGCAGAAGCTCTCGCCGCGGCGGCAGCATTGGCCGCTGCAGCAGCGCTGGCGGAAGAAGCGGCGCTAGCTCCTCCCAAACCGTATGCCCCGCGCCCGTATAGACCGCTGAGGGCTTCCGCGTCGGCGGCACTCAGGGCAAAAATGTCGATGTCCAGATCAATCTCGTTGACCGCAGCGGCGGCGGCGTCTGATTGGTAGCCGGGATAGCGCCAATACTCCGGTGCGGGTACTCCAGGAACGAAGGGTGGGCTCGTACCGAATGCAGACTGTAACGAAAAATTTATATATTCTTACTTACATACATACAATCACGCTCCAGTTCCAGGAGAGGTTCACCAAAACTTTAAGGTCTCAGCACACTTATCAGCTTGGAACCGCCGGGTTCATATTACAAAAAGACTCCGTTGCACATAAAGCCACAATTTATACTACAAGAAATATTACTAATATCCACATTCTATTCAATATTTAATACATACATACAATAATCACGGTTATAATCCAAAAAGGGGTCGAGCAGAGCTTCAGGTAACGTTAGGTTACACACAAAAGCCACATCTGCCAGTACGGGCCACACCGGCCCCCAACATAGTAAGAGCTTGCCAACCTGTCTCCTATAGATAGGTGCAATAGGGACCCACAAATTTCACAATCCATTAGTAAACAAACCAATATTTAATATTTTATCGAAATAAGCTTAATTGTAATGTTCCTTTTAATATATGAGTAGGGTATTCACC
Organism: Elophila nymphaeata; assembly: GCA_955850985.1. Classification (NCBI taxonomy): domain Eukaryota; kingdom Metazoa; phylum Arthropoda; class Insecta; order Lepidoptera; family Crambidae; genus Elophila; species Elophila nymphaeata. The sequence continues at coordinate 25,068,561 of OY039066.1, forward strand.
TGAATCAGGCAGGCCTGGATGCAGAGCAACAGGAATCCGTAGGAAGTCATTTCGGAGATTTTAAGTTTGTTCAACGGTCGCTGAATACTTTATAACCATATTAATCAATCACCGCTTATATACATACTCCTTTTAATATGTCGACACTGCACTTGCCAATATCCATATCTTTAACCCTCTTTAACCCATTTACGAACGTGAGGTAAACCTGATTAAGTAACTAAATTAGTTGCTAACAAAGTGCATTTTGAAATTGTTTTTTTCATTTCGTAAAAATGATAAACCGCGAGTGTTTCACATTCAACTTGATAACGGCTTTCATATAAAACTGGGTCAAACATTGAACCAACATTCCACGTTGGACACTCAACACTCCACCACAACAATGGCATCCAAGTTCGTTCTTCTCTGCGCTTGTGCACTCTTCGTCCAGGTGAGCACATAACGAATTGTAATTATTGAGGTTTGTGTAACTGTAAAAATACGGATTCTGATGTAGAATGTATTGCAGGCCGCTGTCGGTCACGTGCTCCGGCTGGAGCCTCACCTCGGCTACGGAGTAGGTGGCGCTAGTGCGGCGTCCAGCGCCGCCAGCGCGGCTGCTGCGAGAAACGCGGCCGCCGCGAGTGCTGCTGCTAGTGCCAGTGCGGCTGCGGCGAGGAAGGGTGCGGCGGGCTCAGCCGCGTCGAGTGCAGCCGCTGCAAGTGCGGCCGCTGCCAGAAACGCGGCAGCAGCTAGTGCCGCTGCGGCCAGTGCTGCTGCGGCGAGCGGCGGTTCGGCAGCATGGAGGGCCGCCGCTTCATCAGCCGCCTCAGCCGGTGCGTCATCCGCTGGCCTGTCCGGCTACAACATCGTGTACAGCGAGCCCCTGCTGGTGACGTCTTCCTCTCCGCTCTGGCCGAGCGGCCTGTCCGTCTCCTCCGAGATCGCGCTCGATGGCACCTTGGAAGTGGCCGGTTTGCTGCCGTTCCTCAGCGCGGTGGCGTTCGAAGGCTCGCTGCCGACCGACGGCTCCGGCGTCGCCACCTGCGGCTGTGGCTCTGACAACATCGGTATCTTCACAGAGATTTGAGTTCTCCACGACATATGTGTCAAGTGAAATAAATTTATAAGCTACCAATACAAACTTTTCTTTCCACCTTTTTCACCGCTACTCAAATGAGGGTTGATAGCATGTGTAGGTATCTGTGTGTCTGTCTGTGGCATAGTAAGTTCCAAAACGTATGATCCAATTTTGATTAAGTTGACGACCTTACAAATTAGGAGAATTATGAACGTCTGGATTTTTATTATCTCCATATGAAAGATTCTGCAATTCAAACACATTAAAATTAAAGATATCGCATACTGAATTCAAACTACAGTAACCTAATTAAAAATAACCACAGAAATTATTATTTCTGAAATTAATATTCTAACATGGCACCAAATTACAGTTTAAAACCACGATTTCAATGGAATAAAACTTTAATATCTTATGGAATAATTTTATTTTTGCGTTTACAAACGCGTAAATATTAATACTAGAAAAATGTACTGACAAAAATCGACTTGCCTCAGGCGGGACTCGAACCCGTATCGAAATATTTTTGCAAATATTTGACGCCCAGTTAGATTATGGAATAATTTTATTTTTGCGTTTGCAAAAGCGTAAATATTAATATTGTACGGGGTATCGTACAATAGTTATATTACTTAAATGTCAATGACTCTTAGTCCTATTTAGATCAAGTAAAAACAATTATAATTAAGTTATTATTACAATATTTGTCGCCGTACTTTCTGCTTACGAATCTATTCTATTGTCTCACACGGTATTATATAAACGAGCTATCAATTAAATAAATTAGTGTTTCAGCAAATATCATTGGGTTTTGTTTCGTACACTAACTCTCCCATCCACTTTTGGAACTCATCTTATTACTGTTAGTTACCCATACAGTATTTGGTCCTTCGAGATAAAATTCACCAGCATCATAGATCACAATCTTTCATCGACATTCGAGAGATAAGATCTACAGCTCTACCCTGGGAAATTCCATCAACACTTGGAATCAACCTTAGTGTCAGTGGTCCATACGCTTTAACTACTTTGTGTTTTTAGTGGATTTTGTACGACTGCGATCGGTTTGGCTGACCTCCCAGAAGCGGGTTCCACCAGCTGAATTGAGAAGGCGCCTAAGGTCGTGCTTGGTTCATGAAGGCATAGAGTAGCCCAGACCACTGCATCACAACACAACATCAATCAGAAACATTCTCGTCAGCGTTCGAGGAATCGATTACCAGCAATATTTAAAATTTTTCACGTGACAGACAAGTTGTGAACCGTCCCAGTTTCATCTGTGCGAACTTCGTTGTACTCGGAGATTGACGCTGCGAAACAATATGGTGAGTCTACTTCAGCGCCAACACGACATTGTTGAAGCGATCAAGAAGATAGATCGTAACTTTAGCAAGGATTCCGCCAGCCGGAAGACCTGTAGGTACTTGGATGAGCGTCTCGACGCTCTGGACATATTATGGGCCGAGATCCAAGTCAATTACCAAAAACTGTCACTTTTGATAGTACAGCCTTGACCTATTTCTATGAATCCATTCCCAATTAACTCCTTCATTACTATACCAGTGTCGACGCAGAATATGCGCACGTCGCATTTCCCACAACATGAGAATAGCCATCGATTATAGTGCTGTAATTTGATCCACTGCTCGCGACAAGGTGTCATCTTGGCGCCACACATTGTTTTATTGTGGATACTCGAGTTACAAATTGACTGTGTTATTTTTAATTGATAAATCGGTCTATCTATAGAACACAGTATTTTATTTGTCTGTGTGTGGACACAATTTCGAACGTTGGTTTCAGTCAAAGTGAGGATAATATCCTTTTGCAGAATGTAAGGTATGGTGTGACGAATTCCACAATGTATGACTGCTGAGGGAGACTATACAGGGTGTAAAAGACATGAAAAGTCAAACAAAAACCATGTATTCTGCTCACCATCATAACATTTTTTTTTCCTATAGACTATACCTGGGAAATTGATAGTTACGATTTTATTGAAGGTCAAAGTCATAATTTTTTTTTTCATTTTTTTATGAAAACGTATTCTATACGTTATTTCTTAATTATTGTCCAAAGAAACATTATAATTTTTTTTAGTATTTCATAACAAAAAATGGCTTCAAAACGTTAGCGTTCAATGTAGCTCACTCGATGCGCACGGACACTAACGAACGGGGCCGCCATCTGGCAAAATTATCGCGGTTTTGTGATTTGCGTGCGAGTTGGGCCCTTTACATTGCGCGGTACAATTTGAAATTTTTTTTAACACCAAAAAATAAAAATCATTTCCCAGCAATAATATAGAATACATGGTTCTCGTTTGACTGTTCATGTCTTTTACATCCAGTATGATCACCTTGTCCAGTTCAAAGGTTTCCTTATTTATAAGTGGAATACAAATATTATTTAATATCTTGTTATTTTGAAATAATTGAGAAACGTAGTTATCATAAATTTGATATAGGTACCTACCTTTTGAAATTCGTGATTGTGTTATCGGAAACCCTCCGTGCACTACGTCAGATCAGTCACACAAAAACTGCTGTAACGCTTTATAAATTCGGGCGATGTTTTATTAAATAACTAGCTGTGCCCGCTACTTCATTCGCGTGGAATTCCCGTTTTTGCAACATTTTTCATTGTTGCTCAACTATTAGTCGAAGCGTCATGTTTTGGAGGTATAGCCTATAACAGGGTTTCCCAAACTGTGCGTCGGGACCCCCTCTGGTGTCGCGATATTATACCAGGGGGCATCGTGAGACGATCTACATAGAATGGCAGTCTGCGTGCTAGTCGAGGGAATATAAATGTAGAGAAAGAGATGAAAGTCACAATTTAAAAACTTGAGCCCGGTTTTGAGAAGTTTTTAAAATTATAAAAATCACACTGAATAAAATCCACTGTCCAGGGCGGGAATCGAACACAGCACCTTCCGCAATCTGGGTGTGTCAATGGGACATAGCTTTCACCGTCGATATTTGTCAGTTCTTGGTACTTATGTTTTTATGGTAACCTTTTTTCAGTCTATTTTCTAATATAGAAGCCAATATTTCTCATTATTCACTTTAAAAATAGATAATTAAATTGAAATAAAATTAATGTTTAAGGCCCCCCAGGCGCCCATACAACAAACGTGATATTTTTTATTTTTTTTAGTCAATCGTAGTTAGAAACTTGAAATATTTACAAAATATTTAATTTAATTTTCAAATATTTTTCGGACAGTTTTCATAAAACAGAACCCTTCGTGCGCGAGTCGGACTCGCACTTGGTCGGTTTTTCGACTATTTCTGCAGGATGTCTCTGATGACCTTCCTGCGTTACCGGGTTTTGGTAAAGGAGAGGACTTAGGTGAGTCCTCAAGCTTTTAAGTCGAATTACCCCAAAGAGGATTCCTGACAGGTGAGCATCTCCCTCGGAGGAATCTCTGAACCTATTGGGGTATCTAAAGCGTTTTAGTCGGACGGGGTCATTAGCTCGAGATTAGCGCGTTCAACCAAACAAACAAACAACTCTTCAGCTTTAAAATGTTAAGTATAGACACAGATAACATAATAATAAACGTATGTATACCTTGATGAGTCCGTGGTACTTGATCATTATTTTGTTGCGGAGTTATTTTAAAACTATTATATATCTTAAGATATTCATTGAAACCTAATGATGTCAAGAACAATTTTGTACAAAATTAAATACTGGTGATGAATAAGGTATTAATTTTGGTAAGGAATAATATTATGTTTACAAAAACACCTTCCCATATAATACATTACTTGAAAACAAATTTGATGACCAATATAAGGTTATAGTGAGTCAACCTTAAGAGATAGATATATGCTGTTTGGGACTTTTTATAGAACTTTTAAAGGAGGATAAATTCGTCATACATGATTTTTGCGTAACTTTAACCGTTTACGCAGCGAAAGCTTTGAAAAGAATTATTTTTTCCCGTTTTTGCAACATTTATCATTGATGCTCAGCTCCTATTGGTCGTAGCGTGATGTTAATTCTAATAGCTTATAGCCTTTCTATTGTGTCTATTTTGTGTGGTTTTAGGTAACCATAGTTACTGAAAATAACAGAGCTGTCTGTAAAATCGTTTCTTACCAATGTCGTGTACCTTTTTATATTCATATTAAATTCTTATATATTTTATCCCGTGTTTCCCTACTGGACCTTCTACTCACACACTAACCCTCACAAAGGTTATGGGCCCAGATGCGCGTTGTCCAGAGGAACATAGGTAAAATTTCGAAGTGAGAATTTTGTTGGAGAAACTGAATAGTATCGAGGGCCGGCAAGAAAGGTAGTTGTATGTTAAATATAGATTTTCATTTCCGTGGATGCGTTCATTCCCGTGGCACAGTTCTTTCATTGCCGTGGACGCTTGTTTCATTGCCGAGCACGCATGTTTCATCGCCGTGGCACGAAATTTTTAATCTTGTATATCTCGTTTGTTTTTTATGTTATCTGCTAGATATTAAGCAAGAATACATACATACATTATAGACGACGTATTTCATTTCGAAAACACCCGTACTATTTTGTTCCGTGCTTTAAAATCCAAAGTGTGGTTTTCCCAAAACAATTATTTTAAAATTTACCTATAGACAGTATTAGGTTCTATGGAACAATGAAAACCGTATTCGATTATTTTGTCTGGTTTAAAAGTTATTAACAAAATAAGTTTAAAATTGTTAAATAACGTTGGCCGACCTTGACCTACGACAACCCGCGGTGTCTCCACAGCTGTGAGTCATCGTCGCTGTCAGCTGCCTGCCGCTGCGTTGTATACGAACCGGGCGCTGCCCGCCTAGCATGACCACCGAAACACGATACGATATGGTATGATATAGCCATTTATCGCGTTGAACTGTCAAAAATTATTGGATATAACCGCAATCTTGAACATTTATCCAAACTGCGAACATGTATAAACCTTATACATGTTCGCAGTTTCGATAAAATTTCAAGTTGACGGTTATATCCAATAATTTTTGACAGTTCAACGCGATAAATGGCTATATCATATCGTGTTTCGGTGGTCATGCTAGGCGGGCTGGAACGTTATTGTGCTTCGTTCGAACGACAAACCAAACCAATCAACAGAGGCCTTAGTACGAGTTTTGATAGTTTTCGAGCTCGATCAAACGTATCGTCTTTCTTCATACATTGGACACTGTTTCTGATAGTTTACGCTAGAGGCGCTAGTGGGCAATGTATGAAAAGAGACGATACGTTTGATCGAGCTCGAAAACTAACAAACTCGTACTAAGGCCTCAGAACAGAATTAGAGGAGGTCAGTGATTTATATTAAAAATAAGATAGAACATAGACAATACGAGGTGATTTGAGATCACGTCGACGGGAGTCTGCTGCGCTGGTTGCCGAACTATTATCAGCAAGGGTAATGCATATATGAGATGTGCGAGATGTAAGCAGATTTTTGACATACCGTGTGCTAATTTTACCGAAGATAAGTATGCATCTTTATCATCAGACTTTAAGATATCTTGGATTTGTGTGGAATGCCAGATTAAAATACCTAAGGGTGATAATTCGTATACGCCCGTGAGACATAACTTCAATGAAAATAGTATTGCCGGTGATTGCCCTAATATATCTATAAGCAGTCCTGATAATGTCACTGTACGCACCAGGAGGCACTACACACAGTCTCCTAACCTAAATGAAAGTTTAAATACTGCGCAAGTTTCGGTTGTGCAGGAATTGGCAGAAATTTAAAATGTTTTCGAGACACGTCTAACTTCTAAGATTAGTAAATTAATTGAGGAACAATTTTTGGTCTTTAAAAAAGAAATATTCAAGAAAGTGGAAGGGCTAACAATTAAGATTTCGGAATTGGAGAACAAAATTGCTGGAATGACTAGTTCTTGTTCAAAAAAGACTGAAGCTCAAAGAAACACCACCGAATCTTGTCTTGTGAAGCACACATCTCTCACACATACGCATACTCAATCCACTCTTAAAAAGGCTAATGTAAATCATAACTATATAAATAATAACAATGTAAATCAGTCTAAGCAAACTTAGACTGACTTACATTGTTATAGAACACACGAGTCTTTGAACGTAAACCTCGAACGTTTTGGTAACAAATAGACATTTCTTTAAGCCGTTGACATTTCTTATGTATGCGTTTCTTTAGCACGAAAGTTGTGACGCTACGGCTTATCTTCAGCCCAGTTTAGGGGAGACATGATGCTGTCGGCGTTTCTAACAGCAACGCCCAACTTGAAGGATGCGAAGCGTCCACCTGACTTTAAAGCTTCCACCGTGTATACGTCATCTCTACATATGGTTTTTAGATGGGACACGTACCTGGTCAACCGTTGTGCCTTCCTGCACATAGTACAGATGAAGATATCTCCACCTCTCCGCAGCATTTAACAATGTACTCCCAGGAGCGGCAGTACCCCGAAGCACGTTAGGCAACGAAGCACGGACGCATAAGCGCGCCCGTGCTTCGTTTTACCTCAACCCAATCGCTTCCACTATCTTTGTCCTCCCCACGCCCAGCACTCGGTTCACTCGGATACACTGGGTTCTGGGTCGAAGCAACACGAGACCCATCCGCCCTTTTTTTTCATCAGCAGTCTTCTTAGCCTTTTTAAGAGTGGATTGAGTATGCGTATGTGTGAGAGATGTGTGCTTCACAAGACAAGATTCGGTGGTGTTTCTTTGAGCTTCAGTCTTTTTTGAACAAGAACCAGTCATTCCAGCAATTTTGTTCTCCAATTCCGAAATCTTAATTGTTAGCCCTTCCACTTTCTTGAATATTTCTTTTTTAAAGACCAAAAATTGTTTCTCAAATATTTATTTACTAATCTTAGAAGTTAGACATGTCTCGTAAACATTTTGAATTTCCGCCAATTCCTGCACAACCGAAACTTGCGCAGTATTTAAACTTTCATTTAGGTTAGGAGACTGTGTGTAGTGCCTCCTGGTGCGTACAGTGACATTATCAGGACTGCTTATAGATATATTAGGGCAATCACCTGCAATACTATTTTCATTGAAGTTATGTCTCACGGGCGTATACGAATTAATACCTAAGGGTGATAACCCTTAGGTATTTTACTCCGGCATTCCACACAAATCCAAGATATCTTAAAGTCTGATGATAAAGATGCATACTTATCTTCGGTAAAATTAGCACACAGTATGTCAAAAATCTGCTTACATCTCGCACATCTCATTTAAGCATTACCCTTGCTGATAATACTTCGGCAACCAGCGCAGCAGACTCCCGTCGACGTCATCTCAAATCACCTCGTATTGTCTATGTTCTATCTTATTTTTAATACAAATCACTGACCTCCTCTAATTCTGTTCTGTTGATTGGTTTGGTTTGTCGTTCGAACGACGCACAATAACGTTCCAGCGCCCGGTTCGTATACAACGCAGCGGCAGGCAGCTGACAGCGACGATGACTCACAGCTGTGGAGACACCGCGGGTTGTCGTAGGTCAAGGTCGGCCAGCGTTATTTAAAAATTTTAAACTTATTTTGTTAATAACTTTTAAACCAGACAAAATAATCGAATACGGTTTTCACTGTTCCATAGAACCTAATACTGTCTATAGGTAAATTTTAAAATAATTGTTATGGGAAAACTTTTTACCACACTTTGGATTTTAAAGCACGGAACAAAATAGGACGGGTGTTTACGAAATGAAATACGTCGTCTATAATGTATGTATTCTTGCTTAATATCCAGCAGATAACATAAAAAACAAACGAGATATACAAGATTAAAAATTTCGTGCCACGGCGATGAAACATGCGTGCTCGGCAATGAAACAAGCGTCCACGGCAATGAAAGAACTGTGCCACGGGAATGAACGCATCCACGGAAATGAAAATCTATATTCAACTTTAAATCCCTACTAATATTAAGCTTTTACATCTAAACCACTGAACCGATTTTGATGAAATTTGTTACACATATAGACTAGAGCTCGGGGAAGGACATACGCCACACATACTTTTATTTTGCAAAAAAAGGCTTGAAGGGGTTGAAATATGAAAGTTTGTATGGCAGTTCGTAATTTTTGAAGATAGAACCATAAAACTTTGAATTTAGGCACTTTTTATGAAAAAAATGAATATTTGATAATTTTTTTTTGAAATTTTGACCTGTTTGGGGGTGAAATGGGGGATGAAAGTTCGTAAGGAAAGCCAAACAAAGTCACAGATTTACGTCTAACACACCACACACTAAACATTGTCAATATAGGTATCGGTTTCGTGGTTATTGTGGGTCCGGATTACGAATAAAACATCTATTTCGAGATCCAAGATGGCGGTTGCGACTTTTTAATATAAAATCGATATGGGTATCATTTTTATGGTTTTTGGGGGTCCCGATTCCCAATACAACATCCATTCTGAGAACCAAGAGTGCGGACGCGACTTTTTAATTTAATATTAATATGGGTATCATTTTGATGGTTTTTGGGGGTTCTGACTCCGAATACAACATCTATTTTGAGATCCAAGATTGGGGACGTGACTTTTTACTTAATAGCAATATGGATCTAATTTTTGAGGTTTTCGGCGGTCTTGATTCCGAATACAACTTTTATTTCGAGATCCAAGATGGCGGATACGCCTTTTGGATATAAAAACGATATGGGTATCATTTTCTTAGTTTTCGGGGGTCCTGATTCCGAACACAACATTAATTTTGAGATCGAAGATGGTGGACGCGACTTATTAACCTAATCGCTTTTACGTCATACTCCCGAACCGATTCTGATGAAATTTGGTACAAAAATAGACTAAACCTCGAAATTGAATATAAGCTTTTTTTTTGTAAAAAAAAAGGGAATGAAGGGGTTGAAATAAGAGATGATTTTTTTTATGAGATTCCTCATTACCAAAGATAAGACCATTAATTTTAAATAGCACGCAAAAAATATACAGATATATTTTTAGCGTTTTTTGAAATATTGACCCATGTGGGGATGAAATAGGGGACGGAAGGTCACATGAAAGTTAGCAAAGGATGGGGAAAAGGGTAGTTTGTAAAAATGTATTAAAATAATCTATTTACAGTAATGCACAGCAGTTTGCACAGTATCTTTTGCAAAATAAGTACCCAAAAAATAAAAATGCTACCCAAAGTAACTATTCTACGCGGACGAAGTCGCGGGCAAAAGCTAGTTTTATCCTGAGTATTATCACCATCATTTTGAAAGTAACTCCTTCTATCTGTCTGTTATGCTTTCACGCTTAAATCACCGAACTTTTGATAAAATTTGGAATATACATGGATTAGACTTTAAGAAATATAGGTTATCCCTTACACCGACTCACGCAAGCGCAGCTGCAGCAGAAAAGCCAGCATTTGGTATTTAGTTTCAATATCAAAAAATTCTTGAATGCCATTATAACTTTTTGTAATTAAAAACTGTTTTGGTGATTCTCAAAACTGATTAATTTTTCAATATTTTTAATTTTTTTTGGGATATGGTTATATGTTTTTATCAACATTATATGTGGGGCAGAGGCGTATAATTTCAATTTAGAAAACGGTATTTTGAGTTTATTTTCATATATGTATATTGTTGCGGTACCTGTATTACAGGTAAAGATGTATTTTTTGCCTTATCTTATCATGGCAATAAAAACATAAGTCACGGAAATGAAACACCTGGCCACGGCAATGAAACTAAATAGTGTTACAAGGCATGGCAATGATTTTTTTTTCATTTCTGTGTCTTTTTTATCATTGCTATAGCAAATTTTGGCCACGGAAACCACAGCAATGAAAGCATGGCGATGAAAATCAAGGCAAAAATATAAAATAAAAAACTATTAGTTATTCGAGGTAATAAACATTTCACAAATAAACATATCAGAAATGGCATTCTATTAAAAACTCAATTATGAGGACAAACTTATTCATATAGAAGTTATACCTATCCACGGCGATGAAAGAAAAAATGACCATAACATAAAAAATGGAATACTTTTATTTATACCGCAAAAACGCATGCACGAGTGTACGTCCTTCCACGTCGAGTACTTAGGCGGGGCCGCAAGTTTTTAGATAAAACAATATTCTTATACATGTTTAGGACATGGCGATGAAAGTTATTTCTGGGACAAATGCATTTAGAGTAACCATTCGTTGTGTTGTTTAATAATTTGTATAAATGTATTCCGTAACAATACTTTAACTATTCACGCATCAAATTAAACTAAGTTTCAATATAAAAATTCAATAGATTTTTAGCAATGAGGTATAATATACATCAAGGTGACGTGTCGACAAACACGGCAATGAAAGATTTCGAAGTTTAATATTTTTTTTTGAAGTACCTATTATTAAAATACTTAGTGCCTCACATAGATAACTATTTCATGTATCTAGAAAAAAAAAATAAGAACGTTATAGCTTTGTTTTTTAATACTGATTTCATCGATGCCACGCAATTTTTGGTCCCGGGAAATTCACCCTATTGCATTCTGGAACTAATTTTCACACGGACCTTGTATGCTAGATTTAGCAGCTATTTTTGGAAATCGTTAATAATCTAGCACTTTTTAGGGTTCCGTACCTCAAAAGGAAAAAACGGAACCCTTATAGGATCACTTTGTTGTCAGTCTGTCTGTCTGTCTGTCTGTCAAGACCCTTTATCTCAAGAACGCGTGGACGTATCAAGCTGAAATTCACATGAAATACTCAAGTCTATTGTCCCTTTAAGCTGTGAAAATATCAAACTTCTAAGCTAAGCCCATCAAAAGATACAGCCGATTATGTCGATATTTTCAACAAATTTCCGACACTCGCAAAGGAAATAAAACCTACAGGATACTTCCCGTAAACTCAGAATCTTGAAATTTGGCATGAAGCATTTTCATATAATGCAAATATAGGAAAAATTGCGAAAATCACATTTTTTTAGTTATATAATATAATAAAAATATTTTAATAAAATGAAACTTACTACCTTATTTCTCACGAACGAATAAAGGTATCAAATTGAAATTTATACCAAATACCTAGGTCTATTGTCCCTTTAAGCAGTGAAAAAATCAAACTTCTAAGTTAACGCGATCAAAAGATACAGCAGTTTATACCGAGGAACCCTCGGTGTGCGAGTCCGACTCGCACTTGGCCGGTTTTTTCAAGTGTCATTTAGCACTCACACTACAGATGGGTATCTGTAGTGTTGAACTGGCAACCCTGCGCGCGAGTCACTAGTCGCATTATCATTAAACGTAGTATTTCTAAATAGTCTGTGGTCGCATTCGCATTGTAACTCGCGTATCGATAAGTCGGTGCAGTGGCGCGGGTGGCGCTGTGTTCCCGGCTCGCAAAAATCAACTTTGTTGTGAGCAAGTGTTTCTAGAAGATATTCGAGGTCCATTGGGTCCAGTTTTGACGTCGGGGGAGTACCTTCCTGGTGTTGATTATGGAGACATCCTGCAGTGAGTTTGTTTGTATTGTTCTTAGACCATTTAACACGGGACGTGGCATAGCGCAGATTTAGTACTCAAAACATTCTGCCGTTTTTCGCGGTGGGTGAGGCAAACACGCATAGCACACATTTACTCTGTTGCAAAAATTGTAATCGCTATTATGAGCGCACACTCGCGGCACGGTAATATTATCTATACCTACCGTGCTCGCGGGCTCGGCTAACCCGCGTATCACCATATCGCATAACGTTGTTATATCGTTGTTGTAGATGAAAAATTGTATTGTTATTTGAAACAGTAGTTTATTTGAATAGAAAATCACTTCCGTGTGATAAGCAACTCTGTTTTAGGATAACTTTAATGTTTCTGGTCGTCGTTTAGAAGAAAATACTCCGCAACAACTCCGCAACCAATAATTTTTACGAGGTCCGCTTAGCGACAGATACGAATTCAAAATGGCGGTCGGTCGTCGCAGCGAACTAGTTTTTATAAACTAACATGAACTTTGTTCATGTACTTACTTTGGCAGAGGGGAAGCGTCCGCTTGCCACGTCATTGTTATTAGGATTAGGCGATTCTAACGAATTAAGCCGGATTTATATTTGTCTGACGTGTCGTGTTGTGGCTGACGAAATAGGTAGTGTTCACATCTACTATGTCGCAGAACTGATGTCTTCTGACGATATTGTTACAGTACTTTCGTAGGTCTCGGAGAGTAATACACATTCGCAAAGTTTTTCCATGAATCCTCAGATTCAGATTCGGATTTAGAAGAATATATTCAGTTTTTAGTGCTGGCAAAGCTTCTAAAAAAATAAAGAACAGAACAGACGATATTGGGTTCCCCCAGTGAATAGAAAGAGAGAAGTTAAAGGAGAGTTTCACTGTCTCGTTAAGGAGCTTAAAAACGATGTTAAAATATTTCATCAGTATTTTTGATTGTCCAAGACACAGACGAGTACGTTAATTTCTCAATTGAAAAGGACATAAAATGTCTTCCCAAATAGCTGATCTAATGGACTAATCTCTGTATTCTTTACATTTTGTATCAGTAATCACTTTATATTGTCGTACTGTTTCGATCAGCCGGCCTAGCATGAACACCGAAACACGATATATCTATACTATTACTAATAATAAAGCTGAAGAGTTTGTTTGTTTGTTTGGTTGGTTGAACCCTAAGATCTCAGCAACTACTGACTCAAATTGATTGTCTATTTATCGAGGAACATGAGGTTTAGGCCAGGGCTTCCCAAACTTATTTTCATAGTGACTCCCTTAGGAATTTTCCCATTTTTACAAGCCGCCCCCATGTATAAGGCTTATTAAATGTTCGCAGTTTCGATAAATTTTCAAGATTGCGTCATATCCAATAATTTTTGACAGTTCAACGCGATAAATGGCTATATCATATCATGTTTCGGTGGACATGCTAGGCGGGCTGGTCGTCACAGGCGCGTGCACATTGCTCTGACGCCGTCACTTCCCCGCCTCCCCCACCCCCGGCACTCTGACGCGATCGGGATCACTTCTGATGCGACACAACAGAAGCCATCACAAATAATAACATATCGCGTCACCCTAATCTAAATCGTACCGTAGTAAATGTATGAAACGCTTACCGTTCTGACGCATCACAACACGACACGTCAGACAAATATAAATCCGGCTTTACCCACTCGCCCACTATGAGGATTGCTGACAGGCAATTATAATTATAGAAATATTGCAATATGAAGACCCTAAACATGCCCTAAACCACGGTAATATTATCCCGTGCCTAAACGCTGACGTCGCAGCTCGTGCAAGTGCAACGTGACCAAGGCGCCTCGTCTTCTTTTATTAAATACTAAAAATAATTAATTTTAAAACTAGCACAAGAAATAAAAATAAAAAACTAAAAAGAGTTTTTTCGAGCCTGCGGCTGTGCATTCTGAAATTAACAATTTTAGCTGCGCAATACCTGTTTTTTTTATTTACAATAAGAACTCGGGAGAAGCTCCTGTAGACGGCTGCACTAATTGTAAAGTTTTTCAAAAATATAGAAAAGATTTTTTTTCACATTTGATAAAAATGAGGTTGAAAGAAAATTTATGTTTCTTTTATTATTATTTTTTAACTAAATAATTCATTAACGCTTTTTTGTTTATTTGAGGGGTTAATTATAATTAATATTAAAATTTTTGTTACACTGTATTTACATCTGAGGTAAATGAACTTATAAGTAGATAAGTAAACTACTAAATTACAAATATTGGTTACTGATTATTATACTCAAGTAGGTAGTTATTTGTATGATAATATAAAACTCTCCAAACATAATAAGGAAAAAGGAGATCCCAGCCACTTGATAAGTAATAATGTAAAAGATGTTATAAATATATTCAAACTGCACACTTATAGCAATATAAATGAGCTTATCAATGCTTAAAATAAACGAAAGCCAAAGGCAGGCGACCTTGGCCATAGCGAGTGAAACATCATGCGGCTCTCAGACCAATTATTGGTCTGAGATGCGGCTACATTACCTACACTCAGAAAACTACATACAGTGTAAATTCTACCCACCAAAAACATTCTGTAAAAAACTAGCCAAGTCTCGATGGAGCTGCTTGTTTATCTCTAAAAAGTACCTAATGAAATCTAGACAAAGTCGTGCCAAGTCTAAGGTTCCTTACTGCGATTTCTTTATTATTATAGTTAATGTTGTGTGACTCCACAAAAAAAACTCCAACCAAATTAAACTAGCTCCAAATTAATGTCAAAAGAGGAAGAGGATCGTGAAACTCATTTTGTTAACAATCGTTAGCGTCTTTCAGACGAAAGATTTTGTGTTAAGATAAAAGTAAAAAAAAAATGTTATAAATAAAAACTGCAAAGATAATTCAATAAACTAAAAGGTACTTACTGCATTTAAGTTAGAACAATCATTCATAAATTGTAATGAATATCATAAGAAAATGAATTATTATTTATAATTAATTTTCTTATGATATTCATTTATTTAATTTCGAAACCGATTGAATCGATGTCTACTATTTTATTTAAATCCGATTCTCGATCATAATGGCAATGAACTTGAAAGTTTACCTATTTAAAGTCTGCATTCCATCTGTCGGCAATTACGCGTCTACTGAGGAAAAATTGTGTATGTCAGCTCCGACACACGACTGGAGTTTACTCCGAGACAGGTGAGATGGCGCACCTGCTGTCATCCGTGTGCCCCGAACAAGGAGCTTTACCTACAACCTTCTTGGCCCCGAACTATTTAGTAACTATTTTATCTCTTCTATGACAACAGAGGGCGCTTTTAATATATATTGATGATATATATTAAAAGCGCCTTAACCTTAGACCATTACATAAATTTTAGCTATGTTTATTTATTTATTTCACTTATTTTTTATAAACTAACACATGTTATTTTTTTCTATTATCATTACAATTATGAAATATTTTAAAATAAATAATCAAGATCAATAATCAAGAAATAAAAATATTGATGCTTACATACATTCTATCTACTTTTATTTATTTTGTGTTAAATCGACTACTGCCTATCTAAGTAATAATTTATACAATTATTAGTAGGTTATCATGAAATATTTAAAAAAAAAATTATGTAATATGTATATTTAAAAAAAAAATGTCCGTTATCTAGTATCCGTAACACAAGTTCTTAATGATACTTACTTCGGGCTAGATAATTGGTGTGAGCGTGAAAATATATTTATTTTATTTATTTAATTAAATAAGTATGTCATACTTTCATACATTTCTTATTGTTACAGAGTTAGATTCAGGAGCTTCTGAAGAGAACAGGCCACAATGTAATAGTATGAAGAGAAAAAAATATTCCAGCAATGACGGAGAAACGAAGATGGCTCGCTTAAAACCCAATAGCCACACCTTGATTGAACAGCATCCTCATGAAAAAATCGAGCAACGTATGGAAGAAGACAACGACGAGGACAATCCAGTAAATAGTGGAAAAGGTACTCTTTATGATATCAATATAGAAACTGCATTTGAAAAGTTTGTCCAGTCTTACAGAATAATGTTGTACCCCGCGATACAATCAAATACTACGTTACCACACATCTTTGATTATGTGAGGACTGACATCTTGAATATTTTAAAAGATAACTTAAGTGTAAGTGAAGAGGCACAAAGATTTCAAGTGACAATGGAAATAAGTGGATGCACAGAACACGTTATGTATAAGGACGCCAAAGCTACAAAAGTATTGAATTTTAATGACGACATCAAAGATTGGTTCGCTGAATTGGAAGTAGAAACACAAAACATTTTTAACGATTCCTATGGCAATGAAGAGTACAAGGAATTCCATTATCTATCTTTACATTTAATCAAATATGATTTTCAAGATAGAGATTTTGATGTCATAATTACAGGTGTAGTAAACATAGCCTGTTCTGCCGCTGATAGTTTTAAATGGTCAGTGCTAGCAGGCATCAAATCAAACGTAGACACGACTGTAGACAGTCTAGAAGAATATGCCAATGCAATAAATATGGATGGCATCAGCCTTCCAGTTCAAATATGGCATATCCCACGAATAGAAAGTCAAAACAATTTTAGTATAAATGTTTTCACATTGAATTCCTTCAATCGATCACTGAAAGGGCCCGTGTACCACACGAAAAATAGAAAAGATATACATATAAACTTATTGTATGTTATGAGTGTTGATAAAAACAGTTATCGTTACTCTCTTATTAGAGATCTTAAGACAGCTGCAAGGAAATGGCGGGGAATAATTTGTGACGGATGCCTCAATTGTTTTGACACTGATGAAATATTGGCGGAACATAAAATCAGGGATTGCTTACGTGCTGAAACTATTCTAAAAAATGAACAAATTAAATTTAACAATGGTTTTCACAAAATTAAACATCCTATTGTTGTTTACGCTGACTTTGAAGCATTAGTTGCGCCAATTAACAAAAATGAACAACCATGGAACGATGGAAACCACAGAAGAATTATAAAAAAACACGTCCCAGTCGGTTATGCGTATTACGTAAAATTTGCCGATAACGAAGATCCCATCCTTGAAAGCTATATTGATTTCAATGGTAATAATGATTGTATGTCTCATTTCTTTCAAAGTATAAAACAAAATTTAAGTGAAATTTATGAAAAATATGATGTAAGTTTTATTCCCATATTTTTCCATAATCTAACAAATTATGATGGTCATTTTATCATGCGTGAAATTGAAAACCATTTTGCATCTGTTAGGGTTTTAGGAAGCTTGAACTCTTATATAACTATATTTGCTGATTGTGAAGATTTGAAATTACGTTTTCTTGATTCTTTTAAATTTCTTTCCGAAAAATTGGAGGCATTAGTAAGTGATCACGACGCTAATCACTTTTCTGAAATCTGGAGATTGTGTAACAATGACCAAGTAGGGTTTGAGCTTTTGCGACATAAAGGTATAATCCCATTTGATTACATCCAGTCATTTGACGATTTGTCAAAGAATTCACTGCCAAAACGTGCATATTTCTACAGCCAATTGAATGATACTGCCATCAGCCAAGAGACCTACAGAAGAGCTCGTAGAACATGGAATCACTTTCAATGCAGTACTATCGCAGACTATTTAGAACTGTATGTAAAAACTGACGTTCTCCTGCTGGCCGATGTTTTTGAAAACTTACGAAATTTAAGTTTACGCCATTACGAATTAGATCCCGTATACTACTACTCAATGTCAGGTTTGAGTTGGGATGCAATGCTGTATAAAACTGCAAGGAGCTTATACTAAGAATGGAGTCATTAGTCAAAATAACAAAGTGAGGGCAAAAATTTTGACAATACTTGACATTTCAAATTACACATCTCTCTTTCTAGAAATTGTCGTCATCTCTTTCTAAACACGACTACATAGAAACAAGATTTCCCCAGTATTTCGCCATCTTTCTAAAACAAAAGTAGAAAAGTAGCTAAAAACTTAACATATTGTATTCAATTATCAGTATTTATTATCAATGAAAGAAATAAATATAATATATTTACTTTTAATGTTTAGGTTTGTATTTTATTTTGAAAATCATCACTGTGATTCTTTCTATAACTTATGGGAAATGAAAGGATTTATGTAATGGCAGCACTTTCTTCATGTGTCAATGTCCCGAAATCTCAACATGACATAAATTGTCGAAATTGACGTATTCATAAATATCGACTCGCGATTTTGGTACGGCTTTTTAGTTTAAAATAAGGATAAATAGTGCAAAATTATACATATATAGTAATTTCGTGGTGGTAGAAGTGAGTAGTATTGAGGATGCAGTGTGAATTTCACTTGTAAGTGTCATAATTGCATATAATATTGTTCAATCTATAAATTTCATTTTTCACCCGTAATTCCAGATTATTAGCGTTATTTTGCAAAACTCCATAAGAGGGAGAAATTTCTGATACTCGTATTTAATCCTATCTTAGAATTTAATGAATTTTTGTACATAATTTACTTATTCAAATATTTGTAAACAAATGACTAGGGTGACTAGGATTTCCGGAATTATAAGGAAATAATATCCCTTTCTATCCATTCCTTTTATAAATGGTAATCAAAATTGATAGATTATTTTATTTAATTCTTTGAAATAACTATTACATAGATAAAATACATAAATAGTTTTACCCATTTTTAGTTCGAAATGTTTATTTACAAATAAAATATGTAATTTGTGTAATGTAAATTATTTTATTTGAGAAAAAGATAATGAGAGTATTGATTGGATTGTACTAGTGTAATAATGTTTATCATTCACATTTGCATGTACTAACATGCAACGCAGATACATTGCACACAGACAGACAGTATTAATAAAATTGTGGCTGCGCTCTTCTGCACTTGTAATCAAATAGCATATTAAAATCTATCAAATGATAGTTTTTAATATGCTATTTGATTACAAGTTAAAAGTGTACATAAATATTTATATACACTTTTAACTTGTATACATAAAATTTTCTTTTCTTTTTAGATTTCCGAAGCGACGGACCATATGGTTGTCTATTGTGTCTTTAAAAACAAAATTTTAATGAATTTGAAAATATGTAGCTTCCACTTTCAAGACACCGACACTTTCAAGGCAACTGCTTATGTCAAACTTCAAGCCCTTTTTTCAATAAAACCACTACTCAATCACTTTTCAAAGGCAACCCTTGAATTGGTTAGTACAAATTTTCTTGATAATATAGGTACAGTTAATACAGAGAGCTAAAATGTTTGGGGAAATAATTTTAAGGGCATCAGGCATCATCAATTATTGAATATACAATGACTCAATTGAATTTTAACATTCTGTATAGTCACCAAAATGCCGTATGACGCAAAAATGAGAAAACAGGATTTCCGAAGTAATTAGTCTATTGTCACCAACACTTCATTTATCGATGTTTAGAGTAGGTTAAATAAAGCGTAAGAAATATACATTCGAATTAAGTTAATATAGTATGAATAATTTCTAATCTAGTCCGTTACACTTTTATCTTGATTATGCTATGCCCAAATGGGCACCATGATGTGCTGGTGTTGTTTGTGAACATCTGTTATTTACATTCATGAATGCATTAAATTATTTGATTTGATTTGAATTATATTTACAAGTTTTGTTTGCCTAATCTTCTTTTTATATACCGATAAATGTCGAATCGAAACCGACGAGTTGGGTCGATTTTATTGCACGTAAGTGTAGATAACGGTCATTTTTTCAATATAAATTAATAGCTTTAGATATTTTTATAAATAAACTTAAATAAATATATAATAACCGTGACTCGCAAACAAATATTCGTGTTCGCCGCACAAATATTTGCCGGCACCAGGATTCAAACCCGAAAGGCTTCATGTGTAGGTAGCTATACTGACCACTCCACCATGACGGCGTCAAAAAGTTGTTTATATTGATGGCCTAAAACACCCCAAATATTACATATAATGCAGGCTGTAACATGTAGGGTACCATGTTTAAGTACCCTTCATGTTACAGCCTGTATTATACTAAAAACCAAGTGCTACTAAACTTACTTTTTTGTAGCCAGTAGCTGTTACTTGTGTAACTAATTCACGGAAAGTTACTAGAGCTAACAATTTCTTCTGTTGTATAAAAAACCGCACTTCGGCTTTCAGCCGTAATATCTATCAATATAAAGAAAGTCTGGTAGTAAGTTGGTAAGTTGCGCATCATTACGGCCCTATTATCATTACTCAAGAACGGCTAGATCGGTATACCACACAATGTATTTTTATAGCATTGCTAACCGAAAAACCTTAAATGTATGCTTAGCACCTAAAAAACAAGAATAATTTAATGTCTATGAGTTGACGTGACATGAGATAAGCTATATAATAAACTGTAACGTGCCTCTTAAAATCAAGAGTCACAGAAGCGATAAATCCTCGTATTTCGGTTGCTGATTTTTTTCCTGGGAGCCGAAAATAGATAACATTACCGTGCTAAAAGGCACTCAGGAAAAAAAGTTTAAAGTAATTATTATGAATTTTGATTCTTTGTCATGGAAAACTCAAAACTCAAATTATTTTCAACTTGTGGTTTTATTAACGTAACGAAGTTCAAGTGTAACGTTACACATACATATTTTACCGACCTACATACATAATTTTTTTTTAATTAAATCAGATTACACTATTTATAAATATTACATAAATTATAAAGGAAGCTCATCTAATTGAAATATTTCTTTAAAGTTCGCCTCCTAAATTTATCAATAGGTTTTAGCGCTCCATATTAACGTTGATAAGCTACATTTTAGTGACCGTACGACTGTTGCGGGCAATCTCCGATAGATTGCGCCTGCGTCGCCGGGCAGTCTCGATCGAGTCAGGAATCGCAAACAAAGGCTTGGTGATTCGGTTTTGCGCTTGCGTGGTTCGCTAAGTAAATTGAGCACCGACAAGACCTACCTAATACTAATTAACTAATTTGATAATCGTGTGCAATAATAGTTATTTATTTAATGTGTTTAACCCCTAATTGGGGTCCAAGATTAGGCTAAGGTAGCCGCTGTCGCCTCAGCTATTTCACTTCCGCCCAGGGCTGGACTTACAGTGAGCAGCAGTACAAGCCGCCCTAACTCGTCCCACCGAGCGACCCTCACCGAGACCATCTCCGGCTACCACCAGGGGAGTACACGCTATTGGGCATTATACCACCATTTAATAAATTGTTCTGCACGGATCTCTCGTGTCTCATTTAACTCCCTATATCTTAGGACCGTGGGAGCACGTGAGACCTTACCCGTGGCACAAGACTGTCCGTGATTAATTTATGCTACAGGCACCCTACTAGAAAGAGACAGGGCCTCTCTAGCAATGTCAAGAAATGTCATGAAATGTCAAGGGTTGTCAAAATTTTTGCCCTCACTTTTTTCATTTGACTAATGACTCCATTCTTAATTCTATCTTCATGATAAAACTGATATAGTTTTAGATGCTCAAATTGACGTTGACATGCTTTTATTCATCGAACATAGCATTAGAGGTGGAGTCGCCCACTGCAGTAAAAGGCACGCAATTGCTAATAATGAACATATGGGACGCTATAACAAAAATGATGATACGTCCTACATTATGTATTATGATGCTAATAATTTATACGGCTACGCCATGACTTTACCGCTCCCTTACGGAGGCTTCCGGTGGGTAAATACAAAGAAAATCAACGTGGAAACAGTTCTAAGATTATTAGATGAAAATTCAGATGAATCTAGTACAGGTTACATTCTAGAGGTGGATCTTGAATATCCAACCGAATTGCATGAACTCCATGCAGATTTTCCGTTTTGTGCACAAAAAAAAGCTTTACCTCATTCTGGAGACCACCAATTTAGCGTTACTGACCTCGAATCGAAGAAAAAATATGTGATACATCATTCTCATTTATCTCTTTGCATAAAAAATGGATTAATACTCAAAAAAGTGCACCGAATACTTAGATTTAACCAGAAACGATGGCTCAAACCTTACATTGATCTTAATACCAGGCTTCGGATGGAAGCAAACACAAATACTGAAAAAAACTTTTTTAAGAAAATGAATAACAGTATTTTCGGAAAATCGATACAAAATGTTAAAAACTATTCAAATATTAAAGTAATAAATAAAATTACGGATCTCAAAAATCCAATGATAGATCCTGACTATCAAGAACATGCGATATGCTCCCGAAATATGGTAGCAGTAAAACTAAAAAAAGTTTTAACGTTCAAGGAGCCGAAATATGTAGGCTTCTGCATTTTAGAATTAGCGAAAACTTACATGTACAATTTTCATTATAACGTAATGAAGAATACATTTCAAAACAGAATAAAATTGCTTTACACTGACACGGATTCTTTGATATACCAAATACATTCGAATAATTTCTTTGATGA
Source organism: Elophila nymphaeata (assembly GCA_955850985.1). Lineage (NCBI taxonomy): Eukaryota > Metazoa > Arthropoda > Insecta > Lepidoptera > Crambidae > Elophila > Elophila nymphaeata. The sequence goes on from OY039066.1 coordinate 25,091,517, forward strand.
AATCAGGCCACTGTTAGAGCAATATTTTGATACTGGTGATTATGACGCTTCCAATGAATACGATTTTCCCACAGTAAATGGCAAAGGATTAGGTTTTTTTAAGGATGAAATGAAAGGGAAATTAATTAAAGAATTCGTTGCTTTGAAACCTAAAATGTATGCGTTAGAACTGGACAATGGCGAAGGCACACAGAAAGCTGCAGGCGTATTAAAACGTATCAGTGATCGGTTCACCATTGACGATTATAGGAAATGTTTGTATTCAGGCGAAGGAAATGTCATAGAATATGATCAATTCATCAATAAAGGTCATGTAGTTTACACGCAGAGGGTCAGAAAAACTGGGTTGTCATCGAAATACAGACATCGCTATGTCTTGAGTAATAATGTGGATACATTGCCATGGTTTCATTATAGTATCCCCGAAGATGCTTACAACATTCGTGACTAAATTTTATTATTATGCAACTATACGGCGGCACTTCGTATTTGCTTCGCGAAAGTGCAGTTAATCTCGCAATATGTTCTTAGAGCTGATAGATAATATTTGCGTAGGTACTTGAGGCAAGCTGAAAGCTTGTCATATAACTCTCCCACACCTAGATGGAAGTAGTGGCGCTAAAGTCAGCCCGTATAGTTCCAAAGTTTAGTAATAATAGCATAAGGTAAACGTCCCAGTATCCGTCAGTTTCTGAACTTGGCTGACTTTGCAGTGATGCTGTGCTTAAAGTATATCAGATAATGAAAGGTTTGTTGCATGACTAGGTGCAAAATGTATCTTAGTTTTTATTTAAATATTAATTTTAAGTCAAAATAATTAAGAAATATAATAAAACTCCATCAATATGAAAAAAAGACGATTTGTACCAGTACTCGACAGGTTTGTCCCATTAATCGTCAAAATGACCCAGAAGTCGTCAATTTTTTGATACCAAATTGAACTCTACGCCCTTACAGATAAGTTTCATAAACTGTAGAAATTACTTCTCAGCTTTGAACCAAAACATATTATTTTAAAGAATGTGCTAGCTGCAGTTTGGTCAGTGGAACATAAAACAACTAGTTTTAATTAATTCAGACTTTATATGTACCTCTTTATATGGACATCTAATAAACAATCAAAAATATATCTACTGTTAAAAATTTACATTAAGAAAAAAAAAAGATTTTCTGTAATCTACTAAGTACCTACTTTTACCTACTGTCTCTCAATTCAGGAACTTAGGTAATACGGAACACTAGTTATACTCTTCATATTTAACATACATCTACCAAACATAAGGCCGAATTGATGAATTATAGACCCATCACGCTCCTGAGTCATGTTTATAAGCTGTTTTCGAGTGTTGTAACGAATCGTCTCGCACGCAGGTTTGACGACTTCCAGCCTCCCGAACAAGCCGGATTCCGAAAAAGCCGGATTCAGTACCACATACGCTGCGGCAGGTTATACAGAAGACCGAAGAGTATAATCTGCCATTATGCTTAGCGTTTGTGGACTATGAGAAAGCCTTCGATTCTGTCAAGACCTGGGCCGTGCTCCAGTCACTCCAGAGGTGCCACATAGACTATCGATACATCCAAGTGTTGCGGTCACTGTACGAAAACGCCACTATGTCAGTCCGCCTTCAGGACCAGAACTCAAAACCCATACAGCTCCAGCGAGGCGTGAGACAGGGTGATGTTATATCGCCGAAACTGTTCACAGCTGCGTTGGAGGACGCGTTTAAGCTTCTGGACTGGAGAGGACTTGGCATCAACATAAATGGCGAGTACATGACTCACCTTCGCTTTGCCGATGATATCGTAGTTATGGCTGAGACCTTGGAAGAGCTGGGCACAATGCTCGACGATCTCTGTAGAGTCTCCCAACAAGTGGGTCTTAAAATGAACATGGATAAGACGAAAATCATGTCTAATATCCATGTCGCACCCACTCCTGTACAGGTTGGAAGCTCTACACTGGAAGTTGTTGACCATTATGTTTACCTGAGACAAACAGTCTAACTGGGTAAGTCCAACTTCCAGAAAGAGGTCAATCGACGAATCCAACTCGGCTGGGCAGCGTTCGGGAAGCTACGCGGCATATTCTCGGCCCATCTACCGCAGTGTCTTAAGACGAAAGTCTTTGATTCGTGTGTGTTGCCAGTGATGACCTATGGAACCGAAACGTGGCCGCTTACAATGGGCCTCATAAGAAGGCTCAAAGTCACCCAAAGGGCAATGGAGAGGGCTATGCTCGGAGTTTCTCTGCGCGATCACATCAGAAATGATGAGATCCGCAGGAGAACCAAGGTCACCGATATAGCCCAAAGAATTGCGAACCTTAAGTGGCAGTGGGCAGGGCACATTGCGAGGAGGACTGACGGCCGCTGGGGCGGAAAGGTCCTTGACTGGCGACCACGTACCGGGAAACGCAGCGTTGGTAGGCCCCCCACAAGGTGGACTGATGATCTGGTAAAGGTCGCGGGAAGCCGCTGGATGCGGACAGCACAGGACCGACCGGTTTGGAGATCCTTGGGGGAGGCCTATGTCCAACAGTGGGCGTCTCTCGGCTGAAATGATGATGATGATGATGATGATGATACCAAACATTATTATACTCTAACCAACAAACATTATTAAATTAGGTTCACAACGGTACCACTAAGAACACCATTCTGCGCACGCTGAATGCAGAGTATATTGGTCTTACTAGCAAGGCTCCACATTTGGATGCCGTAGGTCCTAATTGGTTTCAATACGACGTTGTAAATTAGAAGCTTATTATCAACTGATAGTACCGAGTTTCTCCCCATGAGCCAGTGTAAGTTTCTGAACTTGTGATTCATTTGGTCTCTCTTCTGTTTGATATGTTGCTTCCAGGTCAGTCTCCTATCATGGTGAAATCCCAGGTACTCCACGCAGTCTCTGTGTGGCAGTATATCATCGCCTAGTCTTACGGCAGGAAGGTCTGAAGTGAAGATGTTATACAGTACCTACTGGACCAAGAACTAAACCCTGCGGAACTCCTGCCTGTATGCTGTATATAATAGATTTCGTGCCTCTCCCTGTTTCACTTGAAATGATAGGTCGTGGCCCTTAAATGGCCGTCCGCAACTAGCTGTGGTGGAGAAACAAAAACAACTCGACGATGGCATGTGACTTCGAATGCCAAGGGGACTTGACATCAAAAGCCACACACCCCCCGAGAAAGTTTCCCTACCACGTTACCAGGGTCCGCCACGAGGAGGCTTCCGGACGAGGACCAGACCCTTCTTAACCTATGCTTTTCCAGGATAATTTGTTTAATGGCAAGTGAATTGTTAGAGATCATACTTTTTACATTTTGAGTCGGTGTGTTAATCCAGGCCGCAACTTGAATTAGGTTGGTGATATATCTGCAGGCCTCATCCACCTCATTTTGGTCCTTAAGAGGGACCGAGGGATTGACAGAGTAATGTTTTCGTCAATGTAGCTTTTGAAACCTTCCCAATCTGTTTTACGATTTGTTAATGTCTCCGAAGTTTCTCGTGTAAATACGCAAGTGCCCAAGTCCAGAATGACTGGCGTGTGGTCTGAAGATCCATCTAGACTAGACTCAACAGCTGTATTTAAATATTTTCCGATAAAGAAGTCGAGAAAATTGGGTACTCTCCGTTGATCACTTGGCCAGTATGTCGGTTCACCGGTCGAGATCGGCTTCTTCTTCTTCGCAACGGGTGGTCTCCGCAAATCGACGACTGTTGCGCCTGTTTTGCGTCGGAGGGTGTGGGGCTGGTTCACTCCAGTCATCCTAATTCCTCCAGGAAGTCACCCAGCGCCTTGACGTCACCAAATGCCTCCCGGAGGCTACCCGGGGATCCCAGGTATTTTGCCCGGTAGCATGCCACTCCACTGCATTCCAACAGAACGTGGGCGGCTGTCTCTTCTGTCACCATGCAGGCTCTACATAGTGGACTGTCCGTGATACCTAGGTTGAAAAGGTGTCTGTTAAAATTGCTATGTCCAGTCAAGGCTCCAGTAATTAGTCGGAGTCGGGATCTACTTAGCTGTAATAGAGCTTTGGATAGGCGAGGCTGTATGTTGGGTAGGGCGAGTTTCGCCTGTTTACAGTCCTCTAAATTGCTCCAGTATCGCTCATGTAAAAGTTTGGTCCGTTGACTCATTCTACCTTTGAACCAGCTCGGAGGAAGGGGGATGATTGGTTCGGGACCAACCGGTGTCATGCCTGACCCCCTTATGGCTAGTTCATCCGCAGCATCGTTTCCTCGTGCACCACTGTGCCCTTTGATCCAATGCAGGGTGATAGAGTTCGTTGTTCCTACCATGTTTAGTCCCAAATGGCACTCGTGAATGAGGCTAGAGCGAATCACTTTGTTGTTTAGGGCTTGTAAAACTGATTTGCTATCAGAGAATATGATAATGTTAGTGTTTGTTACATCTCTCGCTAGAATTGCCCTGGTTGCTAAAATGACGCCCATACACTCAGCCTGGAAGACTGTGCTATGAGCTCCTAAGGGCATTGTGATTTCCATGTTAAGATCCTCAGAGAAAACACCCGTACCTGTACCTGAGCTCATTTTTGAGCCGTCGGTAAAGATGGTTAGTGCTTTGTGAGTTGTACTTTGACTGGATATCTCCGATAATTGTATTTTATACTTCTTATCAAAGATGAAGACAGGTTTCACCTTGTCGCTGATGGCCTCTGCCAGAGGTGTGTCGAGATCGACTTAAGATGATTTATGTTAATGCAACGTTTCAGTTCTCGACCTCTGGTATTGGTACAGCGAGAGCCCCAAAAGGCATGTTTGCCATTCCGATTACCACCAGCTACGAATCTTGGGCCCAAGTTTTGAAAGAAGTCACCAAACATTTGGGTTGTTATTCTATGTCTTGGCGGGCAGTATATTGAGGAGAGCGTAATGCTACCAGCACGGTCTTCCAGTTTTATTGAAGTGGCCTGTAGGTGAGATGTAGAGTACGGTTCCATGATTGAGTGTTTGAGGTTAGTTCTAATTACAAGTGCCGTTCCCGCATGCGCTCTGTTTTAATTAATTAGTGAATTAAGTTAGTGAATTAGTGAGTCATTAATGAATGTGTTACTACACATTATAAATATGTTGCAATCTGATTTATCTAAGTTTGCCTAAAAATTAATACAAAAAAAAACATGCGCAAAGCGGTAGAAAAATAATGTTTTGTCTTACTCCTGAAAGTTGCTATATGACTCATATCAGATTTAGCAAGCGCACCAACCGGAATTCCTTGGAGCACAACAATACGACTTACAACTAGGTACTCAAAATTAAAGAACTGGCATCTTCCGACTTCAAAAAAAAGAAAGGAAATTTTTAATCTCGAAATTATAAGTTAATGCACATAAAACCAAAGCCCGAACCACTTTGTACGACTAATGCTATTATTTAATTTAATTTAGTCCGTATTGCATGGTTATAAAGATTTAAATTCGATATAATGACGGATTTATGTTCAAACTTCCAGATATGTCCCTGTTACCGACAGATTGCAATCAACTTTAGATCGTATTGCCGGCACATTAAATCTAAATTTCTTTAATGACGGAAACAGGATCAAATTTTAAAACGTGTCCTGGTAACCGGCAGAATTACAATTAACTTTAGTTTTTATTCCATAGTGATAAGAGCTAAATTCCTGTGACGACGGAATTAGGTTCATACTTGAAGCGTGTCCTAATTACCGTCAGATCAATGGGTAAACTGACGGCTATTGGCTCATGTGACGGTTTTTGTGACCCAAAATATGTCACTTACAAAAAACATAATCTAAATATTAAAAATGATTAATTTTATAGGTTATATTGCTAGACAATTTACTTATCTATTACAAAAAGTATTTGCACTCTCCCTGTAAATAAAAAACACTGCACGACAGAGGAAGAAACATAAGCTGGTAGACGTCAGTTCTAGTACCTAAATTGGCAAAAAAATTAAAAAATCGGCAATGCTTACCTTCGAACGCGTGTGTTGTAGTCGCCATATGTTTTTCAAAAGAATGTTCACATTATAATTATGCCAAATATTTCTAAGAATGTGTTGCCAACAAAAATAGAGCTTTGTGTGGTAGGATATCAGAGTTATTTGCATTTTTTGGAAAACTGACGAGTACTGGGACACTGTCGACATTACGTACTTCTACCTTAAATAATATAATGCTATACTAAGTAATAGTAGAGCTGCCTGTCTGTCTAAGTATACGTTAAACATGAGTAAAAACGGGAAATAACACGATTAAACTACCTTTTAAACGCCTGACATTTCAGGCGACTTACACTAACCGTGTAGACTACAGGCCCGTGTCAAAAAAATGGTGGATCATTTCAACCACCAGGCGACCTATCTAGAACGATATAAGAGCATAAAATAATAAGATTCAGCACTATGCCGTCACTTCTAAGCTGTCCAACTGAGTGCAGGTGAGAATTCAAAAGTACAGGTAGAGTGAGTACATTTTGGTCATTTATTTTTGTACGGCATTCTTACCATCGATAGATCCATGAAAAATAATAAGAAAACGCGCAGTGCCGTAAAAAAATGGTGCGCCACAAAGTCGGTTTTTTTTTATTTTCCGACAATTTCCAGGATAAATTTGGTCATTTGATTTTGTACGGCATCAGTTTCACACTATTTCAATATTGCTTCTAATCCATTATTCCGCAACGCCGTACAAAAATCATGAGACAAGGGGAAAAAATCGAGGGTTGCAACCCCCTCTCTTTCCGTGGTCATTTTGAAAGTATGTTATGCATAGATAATATTTTTTCATATGCCGTACATTTTCGTTGGTCCAAAGGGGGAAAAAAGAAAAAAGAAAAGAAAAATTCATGTAACGAAATGTAAGGTGAAATTCATCACGATATTTTTTATACGGCAAGATAGTTTATTTGTACTAATTTTTATAGTCTTTTCGTGATTCTAGGTTCCTAGTTAGAAACTACGTAAATATGGGTTTGTGTATTATCGATTTATACCAAAATAAGGTCTAGTAAAGGTACAAACGTGGCAACACCTGGGAGTTCGGTATTAGCCAAGTATTGTTGAAAAAAAAATTGTTTATTTATTCACATCATTACAATGAAACAGGGCTAGAGAGAGAGAGGTAAAGAAAAAAGACGCCGCAGAAGAGGCAGAAGACTGGGCAGTGGGAGCAAGCGGTACCACTTCGGGTGGGCTCGGACGACCTGGAAAGCACCGAAGGCGTACGAGTGATGTCCGCCCCAGAAAGGGTAGAAGGACCATAGGGACAACGACGATAGATAAAGAATAACTTGTAGGAGAGATTAAGGTGCGCTGTGAAACCAGACCCCTAGCAGCGCACTCTCCCGTGATTCGGCCTGTATAACCGTAAGGTTGCGTCAGGCCATGGGAAGGTGATGGGTTTGTCGGTGATACGTTTCAGAATCTTATTAACTTATGGTATTATAGCTTGGGGAGGTTCTCATAAAATCACTATAAAGACTCTGGAAGTGGCTCAACGAGCCATACTCATAATATGTAGTACTTTCAAACCATTCCAATATCCTACTGCACTTCTTTATCAATTTTGTAACCTACCTACTGTAAGACAGTTGTTTATTATTTGCGTAATCCAACGTCAACATACACTTCTAGACTACAGTCCACAGTTGGCACTTACAAGTAGGGATCACCGCCCCCTATTTAAATCTTTACAATTTCGCACATCATTTGCACGGAGATTCTTTTATTTCCTGGGTCCGTTTTTTTAAAAAAGGTAAAAGAACTAAAAATACACAATTTTAATAAAAACAGATTGTAAAAGAATTGTTGAGAAATGGATACAACATCTGAATTACAATGATACGGAAAATTTTATAACTGTAAATTCATGATTATTCAACTTTAATGAATTAAGCGAGTAAATTACATTGGCATACACACATACTACACACTACACACACACACACAGACACACACGCACACACAGAAAGACAAACACACACACACACACACATACACAAGCGCGCGCGCACGGGCAATTTTATTTTATTTTATAAGTAAGCTTTATAGATAAAAGAAATAAATGTATTTTATACATACCTACATATATACTCTACACTTAAGCTTCAAATATGTAACTTTGTAAACCACTCGGTACAATACTAGTTGTAATCGCTTATCTCTCTTTTATTTGTTCTGTGGCTTATTTTATTCATGTGAGAGCACTGTTTGCTGAAATACAGGTTTTGTATAAAACCTACTTTAGCGGTAAGTACCTACGCGCATACATTGGTTGATGTAAGTTAGTAATTTATAATATAAGGACATATTTGTAAAAAAGTTATTATTATTATTAATAGTTTATGCAAATTTGTTACTCACTAATATGAGTGTTCGGTATTAGAATTAAATAGATTTTAATACATTAATGTTGTTTTACCAACCCAATACGCTAGCCCAACTGTTTCCTTAGTCCGAATATTACTTTACCGTGGTACAGACAACAGCACGTTGGGTTACCACAAACTGTCAAATTTTCCCAATCGATTATGCACTTTATATTGAATACTCTTAGGTTGAAAATCGTTTGGAGAAATTTGACAGTTTTGTATAGCCCGACGTGCTGTTGACTGTACATACATACCTATATATTAACACCACAGTCTATAGAAGACTAACGAGCTTAAAATACTAAAAGGGTTGAAAAGACCTTTAGGCCCCACAAAGCCATTTCTGGCTGCACGGGCCACGTAGCGTATCAGAAATCAGAATAGTGACAGGTTGCCAACCATCAATCAAGAAACAAAATCCGCAAAGTTCCAAACCTAAAAAGGAAGTAAAACATCTGTGTACCAACAAATTGAAGTCGAAACCACAGATTTTCCCTAGCTACCTAAACTCTAAGGAGCTCCACACATCGAACGCGGGGCGGTGGGCGACCGCGGCTGGCGAACTTTGTATGCGTGTATGTTTTTTTTTCCACACTCACACCAATTATCTAGCCTATTAAGTATCATTAAGAACTTGTGTTGTGGATACTAGATAACGGTCAAAGGAGAATGCCCAAACATGCCCACGATGCGCAACAACCTAATACACTTCAAAAATAATCGAATATAACGAATCATGGTTTCTTAATGTTTATTTTTTACAACAAATCAACCTGGTGTTAAAAAGTTATATTTTTAATAATAATGGTGCACTGATTTCCTACTACATTTTATTTACCATTTACTTGGAAGGCAAAAGAATTTATGTGTATAAAGCCTCAAAAAACATCCCAAAAACAAATTGATGTAGCTAACTAAATAAAAAAATAAGCTGTACATGTGAATATATATGTAAGTATCTACTTTTGTGTGTACATACATAGGTACGTGCACTGGTATTACACAATATTTGTTTAATTTAAGACAGACCAAATGTATGTATTTTAAGTACCAGAGCATGCTGTATTTGCCTATAAGGGTTTGTCTCGCCTAGTTATTATTGTAAGTGAGTAATAAATTAAGTGTAGGTATTGGTGTGTACAGACGTTGGCGAATTAATAATAAGTAAATAAATAATAATTATATAATATATTTCCACGTTCACACCAATTGTCTAGCCCAAATTAAGTATCATTAAGAACTTGTGTTATGGATACTAGATAACGGACAAAGGAGATTGCTCAAATTTGCCTCAGAACCAACAAAATATTGGGATATTTGATAATTCTTGTTATAATTTATGCTATAATTAACAGTCATTAGATTTTAACGGACACTTCTGAATATTAAATTCATTTTTAAAAAGACTTTATCATTCTACCGTTTTAGAAACCATAAGATCACCTTTTTAATGGCTTTGGTGTTCTAACATACAGCCAAAGATTTATCTAAGTTGTTTATTTTACATAAATACAAATCTATTTGGTAGAGATTGATTAAAATGAAATTACATTTTTATTACTCAATCAATAACAATATTATTATTATCAACATTATTTACGCTAAATGCAAACGTGCAAAGCCAAAAATAAAGATGGTAGTCGCCACCATGAAGTTTATTGTCATACATTTTTCACCAAGCACTACCTAGATACGTTAAAAGGTGTTACACAATAAAAATGTTTTAATACAAACCAAAAAAAGAAATAAAAGTACTGAAGGCATGGCTGTATGACCTAGATCCTTTTACCTTCCCCTAATAGGGAGAATTTAAAAAATATAAGGTGCTTGTGTTTGTTGTTTGTGTTTGTTTACGGTGTTCGATGCGATTTTTTATTTCTAACTTTATTTGGCCTTTCGGACAACGGACTTGATATCTTTTTGAACTATGGACTTTGTAAATGAGTTTTTGCATGATTTCCCTAGTTTACTTACTAGTTTCTTTGTTTATTATTTTACATTTGTTTGGAAACATAACCTCAATATCAGTAATCAGTATGCTAATAATTAAGTTCTCAGAAGTGTCCGTCAATAATCAACGTTTATACAGTCATTTACTTATAATTTCGAACCTAGAAAATAATTTTTCATGATTGTTGGTTCTGGGGCAAAACATGTATGGGATCTGAGCAATTTCCTTTAATGTACTTACTTAGTATAGATATTTTTTAAATAAACTTAAATAAATACATACATATACAACCATGACTCGTAAAGAAATGTTCAGTACCAGGACCTTTATGATCTCTTTTCTAGGTAGAACAGAACGACCGGTAGGTCTGGGGCCACGCTTAGACCGCGGACGCTGTCAGTTACAGTTTACTCATGTGCTCCATGTCACGGTAATGTTAGAAGATAACATTACCGTGTCCATTTGCTATCAGTGGCCTGCGGGGTGGGGCGGCGGAAATGACATAAATCTGAAACTACTGGAGTTATTTTCATAAATTTTTATTGATTTTGTAGACAATTTAACTGTTTATAATATGAGAAAAATTAGCATCTTGTTAAGTAAAATCAATAGGTACTTTCATTTTCTGAGTGCGGGCCGGTTCCACCAAAGCAGAGAGATGTGAGTTGTGTGTAGCGGAGACGTGAAATCTCGAAATTATAAGTGCTGTCTACCGCCGGCCGACACCTCCCGACACATATCTCCGCTCAGAGGCCTTAGTACGAGTTTGTTAGTTTTCGAGCTCGATCAAACGTATCGTCTCTTTTCATACATTACCCACTAGCACCCCTAGCGTAAACTATCAGAAACAGTGGCCAATGTATGAAGAAAAACGATACGTTTGATCGAGCTCGAAAACTATCAAAACTCATACTAAGGCCTCTGCCATGCCGCTTGCTCGCTCGCGACACAAAATTCTATAGAAAAATTAGACATCTCATCTCCTCTTAGTTTGATCCATTTCTACCGAAGCTAATCGGAGAGATGTGGAATAAACTAAATCTGATTGGGTATTCAAAAAACATCTCCTCTCCTCTCCGCTTTGGTGGACACCGGGCCTTGGGTAGGCGTAGGATGCTCCGCTCAGTATGAGCAAGCTCGCCATGTATGGTCGCTTTCATAATCAGGCTAAAGGACACTTCCCAGACGCACACGGTGTTCCAGCGAAACTGCCGGCTCCACTAACGAAGTCCAGATATCTTCCACTGTGCTGCGAGGGTTGACCACGATCTGTCAAGCTCTGGATGTAAACAGGGTTACCAGCGGCCGCTGAAGCACGACCAGGTCCAGAAAAACCCCTGAGATCCATTCCAAACATTTTCTTTATGCAGGGACAGATTGAAAAGGTGCTCTGAAAAAAACAGGAAGAGTTTTAGTAAAAATGTCCGAAGAGGGTATTAATATAATAGATCTATTAAAAGCAGCTATCATAGAAACGTAGGTACCAGATATGGTTAGACAGAGAGAGAAAACGGGTAGTGAAGGTACTGGGTAATTTGAATTGAGCCAGCCGTGCTCCCAATGCGTTCACTGTCAATGTTTTCTACCACCCTTCATCTCAACTACAAATAACAGCCTTATTTGTAATATCATCTTTCACACAGTCTATCCAAGTTCCCAATGAGGGTTGGTGTCATAAAAATATATCTAATTCCGAAACCAATATCAAGGTATACTGCACCGAACCCACTTGGGACTAGGGTAGGATATAGGAGACACAGTTTATCCATCTTTCTTATGATGCAGTGGGAAGACACTGGACTTGCTAACTGGTCCATCTGGGTAGATTTTCGAGACAGCGATTTCGAGCCCCTGGAGGTTTTGCGGAAACCTGTGCTAGTAGGAAAGGAAAGTATTCTATAGGAAATCAGGGCGAGGAGTCGGCGAGTGCTGGTTGTGACGTGGTTTTTGTTAATACAATTATAACTCATTGGACCGAAGATATTCGTCTTATGAGGCCATGAGTGTCCTCAAGGCGCACTTCGATTCATCTGAATATGTTGTGTCTCTGTTTTCCTTTTACTCTTGACGCTCCTTGAATATGTAGGTCACCAGCTTAACTACAATTGCGCTTGAAGAGCCTGTAATTCTCAGGCCTTGGATAGACCATTCCCAGGATATACTTTCTAATCCTGGCTATAGAATCACAGTCACACAGCAGATGTTCCATTGATTCCCGGTCATATCCACGTGCTCTGCAACTAGGAGTTATTGAGAGTTGCAATTTGTTGAACATGTGGTTAGTGGTAGGAGCCTAACAGCCCTGTAAGCCCACCCTAGACAGAAGGTAAAAAATAGAATCTTACCTGAGTGAGGCACGCCAGTGCCATGAGGATGACAATTAACTTTGACATGATAGAATAATAAAAGACAACTTAATGTAAGTATTTTATATCAAGCAGTTTATATACTTCTTTGAATCTAACTATTTTGCAACTGATGACGCAAAGAAAACTTAATAGATAGTTGTCAAGCAAACATTATCAGAGTTTACGTGTGATAAGCCTTTTTTTTTAATCTTGTTTAGAAATAAGTGAAAGAGTCAAGTCTGATGCATATTTGTTTATTGATATGGTATGGCTTGGTTGATGAGAAGCACGACGAACATGATTGTGGGCGGGTATGGAAGGAGAGGTAGCCCGACGAAAAGATGCGTAGATTGTGTGAGAGATGATATGGCAAAGAAAGGAGTTAACGCTGAGATGACGGCTGACAGGGATGTATGGAAGAGAAAAACGTATTACGCCGACCACAAATAAAATTGGGAGCAAGGCAGGCATTTGCCACCATCATTTGATGACAGTATAGCTTGGATTAAATCCGCTTACCAGCTATGATTATTATGAAAGTACAGATAGGGCGAAGAAATAAACCGAACAACTAAAAATTGACCGACTAAAAATACTAAATTGGCGACTAATAATTTTACTAGAAAAAATCGACCTGCCTCAGGCGGGAATCTAACCCAGCATCTTCCGCAATCCGGGTGGCTGCGTTTTTACTTTCTCGTATACCTACGTAGTATAGAGGAAGTCTTGTAATCGTCAAAAAATTTGACCTCGAGATTTTTACGGATTTACACGTTTTGGACCTCCCTGAGTCCGAAAGGAGTTTTCTCCCGAGTTCTTGTCGTAAAAACACGTGTTGAGAGACTCCATTTTTAATAACCTCAATTAACCGTACAATTTTCGTTACTTTAGTTATATTTCCACTTGACATTGGCAAAATGCGTACGCTTAATGCGACGCGATGCCATTAATTAAGAATAGAATAGAATAGTCCGAAACAATTTTTTTTGGAATTATGTCTTTGTGTGTGTCTGTATGTACCTATGTGTCTGTGCGTTAGCACGATAAATCGAGTATACTTTAACTTATTGCAACCAAATTTACCATGAATCTATGACATCAAAATAGTTTCTATCAACTTTTGAGACGTCGATCACGAAAGTTAAGCAACCATGTGCGCGGTCGGTACTCAGATGGGTGACCAAAATTTAACATGGATGTATGACATCAAAATATAAGGTTTCTATCAACTTTCGAGTCGTTTCCGGTCTACGAGAAAGTCAAGGGGAGACCACTCCCGATTTTTTGATTATGAGGCAGGTCGATGTTTTTCAGTGTATTTCTAGTAAAATATTTACGCGTTTGTAATAGCAAAAATTATTCCATGACTAATCATTTGGTAGTCGCTTCGTGCCATAGATTTTATCAAAACTGTCCGAAAATTATTTTATATAAATATTTTGTTAATATTTCAAGTTTCTACCTGTTTTCGCTATTAAGACCGAGAAAAAAATCACGTTTGTTGTAGGTACGGGGGTACCTTCATGATTTTTAAATTTAATGTAGATAATTATTTATTTTTGAAGTGAATAATATAAGTCAATATTCTGTGACTCTTTCAAGCATCTACCTTTTACTGTTATCAATATCGAGCAAAATTTTGTTTTATTTTAATTCAATCAATTTAATTTTTTCAAAGTAAATATTCTGTGAATATTTCAAGCGTCTATCTGTTGCCGTTATCAATAACGAGCAAAAAAATCAAGTTTGTTCTATGGGAGCCCCTTTAATATTTATTTTATTCTATTTATTAGTATTTGTTGTTCTAGCGGCACTAGAAATACGTCATCTGAGAAAATTTCAACTGTCTAACTATCATGGTTCATGAGATACAGCCTGGTGTCAGACGGACGGACAGCTAGGATCCTGTGTTAAAAGGGGAGCTACTGATTCAAATTGAAAAATTCTTTGATAGTCCATTTATCGAGGAAGACAGGCCAGGGCTTCCCAAACTGATTTTCATAGTAACGCCCTTAGGAATTTGCCAATTTTTACGAGCCCTCCCCCCGTTATAGTAACAGCCAAGTTAAGTACCTACAAAATAAAACAAAACTTTTTTGGAATTATTTTGGCGTTAACGAATCCGCAAATATTTTAAAATTAGAAAATAGACTGAAAAAATGTTACCATAAAAACATAAGTACCTACCAAGCACCGATAAATTTCGACGGCGAAAGCAATGTCCCGGTAGCGTAGTGGTTGACGCAGCCACCCAGATTGCGGAAGATGGTGTGTTCGATTCCCTCGACTGGACAGTCGATTTTTTTCAGTGTATTTTCTTATTTTGAAAACATAACTTCTCAAAACCGGGCTCAAGTTTTGAAATCGCGACTTTCATTTCTTTCTCTACATTTATTTTCGTTCGACTAGCTCGCATAGCAGCTAGACAGCCATTCTATGTGGATCGTCTCACGACGCCTCCAGGATAGAGTCGCGATACCCCAGGGCATCGCGACGTAGTTTGGGAAACCCTAATATAGGCTATACCTCCATAACATCACGACTAATAGGAGTTGAGTATCAATAAAAAATGTTGCAAAAACGGAAAATCCACGCGGACGAAGTCGCGGGCACAGCTAGTTTGGAATAAACGTCGTCACTTGTATTTGAGAGCAACCTCAAAAAAAAATAAGAATTTTATAAATAAAAAACTGTATTTCTCCGTTTTTAGAAGAGGTTTTTTATTTAATAATAATTTAGGTATAACATTGTTCTCATCGATAGGATCAATTTATTTTCAAGATAAAATTTCTTTTATCTTTGAAAATATTTATTATATCATCAATTTTAATACGAACACGTAAAAATTAAAGAAAGATATTTAGTAAAACATTGCTACTGATTCATTAAACAAGGAACAAAAGAAAATCTGATCGTTTGTTTCAGGACAAATCTGTGGCTTCTCTAGAAAATAAGGTAGATGTAACAGAGGCCGAGTAGCTCCTTGTCTAGAGGTTTTTATTAAGCCTGTGGTATTGATAAAAAATTAGTTCTCTTAAAATATTTTTTACATAAATTTTGGAAAGTGTTTGAACCCTGTGTGCTGTGGATAAAGCTATTACGTGTGTAAGTAGCACAGTACAAAGTGTGTTAGTAGCACACTTCTTAGTCATCAGTTCTAATGACATATTCTAGTGAGGAAATAGGGGTTCTAGGTATTCCAAAACTATACCGACAACATCCCACGTCCTATCATATTTAGGCCCTGTAGCTCAAAGCTTAAACACCTCTCTACAAAACCTAGAGATGAGTGCATTTTCCAAAAAGATAGTACAGCCCCCCGATCGTTATCGTTCTCATGCGTTTTGACAGCTGACAGCTGTCAAACTGTTGTCAAAATATATAAAAACGATAACGATTTGGTTTTGGTCAAAAAGGTTGTAGGAACCTTCTTGGTTTTGGTAAAAACGTTGTAAATAGCGTGATAAGGCCCCTGACTGATATTACTGGAGTAATTTTATTTTTGCGTTTACAAACGCGTAAATATTTTTAATATTAGAAAAAATGCACTGAAAAAAATTAGCGAAAAAATTTCGACAGCGAAGCAGTGTCTCGGTGGCGTAATGGTCAACGCAGCCGCCCGGATTGCGGAAGATGCGGGTTCGATTCCTGCCTGAGGCAAGTCGATTTTTTTCAGTGCATTTTTTCTACTATTATTGATATTCCAGTATTGACTCCCTGAATTGAAAACTTCAGTAAAGAAATTTAGTATCGAAGAGATTGATGCTTGGTATAAATCGACGTCATGACAATGATGCATTCATCATGCTGATTAAGGATATTATCTGATAGAGAAGCTATCATGATATATATTGCTACTGGTGGGGCTCCCTTGTTTGACGTCGCTGTCCGGATAATACTGCGGCCACCTGGGCATTCGTACCGCGAATATTTTTCTCTCTGGAAGAATATAACTTTATAAACTTCGAGACGATAAGGCTTGTGAACAATGGTTACCAGGGTTGCGACGGCCAAGCCGGTACTACCACTATACACTAGTTTTATTTATTTATTTTCTTTCTTACCTAACAGCATTATGACTAAGATACGGATAATTCAAACTAAAAGCTATTCACAAGCTACCACACGTACATCGTTTATCATTTATTATTTTCCTAAATGTTTTTAAAAGACACGATACTAGCGGAAAGGCATATAAGTAGTACTTAGACCAGCTGATCGTGGATGCGTCAATAACAAGAGATTCTAGGTCCAGTTCCCACTATGCAATATCTTTCACATTTACTATTAATGCGGTCTGCAAATAAATCTATCTCGGGCATACCGCTATTCGATATCAGTAATTGGAATCCTGAGTCTAAAATCTCCCACCTAGCATCAGGATGACTTCTTCTCGACTCTCTGTCTGCTCTGTATCCACAGAGCTAATATATGACGCTGTAATAGTACCCATATTTGCCGTTCTTCGCACCATTGCCAAATATCTGTTGTGACTTTAAAAGGTACCGCCCGCCGTCGTATTATCGATTCTCAAAAGTATTTGGCAATGATGACATCTTTAGCATAAGTATTTTTAATGCAAAATACGCAGCCAACAATTCTACATTAATAATTAATATGATGCCGGTTTTATACTACTATTTTTTTTAATACAATTACTATTTCTTGGGGTAGACTTGTGTAGAACGATGGCTGTATGAATCTATGCCTGTGCCTGACAGATTGGGACACATCACTATAGTTGTATTCTCTCTAGTGTAATCAATAATAAGAATGTTAAGATTTGAATGTGTAATAAAAGCTGTAAACTGAAAGTGATAAATAAAGTATTAAAACGTTAAAGAAGGACTAATCATTTAAACACAAAACCATTACAACTTGCCAACCAATATTCTGAATCTGAACACGGAATGGATTTAGACGGGACCGATAATATTGTTACGCCTGTTATACACCATCATTACTGTGGTTAATCAGGCCATACAATTTGGATTGCGGGCTATTTCTATTTTAACACATATTTTGACAGACCACTAATCTTCTTTGACGATCTCCGGGATGTAGTTTCTGAATCAATCGTCCATCAAACAAACATCATTTTTTGTATAAATACCTACTATTTTAAAATTCTGAGTAAACGAGTATGGAGGTGCCTGTCTCTTGAGCAGCTTAAAATCTGAAAAGTCTAACTTTTGTGAAAGTGGGCGAAAAAATTGGGAGTGTTTATTTTTAAAAATTGGAGGTACGGTTCAGATAAGTTTTTGTTTGAGAATCAAGTGAATGCAGTTTTGAATGTGCCTTTATGTAAAATAATCTATCTCAACGATTTAAAGTGGTTTCCCTTTTTGAAAATTTCAAACCTGTATATGTATGTATACATATCGAAGAAAATAATTGTATAGGCGACTTATTAACTTTATTTATACTTGGTAAGGTGTTTCGTCGAGAGCTCAGACCTCCGTGAAGATGCCGATGTTGTCAGAGCCACAGCCGCAGGTGGCGACGCCGGAGCCGTCGGTCGGCAGCGAGCCTTCGAACGACACCGCGCTGAGGAACGGCAGCAAACCGGCCACTTCCAAGGTGCCATCGAGTGCGATCTCGGAGGAGACGGACAGGCCACTCGGCCAGAGCGGAGAGGAAGACGTCACCAGCAGGGGCTCGCTGTACACGATGTTGTAGCCGGACAGGCCGGCGGATGACGCACCGGCTGAGGCGGCTGATGAAGCGGCGGCCCTCCATGCTGCCGAACCGCTGCTCGCCGCAGCAGCACTGGCCGCAGCGGCACTAGCTGCTGCCGCGTTTCTGGCAGCGGCCGCACTTGCAGCGGCTGCACTCGACGCGGCTGAGCCCGCCGCACCCTTCCTCGCCGCAGCCGCACTGGCACTAGCAGCGGCACTCGCGGCGGCCGCGTTTCTCGCAGCAGCCGCGCTGGCGGCGCTGGACGCCGCACTAGCGCCACCTACTCCGTAGCCGATGTGAGGCTCCAGCCGGAGCACGTGACCGACAGCGGCCTGCAATACATTCTACATCAGAATCCGTATTTTTACAGTTACACAAACCTCAATAATTACAATTCATTATAGCAGCGACCGCTCTCATTTAGGTAGGTACTCACCTGGACGAAGAGTGCGCAAGCGCAGAGAAGAACGAACTTGGATGCCATTGTTGTGGTGGGGTGTTGAGTGTCCAACGTGGAATGTTGGTTCAATGTTTGACCTAGTTTTTATATGAAAGCTGTTATCAACTTAAATGTGAAACAGTCGCGGTTTATCGTTTTTACGAAATGAAAATAAAAAAAAAACAATTTCAAAAGGCACTTTTTTAGCAACTTATTTAGTTAATCAGGTATAACTCACGTTCGTAAACAATTCGAAAACAATTTCAAAATGTAGTTTTTCACATCAAATTTAGGTAATCAGATCCCACTCACGTTCGTAAATGGGTTCAGATAGGAATATTGGCAAGTCCAGTGTCCACACATCGATAAACAGTTGTATATAAGCGGTGATTGATTTATATGGGCATATAGTATTCAGCGACCGTTGAACAAACTCAAAAGCTCCGAAATGACTTCCTACGGATTCCTGTTGCTCTGCATCCAGGCCTGCCTGATCCAGGTGAATGCATTTACCTACTCATACTAATATTAAAAGGAACATTACAATTAAACGATATTCGATAAATATTAAAAAAAATGTGGATATTAGTAAGTTTTGATGTAGTATAAATTGTGGCTTTATGTGCAACGGAATGTTGCCTTAAGGTTGTACACTTATCAGCTTGGAAATGGCCTCCTTTTTGCTATGAACGCTACGGAACGGCGGCCACGAAATGGCTACGAACCGCATTTCGTAGCCGTTATACGATTGTATGTAGGTATATAAGTATATAAGTATATATAAATTTTATTCGTTACAGTCTGCATTCGGTACGAGCTCATCCTTCGTTCCTGGTGTACCCGCACCGGAATATTGGCGCTATCCCGGCTACCAATCAGACGCCGCCGCCGCTGCGGTCAACGAGATTGATCTGGACATCGACATTTTTGCCCTGAGTGCCGCCGACGCGGAAGCCCTCAGCGGTCTATACGGGCGCGGGGCATACAGTTTGGGAGGACCTAGCGCCGCTTCTTCCGCCAGCGCTGCTGCAGCGGCCAATGCTGCCGCTGCGGCGAGGGCTTCTGCTGCCAGTAGGGCTGGTGCTCGAGCTGGTGCTGGTGCTAGTGTTGGAGCCCGTGCTGGTGCAGGCGCTGGAGGTAATGGCGCTTTCGGCGGTGTGGGCAACGGGGAGATAAGTGTCGCTGGCACCATTGACGCATCAGGTTCTTCCTACGTCCAGGGCCGTATCCCGGTCATTGGCTCTGTGTCCTTCGACGGCTCAGTGCCCTCCTCTGGCGTCGTCTACCTCACGGGCAACTGCGGCTGCGCGCACCTGGCCTAAAATACTACTTTCATTGCTTATTGAATTAATAAAATGATAATAATTCATTTACGATGTTCTTTATTCTAAACTGATCAAGTATTGTGTTGCACTGCCGTTTACATGTAAGACAAGCCGGTAATAAGGCTAATTTTACTCTTTCCTTCGAACACTGTCTAGAACTATTCTTATTATTCTGTCATATTGCTATTCGATTTAACGGATGAATAATTATATTTTTTAAATATTTAACCAATCCAAAGGTTAATAAGTAAGTAATAAGACGCAGAAGCAAGATCTCATTATTGGATACCTACGCGATTCCATCTGAATGATTCCTCTTGGGCATATTGCATTGCTATGCAGATGATATTTTTGAGGGATATTTTGAACACGCTGAGCGACTGTTAATCGAGGAGAGACGGCAATCTTGTTTTAAGATCTTCCTTGGCTCTATTAAGATATTGAAAGAAAATGAACAGGTAAGTGTGGATGGATATATAAAGAGAGGGGCACCAAAGGAGCACGTATAGACTATGTGAGAGATCAAAGGCCGTGGAAGAAAACATAATACGCCGACCACAAAAAAAATTGGGCAGAGCAGGTTAATGATGACGAGAGAATCTTGATGATAAACTAAGCAGAGTGGTGGACCCCATAACCAAAAGGGGCACAGAGAACTTGGTTCAATCCAATGCCATGAAAACCCAAGTATGGACGTTTACGGCAAAAACGCTGCCATTCCTTTTCCTGCCTTCACTTCAGGGCACAACACTGGCGCCACAGAGCAATATCAGCTCGCTCGGTATAGAAGGTCGCTGCTACTTCAACCCGAAGAGTTACAATGAAAATGTGACAAGTAATAAATTTAAAATGACTCTGATTCTTATTGAGTTTTGTTTAAAAACGACAGATGTTCTGGGATTTTTAATGGTTTTAGTGATTAGCAGATTCAAATAAAAATCAGAAATGTTAGAAAAAGTGTAGTGGCAGATAAAAATATCCCAAGATGTGGCGGTTTTCGAAGCCTATGTCAATGTTTTTTTTTATTAAAATGAAAGTGGAGTTATATTTTTTGCTTTTGGCCACCGTTTGGCTTATCGTTGAATTTTGGACACGTTGTTGTAGGTATAGACATTTTAACATGAGTACGTTTCGGCATTTAAGTTTGTTAGCGTGCTTACCAAACAAGAGAAAATAGAATTCTACAGGTGTTTCTAAATAGAGTCAACAGCACAAAATAGTATCCTAAACTGTAACATATTTCTTCAATCGATTTTCGATATAATGCATTATCATTAGAGTTTATTATCCATTGAGGAAAGACAATTGGTAGTAAATTAGTGTGCTGTCATTGAATCGTAAGGGTTTTGTGGTGTGACTGCATTTCCAGCTGATGCGGTCTGTTGCCATTCATTTCTCGCCAAGCACTCCCTAGATGCATTAAGATGTGTGACACCCACATTTTAATGTGAAAATCAACAAAAAGAAGACAGAAAACTTAAGACATGGATGTATGGGCTAGATGCCTTTGCCGTTCCGTAATAGGGAAAATTTTAAAATATTTATCCGAAAATCCTAACTAGTCTGTGCCAACAACGTTCGTTTTCGACATAATTAGAATTTGTGGCCACCCTGCTGTCAAATCTTACTTAGTGAAAAATTATTTATGCAATAATAATTAAAATATTGTTTTCTGCAATAAAAAATGAGTCTTTCAAATTACTCTTAGTGTCAATTTATTTCACATTTTTTTTCACAAAAACAGAATACCTCAGCTTTGTCAAATTATGCCTACACAATACATAATAAATAAAAACAAGAAACAGATGGAGGATTGAGGGCCCAAACATTATCAAGGTCATTTCTATAAAACCAGGAGGAGTTGGAGCAAGCTCTCGGTTCCACAAAATTTCACATTTTTTAACTAACGCATTGGATAAGCAGACAATATCTGAAAGTAAACCAATTTTGTTTATTTTTGGTAACAAATTTTTGCAAGCGTGAGGATTGAGGGCCCACTTTGAATTGCGGTATACCAAATACTAATAGCGTTATGCGCTGATATCTTTAACTTCACATTTTTTTTAACGTAGCGTTAGATTTTGATATAAAAAGTTTTTCTGTAGAGTGTTTAGTTTACTAGTTACAGGTGGGCCCTCAATCCTCACATAGAGGATTGAGGGCCCAACCTTTCAGCCTATAACTCGCCTTTCAAAGGTTTCACAAAGTCGTTTCAGGATTTCACATTTCTTTTAGAACGCACACTAAATCATAGGTACATTTTTAAGAGAATATGACAAAGTGGCCCTCAATCTTCACACACACCCACTCCTCCGCCTACGCTCAGCAGTTATCAGACTGCACCTGGGGGACTTCGGGCGCGGTTGTGGCCCTGAAAAGGGCCGTCCGGAACGGATAGTTCCGGACGGACGGTGGTGGAAAAAAAAACAACTCGATGATGGCATGTGACTTTGAATGCCAAGGGGACACACTTGACATCAAAAGCCACACACCCGCCGAGAAAGTGTGCGAACGTATAATGTGTACGTACAGTAATGCGGGATATTATTGTATGTACGTACACATTATAATAATTGAAAAAAGACACAATAACATTTACTTATTATGTAGGTATAAATATTTATTGACGCCGTCGTAGTGGAGTGGTCGGTAACGCTGCCTACACATCAAGCGGTCCGGGTTCGAGTCCTGGTAGGAGCAAATGTTAGTGTGATGAACACGAACATTTGTTCACGAATCGTGGCTGTTTATGTATTTATTTAAGATTATTTATAAAAATATCCATACTATCATGTATGTTGAAAGAAATGTTTTTCTAATAGTTTGTATGTGATGCTTCCTAAAATTTATAATCATTTACCTGACAATCTTAAAGAGCTAGACGTTAAAAATTTTAAGCAGAATCTGACGTCAATATTAATTAAAAAAATGTTACTATACGATAGATGAATTCTTTACTGACAAAATAATATTTAATTAGAAAAGACAGAGTGACTTTTATTATTCTAATTTAATTTATTAATCTTTCTAATTATTTATTTAAATTTAATTAATAATTTGACATATTTATAATATTATTGTCTTTTATTATTACTATTGTGCGCCGATTTGGCAGGTTGTAGCGTGCTGTTTTATTGGAATTAAGACCTTTTGTATAACCTATGACCAGCCCCGGATCTTCAATTTTTTTTAGGTGGGGCAAAAACTGAAAAATGCCGCCTCCGCCCCCTTATATTTATTTTTAACCGACTTCCAACAAGGAGGAGGTTCCGTATTCGTCTGTATGTATTTTTTTATGTATATGTATGTACACCGATATCTCCGTCATTTGTGGACCGATTTTCAAAATTCTTTTTTTTATTCGATAGTGTATACTCCTGAGGTGGTCCCATTGTCACCAAGTCATGATCTGATGATGGAAAGCTAGGGAAATCGAGGGCAACCCTAGGAAAAATACGGAAAGGGAGGATTATTGATATTTTTTATAAAGCTATTCTAGTATAATTGCGTCTGGTAATCATCTCATGTTCATGAGCTAATGATGGATGGTAAAACTAATTAACTGTTAGGAGTTGGTTGATGATTCTTGAAATATTTACGATAATTCTAAAGACCGATAGTTCTATTCTTTCAGGTTATTCGGGTGAGCTGATGATGAAACGATAAACTCCTCAATGATTAGGAGTTGGATGATAATTCTTTAAATATTAAAGGTACCTAAAGAGCGATAGTTGTATTCTTTCAGGTTCTTCAGGTGAGCTGATGATGGAAGGCAAAACTCCTTAACGGTTAGTAGTTGGATGATAATTCTTTAAATATTACAGGCACATAAAAACCGATAGTTGTATTTTTTCAAGATAATCAGGTGAGTCGAAGATGGAGGGAATAACTCCTTAACTGTTAGGAGTTGGTTGATGATTATTTAAGTGTTAAAGGTACCTAAAGGACTATAGTTGTTTCAGGTTATTCAGGTGAGCTGATGATGGAAGGAAATACTCCTTAATTACCATTTGAATAACATTTTTTTAAATAATTAAGGTACCTAAAGAGCGATAGTTGTATTCTTTCAGGTTATTCAGGTGACCTGATGATGGAAGGAAAAACTCCTTAATGGTTAGGACTTGGATGATAACTATTTAAATATTAAAGTTACTCCTATAGGCCGATACATACATACGATTACGCTTGTAATCTCATGACGGATTGAGCAGAGTCTTATGTAACATTTTGTCACACATAAATCTACCTCTGACAGTATGGACCATGCAGTGCCTCCAAGTAGTGACAGGTTGCCAGCCTGTCGCCTACATAAAAAGGGCACGAAACCCATAAAGTAACCCCAGACTGGCAAAGAACTTCTAATGTTAAGTGATTTCCCCTTAATATTGTAAGTGTCTACAGGCGACGGAACCACTTAACACCGCGTGGGCCACAAGTTTGTTTGCCATCTCGTAATAAATATAAAAAAAATCAATTATTGACACTAAAAATAGAAAAATAAACAATTTTTAAAAAAAGTCAAACCGATTTCAAAAAGTATAAAAATAACATATTATTAAAATGTGTGCTAGGTACCTGCTGTACTGTTTGAACTCGGTGCCAAGCCCACTAAGTATTCTATAGATCCGCCTGCCACATCATATTTATTGATCAAACCATCCCGCGATTGCGACTGAACGCGCCAGCTTGGGTGATGAGGCTCGTTGCGCTGAACTATTGGCATGGCTTGGCACCGACTTCAAACAGTACAGGAGGTAACTAGCACACATTTTAATTATGTTATTTTTATACTTTTTTAAGTCGGATTGACTTTTTTTAAAAAGTTGTTTATTACGTTTATCATCTATATAATTTCAGCTATCAGATGTCCACTAATTGATTGACATTTGGACATAGCCTACATAGGCGGTATATTTACTAGGTGGTAGACCCCGTTTATTGCCCGTGTTACTACCATTCTTACTACCAGTAGTAGATAATACCGGCATATGTAGGGTCGTCTGGGTCAATTCTTATTTCTGCCGTCAAGCAATTCGCTGTGTTTCGGATTGAAGGGAAAGGTAGCAAGTGTAATTACTAGGCATGGAGGGCATATCATTTTAGTCCCCAGGAAGGATGGCAAACGCACTTGCGGTGTTAAGTGATTTACACTTAATATTGCGACCACTTAACATCTGCCGCAAGCTTGTTTGCCGTCAACATAAAAAAAAATAGGCCTTCCGGAAATAATGCATCCATCGCTGTTTTTTCTGCACGAAAAAAAGAAAACAGGAACTTTTATAGTTTGAAATAGTAACGTGGCGCTTCAAATGCGTGCTGCCGCGATCTGCGATTCCTGCGGACGAGCGGGTGCGTATTTTGATCTATGCATACGCGCCTCGCTCGCAACTAATACCTAATGTTCGTGCAGCACGTCTCACTCCGCGCTCTGGATATCGGTCGAGTTGATATGGCCATGAAATTTCTGCACTTATACTATACTATTATTTATTCTGTGGCCAAAGTTAAGTAAATGATGAGTTGTCCATTCGTCTGTAAAGTGTGAATTTGGCCGCCCTCTGAACTTGCCGCCCGGGGCATGGGCCCCGGCTTGCCCCCCCCTAGATCCGGCACTGCCTATGACTAATGCAATAAATGGATTTGATTTGATTTAAAGTCCGTTATCTAAGTATCCATAACAACTCTAAACTCACTGACAGTTGGTTTCACAATTGCGTAGCAAACAGCGAATGGACCGGCAAAATACTTGGATTCAGACACAGGATGATTTAAAGTTTTTGTGACGCAAGCACGCTTATTAGGACGAGAATTGGGCGAAAGGAAATTAAATAGGGGAACGCAAGTAATCTGGACGTTGAGGACTGTGAAGGATTTTGTAAAGTAGAGATAGGGCTCAGATCATATATACATAATGTGGCTCCCTATCCGTTGAATTTCGGAAACATGGTCAAATTTCTACAAAACGAAAATAAAACGAATTGCCGGCCTTCCAGCTTGTTAAGTAGGTCCTCTGTTGCATCTAAATAACAGACATCGGCATAGTGGAGAATGGGGAGCAGAGCGGTTTGAGCTAGCTTAACTTTAGTTTTGAAGGAAATATTGAAGCCGCTTGACAGAATTATAACAGAAGTGCATACGACGACTTATTTCATTTATATGTGAAGTGCATTACAGATTACAATCAATAATCAGGCCTAGGTCTTTGGTTTTTTCAGTAAACGGTATAACAATAAAATTTCATTGGTAACATTCAACGAGGCTGTCACTGTGCTGTGATGGGGACGAAATCCGGATTGGTAAGGAGTAGCAAGGTTGTTTTTGTCATCCTTTTTTTAATCTACCGATGGTTTCCAAATCTCCAAATGGTTTCGTAATTATCATAAAGTTGTGTTTTTTTTAATGTTGTTAAAATGGGGAAATAGGGTGACAAAGTCTAAAAATCAACATGGATATTTTGTCTTCATAATTAAAGATAAACCATGTACCATGAAACTTTGAATTTACGCACTTGATAAGAAATAAATATTTTTTAATACATTTTTATAAATAATATTTTTATAAATAATAACACGTCGAGCGAATTTATAAAGAGTTACAGCAATTTTTGTGCGACTGGGGTCTATTAAACCTCACGTAATGCATGGAGGGTTTCCGATAACACAATCGCTAATTTAAAAATTCTGATTTTTATTATTTATGAAATTTATGTTATCTACGTTTCACATTTATTTCAAAATAACAAGAAATTAACATTTTATTCTATTGCAAATCGTGTTTTTTTTAACTTTAATTTGTTGCCATGTTAGAATATTTTTTTCATTGAGTTATTTATAATCAGGTTTCTGTCTTTTGAGTTCAGTATGTGATATATTCAATTTTAATGTGTTTGGATTGCAGAATCCTTCATATAGAGATAAGAAAAATCCTGACGTTCATAACTCCTAATTTGTAAGGTCCTCAACTTAATCAAAATCGGATCATAAGTTTGGGAACTTATTATGCCACAGACAGACACACAGATACCTACACGATACGATTAAATATTGCGTCATGCCTGTGAACAGGTGTGCCACCAATGAGACCTGGTCATCTCATGTTTACTTGAACTTTGTATTTTTATTTGATGTTGTTGTAGATAATGTAGTTATTTATTCTTAGATGGATAATTGTATGTCACATGCAATTAATAGGATAATTTTGTTTGTATTACGATATTGTGTAAATAAATAATGTATTAGGTATTGGATTTATTTTTTGGTATGCCACACAATGTATTCTTCTAAGTATTAACCAGAGAATTATACATGTATGCTTAGCACTTAACTTGAAAGGAATCTAACATTAACACAAAATGGTGGTGGGTATGAAAGGATTCGGAATAATAATAGGAATCCTTCGCTTCGCTCGTGGTTCAAAGTAGCGCCCTCGCCATAAAAATACTATTTTGCTCCTTTGTTAGACAATCTACTATTATACTACACCTGATCGGAACAGTATCTATTATTCCCTCAAATTGAAAAGAGAAAGTTGATCTTTTCTTCGGCCTAAATATGCAGGAGGAAAAGTTGTATGAAATTCCATTTCTAACGTTTTTAGCGGGAGGAAAAGTTGTATGAAAATCTATTTCTAACGCGGCGTCTGCCGCAGCGCACGTGGCGGCGGTGCGCGGCAGGGACGCGCTCCGCGACAACTATGTATAGTCTAAGAGGTCACGGGATTTTTCATAACGATCATGGAAACGGTTAGATTTACTTTTATAGTTTGTAGAGTAGTCCCCTAATGTGAATTATGTCGGTCTGGCTGCTCTCAGTGGTTGCAACTTCGAGTTATATAGCTTACAAGAGGCTTCATCGTTGCGAAAAAAAAACGATAACAGAAATGGTCAGTTTTAGTACCTATTCGAAGAATAACGTCTCCGCAGATGAAAAACGTTGGTCTGGCGGCTCTCAGTGGTTGCGTTTCAGAGTTATGATGCGCGAAAGTCAGTGCATTGTTGCGAAAAAAAAAGGATAACAGAAATGGTCAGTTTTAGTACCTATTCGAAGAATGGGGTCTCCACAGGTGAAAAAAGTTGGTCTGGCTGTTCTCAGTGGTTGCTTTTAAGAGAAAAAAAAATAACAGTAATCAGCAAAATAAACAATTAAATCGAACAAATCCAAATTTTATTAATTAAACTTTTATAATTTTATCATCTTTGGGTAAATGCTAAGGCCTGAAGAGTTAAATATTTACTTATTTCCAATATTCTTTTAATTTTTTTTTGAGCTTTTTCATTAGTCGCATTAAAATCACAAAATAAAGTTTTGAATTCAGTTTTTTTATAAATATTTAGCTTTCAATTTAATATAATAAAGTGCATAAAGTATCAAAAATGATACTTGTTTTATTTTCATTTAAGAATTCATACTAATTGACTGATTCAATAAAACTCACATACATAAAATTCCTTTACCTTTTAGCTGTCTAAAAAAATGCAAATTACTCTCGAAATTGTACTTTATATCCGGTCATGTAATCTAAATCTATTGATAAATATACTTAGAAAATTGAAAATGACGAAGGTATGTGTATATAATTGCTGATAATGCAATATTTTTTATTGATATTTGTATTGGTTGTAACATTTTTATCATGCTCTTGCTGGTGTCAAAAATGATACTCCATGCAGTTAGGCTATCTTGGTGATTGAGATTATTCTTTACGATATTTTCTATGAATTTGTAAGCTTTTGCTTCAAATTTTCAACATAATAACTACAAAAATAATATATGGAAACGATATACCTAGACGATTTGCAGCAGCCAGAAGGCAGCAATTACTCGGAAGATGATGCGGTATCAGATGACGTATATTAACTTTAGTTATGAGAAAATTAGTGTACCTACTATCTACAGTACACTTTGGAAAATCATGACTATTCATGACCATGATTTGGATCCCCCTGATACTCATTTAGTAAATAAAGGTGAAAATGTTTCAGACAGTGGCACAAATTGTGTTATTTTTCAAATCATTATATGCTCAAAACTTAGGTGGAAAAAGCAGTCAATGTTGTTTTCTGAAGACCAGATTCTATTCAAAGGTTCTACCACTTTTCCGGATGACATTAGAGCTTTAACAACTCCTTATCAGTTATTTTCATGTTTTTCTCCCCGGATTTACTGTATAGACTGGACTAGAACTTCATATCTGTAGGATCCGTGACAGGTATGAAAAAGCTGAGAAATGGAAGAGGGCCATTCCATGCCCAAAAGTCGTAAGGGAAACATCGCCCACGGGTGGAGTTTACTTTATAGACTTGTGAAGATACAGGAATCCTTTGAAGTCCAAAAATAGTATGGCCATTTTCTTCCACCATGTAGATTTGTCAGTCATCAATGCATGGGTTTTGTATAGGTCACTATGTACCAGGAAACAAGTAAACCCCAAGCAGATCCTAAATTGGCAAACTTTAGATCGAACTTGCAGATACCCTGTGCAAATACTCATACCCCTTCGATCAGAGGGCGACCTAGCCAAAGTCACTCAATGGAACAGCCGCTTTTTAAAAAAAGGAATGTCTAGTGATAAAATAACTGTAAGGTTTGATAAAAAAAAATATGAATATGATGATATGAAAATTATTATACATATGTTTATATAAAAAACATAAGGACACGAACTCTTGAGATTTATGATTTAGATACGTAAAATGCCATTAATAAGAAACAAATACATGCAAACTTTGCGTTTCCTAACGATTTTTATCTATAAACCCGTAAATGGTATAAGACTTACCGCTGACATCACCAGAAATATTGTCATTTTCTGACTCCGTCACAGTAACATCAGATACTTTATCAGGTGGTCGGTTCCCTGCATAGGAGAGAAGAACACATTTGCCGTCTTCTTCTTTCTGTCCATGTTAAATTGGCAATGGATAGCTTGGAGGATTTTTAGTTAAATTTATCTAGATATTTGATACATATTTGAGCTAAGTTGCGATGCTCTGTTGACAAATGAAACCAAATGCAAAATTGAACAATTCTATCAAACTTTACAGTTATATTATTACATTATAGACTCCTCATCTACGTGCCTAAGTAGCGAAGAAGATTTCGAAGATTAAGAGATCTAAGTTAAATCTATCTAAGTTAATAAATAAATCTCAGTTAAAGTTATGATGAACCTGTGATTTTACCCAGTAATTAATTGATTATATTACAAGCCAATGCAAGCTAATACATAATTTTCGTATCATCATTACGCACTGCGCCACAGAAGCGTTGATGGCGTAGTGCGTAAGGGCGTTGTCTCCCACCCAGGAGGCACTGATTCGAACCGCCACGTACCAATGTATTTTCAAATTTTGAATTCATAATTATGTACGTTTAATCGACGCTTTTACGGTGAAGGAAAACATCGTGAGCAAACCTGCACACACCTATGAAGAAATTCTTAGGTTGTATGTAAAGTCGACCAACATTCACTTAGCCAGCGTGGTTGACTAAGGCCTAATGTTTACACCCCACATTAGGGGCAGTAGGTAGTCTCCTCAAATAAAAAGGAGGATGTAGAGAGGACAATAAATAAAAAAATGTGGGGTAAGTTCGAGCCCGTCGGTAGGGACATTATATGAGCTGTTGTAATAATTGCAAGCTAAGTATTTATAAAAAACATGATCATGATTTTCCAAAGTGCACTGTATCTGATCATCTTCGAGTACAGCTTGCAATTGTTGACGAGTAAGATAGTAGGTACACTAATTTTCTCATAACTAAAGTTAATATACGTCATCTGATACCGCATCATCTTCCGAGTAATTGCTGCCTTCTGACTGCGTAACCAAATCGTCTATATCGATTCCATATATTATTTTTGTAGTTATTATGTTGAAAAATTGAAGCAAAAGCTTACAAATTCATAGAAAATATCGTAAAGAATAATCTAACCAAGATAGCCTAACTGCATGGAGTATCATTTTTGACACCAGCAAGAGCATGATAAAAATGTTACAACCAATACAAATATCAATAAAAAATATTGCATTATCAGCAATTATATACACATACCTTCGTCATTTTCAATTTTCTAAGTATATTTATCAATAGATTTAGATTACATGACCGGATAAAAAGTACAATTTCGAGAGTAATTTGCATTTTTTTAGACAGCTAAAAGGTAAAGGAATTTTATGTATGTAAGTTTTATTGAATCAGTCAATTAGTATGAATTCTTAAATGAAAATAAAACAAGTATCATTTTTTATACTTTATGCACTTTATTATATTAAATTGAAAGCTAAATATTTATAAAAAAACTGAATTCAAAACTTTATTTTGTGATTTTAATGCGACTAATGAAAAAGCTCAAAAAAAATTAAAAGAATATTGGAAATAAGTAAATATTTAACTCTTCAGGCCTTAGCATTTACCCAAAGATGATAAAATTATAAAAGTTTAATTAATAAAATTTGGATTTGTTCGATTTAATTGTTTATTTTGCTGATTACTGTTATTTTTTTTTCTCTTAAAAGCAACCACTGAGAACAGCCAGACCAACTTTTTTCACCTGTGGAGACCCCATTCTTCGAATAGGTACTAAAACTGACCATTTCTGTTATCCTTTTTTTTTCGCAACAATGCACTGACTTTCGCGCATCATAACTCTGAAACGCAACCACTGAGAGCCGCCAGACCAACGTTTTTCATCTGCGGAGACGTTATTCTTCGAATAGGTACTAAAACTGACCATTTCTGTTATCGTTTTTTTTTCGCAACGATGAAGCCTCTTGTAAGCTATATAACTCGAAGTTGCAACCACTGAGAGCAGCCAGACCGACATAATTCACATTAGGGGACTACTCTACAAACTATAAAAGTAAATCTAACCGTTTCCATGATCGTTATGAAAAATCCCGTGACCTCTCAGTCTAGTACCGGCCATTGGTTGGCCGGTGTTTCGCAGAACATCTGCAACTAGCGTTGCATAATCATAATATCTTTATAATTTTATATAGATACTGCTTATTTCAATTTAACAAGTCTTTGAATGTTCCTCACAGGTGTAGTATAAAGCACTATGTAACACTTGGGAGTAAGTTCCATTCCCAATATCTGTCACGGTAATCTGTCACTTTCGTCCCGCGAACAATGTACTACGAGTATTTCATTTTCATTTTTCAATTTGTGTTCGTAATAATCACTCTTCATAATTTTATTTTTCATATTTTTTTTATTCTTACAATTTTTATTACTAATAACGGAGCTGATAACAGTTAGTGATCATAATTACTGTTACTACCTTGTTTCTTACAAAAACAGTGCACTCCGCCTGGTCTTAAAAAAAATAACCCTAACCTACCCATCACCCAGCCATATGTAGATGTATAAACACTAGACTCTCCCAAAAATGTATGATTAATGATATAATAAATTTCAATGATTATGTTTTATGAAGATAGGAAGAATGATTTGTTATGAAGAATGATCATTATGGTTTTAAATGGTATGAGAAATATTTTCGGACCTCCAATGATAGAAATTGAAAAGTTATGTAAGAAAATGCGCACCCCTTTAAACATAATATCCCACTTTTGAGTCGCGGTTGTAAAGAGGAAAGAAAATATTGTATTGGTAGATTATATATTTAATTCACTTGAAACATGGTGTCGTCGTGAGTTCAGATCTCCGTGAAGATGCCGATATTGTCAGAGCCACAGCCGCAGGTGGCGACGCCGGAGCCGTCGGTCGGCAGCGAGCCTTCGAACGCCACCGCGCTGAGGAACGGCAGCAAACCGGCCACTTCCAAGGTGCCATCGAGCGCGATCTCTGAGGAGACGGACAGGCCGCTCGGCCAGAGCGGAGAGGAAGACGTCACCAGCAGGGGCTCGCTGTACACGATGTTGTAGCCGGACAGGCCGGTGGATGACGCACCGGCTGAGGCGGCTGATGAAGCGGCGGCCCTCCATGCTGCCGAACCGCCGCTCGCCGCAGCAGCACTGGCCGCAGCGGCACTAGCTGCTGCCGCATTTCTGGCAGCGGCCGCACTTGCAGCGGCTGCACTCGACGCGGCTGAGCCCGCCGCACCCTTCCTCGCCGCAGCCGCACTGGCACTAGCAGCAGCACTCGCGGCGGCCGCGTTTCTCGCAGCAGCCGCGCTGGCAGCGCTGGACGTCGCACTAGAGCCACCTACTCCGTAGCCGAGGTGTGGCTCTAGCCGGAGCACGTGACCGACAGCGGCCTGCAATACATTCTACATCAGAATCCATATTTTTACAGTTACACAAACCTCAATAATTAATTATAGCAGCGACCGCTCTCATTTAGGAAGGTGCTTACCTGGACGAAGACTGCGCAAGCGCAGAGAAGAACGAACTTGGATGCCATTGTTGTGGTGTCCAACGTGGAATGTTGGTTCAATGTTTGACCTAGTTCTTATATGAAAGCTGTTATCAAGTTGAATGTGAAACAGTCGCGGTTTATCGTTTTTACGAAATGAAGAAAACAATTTCAAAATGCACTTCGTTCTTAACTAAGTAATTTGGGTAGATAGGACTATTGGCAAGTCCAGTGTCGACACATCTATAACCAGTTGTATATAAGCGGTGATTGATTTATATGGGCATATAGTATTCAGCGACCGTTGAACAAACTCAAAAGCTCCGAAATGACTTTCTACGGATTCCTGTTGCTCTGCATCCAGGCCTGCCTGATCCAGGTGAATACATTGACCTACTCATACTCATATTAAAAGGAACATTGCAATTAAACGATATTCGATAAATATTAAATGAAATGTGGGTATTAGTAAGTTTTCTTGTAGTATAAATTGTGGCTTTATGTGCAACGGAATGTTGCCTTAAGGTTGTAGCACACTTATATACATTACACTTATCAGCTTGGAAATGGCCTCTTTTTTGCTATGAACGCTACGGAACGGCGGCCACTAGCCGTACTAGCCGGTAGCCGTTTTACGATTGTATGTAGGCATATAAGTAAGTAAACATAAATTTTTGTTACAGTCTGCATTCGGTACGAGCTCACCCTTCGTTCCCGGAGTACCCGCACCGGAGTATTGGCGCTATCCCGGCTACCAATCAGACGCCGCCGCCGCTGCGGTCAACGAGATTGATCTGGACATCGACATTTTTGCCCTGAGTGCCGCCGACGCGGTAGCCCTCAATGGTCTATACGGGCGCGGGGCATACGGTTTGGGAGGAGCTAGCGCCGCTTCTTCCGCGAGCGCTGCTGCAGCGGCCAATGCTGCCGCCGCGGCGAGAGCTTCTGCTGCCGGTAGGGCTGGTGCTGGATCTGGTGCTGGTGCTAGTGCTGGAGCCCGTGCTGGTGCAGGCGCTGGTGGTAATGGCGCATTCGGCGGTGTGGGCAACGGCGAGATAAGTGTCGCTGGCACCATTGACGCATCAGGTTCCTCCTACGTCCAGGGCCGTATCCCGGTCATTGGCTCTGTGTCCTTCGACGGCTCGGTGCCCTCCTCTGGCGTCGTGTACCTCACGGGCAACTGCGGCTGCGCGCACCTGGCCTAAAATACTACTTTCATTGCTTATTGAATTAATAAAATGATAATAATTCATTTACGATGTTCTTTATTCTAAACTGATCAAGTATTGTGTTGCACTTCCGTTTACATGTAAGACAATGCGGTATAATGCTAATTTTACACTTTCGTTCGAACACTGTTAGAATTTGCTGCCATCTAGAACTATTCATATTATTCTGTTATATTGCTGTTCAATTTAACGGATTGATAATTATATTTTTTTAAATATTTAAGGTATTTAAAGATGGTTAATCTTAAGTAAGTAATAAGAAGCAGAAGCAAGATTTCATTATTGAATAACAACGCGATTCCATCTAAATGATTTCTCTTGGGAATAGTCATTGCTATGCAGACGATAGTTTTGGGGAATATTTTGAACACGCTGAGTGACTGGTAATCGTGGAGAGACGGCAATCTTGTTCTTATATCTTCCTTGGCTCCATAACGATATTGAAAGAAATTAAGGAGTGTAAATGTGGATGGATATATAAAGAGAGGGGGACCAAAGAAAGCATGTATAGACTATGTGAAAGATATTAAGGCAGAGAAGAGAAATTGAGGAATGTTGAGAGACGACTGATCGAGGGTAAACGGATGAAGAAAACATAATACGCCGAGCATAAAAAAAATTGGGTGCAGAGCAGGTGAATGATGACGGGAGAATGTTAATAATGAGTTAAACAGAGTGCTAAACGGGGTACAGAGAACTTGGTTCAATCCAATACGATGGAAACCCATGTATGGATGTTAACGGCAAAAATGTTTCCATTCCTTTTCCTGCCTTCACATCAGGGCACAACACTGGCGCCACAGAGCAACATCAGCTTGCTAGTTATAGAAGGTCGCTGCTACTTCAATGACAAGTAATAAATTTAAAATTACCCTGGACTACTCTAATCTTTTACAAAATTCTCAATACATACTTTCTTCAGCTACATAACGAGGCTCTGACCACTATCTATCTGTACACCGTTCATCGAGATGATTAGGTACATTGATCTGAAACATTATATGTTTAAATCCTTTATTCATCATCATCATCATCAACAGCTCATATAATGTCCCCACCGAGGGGCTCAAGCCTACCCCACATTAGGGGCGATTAGGCTTTAGTCAACCACGCTGGCCAAGTGCGGGTTGGTCGATTTCACACACAACCTAAGAATGTCTTCATAGGTGTGTGCAGGTTTCCTCACGATGTTTTCCTTCACCGTAAAAGCGTCGATTAAACGTACATATGAATTCAAAATTTGAAAACACATTGGTACGTGCGGGGTTCGAACCAGTGCCTCCCGGGTGGGAGACGACGCTCTTACGCACTACGCCACCGACGCTTTCCTTTATTGCACACACAAAATAACAATAATGTAAAACAGTAATACAGACATGTACACAGGTGAGCTTTTCTCTAACAGAGATCTCTTCCAGTCAACCCTAGCTTTAGTGAGACCATTAAAAGCGAGAATAATGTGTACATAATTAATGCGGGAACAATATAACAATTGAAAAAAGACACATTAATAATTGGTAGGTATAAATATTTTTACCATTACAATTATGTACACACATACAAATACATGAATTCATATATAACTAAACGAGACGACGAGTTTGAGAGATAGTGCTCTTTTAATTTATATTTGAAAGTAGTGATTGAAGGACTCTCTCTAATCTCCACTGGCAGTTTTTTTACACAATTGCACAGCAGTACTTGGATTTGGACACAGGATGAACTTAAGTATTTGTTACGCAAGTAGGTATCTACGCTTAGAACGAGAATTGGGCGGAAGGAAATTAATAATAATAATAATAATAATAATAATTCTTTATTTCAGGCAACAAAATGTGTAAAATATAAAACATTAGGCCCATATTACATATACCTTAAAGACTAACATACATATAAATATTATATCTAATTAACACTAGGCACTATCTTCTGCGTCTCATGGCGTAACGGCGCAGTGTCCGGTAGTCGTCCTCTAAAGCGCCGAAAGACAACACCTTTCGGCCAGAAATCTTCCTTGAGGAACGTCTGCAGTCGTTCTGTCGGTACGCTCACCACAAACGAGTTAAAGTTAACTCGGTGACGGGACTCCAAACGTTCAACCCTCAGGATGAAATTGGTCTTCACCCGTATGTAGTCCACAACATCTTTGGCCGTGCCAGAGTAGTGGACGCGGGACACGTAGAGCTGCGTCGTAGGTATTGCAGGACGCAGCAGGTATTGCGGTCCCGTCGGTGCCGTGCCACAGTGGTTCCGTCGGGTGGGTTTCTTCCTTCTTTCCACCTTAGTGAAACCCTCCTCATCATGCTGTTCCTTCCGTACAGCTGTGCAGGGGACATGACCGGTTTCCTCAATAATTTCGGGCCTAGACTCCATTTTCTTCACGGTCTTAGAAGAGGCAGCAGCGGCATAAGCACGTCGGGGTGTCGACGCAATTACGCGTGACGTCTCCACCGGGGTAGAGGGCGGCGCGGCGGGGAGGGTGACATCTTGCTCAATGGCAGCAGCTACCGGTGACGCATTTTGCTTCGCCGATTCAAAACTGCAGACGGAGCAATTTTGCGGCCCGCGACGAGTATTTACATTAGACGCCTCAGGTGACCTACATACTGAAGTAGCGTTGCGTAATGTCACTATTTCAGTACGTAACTCTCCTACGGTTTTTTCTGAAACCTCTAATCTGGATACTACTTCGGCCAAACTAGCTTTTAGGGATGTTATGTCTTTCAGCAGTCTGGTGACGTCCACGTGATCGAAGGTGACGGGAGGCAGCTTATGCCACACTCCTTCGCCACAAATGTGGGCACATCATCCGGGTCGGTCGTCTTCAGTACACTGATGATGTCCTGGAGACTCTTCTCACCCCCATCCCTTCGGCGGGAAGGCATCTGGTCAGCTTTTCCGAGCATTCGAAAGACGAGTGATTTTCCGCTCGAAATCTCCTCCTCCTTAAAATTGGATTTGCAGGATGCTCACCTCGTCCATAGTGTCGATGGCGTGTTGTATAAACGCCAACAGTTCGTTAGCTATGAGTTGTACGGAACCCATAGCGCCGATTTCGGGCAGCGGCATAGCCGCGCGAACGTGAATTAATAAATTCTTTGCAGTGTAATGAGGCGCGTGCTATTACAAACGTGCATCACACACGACTCCATCACAATTAAAACGGGAACGCAAGTTATCTGCATGTTGAGGATTGTGAAGGATTTTGTAAAGTCCGGATAGGGTGTGCACATTTCTGCGTAGTCGGATAGGGAGCCACATAACATTTTGTGTGTAACCTAACGTTACCTGAAGTTCTGCTCGACCCCTTTTTGGTTTATGACCGTGATTATTGTATGTATGTATTAAATATTGAATAGAATGTGGATATTATAATATTTGTTGAAGTATAAATTGTGGCTTTATGTGCAACGGAGTCTTTTTGTAATATGAACCCGGCGGTTTCAATCTGATAAGTGTGCTAAGACCTTAAAGTTTTGGTGAACCTCTCCTGGAACTGGAGCGTGATTGCATGTATGTAAGTAAGCATATATAAATTTTAATATTTAAATGTTTCGTTACAGTCTGCATTCGGTACGAGCTCACCCTTCGTTCCTGGAGTACCCGCACCGGAATATTGGCGCTATCCCGGCTACCAATCAGACGCCGCCGCCGCTGCGGTCAACGAGATTGATCTGGACATCGACATTTTTGCCCTGAGTGCCGCCGACGCGGAAGCCCTCAGCGGTCTATACGGGCGCGGGGCATACGGTTTGGGAGGAGCTAGCGCCGCTTCTTCCGCCAGCGCTGCTGCAGCGGCCAATGCTGCCGCTGCGGCAAGAGCTTCTGCTGCCAGTAGGGCTGGTGCTGGAGCTGGTGCTGGTGCTAGTGCTGGAGCCCGTGCTGGTGCAGGCGCTGGTGGTAATGGCGCATTCGGCGGTGTGGGCAACGGGGAGATAAGTGTCGCTGGCACCATTGACGCATCAGGTTCTTCCTACGTCCAGGGCCGTATCCCGGTCATTGGCTCTGTGTCCTTCGACGGCTCGGTGCCCTCCTCTGGCGTCGTGTACCTCACGGGCAACTGCGGCTGCGCGCACCTGGCCTAAACAACTGCTTTCAATGCTTATTGAATGAATAAAAGTTTATCATCATTTCATTTATAAGTAATGTTTTTTATTCTAAATTGATCAAGTATTGTGTTACACCCACGTGCTACATAATAATTGATGCGTCTACTTAAACCAGAGATTATCAAACTTATTTCTTTTACCGCCCCCTTTGAAAATAAATAATTTTTCAGCGCCCCCTAGTTTTTATACACTCCTAAAACTTAAAAACCACCATTTCATTACTTTAATTAATTTAGTTATAGTGTTATATTATTCAGTCCTGATGTTTAAATTCTAAATTAGACATTTTTACCAGTGAGAACAATTAAAACGCAACTTTATAATATTAAGAATATATTTAAAAATCAAATTAAAAGAAACAATGTAGATAGGTAATCAATTTTAATTTTATAACGAATCTAATGAGATGGATGAATTTGATGATTTTTAACAAGTTTGTTGATATCAGGTTCGATTTTACTCAAAAACAGTCTTAAGTCGCCGCGTTCGGTAACATGCAAACGATTTCTCTTTTTAGTAAGCAGCGTTGTCACAGCGCTAAATCCACGTTCACACAAATATGACGATGGGAATGCTATTAAAAATCGTTGAACGATCGACCACAATCCAGGATATAACTGCGAGATTGATTTTTGTAGCCAAAATTCGTGGTAACCACTTTTGAATTTGATTTTTAATTCATCATTCGTTGTCAGTTCTATAAGTTCTTCTTCCAGTTGGGGTGATATACCTATGTTGACATTTGAAAAAGGATCTAACACCCAGTCTGGTATTTCCAATTTCAAAATATCCTGGAATCTTTCAATGAAATCGCTGTGAAGATTTTCCAAATGTTGGCAGTAGACAAGCAAGTCGTCGCTGTTGCAGGATACTGATAAATTGGGAAAATTATGGAACTCACGTCTGCCGATATTCTTCTTGTGTAAGAGCAACTTGGCTACGAAAGCAGCGACGACATTTTTTGTTTTTATTAAGTTCAAGTCATCGCCTTGAAGTTGGAGATTCATATCATTAAGCAATTTATAAAGGTCTGTCAGGTATGCGATATCATTCTTTGATGTGATGAGTTTGTCGCGCAATTCTGTGTCTTTGTTTTCCAAAAACTCAATGACAGAGTCAAACAGATTGTAAAATCGAGTCAGACAATTTCCTTTTGATAGCCAACGCACTTCTGTGTGAAAAATCAATCTGTTGAAATCTTCATCATTAGCAACACAAAGCTGATTAAATAATCTGTCATTTAAAGAATTGTTTCGGATTTTATTGACTGCTCTGATGACATATTGCAATGATTGAAACAGTCGTTCACTTAAATTTCTAGCAACTAAATGTTGTCGATGTATAACGCAATGTACAGCAAGCACATCTGGAATTTCGTTTTTTAAGTACGCTATGAAACCTTTTTGACTCCCCGTCATAGCTGGAGCACCATCTGTAGCAGCTGATATAATATTCTTCAAGGGAATTCCTTTTTCATCACAAAACTTTTCCAGTGTTTTAAATATGGTTTCTCCTTTTGTGTCTGTCTCTAAATTTCTAGCAAATAATAGTTCTTGACATATTTTTTCATCTTTAATAAACCTCACGTAAGACAGCAACAAAGCTTCATTAGTTGGTAAAGTGGACTCATCCAACTGAATTGAAAATTGACTAGTCTTCAGATGATTGCACAATGACTCTTCAATGTTATCAGCCATTTCATCAATTCGTCTTTGCACAGAACTATTGCTCAAAGGAATTTTTCGAATTATATCTGCAGCAGGTTTATGAAGCACAGTAGTTATAACTTCTTTTATTGCCGGCAAAATTAACGTTTCTCCTATGGTGTGTGGTTTACCTGTTTGAGCAATTAACAAAGAGATATTGTATGAAGCTCGAAGTCCGTCATCGTCTTGCTTAGTAGCCACCGAAAAAAGTTTCGATACACTTGGCTGAGCATTATGCTTCTTTTCCAGGTCTTGAAAATAGGCTACATTTTTGTCCTTCTTATCTGGATGCATTTTATTCAAATGATCTTGAAGTCTTGAAGGCTTCATCGCTTCGTTTGAAAATGTTTTTGAACAAAGAAGGCACATAGGCAAAGATGAATTTGTCGGATTTTCTATGAATCCATATTTAATATATTCTGCACTGTATTGCCGTTTCTTCTTTTTTGCTTCCGACATGACTTTGTTTTTACAAATATGTAAATAAAGTGTTGACCTTTTTAGGAAGTGTAGGTTGAAGATTACCACAGTCTTTCTTTATTGCGATCCACTCGGAGCTCCGTGCACTCGACGAGGTACTCTGTTTCAGAAGATCGATTAAAGATTGCGCACGAAACTACTAATGAAAATTTAAGAGATATTCCGAGCTTTTATATAGGATTTAAATACGGCACGCACCGACAGGAATAAAACAAACGCGCACAAACTCGTTTATCTCTTTCCACGCTTAATAGTACTGAGCAAGTTAGGACAAGTATCGATGCACCAGACGATTACTACCGGATTGCACCAATAGCGTTATTTAACAAAAACTTGTTACAACTTGATTGCGTACGGCATACGGGCTATTCTACGAAATCTATAATAAATATTTTTTAGTTTTTATACCATCATACAAGGCAAATATATAAACTAATTATTTGATATTGAGTAGTAGGTAGGTTTTAATTTTAGTGAATTATAAAGTAAATGAAATTACAAATTAATCATCTGATAACCCTAAACCACGCCTGATATTGAGTAATAGGTAGGTTTTAAGTTTAGTGAAATTTAAAATGTTAAGTAAATAAAATTACAAATCCACCATCGCCCCCCTGAACCACGCCAACGCCCCCCTTTTTTTTCTGGGTCCCTTAACGCCCCCCTCTAGGCCTCCAACGCCCACAGGGGGGCGTTATCGCCCACTTTGAGAAAGACTGACTTAAACGGTAGGTAGTCCGTTTATGCCACGGAGTAATATAGCCTCTGGTTTAAGCAGACTTTTAGATAGATATAGACAAATGACGGGCTCAGCTTCCTTTGGGAACGGTAGAATTTTGTATAGGATATCATCAAAATCTTATGATTAGTAAAAGAGTAGATAGATAAGTTATTGAAAACGAGCATAAGGCTAATTTTACTATTTTGTTCGAACACTGTTAGAACTTACTGCCATCAAGAACTACTTATAAATATTATTCTGTTCATATTGCTCTGATATTCAATTAATTGTAAATCATATAGGTATTTTTAAAACTAGGTACCTATTTGAAATATTTAAACTATTCCAAGCTGGTGAATCCGTTAATATACCATATAGGTAAGTACTCGTAAGTCAATAATTCAAAAATAAAAACTGCCGCCAGTAAAATCAACGTCTCATTATTGAATACGTGTTCCCATTTAAATGTCTCCTCTTTGGAATATTCATTGTTATGCAGACGACATTTTGGAAGGATTTAGGATACGCAGCAGCTAGACGTGCGGGAATCGAGGAGAAACAGGACAATTTTGATTAAAAATCTTTCTTGCATCCATAAACAGAATAATTCGTTTGAAAGACAGTGATTTGAATTAATTTGGATGGATATAGAAAGAGAGGAGGACCGAAGAAAATATGAATAGAAGGTGTGGATGTTTTCTTATGATCTGTGGGCAGGTACAAGCTCGCCTCTTTTTTGTTGACGGGGAGGTCAAATGCATTTACGCATCGTCCCTGCGGGGTGGTACGTGGGACTCGAGGTAAAGGACCTCCCTCTATTCTATGCCCACTAAACATCCTCCCCGGTCTGACCTTCAGTGCGCTATTACGGGACGGCTCGGGATCTACGCACGTGACCGCAACTATACCGTCCCAACGCTGCCCGTCTACGTAGTCCTTGCAACAATTGGTGGACAGCAGCCACTCCTCCACCGACAGCTGCTCAACCTGGCGCGTTCTCCGGACGAGGACACCGGGAGCACCCAGCGGACCGCACCCGGGGGACTCGACGATGGCATGTGACTTCGAATGCCAAGGGGACACACTTGACATCAAATGCCACACACCCGGCGAGAAAGTTTCTCCACCACGTTACCACGGTCCGCCACGAGGAGGCTTCCGGACGTGGACCCCAGGTACAAGCTCGCCTTCGCCTAGAAGATGCTTGTTCACTCTGGCCTTGAAGATGTCCAGATTATAATGGTCCTGAAAAACAGACGCCGGCAAAGAGTTCCACTCCTTAGCTGGTCACATAATAAAAGCAGAAGCAAATCGCTTCGTGCGAATCGGAGGAATATTAACAATACAAGGGTGGAAGCCCTCGCCGCGCCTGATCGAAGGGAAAGGTGATCAAATTATGAAAAACTTCCGCACACAAATGTAACCGATAATATACCGAGAGGCAAGACATACGTCTCCGGTGGTCAAGGCTTTTGAGATTAGCCTCAACGAGAGCGTCATTACTAATGAGTCTCTTCGCACGGTGCTCCACCGTGTCCAGTGTATCTAACTGATATCGAATAGATCCATCCCAAAGGGGACAAGAGTACTCCAATTAGGAGCGAACTTGGGCTTGAT
Source organism: Elophila nymphaeata (assembly GCA_955850985.1). Taxonomy (NCBI): domain Eukaryota; kingdom Metazoa; phylum Arthropoda; class Insecta; order Lepidoptera; family Crambidae; genus Elophila; species Elophila nymphaeata. Next base: position 25,134,808 of record OY039066.1, read on the forward strand.
GAAGGCGTAATTAACTGCTCAGATGTAAAATATCGCCTGACCTTAGAAAGTATTCCAATTTTTTGGCAATGGTTTAGCGATGGACTCGATTTATATAGCTTCCCAATTTGAGGTTGTCAGAGATTTCCAGACTAAAAAAATCGAGATGGTCACTAATCGGCACGGAGAGATTTCAAAAAGTCCGAGTCAGATGGAATGGTCTCGTTTCGCCAAGAAAAGACAATCCTGTTTTTTTTTGAGGGATTGAATCCAACCAAGTTGGCTTCACCCCATAAGGAAACAGTTTCCAGGATTGCATTCACTACCTACACCATCGCCTCCCTCGATAATCGGACATCTGCACCAGACTTCGCGTCAAACAAATACCTACATTAATCCGAGACTGTACTGTCGTCTGCGTACTTGAAGATACCGGGAGCTAAGAGCGAAATGTATGAAAGATGATGTCAGAGAAGTTGAGGTGACGGCTGATCGAGGAGGGTCGAAGAAAAGAAAATTTTACAATGACCACAAATAAAATTAGGAGCATGACATGCTATGATGGCTCGCTCTAATCGGTCACTTCTTACAATATCCTCCCCAATCTTACTTACGACTATATTTCATCAAGCAGTTTCTTTATTTTTGTAACCGACTTCTTATAATCATAAATTGTAATTAACATAAATTAACGAAGTTTGTTTTTTTATTGTATCAAATAAAAATTTGTGCAAGCAGTAATTATAAAATTTGATGTTTAGTTAATTATAAGGACAAACAAAATATTTACATAAGCACATATTTTTATCAAATTGCAATGATTTTACACATTAAACATAAAAAGTGACTGTATATCGTATCGTGTAGTGTATAATTAATCAAATTCTCATTATTCAATTCATTAATTTTATTGTGCATTCAACTCGCCTTGCATTCACCATGACGATTGACAAATCACAACTCCAATCCTTGAGTATTTGTGGTCTGAATCTAGAAAATGCATGTTTTTTTCACATTGACTATGAGAAAAACGTACATACGAGTAGATATGTGACAGGTTCACGTGTCGGTAAACCATCCACTTTGTTTATTATTGCACCTAATAACAAAACGAAAAATGTCATATATCACAAGGTGCTTCACTGAAGGAATCAACTTAAGTGTAGGTAACCCAAGCAACAAAATACATAGCTTCATTAAAGCAAATGGCTTGCTGACACGCGCGCCATTTAAATAATTGATTTCATTGAATTTTTATTTTCTTTAAATAATTATCCTAATGACTAATTGAACAAAATATTTTTTTTTATTCATTATTATTATTAATTTTAGCTAAAAGGTATAGTTAAAGTTTGCCGGGTCGGCTAGTTTAGAATGAAAAAGATTGTAATGAAATAATGATAAACTTTTATTCATTCAATAAGCATTGAAAGCAGTGGTTTAGGCCAGGTGCGCGCAGCCGCAGTTGCCTGTAAGGTAGACGACGCCAGAGGAGGGCACCGAGCCGTCGAAGGACACAGAGCCAATGACCGGGATACGGCCCTGGACGTAGGAGGAACCTGATGCGTCAATGGTGCCAGCGACACTTATCTCCCCGTTGCCCACACCGCCGAATGCGCCATTACCTCCAGCGCCAGCACCAGCACGGGCTCCAGCACTAGCACCAGCACCAGCCCTACTGGCAGCAGAAGCCCTCGCCGCAGCGGCAGCATTGGCCGCTGCAGCAGCGCTGGCGGAAGAAGCGGCGCTAGCTCCACCCAAGCCATATGCCCCGCGCCCGTATAGACCGCTGAGGGCTTCCGCGTCGGCGGCACTCAGGGCAAAAATGTCGATGTCCACATCAATATCGTTGACCGCAGCGGCGGCGGCGTCTGATTGGTAGCCGGGATAGCGCCAATATTCCGGTGCGGGTACTCCGGGAACGAAGGGTGGGCTCGTACCGAATGCAGACTGTAACGAAAAATTTATATATAAGTACTTTCTCTAAATAGCTAGATACAATCGTACAACGGCTACGAAATGGCAACGGTCTGTAACCATTTCGTGGCCGCAGATTCGTAGCGTTCATGACAAAAAGGAGGCCATTACCAAGCTGGTAAGTGTGATACAAGCAACATTCCGTTGCACATAAAGCCACAATTTCGACTACAGCAAAAAATAATAATATCTACATTCTATTTAACATTTATCGAATATCGTGTAACTGTAATGTTCCTTTTAATATAAGTATGAGTAAATGTATTCACCTGGATCAGGCAGGCCTGGATGCAGAGCAACAGGAATCCGTAGGAAGTCATTTCGGAGCTTTTGAGTTTGTTCAACGGTCGCTGAATACTATATATGTCCATACAAATCAATCACCGCTTATATACAACTGCTTATGGATGTGTCGACACTGGACTTGCCAATATTCCTATCTTAACCCATTTACGAACGTGAGTATAACCTGATTACCCAACTTAGTTGTGAACAAAGTGCATTTTGAAATTGTTTTCTTCCTTTCGTAAAAACGATAAACCGCGACTGTTTCACATTAAACTTGATAACAGCTTTCATATAAGAACTAGGTCAAACAATGAACCAACATTCCACGTTGGACACTCAACACTCCACCACAACAATGGCATCCAAGTTTGTTCTTTTTTGCGCTTGCGCACTCTTCGTCCAGGTGAGCACCTACCTAAATGAGAGCAGTCGCTGCTATAATGAATTGTAATTATTGAGGTTTGTGTAACTGTAAAAATACGGATTCTGATGTAGAATGTATTCCAGGCCGCTGTCGGTCACGTGCTCCGGCTGGAGCCACACCTCGGCTACGGAGTAGGTGGCTCTAGTGCGGCGTCCAGCGCCGCCAGCGCGGCTGCTGCGAGAAACGCGGCCGCCGCGAGTGCTGCTGCTAGTGCCAGTGCGGCTGCGGCGAGGAAGGGTGCGGCGGGCTCAGCCGCGTCGAGTGCAGCCGCTGCAAGTGCGGCCGCTGCCAGAAACGCGGCAGCAGCTAGTGCCGCTGCGGCCAGTGCTGCTGCGGCGAGCGGCGGTTCGGCAGCATGGAGGGCCGCCGCTTCATCAGCCGCCTCAGCCGGTGCGTCATCCGCCGGCCTGTCCGGCTACAACATCGTGTACAGCGAGCCCCTGCTGGTGACGTCTTCCTCTCCGCTCTGGCCGAGCGGCCTGTCCGTCTCCTCCGAGATCGCGCTCGATGGCACCATGGAAGTGGCCGGTTTGCTGCCGTTCCTCAGCGCGGTGGCGTTCGAAGGCTCGCTGCCGACCGACGGCTCCGGCGTCGCCACCTGCGGCTGTGGCTCTGACAACATCGGCATCTTCACAGAGATCTAAGCTCTATAAGATACATGTCACATATAGTGAAATAAATTTATAAGCTACCAATTCAAACTTTTCTTTCCACCTTTTTAACTGCGACTCAAAAGTGGGGTGTTAAGTTTAAAGTGTGTAGGTATATTGTGTGTCTGTCTATTTTGGCATAGTAAGTTCCGAAACGTATGATCATATTGTGATTAAAGTGAGGAAGTTACAAATTAGGCGAATTACAAACGTCTGGATTTTTATTATCTCCATGAAGGATTCTGCAATTCAAACACATTATAAATAGGTACTAAATTCAAACGACAGAAATCGCATTCGAATTAACTCACTTAATGGCAAAAAATAATTCAACATGGCACCAAATTTAAGTTTAAAACCACGATTTGCAAAGGTATAAAATTATAATTCCTTGTTACATATTTTGTTGAGAAACTTAGCTACACCATAAATTTCATATAGGTACCTAAAATATTTCATAAATAATAAAAAACGGAATTATGAAATTCCTGATTGTGTTTCCGGAAACCTACGTGCACTACGTGAGGTGACAGAGACCCCAGTCACACAAAAATAGCTGTAACACTTTATAAATTCGTTAAATGTAATTATAAAATATAAGTTTTAAATATTTCTAGAATATTTGTATTTATTTCAACTAATTTATCATTTCCTAGCTATTGTTGCCCAATGTAAAGAAAAAGAAAATGCTGTGCTTCCCAATAGATACTTCGTCCGCGTGGAATAGTTACATTGAATATCACTGTTTTTGGTATTTAATTTTTTACTAATCTTACGCATGTTGCCAATAAATATACTTAAAGAAAACAAAGACAGATTTGTATGACTTCCATACAAGTTTTTAACTCCTATTCCATCCCCATGTGGGTCGAAATTTCATAAACGCTAGAACAAATATTTATTTCTTATCAAGTGCCTAAATTCAAAGTTTCATGGGTCATGGTTCTATCTTGAATTATGAAGACCAAATATCCATGTTGATTTTTAGACTTTGTCACCATATTTCCCCATTTTCAAGGTTGAATTTAAAAAACACAACTTTATGATAATTACGAAACCATTTGAAGCTTTGGAAACCATCGGGAGATTTAAAAAAAGGATGAAAAGAAATCCGGATTGCTAAGGACTAATAAGGTAAACACAAACAACCTTATTAGTCCTTAGCAATCCGGATTTCGTGCCCATCACAGCACAGTGACAGCCTTGTTGAATGTTACTAATGAAATTGTTATACTGTTTACTGTAAAAACTAAACACCGAGGCATGATCATTGATTGTACTCTGTCATAAACTTCACATAGGTATTATAATTGAAATAAGTCATCGTATGCACTTCTGTTATCATTCTCTCAAGCGGCTTCAATATTTGCTGCTGTTCAAAACTAAACTAAAGGTATGCTAGCTCAAACACATCTGCTCCCCAATCTCGACTATGCCGATGCCGATGTCTGTTATTTAGATGCAACAGAGCGCCGCCAATTCGTTTAATTTTCGTTTTGTAGAAAATTGGCCGTGTTTCTGAATTTCGTAAAAACTTAATATGGCTCCCTATCTGACTACGCAGAAATGTGCACACCCTATCCCTACTTTACAAAATCCTTCACAATCCTCAACATCAGATAACTTACGTTCTCGTTTTAATTTCCTTCCGCCCAATTCTCGTTCTAAGCGTAAATACCTACTTTCGTCACAAATACTTAAGTTCATCCTATGTCCAAATCCAAGCACTGCTGGAGATTAGAGAGAGTCCTTCAAGCACTACTATCAAATATAAATTAAAAGAGCACTATCTCTCAAACTCGTTTTAGTTATACAACATGTAAATTAAATAACCAACACCCTGAATACATGTGGTTTGGGATCGGCTTCAGAGTTGATATCAATAATTTTTTTTTGGAAAAAAAAAAGATTTTTTAAAAAATAAAACCAAAAAGAAAAACAAAAAGTACCCAGAAAATATTGTACAACAGTTTCTGGATACTTTTCGTTTTTTTTTTCAAACAAAAATCGTTTTTTTTAAAAAAAAAAATATTGAAATCAACTCTGAAGCCGATCCCAAACCACCTGTATTTTATATTGTTCCATTATATTGTTCCTGCGTTAATCATGTACACTTTATTCTTGCTTTTATATGGTCTCACTAAAACTAGGGTTGGCTGGAAGAGATCTCTGTTAGATATAAGATCACCTATGTACATGTCTTTCCTACTGTTTTAGCTTTACAATAATGTTATTTTGTGTGCGCAATAAAGGATTTATACATATAATGTTACAGCGCAATTTATTCATCTCGATGAACGGTTTACAGATAGATAGTAGTCAGAGACTCGTTATGTAGCTGAAGAAAGTATTGAGGATTTTGTGAAAGATTAGTGTAGTCAAGGGTCATTTTTAATTAATTACTTGTCATTGAAGTTGCAGCGACCTTCTATAACAAGCAAGCTGATGTTGCTCTGTGGCGCCAGTGTTGTGCCCTGATGTGAAGGCAGGAAAAAGAATGGAAACTTTTTTGCCGTGAACATCCATACACGGGTTTCCCATTCCATTGCATTGGATTGAACCAAGTTCTCCGTAGGTACCCCGTTTAGATATGTGGTGCAGCACTCCGTTTAGTTCAATAACAAGATTCTCTTGTCATCATTCACCTGCTCTGCATCCAATTTTTTCATGGTGGGGGTGCTATTAATATATAATAATAATAATATATTTCTACGCTCACACCAATTATCTAGCCCAAATTAAGTATCATTAAGAACTTGTGCTATGGATACATACTAGATAACGATTTTTTTTTTAAATAAAAAATATTTTTTAGATATTTTTATAAATAAACATATATAAACAACCATGACTCGTCAACAAATCGATACCTCCCGCGTATATTGTTGAAAGCAACAAAATAGCATTTTCTGTTTTTTAACATAAAGAGGTACAACTATATGTATTTTATTGATTACTTGTAACAGATTTTAAAAAATGACAATTTTACCAGGAGTTATGAGAAGTAAATTGTTATATGTTTCAAATGTGCCCCACGTAGCGTGTTGCAAAATGCAATACAACAAAGTACGTGGTGCGGGAAGCGGCGCGCGCGGCGCTGAGAGCCATTGCATGTGATACATGCAACAGTTCACGCCGGGCGCTTCAACCGCACGCACGAATAACTGATACAGTAGGTTATTATTGCAGAAAATACTAAAACGTGTTTTTATCACATTCTTTTACAATGAGTCGTTAGAAAATTCAAACAAGAGCTCAAAAACTATATGATTTGGCCAATACTAGTGCCGTAAGAAGAGATGAAAATGATGAATCAATTGAAATATATCACAACCAGCAAGTTCTTGCAAAGGAACAAGCCAGTTTCGATAACATTAGTGATATAAATAATAGAGGTACGCAAGGCAAGTAGTATTGAAATCAGTAGTGTATTTTATAAGATTTTTTATATCCATGTCGACCAAGAATGTTGTATGTGATATATGCAACATTTTACATGGGAAAATCTAGTGTTAATTGGTATTTTAAGTTGACATACAACAAGATACGTCGGAAGACTAATCATAAAATAATGTTAAGTAGTACATGTAGTATTTTACATCGGAATTGAAAAAAACAAAGTTTGTCTTAAAAATACATACAACATTTTACGTCACGAATACTTAAAACTTACAATATTTTACGTTGAAATTGCTCACAAAGTTCAAAGTTTTAGATACTTATTCTGTTATAAAATTAAGTATTCACATTTTTTACGACTACGTCATAATATTGTTGGAGCAAAACATAATTGGGTATTGGCTGATCTTACTTAATCTACGTTCTTTTATGGAGCACTGACCACTAATTGGCTCTTATCTTAACTAGCGATAGTTGATGATGAGGGTGAAGATGTTGCTCGTTGCAAGTGATGCAAAAATTAAACTAGCATTAAGCGGATTTTGAAAATAATGTATAATTTGTATTCTCAAAGTAGTTTGTATAATATCAATTTAATTGAGTATTTTATTGTTGTTACAGAATCTCCACTTCTAATCGATTTTAAATAATCTGAGATTAACGTAGCTTTCTGTACCCACGAAATAAGCAAGAATTATCCCACTCCTAGTATTCCGAGTACATCTCATCCTTCCTTATACTGCAGTATAAACCATTTAGATTATGGTTGCAATAATTACTTGCGCCCGTATTATATCGGAAAAGAAAATGAGTTGCCTTTCGAAGCTGCAACTTCTACCAATACTCCTGCATTTCAATCGGAGTATTCAACTCCTCAAGCAAACACTCCACTACCTTGATTTTCAAATGATAGCCCTCAGCCTTAATCTATAATACGTTCCAGAAAAGACAAGGGTAACGTTAGAAAGTGGCATGTAAAAGACTGGCTAGATGTCAAAAGGAAAACTCCCAGAAATTTGGGTAAGGAATATGTAACCCGAAAAGAGATTGTCAAAGCAAAAAGAGAAATGGGCCCGCCGTGTTTTTGCCGCATGAAGTGTTTCGATAAACTCGGTCAAGAACAAAGAGAGATTTTTTTTTGACAAGTTTTGGAGTTTAGGCAACCTACACAAACTATGACTAGTCTCAACATAATATTTGACTAATCTAGAAAAATAAAGCGAAGAACGTTTACACATTTTATATCAAGGCGAAAATTTACACTTAAATACAGATTGCCAACTTCTTCTGATGATTAATTAATTAATTGTTTGAATTTGTGTAAGAGGATTTTTATAAATGACGCATAGTGATTTTTTCTAGTTTCGCTCATTTTTAGCTGACCAGAATAGGACGAAAAATATTAAGGTGGAAAATGTTCACTGGAATAAAATAAAAGAAGTACGAGATTGCGTCGGCGATCCATCTCAAACACTGAAACTGCTAAAACAGGTAAAAGTGAGCGAAACTCAAAAAAATCACTATGTGTCATGGTATTTTTAAAAATCTTTTTACACACATTAACGCAATTAATGATTTTATCCTCAGAAGAAGTTGACAATCTTTATTGAAGTGTAAATTTGCGCCTTGATATAAAATGTGTAAACGTTCTTCGCTTTATTTTTCTCGTGACCAGATTAGTCAAATATGTTGAGATAAGTCATAGTTTGTGTCGGTTGCCAAAACTCTAAAATTTTCTGTCTTTGTTCTTGACCGAGTTTATCGAAGCACTACATGCGGCAAGAACACGGCGGGTCCATTTCTCTGTTTGCTTAAATATAAGCTTCTTGGCTTTGACAATCTCTTTTCTGGTTACATATTCCTTACCCAAATTTCTGAGAGTTATCCTTTTGACATCTAGCCAGTCTTTTACATGCCACTTTCTAACGTTACCCTTGTCTTTTCTGGAACGTATTATAGATTAAGGCTGAGGGCTATCATATGAAAAACAAGGCAGTGGAGTGTTTCCTTGAGGAGTTGAACACTCCGATTGAAATGCAGGAGTATTGGTTGAAGTTGCAGCTTCGAAAGGCAACTCATTTTCTTTTCTGATATAATACAAGTAATTAGTCAAATTATAATCTAAATGGTTTATACTGCAGTATGGGGAAGGATGAGATGTACTCGGAATACTAGGAATGGGATTATTCTTGCTTATTTCGTGGTTACAGAAAGCTTCAGAACTCGTTAATTTGTCAAATAATATTTTATAAAATACCTACGCTGCTGATTTATAGTGACTGTGTTAATTTGATTGATTGATTTTATTTTGTTAATTTTAAGGAGAATCTCTATTTTTTGTTATCTATCTTTAAAAATTTTAATACTAAAGTTACCTGCAAAAATGTGACTAGTATTCATATTTTATTTAACTTGCTACACATTAAGTATTAAAATAAATTTGATTTTTAAAGTAAAACAGCTATTTCATTTATTTTTGTTCTGATATCGTAGACATACAATAATTTTTGTCCATTTATAACCACGTAAATTATAGTATGTAGCAGATACAATAGAATCTTCCTTTGTCAGTCCAACGTAAAATGTTGTAAAGTACACATAATATAGTAGGCGTTCATATTATTCCTTGATAAAGTGTTGTATGTGCAATATCTCAAAAACTAGCTATAATTTAATAAAATCTTTAATATAGAATTAATACGAAAATAATTGTAAGCCTTCAAACGAAATTTCATTTAAATACAATTATAGTTGTAGACTTTATTCATAACTACAACTTTGAATCTCTCTCCTGTAAAGTCCTAGTTTTGAACATACAATAGTTTACTCCGGAGGTATCGAAATATTCGTATTCGTCACACAAACATTTGCCGCTACCAGGACTCGAACCCGGACCGCTAGATGTGTAGACAGCTATACTGACCACTCCACCAAGACGGCGTCATTATGTTTTCTTCATCCGTTTAACCTCGATCAGTCGTCTCTCAACATTCCTCAATTTCTCTTCTCTGCCTTAATATCTTTCACATAGTCTATACATGCTTTCTTTGGTCCCCCTCTCTTTATATATCCATCCACATTTACACTCCTTACTTTCTTTCAATATCGTTATGGAGTCAAGGAAGATCTTAGAATAAGACCGACTCTTCACGTTTACCAGTCGCTCAGCGTGTTCAAAATATCCCTCAAAAGTATCGTCCGCATAACAATGACTATTCCCAAGAGAAATCATTTAGATGGAATGGCGTCGTTATTCAATAATGAAATCTTGCTTCTGCTTCTTATTACTTGCTTAAGATTAACCATCTTTAAATACGTTACATACCTAATTAAAAAATATAATTACATATTAATCCGTTAAATTTAAATATGAATAATTCTAGACGGCAGCAAAACAAAGGAGTAAAATTAGCCTTATACCGCATTGTCTTACATGCAAACGGACGTGCAACACAATACTTGATATTATATTATAGTTTAGAATAAAGAACATCGTAAATGAATTATATTATCCTTTTATTAATTCAATAAGCAATGAAAGTAGTTGTTTAGGCCAGGTGCGCGCAGCCGCAGTTGCCCGTGAGGTAGACGACGCCAGAGGAGGGCACCGAGCCGTCGAAGGACACAGAGCCAATGACCGGGATACGGCCCTGGACGTAGGAAGAACCTGATGCGTCAATGGTGCCAGCGACACTTATCTCCCCGTTGCCCACACCGCCGAAAGCGCCATTACCTCCAGCGCCTGCACCAGCACGGGCTCCAGCACTAGCACCAGCACCAGCTCCAGCACCAGCCCTACTGGCAGCAGAAGCCCTCGCCGCGGCGGCAGCATTGGCCGCTGCAGCAGCGCTGGCGGAAGAAGCGGCGCTAGCTCCTCCCAAACCGTATGCCCCGCGCCCGTATAGACCGCTGAGGGCTTCCGCGTCGGCGGCACTCAGGGCAAAAATGTCGATATCCAGATCAATCTCGTTGACCGCAGCGGCGGCGGCGTCTGATTGGTAGCCGGGATAGCGCCAATATTCCGGTGCGGGTACTCCGGGAACGAAGGGTGGGCTCGTACCGAATGCAGACTGTAACGAAAAATTTATATATAAGTACTTTCTCTAAATAGCTAGATACAATCGTACAACGGCTACGAAATGGCAACGGTCTGTAACCATTTCGTGGCCGCAGATTCGTAGCGTTCATGACAAAAAGGAGGCCATTACCAAGCTGGTAAGTGTGATACAAGCAACATTCCGTTGCACATAAAGCCACAATTTCGACTACAGCAAAAAATAATAATATCTACATTCTATTTAACATTTATCGAATATCGTGTAACTGTAATGTTCCTTTTAATATAAGTATGAGTAAATGTATTCACCTGGATCAGGCAGGCCTGGATGCAGAGCAACAGGAATCCGTAGGAAGTCATTTCGGAGCTTTTGAGTTTGTTCAACGGTCGCTGAATACTATATATGTCCATACAAATCAATCACCGCTTATATACAACTGCTTATGGATGTGTCGACACTGGACTTGCCAATATTCCTATCTTAACCCATTTACGAACGTGAGTATAACCTGATTACCCAACTTAGTTGTGAACAAAGTGCATTTTGAAATTGTTTTCTTCCTTTGGTAAAAACGATAAACCGCGACTGTTTCACATTGAACTTGATAACAGCTTTCATATAAGAACTAGGTCAAACAATGAACCAACATTCCACTTTGGACACTCAACACTCCACCACAACAATGGCATCCAAGTTTGTTCTTTTTTGCGCTTGCGCACTCTTCGTCCAGGTGAGCACCTACCTAAATGAGAGCAGTCGCTGCTATAATGAATTGTAATTATTGAGGTTTGTGTAACTGTAAAAATACGGATTCTGATGTAGAATGTATTCCAGGCCACTGTCGGTCACGTGCTCCGGCTGGAGCCTCACCTCGGCTACGGAGTAGGTGGCGCTAGTGCGGCGTCCAGCGCCGCCAGCGCGGCTGCTGCGAGAAACGCGGCCGCCGCGAGTGCTGCTGCTAGTGCCAGTGCGGCTGCGGCGAGGAAGGGTGCGGCGGGCTCAGCCGCGTCGAGTGCAGCCGCTGCAAGTGCGGCCGCTGCCAGAAACGCGGCAGCAGCTAGTGCCGCTGCGGCCAGTGCTGCTGCGGCGAGCGGCGGTTCGGCAGCATGGAGGGCCGCCGCTTCATCAGCCGCCTCAGCCGGTGCGTCATCCGCTGGCCTGTCCGGCTACAACATCGTGTACAGCGAGCCCCTGCTGGTGACATCTTCCTCTCCGCTCTGGCCGAGCGGCCTGTCCGTCTCCTCCGAGATCGCGCTCGATGGCACCTTGGAAGTGGCCGGTTTGCTGCCGTTCCTCAGCGCGGTGGCGTTCGAAGGCTCGCTGCCGACCGACGGCTCCGGCGTCGCCACCTGCGGCTGTGGCTCTGACAACATCGGCATCTTCACAGAGATCTAAGCTCTCCAAGACACATGTCACATATAGTGAAATAAATTTATAAGCTACCAATTCAAACTTTTCTTTCCACCTTTTTAACCGCGACTCAAAAGTGGGGTGTTAAGTTTAAAGTGTGTAGGTATATTGTGTGTCTGTCTATTTTGGCATAGTAAGTTCCGAAACGTATGATCATATTGTGATTAAAGTGAGGAAGTTACAAATTAGGCGAATTACAAACGTCTGGATTTTTATTATCTCCATGAAGGATTCTGCAATTCAAACACATTATAAATAGGTACTAAATTCAAACGACAGAAAGCGCATTAGAATTAACTCACTTAATGGCAAAAAATAATCTAACATGGCACCAAATTTAAGTTTAAAACCACGATTTGCAATGGTATAAAATTATAATTCCTTGTTACATATTTTGTTGAGAAACTTAACTACACCATAAATTTCATATAGGTACCTAAAATATTTCATAAATATTAAAAATCGGAATTGTGTAATTCCTGATTGTGTTTCCGGAAACCTACGTGCACTACGTGAGGTACACAGTCACACAAAAATAGCTGTAACACTTTATAAATTCGTTAAATGTAATTATAAAATATAAGTTTTAAATATTTCTAGAATATTTGTATTTATTTCAACTAATTTATCATTTCCTAGCTATTGTTGCCCAATGTAAAGAAAAAGAAAATGCTGTGCTTCCCAATAGATACTTCGTCCGCGTGGAATAGTTACATTGAATAGCACTGTTTTTGGTATTTAATTTTTTACTAATCTTACGCATGTTGCCAATAAATATACTTAAAGAAAACAAAGACAGATTTGTATGACTTCCATACAAGTTTTTAACTCCTATTCCATCCCCATGTGGGTCGAAATTTCATAAACGCTAGAACAAATATTTATTTCTTATCAAGTGCCTAAATTCAAAGTTTCATGGGTCATGGTTCTATCTTGAATTATGAAGACCAAATATCCATGTTGATTTTAGACTTTGTCACCATATTTCCCCATTTTCAAGGTTGAATTTAAAAAACACAACTTTATGATAATTACGAAACCATTTGAAGCTTTGGAAACCATCGGGAGATTTAAAAAAAGGATGTAAAGAAATCCGGATTGCTAAGGACTAATAAGGTAAACACAAACAACCTTATTAGTCCTTAGCAATCCGGATTTCGTGGCCATCACAGCACAGTGACAGTCTTGTTGAATGTTACTACTGAAATTGTTATACTGTTTACTGTAAAAACTAAAGACCGAGGCCATCATTGATTGTACTCTGTCATAAACTTCACATAGGTATTATAATTGAAATAAGTCATCGTATGCACTTCTGTTATCATTCTCTCAAGCGGCTTCAATATTTGCTGCTGTTCAAAACTAAACTAAAGGTATGCTAGCTCAAACACATCTGCTCCCCAATCTGTCTCTCTCTCATCAGCGCCGCCAATTCGTTTAATTTTCGTTTTGTAGAAATTTGGCCGTGTTTCTGAATTTCGTAAAAACTTAATGTGGCTCCCTATCTAACTACGCAGAAATGTGCACACCCTATCCCTGCTTTACAAAATCCTTCACAATCCTCAACATCAGATAACTTACGTTCTCGTTTTAATTTCCTTCCGCCCAATTCTCGTTCTAAGCGTAGATACCTACTCTCGTCACAAATACTTAAGTTCATCCTATGTCCAAATCCAAGTAGGTACTGCTGGAGATTAGAGAGAGTCCTTCAATCACTACTTTCAAATATAAATTAAAAGAGCACTATCTCTCAAACTCGTTTTAGTTATATATGTATGTATTTGTGTATTTTTATGTATGTAGATAGGTAATTGTAATGATAAATATTTATCCCTACATATAAGTAAATGTTAATGTGTCTTTTTTCGATTATTACATTGTTCCCGCGTTAATTAGGTACACATTATTCTCGCTTTTATATGGTCTCACTAAAACTAGGGTTGGCTGGAAGCTCAGGCTGGAAGAGATCTCTGTTAGAGATAAGATCACCTGTGTACAGAGTTGTGACTTATTTGAAATACTTGTATTTAAAATACAAATACCAAATACAAAATACGTATTTTGTATTTTGTACTAAAATACTTTTTTTTTAAAGTATTTTGTATTTTATTTGAAATACTATACGAGACGCATTTTGTATTTGTAAAATACAGTGTAAAATACAAAATACTTTTTGACTTAAAGTAGGTACTGCAACACTGCTATGTTTAAGCACGAGAAGCGATCACCGATTGGTAAGAGGTACATTGAATCTCAAGGTCAAATCCAAAAGGTCCCAAACCCCAAACACTTTCAACTCAAACTACAAAATTGTTTCGAATGCCTGGAGAACTGCATAGAAGCTGTCCTTAGGGTGGGTTCAAAGATCTCTAATCCCCGCTGTGCCAAAAAAGACACGAAAATCTCAGAGCTTACGTTAAAGCTGATGGAGAAAGACGTGAAATAGTTCTGCAGTGCTCTGATGACGCTCGTCGACGCCAGCAGCTCACTAAACAGATCTTCAAGTTCCTAACTCTCGACATTCGCCAATTTCATACGGAACGTATTAAAGAGGTCATCGAGCAGAACAAAAGCTCCAAAGTGTTCGTTAGAGATCTGGCGCGTGGAGAGAGCTTGCTGACGAAGCTGAAGACAGAGGACCGCAGAATCGTTTTATCGCAACCTAAGCTTTTGGCCGCGATTGAAAACATTTATGGACAGCTTTACGTGACATCAACCACACCTGTTCCTTGTTTTATCAAGAGCCAAATTAAACAGAAGACCGAAGCGTATAATCTGCCATTATGCTTAGCGTTTGTGGACTATGAGAAAGCCTTCGATTCTGTCGAGACCTGGGCCAGAAAGAGGTCAATCGACGAATCCAACTCGGCTGGGCAGCGTTCGGGAAGCTACGTGGCATATTCTCGGCCCATCTACCGCAGTGTCTCAAGACGAAAGTCTTTAATTCGTGTGTGTTGCCAGTGATGACCTATGGAACCGAAACGTGGCCGCTTACAATAAGCCTCGTAAGAAGGCTCAAGGTCACCCCAAAGGCAGTGGAGAGAGCTATGCTCGGAGTTTCTCTGCGTGATCAAATCAGAAATGTTGAGATTCGCAGGAGAACCAAGATCACCGACATAGCCCAATGAATTATGAAACTTAAGTGGCAGTGGGCAGGGCACATTGCGAGGAGTACTGACGGCCGTTGAGGCGGGAAGGTCTTCGAGTGGCGACCACGTACCGGGAAACGCAGCGTTAGGAGGCCCTCCACAAGGTGGACTGACGATATAGTAAAGGTCGCGGGAAGCCGCTGGATGCGGGCAGCGCAGGACCGACCGGTTTGGAGGTCCTTGGGGGAGGCCTATGTCCAATAGTGAAATTATTATTATTATCATTCCATATGAAAGTATTTTATTTGAATAAAGTATTTTGAAAATACCTATTTTGTATTTAGTATTTAAATACAAAAAGTAAAAGTATTTTGTATTTTGCATTTGAAATACTAAATTAGAAAAGTATTTGCATTTTGTATTTAAATACATTTTTAAAAGTATTTTGTACATCTCTGCCTGTGTACATGTCTTTCTTACTGCTTTAGTTTTACATTAATGTTATTTTGTGTGCGCAATAAAGGATTAATACATATTATGTTACAGCGCAATTTATTCAACTCGATAAACGGTGTACAGATAGATAGTAGTCTATGTAGCTGAAGAAAGTATTGAGGATTTTGTGAAAGATTAGTGTTACTATGGAGTTAGAGGCAGATAATAAACTAGCATTTTTAGATGTTTTGGTTGTTAGGAATCCTGATCATAGCCTAAGCCATACTGTGTATAGGAAAGCAACTCATACAGACAGATACCTCAATGGTGACTCTCGCCACCATCCTAGTCAGCTTGCTACTGTAAGGAAATCTTTGTTTCAGAGAGCACACGGCATCTGTGACAACAAACATCTTTCTGGCGAGCTTACTCATGTTAAGTATGTACTGCAAGCTAATAAACTGCAAGTACCAAGGCCACGTCACCCACGCCGAGTAAAAGCAGCCACAGTTGAGCGTCAACCTGCAGTCTTACCATACATGAAAGGAGTCACAGACAAGATTGAAAACATCTTGAAGCGAGCTTCGATTAAGACATACTTTAAGCCGCTAAAGAAGATTAACCAATTTCTACGACCCGTCAAGTATAATATACCCTTTCAAGATGCAGGTATATACAAGTTGGACTGTGACTGCGGCCTCTCGTATATAGGACAAACAAAGACAAGCATAGGCACCCGTGTGAAGGAACATATAGCTGACATAAAACATAGGCGCGAAACAAAGTCTGCAGTGTGTGAACATACGCAAGAAGGGCCTATCATTATATAAGGTTCGATAAACCACACATTCTCGCTAAGGAACGTCGATATATCCCAAGGATGTTGCGCGAGGCTATTGAAATAAAGAAACACCCAAATTTCAATAGAGAAGATGGTTGGGCCGTACCACCTGCTTGGGATCCAGTAATTAAAATTATTAAAACTCCAGCAAACCACCACACAGCAAGACCTAATGACACCGTGAGCTCCGTTTGCGTGAAACGGAACACTAGAAATTAATAATTAAAGTGACGGTAGATTTAACTATTTCATAAAATATGACAACCTACATCTTTAGTCATCTCGTGACCACGAACGCTGAAAAGTGTTACGAAACGTCGGGCAATAATAATAACATGTAAAATCTAATTACACGCGAGTAAAATCCGTAAAAGTTGTTTTATTTATAACTAGCTGTGCCCGCGACTTCGTCCGCGTGGATTTCCCATTTTTGCAACATTTTTCATTGATGCTCAACTCCTATTAGTCGTAGAGTGATGCTATGGAGGTATATAGGCCTATATCAGGGTTTCCCATACTGCGCGTCGCGATGCACTGGCACCCCAAGGTTCGCGGTTCTATCCCGGGGGAAGGCGTAGTGAGACGATCCACATAGAATGGCTGTCTAGCTGCTATGCGAGCTAGTCGAACGAAAATAAATGTAGAAAAAGAAATGAAAGTCGCGATTTCAAAACTTGAGCCCGGATTGACTGTCTAGGGCGGGCGAAAAAACACAGCATCTTCCGCAATCCGGGCGGCTGCGTCCGTTTTTTTTGTTTTTGTAGGTATGTACTTAACTTAAAAATTGGAAAATTCCTAAGGGCGTCACTATGAAAATAAGTTATAGCTATAGTCTTCCTCGATAAATAGACAATCAAAGAATTTTTCAATTTCAATCAGTAGTTCCCCTTTTTAGGGTTCTGTACTCAAAGGGTAGAACGGGATCCTATTACTAAGACTCCGCCGTCCGTCCGTCCGTCTGTCCATCTGTCACCAGGCTGTATATCATTAACCATGATAGTTAGACAGTTGAAATTTTCTCAGATAACGTAGTTCTGGTGCCGCTATAACAACAAACACTAATAAATAGAATAAAATAAATATTGAAGGGGCTCCCATAAAATAAACACGACTTTTTTTTGGTCGATTTTCATAACGGCAACAGTTGGACGCTTGAAATATTCACAGAATATTTAGTTATATTAAGCATTTACTTTAAAAATAAATAATTAAATTATAATAAAATTTATATTTAAGGGGGATCAACAACAAACGTGATTTATTTCTCGGTCTCAATAACGATAACAGGTAGTAACTTGAAATATAAACAAAATATTTAATTTAAAATTCAAATAATTTTCGGACAGTTTTGATAACATCTATGGCACGGAACCCTTCGTTCACGCGTCCGACTCCTTCTAGGCGGTTTTTTTTACTATTTTTACAGGATGTCTCTGATGACCTTCTTTGAGTCACCAGGGCTTTTAGTAAAGGAGAGGACCTCGGTGGGTCCTCAAGCTTTAAGGTCGAATCACTCCAGAGAGGATTCCTGACCGGTGAGCATCTCCCTCGGAGGAGTCTCTGAACCATACTATCGGCGTCCGAATCTGACGGGATCAGTAGTTCCTAAGATAAGCGCGTTCAACCAAACAAAAAACAACTCAGTATAGATGCGTGCGTAGTACTTGATCATTATTTAGCTGCGGAGTTATGTTAAAACTATAATATCTCTGAAGATATTCATTGAAATCTAATGATGTAAAGAACAATTTTGTAGAAAATTAAATACTTGTGATGAATAATGTATTCATTTTGATAAGGAATAATATTATGTTTACTATAAATACCTTCGCATCTAATGCATTATTTTAGAACAAAATTTATTAACGAAAATAGGTTATAGCGAGTCAATCTTAAGAGATAGATAAATGCTGTTTAAAACTTTTTTTTAGAACTTTTAAAGGAGAACAATTCCGTCATACATGATTTTTGCATAACTTTAACCGTTTACGCAGCGCACGCAAAGAAAACTCTGAAAATCAAAATTTATTATTTTCCTTTTATTTCAAACTATGATAATTGTCTTAAGATATTCATTGAAATCAAATGAAGTCATTAACAATTTTGTGCAAAATTAAATACTTGTGATAAATAATCTATTTATTTTGATAAGGAATAATATCATGCATACAAAAACACCATCGCAGATAATGCATTATTTTAAAACAAATTTGATTACCAAAAAGAAAGGTTATAGTGAGCCAACCATAAAAGATAGATATATGCTGTCGCGGACTTTTTTTTAGAAAATTTAATGGAGAACAACTCCGTCACACATGATTTTTACGTAACTTTAACCGTTTACGCAGCGCACGCAGTGAAAGCTTTGAAAAGAAATATTTTTCTCCCGTTTTTGCAACATTCTTCATTGATGCTCAGCTCCTATAGGACGTATCGTGATGTTATATAGCCTATAGCCTTCCTAGATAAATGGACTATCCAACGAAAAAAGAATTTTTCAATTTGAGCCAGTAGTTGCTGAGATCTTAGGGTTCAACCAAACAAACAAACAAACAAACAAACAATCAAACAAACAAACAAACTCTTCAGCTTTATTATTAGTATTATTAGTATAGATGTGTAGTGCTTGCGCAAATCTAAGAGAACATTAAGATTAGTGTAGTCAAGGGTCATTTTTAATTTATTATTCTCATTGAAGTTGCAGCGACCTTCTATAACAAGCAAGCTGATGTTGCTCTGTGGCGCCAGTGTTGTGTCCTGATGTGAAGGCAGGAAAAAGAATGGAAACTTTTTTGCCGTGAACATCCATACATGGGTTTCCAATTCCATTGCATTGGATTGAACCAAGTTCTCCGTAGGTACCCCGTTTAGATATGTAGTGCAGCACTCTGTTTAGTTCAATAACAAGATTCTCTCGTCATCATTCACCTGCTCTGCATCCAATTTTTTCATGGTGGGGGTATTATTAATATATAATAATAATATACTAGAAAAATGCACTGAAAAAATCGACTTGCCTCAGGCGGGACTCGAACCCGCATCTTCCGCAATCCGGGCGGTGCCGTTTTTTTTTCAGTGCATTTTTCTAGTATTAATATTTACGCGTTTGTAAACGCAAAAATAAAAATTATTTCATAATAATAATATAATAGGTTGGGGAAAAAGTTTCTTCGCATTTTTTAAGAAAATTCAAAACATTTTTTAATATAGTTTATTTACATTTAACTAAAGTATGTAGGTGACTAAAGTATGAAAGGTGTATTGCATGACTAGGTGCAAAATGTATCTTAGTTTTTATTTAAATATTAATTTGCAGTCAAAATAATTAAGAAATATAATAAAACTCCATCAATATGAAAAAAAGACGATTTGTACCAGTACTCTACAGGTTTGTCCCATTAATCGTCAAAATGACCCAGAAGTCGTCAATTTTTTGATACCAAATTGAACTCTACGCCCTTACAGATAAGTTTCACAAACTGTAGAAATTACTTCTCAGCTTTGAACCGAAACATATTATTTTAAAGAATGTGCTAGCTGCAGTTTGGTCAGTAGAACATAAAACAACTAGTTTTAATTAATTCAGACTAACTTTATAATAGGTTGGGGAAAAAGTTTCTTCGCATTTTTTAAGAAAATTCAAAACATTTTTTAATATAGTTTATTTACATTTAACTAAAGTATGTAGGTACCATTTTGTTCGATAACTTTTTGCCATCTTGTAGGTAGGGACATGATCCCATTGCTATAGAAATTTTGGGACTTCTGGTCAAAATACCGCGACATGTGGTTTTGGCAGTCCTCTCGTGATGTTAACCTGACACTGCCTAAAGAATTCTGAAGAGACCGAAACAGGTGGAAATCTGAAGGTGCAAGGTCAGGACTATACGGCGGATGCATTAACACCTCCCAGCCAAACTCTCTTAATTTTTGCTGAGTGGCTAAAGATGTGTGAGGTCTAGCGTTATCATGATGAAAAACCACACCCCTTCTGTTGATTAATTCCGGCCGCTTTCTCTCAACTTCTTGCTTTAATCTCATCAGTTGTTCGCAGTAGAGTTCAGAATCGATGGTCCTGCCTGGTGCTAACAGCTCATAATGAATAATGCCCTTCCAATCCCACCACACACACAGCATCACCTTGTTGCGAGTTAACCCGGGTTTCGCCACAGTCTGTGAAGCCTGACCGGCCTTTGACCACGACCTTTTTCGCACGTTCTTGTCGTACGTGATCCACTTTTCATCACCAGTTATCAGCTTCTTCAAAAATGGTTCGGTTTCATTACGTCGTAATAAAGAATCACAAATGAGTACACGGTTCATTAGGTTTCTTTCAGTGAGCTCGTGAGGTACCCAAATGTCAAGCTTTTTTGTGTACCCAGTTTTTTTCAAATGCGCCAAAACTGTTTTGTGGTCAATTCCCAGTTCTTCAGCTACGTCGTAACTACTGACATGCCGATCTTGCTCCACTTTTTCAAAAATGGCATCCATTTTATCTGTAATAGGGCGACCAGAGCGACGTGCATCTTTGACATCAAAATTTCCGGATTAAAAACGCTTAAACCAAATTTGTGCTACTCTCACAGACACTGCACTAGGTCCATATAGTCTAAGATCCGAACCTAAATCGACCTTCACCGAGCTGATAATAGAATGAAACATATTTTATTATTAATTTAGTATATTAGAAAATATATTAAAAATGGGTTGTCTAAAAAAATCCTGGACAGACTATTTTTAATTATTTTTTGAAAAATGATTTTTAATAAAATATTGCAACATCAAGATAATATGATATAAATTTTTTTCTATTATCCAATCGAGTGAAAGTAACTGATATCGACATACCTGTTCATACCTGACAACCCAGTAGTTCGCGCAGGTAAATAATAGACAACCCAATGCCTGCACATTCTATACGGTTTCTACTATCAGTCAGGACAAAATTTTCTTATTATCTTGATGTTGCAATATTTTATTCATTTTTTTTTAAAAATCATTTTCAAAAAATAATTAAAAATAGTCTGTCCAGGATTTTTTTAGACAATCCATTTTTAATATATTTTCTAATATACTAAATTAATAATAAAATATGTTTCATTCTATTATCAGCTCGGTGAAGGTCGATATAGGTTCGGATCTTCTACTAATAAACATCGCAAATTTTTTTCGCGGCTTGCATTTTAAAATTTTACTACAAAAAAGGTAAAAATGCAATTACCTTTTTTGTAGTAAAATTTTAAAATGTATCGAATTTCTTCATTAGATTCACTCATCTTGGCGGTACGAAAAACAAATGAAAATCACACATTTTCCTTATTTGAATTTGGAATTATGTTCTTTAAAATTTAAACTTTCAATGATACCAAAACCAGCCAGATACAAATAGTATAGCCAAAGAGATTTTATTACAAGTTTATACATACTATAATGCGAAAAGACTTTTTCCCCAACCTAATATTTCTACGCTCACACCAATTATCTAGCCCAAATCAAGTATCATTAAGAACTTGTGCTATGGATACGTACTAGATAACGAACATTTTTTTTAAATACAAAATATTTTTTAGATATTTTTATAAATAAAAATATATAAACAACCATGACTCGTCAACAAATATTCGAATTCGTCACACAAACATTTGCCGCTACCAGGACTCGAACCCGGACCGCTTGATGTGTAGACAGCTATACTGACCACTTCACCAAGACGGCGTCATTATGTTTTCTTCATCCGTTTACCCTAAATCAGTCGTCTCTCAACATTCCTCAATTTCTCTTCTCTGCCTTAATATCTTTCACATAGTCTACACATGCTTTCTTTAGTCCTCCTCTCTTTATATGTATATCCATCCACCGTTATGGAGTCAAGGAAGATATTAGAACAAGATTGCCGTCTCTCCACGATTACCAGTCGCTCAGCGTGTTCAAAATATCCCTCAAAATTATCGTCTGCATAGCAATGACTATTCCCAAAAGAAATCATTTAGATAGAATGGCGTCGTTATTCAATAATGAACTCTTGCTTATTCTGCTTCTTATTACTTACTTAAGATTAAACAACTTTAAATACGTTACTTCTTTAAAAATATATAATTATTAATCCTTTAAATTGAAATATAAATAGTTCTAGATCTGCAAATTCTAACAGTGTTCGAACGAAAGTGTAAAATTAGTCTTATACCGCATTGTCTTACATGTAAACGGAAGTGCAACATAATACTTGATCAGTTTAGAATAAAGAACATCGTAAATGAATTATATTATCCTTTTATTAATTCAATAAGCAATGAAAGTAGTTGCTTAGGCCAGGTGCGCGCAGCCGCAGTTGCCCGTGAGGTAGACGACGCCAGAGGAGGGCACCGAGCCGTCGAAGGACACAGAGCCAATGACCGGGATACGGCCCTGGACGTAGGAGGAACCTGATGCGTCAATGGTGCCAGCGACACTTATCTCGCCGTTGCCCACACCGCCGAATGCGCCATTACCTCCAGCGCCAGCACCAGCACGGCCTCCAGCACTAGCACCAGCACCAGCTCCAGCACCAGCCCTACTGGCAGCAGAAGCTCTCGCCGCGGCGGCAGCATTGGCCGCTGCAGCAGCGCTGGCGGAAGAAGCGGCGCTAGCTCCTCCCAAACCGTATGCCCCGCGCCCGTATAGACCGCTGAGGGCTTCCGCGTCGGCGGCACTCAGGGCAAAAATGTCGATATCCAGATCAATCTCGTTGACCGCAGCGGCGGCGGCGTCTGATTGGTAGCCGGGATAGCGCCAATATTCCGGTGCGGGTACTCCAGGAACGAAGGGTGGGCTCGTACCGAATGCAGACTGTAACGAAAAATTTATATATACTTTCTCTAAATAGCTACATACAATCGTACAACGGCTACGAAATGGCAACGGTCTGTAACCAGTTCGTGGCCGCCGTTTCGTAGCGTTCATGACATAAAGGAGGCTATTTCCAAGCTGATAAGTGTGATACAAGCAACATTCCATTGCACATAAAGTCACAATTTAGACTAAAGCAAAAAATAATAATATCTACATTCTATTTAACATTTATCGAATATCGTGTAACTGTAACGTTCCTTTTAATATAAGTATGAGTAAATGTATTCACCTGGATCAGGCAGGCCTGGATGCAGAGCAACAGGAATCCGTAGGAAGTCATTTCGGAGCTTTTGAGTTTGTTCAACGGTCGCTGAATACTATATGTCCATACAAATCAATCACCGCTTATATACAATTGCTTATGGATGTGTCGACACTGGACTTGCCAATATTCCTATCTTAACCCATTTACGAACGTGAGTATAACCTGATTACCCAACTTAGTTGTGAACAAAGTGCATCTTGAAATTGTTTTCTTCCTTTCGTAAAAACGATAAACCGCGACTGTTTCACATTCAACTTGATAACAGCTTTCATATAAGAACTAGGTCAAATACTGAACCAACATTCCACGTTGGACACTCAACACTCCACCACAACAATGGCATCCAAGTTTGTTCTTTTTTGCGCTTGCGCACTCTTCGTCCAGGTGAGCACCTACCTAAATGAGAGCAGTCGCTGCTATAATGAATTGTAATTATTGAGGTTTGTGTAACTGTAAAAATACGGATTCTGATGTAGAATGTATTCCAGGCCACTGTCGGTCACGTACTCCGGCTGGAGCCTCACCTCGGCTACGGAGTAGGTGGCGCTAGTGCGGCGTCCAGCGCCGCCAGCGCGGCTGCTGCGAGAAACGCGGCCGCCGCGAGTGCTGCTGCTAGTGCTAGTGCGGCTGCGGCAAGGAAGGGTGTGGCGGGCTCAGCCGCGTCGAGTGCAGCCGCTGCAAGTGCGGCCGCTGCCAGAAACGCGGCAGCAGCTAGTGCCGCTGCGGCCAGTGCTGCTGCGGCGAGCGGCGGTTCGGCAGCATGGAGGGCCGCCGCTTCATCAGCCGCCTCAGCCGGTGCGTCATCCGCCGGCCTGTCCGGCTACAACATCGTGTACAGCGAGCCCCTGCTGGTGACATCTTCCTCTCCGCTCTGGCCGAGCGGCCTGTCCGTCTCCTCCGAGATCGCGCTCGATGGTACCTTGGAAGTGGCCGGTTTGCTGCCGTTCCTCAGCGCGGTGGCGTTCGAAGGCTCGCTGCCGACCGACGGCTCCGGCGTCGCCACCTGCGGCTGTGGCTCTGACAACATCGGCATCTTTACGGAGGTCTGATCTGAGCTCTCTACAAAACACCTTACCAAGTATAAATAAAGTTAATAAGTCGCCAATACAATTATTTTCTTCTATATGTAGGTACATGGTGGAACATTTCAAAAAGGGAAACCACTTCTACCTACTGCATTCACATGATTCTCAAACAAAAATCTTATCAGAACCGGTAAGCGTACTTCCATTAAAAAAAAAACGCAATTTTTTCGCCCACGATTCCTCGATACCGAAGATAAAATCATGAAGATTTGTATATAGGCACTAGATAAGAAGTAAATAAATATCTGATCTAGCGTTTTTGATATTTTGAAATAGGATAGGATGAAAGTTCGTAAAAGAAGTCCAAAAAAGGCTTTCACGCCTAACAGCCGACAAGATTTTGATGTAATTTAGTACAAAAATAGACTATCCCTTAAGATAGGACATTACCTATTTTTTTTTAAAAAAAAGGGCATGTAGGAGTTTCAACCCCTTTATGCCCTTTTTACAAAAATATAGGGGTACAAGTTTGTACGGGATTCTTCATTCGATGATAAATTCATGAAACTTTGTATTTAGGCACTTGATAAGAAGTAAATTTATATCTGTTCTTGCGTTTTTGAAATTTTGTCCCATGTGGGGATAGAATAGGGGATGAAAGGGCGTAAAGAAACAAAGTCGTGCTATCACGCCTCACACCCGTGCCGATTAAGGTGAAATTTGGTACAATAATTGACTAGACCTTGAGATAGGTCGTTTAAGCTACAAAGGGCATGAAGGAGTTGAATTAAGGGATGAAAGTTTGCATGGGACTCCTCATTATAGAAGACTAGCTGTGCCCGCGCGACTTCGTCCGCGTGGATTTCCCGTTTTTGCAACATTTTTCATTGATGCTCAACTCCTATTAGTCGTAGAGTGATGTTATGGAAGTATATAGGCCTATATCACTGTTTCCTAAACTGTGCGTCGCGACGCCCTGGGGTGTCGCGGTTCTATCCCGAGGGCGGGAGTCGTGAGACGATCCACATAGAATGGCTGTCTAGCTATGCGATGCGAGCTAGTCGAAGGAAAATAAATGTAGAAAAAGAAATGAAAGTCGTGTTTTCAAAACTTGAGCCCGGTTTTGAGCTCTGTTTTTAAAATAAGAAAATACACTGAAAAATTCGACTGTCCAGCGCGGGCGAAAAAATCGAATACCTACAGCATCTTCCGCAATCCGGGCGGCTGCGTGAACCACTACGCTACCGGGACATTGCTTTCGCCGTCGAAATTTGTCGGTGCTACTTATGTTTTAATGGTAATTTTTTTCAGTCTATTTTCTAATTTTAAAATATTAGCGCATTCGTTAACGCCTAAATAATTCCTAAAAAGCTATGTTTTTGTTTTTGTAGTTATGTACTTAACTTGGCTGTTACTATAACGGGGGGAGGGCTCGTAAAAATGGGAAAATTCCTAAGGCCATCACTATGAAAATAAGTTTGGGAAGCCCTGGCCCTGGTGTTCCTCGATAAAATAGACAATCAAAGAATTTTACAATTTGAATCAGTAGTTCCCCTTTTTATTGTTCTGTACCCACAGGGTAAAACGGGATCCTATTACTAAGACTCCGCTGTCCGTCCGTCCGTCCGTCCGTCCGTCTGTCCATCTGTCACCAGGCTGTATATCATGAGCCATGATAGTTAGACAGTTGAAATTTTCTTAGATGACGTAGTTCTGGTGCCGCTGTAAAAACAAATACTAATAAATAGAATAAAATAAATATTGAAGGGGCTCCCATAAAATAAGCGTGACTTTTTTGGTCTATTTTGATAACGGCAACAGATAGACGCTTGAAATATTCACAGAATATTTAGTTATATTATTCACTTTTAAAATAAAATTAATATTTAAGGGGCCTCAACAACAAACATGATTTATTTCTCGGTCTTATTAACGATAACAGGTAGTAACTTGAAATATTAACAAAATATTTAATTTATAATTCAAATAATTTTCGGACAGTTTTGATAAAATCTATCCCACGGAACCCTTCGTTCGCGCGTCCGCCTCGTTCTAGGCGGTTTTTTTTACTATTTTTGCAGGATGTCTCTAATGACCTTCTTAGAGTCACCAGGGCTTTTAGTAAAAGGATGGGTCCTCAAGCATTAAGGTCGAATCACTTCAGAGAGGATTCCTGACCGGTGAGCATCTCCCTCGGAGGAGTCTCTGAATCTATTAGTCTCTAAGGTGTCCAAATCTGACGGGATCAATAGTTCCTAAGATAAGCGCGTTCAACCAAACAAAAAAAAATAACTCAGTATAGATGCGTGCGTAGTACTTGATCATTATTTAGCTGCGGAGTTATGTTAAAACTATTATATCTCTGAAGATATTCATTGAAATCTAATAATGTAAAGAACAATTTTGTACAAAATTAAATACTTGTGATGAATAACGTTTTAATTTTGATAAGGAATGATATAATTTTTACAAAAATACCTTCGCATCTACACAGAGAGAACACTACAGGTTAAAATAACAAAAAGTGCTTCGGTTAAAAAAATATCGGTTAAATATACCAGGGAATAGTAAAACTTACAAATTCGTTACAAAACCGTCACGTTTAAAATAACAAAATCAATTTTGTAGTGCTTACCAGTGATCATGTAGTTGAAATAAATAAAATAACATGTTAATGTAACAAACCCTATTTGGTTAATCATTGCTTTGTTAATTATACTACTTAATTGGTTAATTGACCAAATTACAACAATAATTATTGTTTGAATTAACAAATACGTAGTTTTTAAATCAACCCTCACGCGTTAAGTATTTTTAACAAAAAAACATGTTAAATATTACTTTAAGTATGTTTGAACTTACGAATGTCTCGTTAAATAACACATTTATTTTAGTAAAACTAAACTACACTAAGGTACTAAAACTAACAAAAAAAAATTGTTTTTATTTACACATTATTTAGTTGAACGTTAACTGTTCGTTAAGATAACTGCAACAAACATGAGTTCAGTAAATCGAACGTTGAACATTCACTAATATTACCAAAACTTACAAGTAGTCAAAACATAAATTTTGGTTAATTTGTTTTCGTTAAATTTACCTTCATTATTCCATAAATATGCTTAACTTTACAATATATTTCGTTTAGGACTACTAATCTAACGCAGTTCAATTAAACAATAGGCAAATTATTAAAAGTAACAAAAATCATAGGTTAGATTTACCAATTTACATCGTTAACACTAACTAGTAGCTAAAATAAAATCCACAAAAAATGTTTAGTAAATTTGACATACGAAAATAGTACAATATTACTAATATGTACAGGTATTGATAACAAAAGTCTTGGCTTAATTAGTCTTTGTTTAATTTACATTATTTATGCTCAATTTGAAAAAAGTAATTCGTTTAGAACTACTAATGTAACGTAGTCCAATTAAACAGCATCCTGTTAGTAGCAGTAATAAAAAAAATAATTTTATTTACACATTATTTAGGTGAACGTTAACTGTTCGTTAAGATAACTGCAACAAACATGAGTTCAGTAAATCGAACGTTGAACATTCACTAATATTACCAAAACTTACAAGTAGTCAAAACATAAATTTTGGTTAATTTGTTTTCGTTAAATTTACCTTCATTATTCCATTAATATGCTTAACGTTACAATATATTTCGTTTAGGACTACTAATCTAACGCAGTTCAATTAAACAATAAGCAAATTATTAAAAGCAACAAAAATCATAGGTTAGATTTACCAATTTACATCGTTAACACTAACTAGTAGCTAAAATAAAATCCACAAAAAATGTTTAGTAAATTTGACATACGAAAATAGTACAATATTACTAATATGTACAGGTATTGATAACAAAAGTCTTGGCTTAATTAGTCTTTGTTTAATTTACATTATTTATGCTCAATTTGAAAAAAGTAATTCGTTTAGAACTACTAATGTAACGTAGTCCAATTAAACAGCATCCTGTTAGTAGCAGTAATAAAAAAAAAAATTTATTTACACATTATTTAGGTGAACGTTAACTGTTCGTTAAGATAACTGCAACAAACATGAGTTCAGTAAATCGAACGTTGAACATTCACTAATATTACCAAACCTTACAAGTAGTCAAAACATAAATTTTGGTTAATTTGTTTTCGTTAAATTTACCTTCATTATTCCATTAATATGCTTAACTTTACAATACATTTCGTTTAGGACTACTAATCTAACGCAGTTCAATTAAACAATAAGCAAATTATTAAAAGTAACAAAAATCATAGGTTAGATTTACCAATTTACATCGTTAACACTAACTAGTAGCTAAAATAAAATCCACAAAAAATGTTTAGTAAATTTGACATACGAAAATAGTATAATATTACTAATATGTACAGGTACTGACAACAAAAGTCTTGCCTTAATTAGTCTTTGTTTAATTTACATTATTCATGCTCAATTTGAAAAAAGTAATTCTTTTAGAACTACTAATGTAACGTAGTCCAATTAAACAGCATCCTGTTAGTAGCAGTAACAAAAAAAATGATTTTCTTTACACATTATTTAGGTGAACGTTAACTGTTCGTTAAGATAACTGCAACAAACATGAGTTCAGTAAATCGAACGTTGAACATTCACTAATATTACCAAAACTTACAAGTAGTCAAAATATAAATTTTGGTTAATTTGTTTTCGTTAAATTTACCTTCATTATTCCATTAATATGCTTAACTTTACAATATATTTCGTTTAGGACTACTAATCTAACGCAGTTCAATTAAACAATAGGCAAATTATTAAAAGTAACAAAAATCATAGGTTAGATTTACCAATTTACATCCTTAACACTAACTAGTAGCTAAAATAAAATCCACAAAAAATGTTTAGTAAATTTGACATACGAAAATAGTTTAATATTACTAATATGTACAGGTATTGATAACAAAAGCCTTGGCTTAATTAGTCTTTGTTTAATTTACATTATTCATGCTCAATTTGAAAAAAGTAATTCTTTTAGAACTACTAATCTAACGTAGTCCAATTAAACAGCATCCTGTTAGTAGCAGTAATAAAAAAAAATGTTTTTATTTACATATTATTTAGGTGAACGTTAAGTGTTCGTTAAGATAACTGCAACAAACATGAGTTCAGTAAATCGAACGTTGAACATTCACTAATACTACCAAAACTTACAAGTAGTCAAAACATAAATTTTGATTCATTGGTTTTCGTTAAATTTACCTTCATTATTCCATTAATATGCTTAACTTTACAATATATCTCGTTTAGGACTACTAATCTAACGCAGTTCAATTAAACAATAAGCAAATTATTAAAAGTAAAAAAATCATAGGTTAGATTTACCAATTTACATCGTTAACACTAACTAGTAGCTAAAATAAAATCCACAAAAAATTTTAGTAAATTTGACATACGAAAATAGTATAATATTACTAATATGTACAGTTATTGATAACAAAAGTCTTGGCTTAATTAGTCTTTGTTTAATTTACATTATTCATGCCCAATTTGAAAAAAGTAATTCTTTTAGAACTACTAATCTAACGTAGTCCAATTAAACAGCATCCTGTTAGTAGCAGTAACAAACGTTAACTGTTCGTTAAGATAACTGCAACAAACATGAGTTCAGTAAATCGAACGTTGAACATTCACTAATACTACCAAAACTTACAAGTAGTCAAAACATAAATTTTGATTCATTGGTTTTCGTTAAATTTACCTTCATTATTCCATAAATATGCTTAACTTTACAATATATTTCGTATAGGACTACTAATCTAACGCAGTTCAATTAAACAATAAGCAAATTATTAAAAGTAACAAAAATCATAGGTTAGATTTACCAATTTACATCGTTAACACTAACTAGTTGCTAAAATAAAATCCACAAAATATGTTTAGTAAATTTGACATACGAAAATAGTATAATATTACTTATATGTACAGGTATTGACAACAAAAGTCTTGGCTTAATTAGTCTTTGTTTAATTTACATTATTCATGCTCAATTTGAAAAAAGTAATTCTTTTAGAACAACTAATCTAACGTAGTCCAATTAAACAGCATCCTGTTAGTAGCAGTAACAAACGTTAACTGTTCGTTAAGATAACTGCAACAAACATGAGTTCAGTAAATCGAACGTTGAACATTCACTAATACTACCATAACTTACAAGTAGTCAAAACATAAATTTTGGTTCATTGGTTTTCGTTAAATTTACCTTCATTATTCCATAAATATGTTTAACTTTACAAACATATTTCGTTGAGAACTACTAATCTAACGCAGTTCAATTAAACAATTAGCCAATTACTAAAAGTAACAAAAAACATAGTTTAGGTTTACCAATTTAGTCTAGAGGCGGCGGTAACTGCTTACCATCAGAGGCCCCATTCCCTAACTTTTTTGACAGTTGAATGTGATAATCACCAAACTATTTACTTAACCATTGCTTTTTTTTACAGGACAATGGATATAATAAAATTGTAGTAAAGAGTAGCGTATCAGTAAATGGAGTGGTAATGAACTTTCAACTATAAAAAAGGTTAAGGAATAGGCTTCTGTTTGGCCGTCAGCTTTTTTTTCATCTAGTTGTGTAAAAAAAACAGCATTGTTAGTGTCCAGAATAGAGAAGTTGTATTGCAATTCATAATTGACAAATAAAAAAGGAATAGGTACTCCAATGCAATAGTACTAATGACAAAGGAAACATAGGTCAATGAATAGTACCTATTGATTTGATATTTGACGTTAACCGGTTGACACGCTAAAAGTTCGGTCCTAAATCGTGAGTAGGTATGTACGCTGAAAGCTATGTGAGCACTTTTATCACTGAATTTGAGCGCTGTAATCTGTATCAGACGCAGTTTTTGTGTCATCTCCGAAAGAAAGATAAAAAGGTCATAAAAGACAAAAAATAAAATGATATAACATGTGATGTGAAATACTCAGCGCCTGAATTACAATTTATAAGTAGGCACTATTCATTGATTAATTTTAAAAAGGGAAAAGATCTCGTATTAACTAATCATCAGAGTTAGTTACTCGGAACTTACTCGACGATTGTGAAACAGGCCCTTAGAAAGTTAATTTAACATAACTGTTTGTTTTTCACGCAAATAATTCACCAAATGCAATTTCACCGTTCCGAGACAGATTTAGGCCGGGACTCCTGGCAGTTGAAAGGTAGGTATAAATATATATGATTATTTATAAGTATTGCAAATTGTTTGCTGTCTGTTTAAATACATTGAATCAAGAAAGATATTTCATAATAATTTACCCGCTAACGACTCGTCTGTCTATTTGACCTAAGATGATGTTGTTAATTAACTCAATAGGTACTACCCTACCTACCTATCTATCTATTTAATAATAAGTAATTATTTTATCTATATAGTTAACACGTTCCACGTTGCAAAAATAGTAAAGATTTTCATTTAGGCCACGTCGGACAATGTTGGGCGACACAAACATTTTCCGTTCGGGCCGCGTCGGGCACAGTTGACCGACAGTCAGACGTATTAATATACCTCCCTCACGAGCCAAACGTCTGTTTTGTGAGCAATTGTTACAGAAGGCAATCCGCGTGGCTCTCAAGAGTACGCTGTTTCAGAAAAAAAACATAAACTTAGAAAAAATCCAACTCATATCATAAATTTGAAATGATCTTCATTTCGGACGACATCTATCAAACTGAAAAAAATCATATCTTGGAAACTACGGATCCCAAGCAACTGGTTTTTGTGGAGATATGACAGCTCTCGGAAATATCTTTATTTCGGAGTACGTCGTCAGTCGCCGTCGTCGTCGTCGCAGGCGTGTGGTGTGAGGCTACTGGGGTCCGTTTTTACTATCACTACATAGTATAAAATAAAGGCGCTTTCTGTTGTCTGTCCCCATGTATGCTTAGATCTTGAAAACTACGCAAAGGATTTTATTGCGTTTTTTTTTTAAATAAAGAGAGATTCAAGAGAAAGATTCGCAAGCATAATATAGTAGAGAAACACTGATAAATTTAGAGGTTCAAATGTGATGTAAATTATAACGGGGTTTAATTAAAACGTATGGCATGATAACTAAAGTAGGACCAAATAAAACATATTTTCAACGTCATAATATTTATGCTATGCTTTTCTAAAACGATTATTGGTAAATAAAGATCGAAAGCTGCAACTAGTTACAAACGCAGCCGCGGGAGTAGCGGGCCGGGGACCGACATCTTATATCTCCCAAGATAGCGTTTGTAAAACAGTGTCGATTAAATGCAATACGAATTTTAACGTTAAATATACCAATATTGTAAGAAAAACACAATGACATTTTTTTGCCATGTCACTGATTTTTGTATGGAAACTGTCGGTCACCTGTGTCCGTAGAGACGGGCACAGGTGTCCGACAGTTGAACGTAGAACGTGTTAATAAAATTGATTAGATAAACTTAATGTACCGTAAAATGAGGTAAATAGGTACAAAGCTACCTTTTAATTATCGCCATCAAACAAGCAAACAATAATCTAAACATTAGTCATGGTGACTAAGTAGGTACATACACATTAAAACCAGTATTTCGTTTTCGTTTGAAATACTACACAATTATTACTAGCGTTATATATAATATTTCAATGGTCCGTGCTTTTAATAATTACAAGCACAAATATTCAATATCATGGAGTAACCCATTCATTGAGTTATAATAATTATAACGCAATGCATGGGATAGCCGATTTTCAATTTTTTACTTTCCTTATTTAATATAATTATAGTTAAACTCCATGATATTGAATATTTTAGAGTACCTATCTAACTTGTTATTCAGAAATCGTCGTAGGATTTGTAGGTACTTTCATGTATAACCGCTTAATCAAATACATTGGTATTACTAACCGAGTTATCTTGTTGAATCAACCAATGTATTAGGTATCTGTTCGGAAGAAATTTCTATCAGGATCATAAGGTCCTTGAGCGGTGTTGCCAGCTCTAATAATCGATTTCCGATAGTGGATCTATTAATGTAAAAGGAAACATGTTTTAGTAATAAAGTAGTAAAATTTTTGTTTCATTGTTTAACTTTACTTCAGTTTTGTGAAATGTTACAGTAGTGCTGGAAATAATAAATATAAGTAAAAAGCTAGGTAAATAAATACATTAAATTTACAAATTATTTGTAATCTGTTCTCGAAAGGTTTTTTTTTGTATTTACGTGACAAGTTAGTTTCAAGTTGTTGCCAGCGTCGATCTTAGAGATTCGAAAACAAGGAAAACTAAAAAATAGGCATACAAGGATATATTATTACGTTACATTTTTTTATATAAGGTGGAGCCATCAATACGACAACAAATGAAAATAAGCTATATTAGTTCATAGAAATGGTTTACCGCTTTTAAAAACTAACTTATTCGTTTGATAATTCCATGACTTTTGTATGAAATAGTATAAAATTAATGCAGCCATTCTTTCATATATAGATCATGGAATTATCGAACGAATAAGGTGTTTTCAAAGCGGTAAACCATTTCTATGAACCATTATAGCCCATGTTTTAATTTAATGTCGTATTGACGACACCATTCTGTATATTAATACATAAATAAAGGACAGTATTAACCTACCTATAAAAAAAAACTAGTAAAAAACACGCTTACTTACCAAATCAAACGCTTTTTTACAATGAAATTAATTTTCTTTTCATAACTTTATTTTTATTTTAGAAGTAAAAAACGGATGTCGGGAAAGTTTTGGAGAAAGAAAAGCAAGCGGGGAATTTAGGGAATCGACAAGGCTGACGCGGGGTCTTAAGATTTTTCTGTTGGCAACATTTGCATACACGCCACCACGGTACGGTAGTAATACAGTAATTCCTGCTGAGGTCGGAGGTGTTGCGAGGGCGCGTGTCGATCAAAAAGTATGGAGGAGTTACTATCATCTTGGGGTGTATCCCAAAATACCGTTACTGCATTTCGCGGTAAGTACAATTTAAAATCCGAAGTTTCTTTCGCAAATTCTAAATATAATGAAATATAGATAGGTACCTATATAATATAGCTGTCTTTGTGATTTTCTTCTAATTTTCGTACATAGTAAGGAGGTGCTGATTATAACCCACACATATATTATGATCCTGACTAATAAAATAAATAAATATGACTTATAATAGTACTTACAATAAGAACAGATTCCATGTACCTTACTAATTCTAAATAGAGTATTATCAGCTTACATTTTGCCAATTGTTGATTAGGTAGCTATGTTTAAGTATCAAGAGTTTTATTTAAGTAAGTTACATTAACATGTGTAGTGTAGGTTATGTTACAAATGGAGTCTCACAACACGTGTTCTTACAACAAGAACTTGGGTGAAACGTTAGATAAAGTTTGACCTTGAATAACAGTGACAACCGTTAACATTAACATAAATTTTATGGTAATGTTAACGGTTGTTTTCAGTAAGAACCTAAACTGCCTCGAAAATTCGGCTAAGTCTTTTCGCCATATAAAAACGATCAAAATTTTTCTAAGTCCTAGCTCCATACTAAATCTGTTGAAATTTTTCTAAGTGTTTTTTTTAACAATTTTTTTAAATTTTTTTAAAAATTCGTCTATCTCTTTTTTGATAGCTATGTTTGGATTTGGAAAAAAAAAGTTAGAGTGTATTTTTAATTTGACTTAGAAAAATTTCAACCGATTTAGTATGGAGCTGGGACTTGTAAAATTTTTCATTTTTTACTACCTTGTGTTGTGTTGTTTTTTACCATCTTGTGTGTATTTTTGATGCACCCCCTTTGCGACACCCGGACCAACAGTTTTGAAAGTTTATTTCATAATACTATGAATAACGATAATACAATTTCGTTTCAGGAAACATATTATGTTCCAAGTAGAACTATAGGTCCCAAAAAATACCATGCCAGCCAAGGGGAAGCTTGTGGACAGATATTATAATCAAATGAGGAACTTAAGGGGGTCCGGAGTTCTCCCAAAGAAGAGAAAATTTGATATTAGCGATAATGAGAATACTGACAACGGTAAGCAAAGTACATCGTACATTGGTTTTTATTTATTACTAGCTTTTCCTTCATTGTCTGGACTAATACACATGTAATTGATTAATGAACTTTCTTCATTCGTACATGCTTCTTTTGTTCTTTTGTACTATTGGTTTTATTCTTACAACCTTGCTCGCCGAGTCTCGACCCCTTACACTCTTATAATACTTCAGTAAATTTATTTATTTCTTGTCAAATAATACAGACTTTGATACCCAAATTGAAGAACAAAGGGAACAAATGCAATAGTTGAAATACAACCGAGACCCCTGGCCGCTGGTAGAAGAAAAGTGGAAAGCAACGTATGACAGTGCAGATAATAAACTAACTATGATGTTTAACGAATGGCCATGCCTGAAAGCAACAAATGGACATCGTTTGGTACGTATGAACACTGTATGTGCTGACACAGAGGACAATTATTTTTTTACATTATAGTCAATAACTTTTTTTAAAATTTCAGATTGAAATCGACTCTATTTATTTATACCCTCAAAAAAATCTACTATTGTTTGACAAATGGCACACATTTGTAGAAAGATCTTTAAAGTTATTGGAATCTACAATTGCAGACGAATTAAAGGAGCACTTAGAAGACAGTGAAAGTAAGTATAACAAACAAAAAAACTAAGTATCTCAAGATTGATATGGTTTCTTAATTACGTCACCTTAACACCATTCCATACTGAAGAAGCCAAAAAATTTAGTGCCAATAAAATGTTCACTAATACAGAATGTTACTTATTTCAATTGTTTCAGATACACGAAATTTCGCAATTTGCAGTTCCCTGCCATATAAAATGAAACCAACTACAAAAATATATAGTGGTGAAAAAAACAAATTTAATAAAGTCTCGATTGCGGAATCTCAACAATCTTTTATAATGAATGTGAAAGTAAGTTTAGCAATAATTTAATTTGGTAGTTAAATAGTTTTTGTGGTAAAAACGCGAACCTATTACTATAAGACTGCTGTCCTGTATTTCATGAATCCGTAAAAATAAAAATCTCAGTTGTCTACTTACAGCTGAGATTTTTATTTTAATAGGATTTGTTTCTATTGCCGCTGTAAAAACAAATAATAAAGATTTAAGTACATTAACTTTTATTGAATAACTATGGCAGTGGGAATAAAAAAAAAATTTAAATAAAAAAAAAACCGCCTTCAAAAAACGGGAGAAATAAAAATTTTGTTTATAAAAATCTAAATGTTTTTTGAGGTCGGTCCCAAATACAAGTGACAACGTTTATTACAAATATTGAGGTTGGGACCGACCTCAAAAAACATTTGGATTTTTATAAACAAAATTTTTATTTCTCCCGTTTTTTGAAGGCGGTTTTTTTTTTATTTAAATTTTTTTTTTCTGCTTTTTAGTGTTTAGAGTAATGATATTTACCGGAAACTACCTCAAGATTTTTTAGATACACAAGTGACAAAATTACGATATCATCAATGTGAATTAATAGGCATTATTAGGGATAACTCAAAAACTACTTGTCAGATGTCGATAAAATTTAAATGGGACCCCATGACAAGCAGTAGCTTCCAAAGGTCAAAAGATTTTTAAAAATCGGTCCACCCAGTAACGAGTTATGAGGTAACAAAAATTAAAAAAAAAAAAAAAAAACATACAGTCGAATTGATAACCTCCTCCTTTTTTGAAGTCGGTTAAAAAGTAAAACAAATTAATCGGATGTGTGCAATATAAAATAAAATTGCTAGGATACAGCAGCGCTAGATTTCTTTTTACCTTTAAGAAGCCATGAATAACAGCTAATTACGTTAACTATATTTGTTTTAGAATGACGCTGACATAGAAGAAGTATTGCAGAACAGACGCAAATCCTACAGCAAAAAAGGATTAACTTGTCAACCTATGATTTTATGTCTTGGAACACCTCAAGTGCTTGAAGTTTTTTATGTGGTAGTTGATGACGTAAAGTACAGGTTTGATTCTCTTACTAAAGCTCTTGACGTCTGTTTCAAATGTTTTATAGTGTTAAACCTTGCGTACCCTAAAGAGTGTGAACAACTATGGCTATTTATACAGCAATATTTTTACGAAATTCATCTCACAGAGGACAAAAACTTTAGTCAAGTGACCAGTTTCATAAAGTTATTGGAGGAGTAAATAACACACTGGCGAGAACTCTTGATATTTTACATAATGTGGTCTTGTTTTATTTGTGTCGACAAGTTTGATAGCTCCAAAGGCCTTATGCTTCATTTGAAAATACATAGTCTGTCGTCAAATGATTAATATTCTTGTAATCAATTAATGTTATCAATATTAGAGGCGATCACTTAAACAATGTTACTGCAAAAAACTTATATTTTTCTTCCTTTTGGATAATCTGGCGTTGTCTGGAAGAATCACTGCCGGCCAATATGGTGTATTTTTTTATTGCAGAGTGTACTTCTTTCTGGCAACTACCATTAAACTTTTATAAATATGTATTGATTTAAAGACGGTCCCTGAAACAAGGGTATTGCAAATACTTAATTCATTTTGTATTTTTTCCTATACAGTCGACAACACATCAAGAGTAACAGATTGACCTTCAGACCTCCCTTACTACGTTCCTAATAGTGGCGGCTTTCGAAGTGAAATTATTACACTTGATGTGCTGTCGTGTGTGTAGTGAAACTATTACACTTGGTTATCTTATATATGTTAACTTCTATGTTAGCACACTGCTCTCCTCAAGCTAAAAGGCTAAATTATATTTTACCGTTAAATAAAAATAATTGTTAAAATGCTATTAAACATCAAAAAAGATAGTTGTAATTAAGTAAAATTTGTTATTAAATTTAAAATTTATTGGTTCCCATCCAAAACTTTCGATTGTCACATATATAGCGGCCTTTTAGCTTAAGCACAGCGGTACAATAAAATAATGATAAGTCGTAAGTCACCTTTGATTTTTGTTATTAATTATTATGCTTATATTTAATGTCCGTTAGAATTTAGCATTCTTCAGATTTTATACTGCATCGTTTGTTTCATGAAAATAAAATTACTGGTTCATAGAATTACTTTTTATTTCTCTAAATATAAATCTTCAATACCTGCGATAATATTTGTTGGATTTTATACGATTGAACTTGTGATGTAACTTTTAATCTTATCCATTTATCTTACTGGTTTTTTATGATATTGTAATGTAAAGCGATACTTTACTTGGTTAACTGTCTAATGTTTTATATTTTAATGTGCTGTAAAATTTATATTTAAAAATTCTGGTAAGTTATTATTATTAATTATACCCAATATTGTATGTTAAAGTAACAACGTTTCTGGTAGATTTAGATCTGAACAATAAAAAAGTTCAGTATGAGTCACCAAGAAACATTATTACCTGAACATACAATATTGGTTATAATAAAGAATTGTATTAGTATTTTTAAACAGTAATTTAACAGCTGATATGGTTATAATAACCAAAATACAAAAATAAATCCAACAAATATTTCTAGTACCCCTACCCCAAAAACTTGTTACGTTAACACCCAAAAACTTGTTACGTTAACAGACAATATGGGTTAGAACAAAACAAGTAAATCAGTATTTTAAACGAAAATGTTTGGTTAAAACAACTAATAACGCATTAGTTGTTTTAACCAAACATTTTCGTTAAAGCGACTAATAATGCATTAGTTGTTTTAACCAAACATTTTCGTTAAAACAACTAATAAATCATTAGTTGTTTTAACCAAACATTTTCGTTAAAACGACTAATAATGCATTAGTTGTTTTAACCAAACATTTTCGTTAAAACAACTAATAAATCTTTAGTTGTTTTAACCAAACATTTTCGTTAAAATAACTAATAATGCATTAGTTGTTTTAACCAAACATTTTCGTTAAAACAACTAATAATGCATTAGTTGTTTTAACCAAAAATTTTCGTTAAAACAACTAATAATGCATTAGTTGTTTTAACCAAACATTTTCGTTAAAACAACTAACAATGCATTAGTTGTTTTAACCTAACATTTTCGTTTAAAATACTGATTTACTTGTTTTGTTCTAACCCATATTGTCTGTTAAAGTAACAAGTTTTTGGGTGTTAACGTAACAAGTTGACAAAATGACAAAGTAAAACTAACAAACATTCTACTCATAGCTTCTGTTACTTCTACACATACTATTGATAAAAATAAACAAGACTATTAGTTTTTCTAACCGGAATTCTAAAGTCAATCTAACAAGCATGTTTAGTATATGGTACCTAGAGAGTTAGTTTGATCAACCGTTATTATTAGTTTCAAGTAGCAAGTTTTCTAATTATTTTAACCACTTATTTACCTTTTTTTTTGTTGTTCTAATCAAAATGGTCAATGTATACCCAACAAGAAGTTCGGTATATTCTAACCTTTCATTTTTGTAAAAATAAACAACACTATTGGTGCATACAAAATAGATTTACTTTATTACGATACAAAATAATACAGTAGTGAGTACCAAAACACGTAGTAAATTTGGTTATATTAACCGATGCTTTTTTGGTACAATATATACTAAATAAAATTTGTTTGTCTCAACAATTACGAATTCGTTATAATCACCGTGAATAATTGTTACATTGACAAATAAACGGTTGGTTTAATCAAATTCTTAGTCCGATTTACAATTTTCAAATGTAAGAATAACAAATTGTAATTTGTTAAATTAACAACATTCTTGATTAGCGCTATATTGACATGTAACATTTGTTGGTTTTCGGTTGGTTCAACCAATAATTTCTCTCTGTGTAATGCATTATTTTAGAACAAATTTTATTAACAAAAATAGGTTATAGCGAGTCAACCTTAAGAGATAGATAAATGCTGTCTGCAACTTTTTTTTAGAACTTTCAAAGGAAAATAATTCTGTCATACATGATTTTTGCTTAACTTTAACCGTTTACGCAGCGCACGCAACAAAAGCTCAGAAAATTAAGATTTATTATTTTCCGTTTATTGCAAACTATGATATCTCTTAAGATATTCATTGAAATCAAATGAAGTTATGAACAATTTTGTACAAAATTTAATGCTTGTGATAAATAATGCATTTATTTTGATAAGGAATAATATCATGCATACAAAAACACCATCGCAGATAATGCATTATTTTAAAACAAATTTGATTACCAAAAAGAAAGGTTATAGTGAGCCAACCATAAAAGATAGACATATGCTGTCGCGAACTTTTCTTTAGAAAATTTAATGGAGAACAATTTCGTCATACATGATTTTTACGTAACTTAAACCGTTTACGCAGCGCACGCAGTGAATGCTTTGAAAAGAAATATTTTTCTCCTGTTTTTGCAACATTCCTCATTGATGCTCGGCTCCTATTGGACTTACCGTGATGTTATATAGCCTATAGCCTTCCTAGATAAATGGACTATCCAACGAAAAAAGAATTTTTCAATTTGAGCCAGTAGTTGCTGAGATCTTAGGTATCAACCAAACAAACAAACAAACAAACAAACAAACTCTTCAGCTTTATTATTAGTAATAGATAATAGATAAGAAACTTTGTATTCAGATACTTGATGAGAAGTAAATAAATATATTTTAGCTTTTTTGAATTTTGTGTTAGGGATGGAATAGGGGATGGTAGGTCGTAAAGAAGTCCAAACAAAGTAACGCTTTCACGCTTAACACCTGAACCGATTTTGATGAGATTTGGTATTAAAATAGACTAGACCTTAAGATAGAATATAAGCTAAATTTTGTTGTAAAAATGCAAAAATGACATGAAGGGGTTGAAATAAGGGATGAAAGATTGCATGGGATTCCTCATTATCGCAGATAAAACCACGAAACTTTGTTTTAAGCCCGCGTTAAGACGTAGAAAAAATGTTGTAGCGTTTTTGAAATTTTGACAACCGTGTGGGAATAAATAGGGAATTAAGGTCGTATGGAAGTAAGCAAAGATTGTCGAAACAAAAAACGTAGTTTATTAAAGGTATTAAAATAAGCTATTTACAGTAATCTACAGCAGTTTATTTGAGTATCATTTCGAAGTCGCGAACAAAAGCTTTCGCAACCCTAGTCCCGTTGTTCGTAAGCCTTATTGAATTATTATTATTATAAACCCTTGTTTATAAATTTTATTCGTATCACGAATATTTTTCTCTCTTGAATAATTTAAACAGAGTGAAAAATATTCGCGATACGAATACCTTGTTTATAATAATAATTCAATTACGTACCGACCCTTTTAATTTTTTGCAATCATTGGCAAATCTTTAAAATTTTCTATTACTTAATTTTTATATATATAAATATTCTAGCTTTTGGTCGCGACTTCGCGTACAATAGTCACTTCGGGCAGCATTTAAATTTTCATATTATTTCTTCTAACTACCTTCTAAAAATGACGGATTTTCATACAAACTTCCATCCCTTATTATATACTCTTTATTGCACTTAAAAATACATCAAAAACATATGTTACAATACACAGTTTGCAAGGGCGGACTTATCTCTGAAAGAAATCTCTTCCAGTCAACCGATGAATGTTAGTGATACTGAACAATTAAGCAGGTGACTATCAAAATGCAAAATAAAAAAAAAACAATTTGTTACCTTACGATTAAATACTATATACATACACATAACAAAATACATACCTACACATAATATACATACATTTATAACAAAAATAATAATAATACATACATATTGTTCGAGCCACAAGCTGAACATTGGACTCTGCGGCTGCGTGGTCAGCAGCGAGGCAACAAACAACTTTCCGCGGATCAGCAACTACGTGCACCGTCGGCTACTTACACCTATGAGAGACATACAAAAACCTATCGATGTGTACATACTAACAATGTAATATAAAAACACTATCAAAAGCAACAATAAACAGATCTCAACCGTCCGTGTTGGGTCTCACTACCTCCCCGCTGCTGTCTGCCAGGGCTACTCCCTGGGGCAGTTCCTATCACCGTCATGCTGCCTGCCAGGGCTACTCCCTGGGGCAGCTCCTTCCTATTATCATATCCTTGCTGGCCAGCCTTACACCCTGGCTCAGCATCCTTTCAATGTACTTGTGGGAAGCGGCGCCTTCGGACAGTTGCCTTGGGCTATGACTGACCTGATGTCGTCTGGTAAAGCCTGTTATTAGGTATTACTGTAGAGCATCGTAAAAAAAATTTGTTCGCAAACTGCCCACTGGGATAATACCTTAACTCATCTCCCTAGGCTTCTATGATTACAGGTTGGAAGAAAAAGCTAATATAGCAAAGCGGTACGTTGACAAGGTAAGTGTGAGTACTCTTCTATTCTGCAAATACGGCGTCGAAACCTTGAAAACAGCGTAATATTCAACTGCCTCAAAGTCAAGAAACGCTGTACCACAGCCCGATATGATAACTGACCAATACAGCCGATATAATTATGACGACGAATATTTTATTTTTATACTTTTTGAAGTCGGTTTGACTTTTTTAATAGTTGTTTATTTGTTATAGCGTGTGACCGGAACTAACTCAATGTGGCGTGTAGTAGAATGAATATTTTCTCTCTAAACTAAATTGAATAGATAACAACATACCTCATCGGCTGCATGACTTATCGATCCTCACAATCAGTGAACATCCATATCTTTATCTACTTCAGATAAGTCATGCACAGGATAGTACATACGTGCCCGTAAGGTCAATTTACACTAGCGCAGAGTCGAAGTGCATCGAAGCGGCAGTCTATCCAAAACTGAACATAACAAATTCAACCTTAACTCCACAGCGTAACACACATTACTTCTAAGGTTTTAAGCAGGCCACCCACGCTCAGGTTTACCTGACAGTTTTAACTGTTCAGTTGAACTGTTCAGGTAAACATGAGCGTGTATGCCACACAACTGCGCAGGTTTCCACCATACACGCTCATGTTTACCTGAACAGTTCACCTTTAAAAAAACGAGCGCATTCTTCGGAATACGCGCGTCTGCGCGTGACCAACGCTGGTGCGCGCGCGTTCTCGCGTATCCATGCGCCCACTAGCAAACCTACGCGTCATCAGTCGGAAATTAGCCTGCATCGGTGTTGATCATGATGGGCTCAGAGGAAAAATTAATTTACCTGGCGCAAAAATATGAATGCCTATTTAATCCAAAAACCGCTATAATTCCATTTTCTTTTTGTTCTTTCTCAGTTTTATTCTTCTTCAAATTCCGTATAAGTAGGTAATATCATAGCACGATCAATGTCAACCATTTTACACACGTTTTAGCTACCGAGAGTCGACTGGCAAGTGATTCAATAGCACTGCTGTTGATGCCCACAAGGAGCTTATATTTTTACCTACAACCTTCTTGGATGCCCATTACTACACGTAAAAGAGTGCGGCTTCGCTTTAACTGTAAAGAATTTGACGCTTCGATGCGCTTCGACTCTGGTAGGTCGGCGCTAGTAGGTATAAACTGACTCTAATATATCTCCCCCCTTTGAAAATAAATGAATAAATAAAGTAAAATATAAACAGAGGAAACACAATTAGAAAATTATCCAAACACACAATTAATTAATGCAACTTAACATGCTGACCTACTGCGGCTGTTTGCTGATACCGCAAGAA
This sequence comes from Elophila nymphaeata, assembly GCA_955850985.1. Classification (NCBI taxonomy): domain Eukaryota; kingdom Metazoa; phylum Arthropoda; class Insecta; order Lepidoptera; family Crambidae; genus Elophila; species Elophila nymphaeata. The sequence continues at coordinate 25,179,182 of OY039066.1, forward strand.
AATTGACTTGCCTTGAACTGGCAAGAAGCTGACGCTTGTTGTGACGCGGAATAAGGTACAGGGGGGTAATCAATGACATAGGAATTAATATGGTCACTCTAAGCTTTTAGTTTATACTTCTCAAAAACTAAGAGGAGGAATGAGATAAAAACATACAGCCGTAAAGTTACTTTAGTGTGTTATTCAAAACAACGTACATAATCTTTAAAAACAAACAACCTCTTTGGTAAAAATCAACTTTAAAAAAAGGGAAAATGACCATATTTCCGGCAGGTGCAGAAAATATGGTCACGAAGTGTCCATATGACAGTATGGGTTTTTAATATAATTAATCTTCACAATTTGGACACAAATATGATTCTTCATCTGACGCCGTGAGACCTACACACTCTTCGTGGACATAGGAACAGCAAGAAGTACAAAGCCTCATGTCAGCAACTCTTTTGACGCTGTATTTTTTTTTTCCCTGAGTCACAGCACGCAATGCAGCATTCATATCTTTTGAACGCCAATTCCCTCTTAATTTTTTCCTTGCGTAGCGAGCCATAGCCTGGAACAATCCAAAACTCATTAAATAAAAAGAAAAACATCACCAATATTTTCCATACCGCAAATATGGTCACTTCATGACCATATTTTACAAGTAGGTACTTGTCGACAAATTTGAGAACGAAAATAAATCTGCTGATACAATGTTACGGATATAATACCACTTGAAAATATAATAATTGACCTTTGTACTTACTCAGACTGCAAATCACAACACCTGAAATTGTATTTTTCACGATTTTTCACTTTTTAATAAAAATAATAAGCAAACTTGAAATCTCTGCCGGTACAAACGTTTTTAGCTGTCAAAATAGAGTCGGTAAAACAGCACGGACGGGACTTGTCATGTTGCTAGGCCTACCCAAAGATATAGAATGTACCTTTCTATATCTTTGGGCCTACCAATTAGACTGTCAACTAGTAATGCCATCTATTGCATATCCCATGTACTTTCTGAGATATAAGAAAGTGACCATATTAACCGACTGACCATATTACCCCCAGGTACCTTACTCTTCATATATAGTCAGCAATTTTGAAAACGAAGTAGGTACCTACCGGTTTAACCAACCTTGCCGATCTGGTAGTAAACGTGTTTTCTTTAGTAGTAAAGGTATTTTTAGTGTAATTAACTGTTGGTACGTAGTAAGTTGAACTACTTCGTACAAATTTACTAATTATCCTCAGTTACAGTACAAACACTCCAGGGCACCGTCCGCCCTTAAAAAACTTTAATTGATTTAGGCAAAAATAATCCAAAGGCCAAGCTATATGTTGCGTTAAGTCGCGTAGACACTAGACTGTATAGCTCTTTGCGACTTAGAGCCCCATAAATTGCATAAGAAACAGAAGGTTCGCGCGAAATGCAACGAATACGACTGTTGTTGTGGTTATTATTATGACGCCGTCGTGGTGGAGTGGTCAGTATAGCTGCCAGGTTGCGGCATCAAGCGGTCCAGGTTGGAATCCTGGTAGCGGCAAATATTTGTGTCACGAACACGAATATTTGTGTGCGAGTCATTGATTATATACTTATTTAAGTTTATTTATAAAAATATCTAAAATTATTATGTATATTAAAAATGTCCGTTATCTAGTATCCGTAACACATTAAGTTCTTAATGATACTTACTTCGGGCTAGACGCAAAAGTATTGCAAACAATGCTCTTCCATTGGTTTTTTAAGTAAAAGTGCCCCCAGACGTTGAGAATTGGATAGAAGATTGAGAATATTCCCGAATAAATTTTGTAAATTATCTAAATAAAACACTAAAACAAGTTCCAACATTGAAAAAGATCAGTTGAAGATTCCAACCCTCAGGTTTGCATCTCTTGCATTCTTTTCTTTCCTACAGAATACAGGTTAGGTACTATATATGCAATATAAAGTGTCATCTAACTACTACGGAGTTTTACCTTCCATCATCAGCTCATCCGAATAACCTGAAAGAATTGCAACTATCGGTCTGTACGTACCTTTAATATTTAGAGAATTATCATCCGTTAAGGAGTTTTACTTCCATCATCAAGTCATCTGAATAACCTGAGATGGATGGAAATTTTAATAAAACAAATATTTATTTAGAATTAAACTTTAATCATCAATTATACAGTATCGTTACATTCAATAAAAACTACATACATTCCCCCAATAATGTGGTGCTTCAAAAAAAAAGTTGCGTAATACTTTTTAAATTAAAATACTGTCCGACATTTTGGGTGCGTAACCTTAAAATTATAACCTAGAAAAAGATATTACAGCTATTTTAAACAAGAAACGATGAAACAATATATCTAGACTACTTTTCTTTAAAATAAACTAATATTTTTAAGCAAAGCATAATATTGAAATTCAATACTAAATGACAACATTTTGTTATGTTAGAGGAGAAAATAACACTAAAATAAGCTATTTTAAAATAATGCAACACTGATAAATACCGCCAAATTTCACCAACCTACTTATTTATTTTAACTGATTGGATACAAAGCTATTCGGCCGCTACAGCGTATTGCCAAACATTAAAATTGAAAGTCTCGATTCTTGCGTAAAATAGTGGCAATAATACTAAACAAAACTTACAAGCTACATACTTATTTCTTAAGAATACAAGTAACATTGAATTAGGTAATGCTTCAAAAGAATACTCTGTCAAAAGATTTCGAACTCAACTGCAGTAGTTAAAAGGTGAAAAATTGCTCGTAGCATTCAATATTATTTATTTTTTTCAGGTGAAAAAAAGTGTTCTAAGTATTACGAGTGGAGCTGGAAATATTTTTACAAACATTTTTTTTTGTTTTATTTTTTTATATTTTTTTATTGGTTTTTTTTGTATTTTTTTTCTGTTGTAACCCGGAGTGGGCGTGATACACGACGACAAATATACTGTTTAGTATTATTAATAATAATAGTTAAAGAATAAAATGTACCTAATAATTTTCTACTATAACAGATTTGACAAATTATAATTCAAAGCTGACATTGTAGAAAGAAATTAATCTTACGAATACATCTTGTGACCTAACCTTAAGATATTTGAAGAGTTTTTTTTTTTATTAGTTGCATAACACAAAACACAGAGTTAAAATCACCGCAAATAAAATAAAAACTATTATTAATGACAATGACAATCATTAAAGTCCTAAAAAGAACACGGTATCATATTCTATTGTCTATATATTTTTTTAACATAACTAACGTACGTGCTTAAAAATTTGTCGTCTCGTCAGTCTACTTTTACGTATGAACGAGACAGCGTGAACTTTAAGCAGCCGCTTAGCTAAGCGCTCGATAAGGTTTATTAGAGTCACAAGAATAACTAACCTAAAAACTACTTTTCTAACTTGTTGGTGCCTTACAAAGACCAGATGGATATAATTATGTTTTAACCGCTGGCAAGAAATTCACAACAACTGCCGAAAATCTAAGACCTGGCAACACTTTTTGGAAACGTTTCATTATTGTTTTAACATGTAAACACATTTTTTTACTATTATTAAAGATTTTGATGTTTAATTTGTATTAAAATATTTTTCCTTGGCAAAGATAAGTTTGCATCAACAATGTATTGGATTTTAAAGCGTCGTAAGACACCGAATTAATATTTAAAACAAACACGCCGTCGTAATTGAGGGACGCCATTTTGGAACACGCCGCCATTTTGTGTCAAAAGAGAAACTGTTCGAATATTTTCTGTAACATTATAAAGAGGTGAAGTTTCAAAACATTAATATCTATTGGGGTTCGTGGCGTATTATTTAAAACCCAAATACCGCCAGTTTTTATTTTTGGTACTTAAGTAAGTCTTATTTATGTCAATTAATTCCCAAGAAAACCACTTTATGTGTGAATATAATGTTCAACAAAAATATGTTTACTAGTTCGACGCCCAGCAGTGGGCCAGTTAGAGGTAAATTTAAGCAGTTGTTATGTATGAAATTTCTTGCTAAAGCCCACACGTTACTGCATATTATAGTGCAAGAAGACATAGTCGGGGTTATTTATTTCCTGCATGAGTGGGGAGTTAGGTGATAATACTTGGAACCCCATGAACATAAAAGTGCGGAGAAGAGTGGCGCGATCGGGGCGTGTCTTCAGAACGCAGATGATACAACTGGAAAAAAGGTTTGTATTTAAATTAGCACTATTCAAACTTAACCTAACCCACAAAAAAGGGATAAATGCTCACCAAAAAAGTACAAATTCCCACCATTGTATTTGGTGAGCCAATAACAATTTTGGTGAGCACTGTATACTGTATTTTGTTGGTGGGCACTAAATTTATTCCCAAAATAAATTTGTTAAGCATCTTTGAATGCTGTCCCAACACTGATTAGTGATGTACCGTAACATAAAAAAACAACGTTCTTTTATTACTTTCTCGTATACGTAGTATAGAGGAAGTCTTATAATCGTAAAAAAATTCGACCTCGAGATTTTGGCGGATTTACACGTTTTCGACATCCCTGAGTCCAAAAAAACATTTTGTGGTTTCTATCAACTTATGAGACATCGATCACGAAAGTTAAGCAACCAAGTGCGCGGTCGGTACTCGGATGGGTGACCAAAATTTAACATGCATGTATGACATGAAAATATAAGGTTTCTATCAACTTTTGAGTCGTTTCCAGTATACGAGAAAGACAAGGGGAGACCACTCCCGATTTTTTTACTACAAAAACGCGCAAATATTTTTAAAATTAGAAAATTACACTGAAAAAAATCGACTGTCCAGGGCGGGAAACGAACCCAGCATCTTCCGCAATCCGAGCGGCTGCGTCAACCACTACGATACCAGGACATAGCTTTCGCCGTCGAAATTGGCAATGCTTGGTACTTATGTTTTTATGGTTATTAAGTGTATGGTTTTAACTTTGTTTTTTGAAAAAATATACATAATAGATGACGAAAAGATTATTTTCTTATGTCTTGATATTCACAATACTGTATTTGATGAGCCAATATCCATTTTGGTGAACACTGTTGGATATTGGCTTATACAAGTTCCATTTGGATTGTCTTATGCAAGTTCCATTTCCGACGGTTTAGAAGAGTATTTAACCGATTGTGCCACGATTCTAATGAGTTTTGGGTTAAAGGAATATATGACAATTGCACTGTCCATATTTCTGGAGGGAATCGTGGACTTATTTGTTTGATCCCCACGCCTGTGCTTATGTTTTTTATTATGCGCGATGAGCCTGCTATGTAATACTTTTCAAACCACTGTACTACCTCTTTGGCTTCATAGGTTATAATTTCCTGCTTAAGCATTTCAAAGGCCGTTGTAATTTCCGTTGGTTCTAAAAAAGCCAGAGCTGCTAAATGTCTCATTTGATGAGCAAATACTGAATCATTACCGTATCGTTTAGCCAGCCCCGCGGTCTGAATATGTCTCCAGATACTCTGAGATGGAAGAAACAAAAGTTTATAGAAACCTTATATTTAGATATCATACACGCATGAACAAATTTGGTTGCAATAAGTTAAAGCATGCTCGAGTTATCGTGCTACAACACAGACACACACACACAGACATAATTCCAAAAACAGTATTTTTGGACTCAGGGAGGTCCAAAACGTGTAAATCCGTCAAAATCTCGAGGTAATTCTTTTTGACGATTACAAGACTTCCTTACTACGTACGAGAAAGTAGAAATGTAATGTTGTCTGTCAATTATTGTCACGATTTTCTTTCAAACCATACCTCTTCACCTTAAGGCTGTATGCCCATTGGAGCGGAGCGAGCTAAAACTCCAATAATAGAATTGCATAAAATCTTCGCTCCCGAAATTGTATGCACTTCTTCTTAATAAATAAAAATGAAAATAGATAAATAAAGTCAATTGGTGGATTTTTGGCTCGCTCCGCTCCAATAGACAGGCACGCTCCAATAGACGCCGTCGTGGTGGAGTGGTCAGTATAGCTGGCTACACATCAAGCGGTCCGGGTTCGAATCCTGGTAGCGGCAAATGTTTGTGTGACGAACACGAATGTTTGTTTGCGAGTCATGGTTGTTTATATATTTATTTAAGTTTAATTATAAAAATATCTATAATTATTATGTATATTAAAAAAAAAATGTTCATTATCTAGTATCCGTAACACAAGTTCTTAATGATACTTACCTCGGGCTAGATAATTGGTGTGAGCGTGAAAATATATTATATATATTAAAATATATATATATATATATATATATATATATATACCCTAAGAAAAAATTGTGAGAATGCTACAAAGTTGTGGGAATGCTTACTTGCTGCAAGCGAGTCTCTCTTCGGCAAAGTCCAAAAGAAGCATGAAACTCTCCTTGCTGCCGGACTGAAGGACTCCGGGCACGCGTAAGTACATACTTCCTCCTTGCACCACCTGAAACAGACACGGTCTTGGATGAATAAATAATAATAATAATCATTATTTTTTTCTCATAAAAAGTGTCAAGACAAACATATCAATTTAAAGATAATACAAAGTCGCAGATTACTAAATGAATGAATGCTACTTGTTGCGGCAGTGCGTTAACCGCTATTTGAAAATAGTTTTTGAGGTGCAGTTACTGGAGTATAAATGAGATAATGCGTGTACTTGATCAACTTGCGTGTTTAATCGAAGTGACATGAAAATTCGGTTACAAAAATTAACAATTAAGCTAGAAACAGGGAGAGGGGGCTTATGTCCAATAGCGTGGTAGATCATGCTGGTAACTAGATGTGGTGGTCACCCATTGGCACGACGCTGCGACCACGTAGTTACACGACGTGACGTCATTGGGACCCGATACTACACGAGGACGTTGGATATACCCAAGGTATACCAAAGTTAAAGGGTTCCAGTTATGCTCGATAGATAGCTCCATAGGTCTCCGCGCGAACATGCCCCCGGCCTTGAAAGCAGTGCCTTTCAAAATTATTGTCAGTCCGTTGCAACGAGTGGACAGATTTTGGTGTAACAACGTCGTACAACTCCTGAAGATGTGCGTAGGTCTGCCACTCGTGAGACACCATCTTTGCCCGGTATGGACTGTAGAACACGTCCCAATTGCCATTTCAACGTGGGAAGGTTGTTGTCCTTTATGACGACGAGGGTGTCGGGCTTGAGTTCATCTTGATGCTCTCTCCACTTGGTCCGCGCCTGCAGTTCGGAGATGTACTCTTTGGCCCAGCGAGACCAGAAATGCTGTCGCATATTTTCAATCATCTGGTACCGCTGCAGTCGATGAATGGGCGTATCTCGAAGGTCATCAGTAGCAGGTGAAGTCAGTGGGCGACCAATTAAAAAATGACCAGGAGTAAGTGGAGAAAGGTCTTGAGGATCTGCCGAGAGGGGAGATAGGGGTCTGGAATTTAGGACGGCTTCTATCTGCGTTAACACCGTACTAAACTCCTCAAAAGTGAGGTGTGCGTTACCCACTACCCGACGTAAATGGTATTTGCAGGATTTAACTCCCGCTTCCCATAAGCCGCCAAAATGTGGAGAATACGGTGGTATGAAACTAAACTTAATGCTGTTATTATGCGCGTATTCTAAAATATCGGGACTACAATTTTTTAAGAATTTAGAAAACTCATTCATGAGACCAACAAAGTTACGACCGTTGTCGGAAAATATTTCGATAGGTTTACCACGGCGTGAGATAAACCTATTTAGCGCTAACAAATATGCCTCACTAGAGAGATCGCTGACTAATTCTAAGTGCACTGCGCGGGTTGTAAAGCACACAAACAAACAAACGTATGCTTTATGCGTTTTTGCACCCCTACCTTTGCGATTCAGTACTAAAAATGGACCAGTATAATCTACTCCACTCCTTGCAAACGAAGAACTTGGAGTTATACGCTCCACAGGTAGGTTTCCCATCAGTGGTGTCAATGTTTTACCCTTAATGCGCGTACAGGTGACACATTCATGTACAGTTTGCCTAGCTAAGTTTCGACCTCCTACAGGCCACCACAGTTCGCGAACTTGATACAACAAAGCCTGTGGGCCAGCGTGTAGCAGTCGTGCGTGTTCATGTCGAAACAGTAGCTTTGTAAAATAGTGTTTACTTGACAATAATATGGGATATTTTTTATTGTAATTAAATTCAATTGAGTTGCCTAAACGCCCCCCAACTCGTATAATCTTGTTGTCATCGAGAAATATATTTAATTTTAATAAATTACTATTCTTAATAATTTTTCTACCTTTCTGTAAACAATCATATTCATTTGCGAAAGTTTCCATTTGACAGAATCGAACTAAAGTTTGCTCTGCCTGTGCCAATTCATCAACAGTAATTTTACTAATCCGTTTAATTTGTCGGCTTGACACATTATTCAAAAACCGTAATACATAAGCTAGCGCTCGCTTCATGCGTCTTAATTGTGAAAATCTGGTAAATGGAAAGAACGAAATGGACTTAGATTCCTGAACGGGACACGAAACAATAGTTGTCTTGACTTCAGGTAGATCTTCTGTCAAGTACTCAGAAGAATCGGTACAGGGAACTTCAAAGTCACTATCTTTTAAGAAGGTAGGTCCTTCCCACCATAAATTAGAAGAAGAAAGTTCCTCTAATGTACACCCACGCGACGCAAGGTCGGCGGGATTATCCTTTCCCTTCACGTGACGCCACGAACAACCCTGCGTTAGTTCATGAACCTCCGCAGTTCGATTCTGAACAAACGTTTTTAATTTGTTCGGTGCCATACGTAACCACCCTAAAACAATAGTGGAGTCTGTCCAAAATACCACACTATCAAAGGTCATGTGCAAAGAATGACGCACCTTATTATATAGCTTGGCACCAATTAAGGCACCGCACAGCTCAAGCCGTGGTATACTCAACGGCTTTAACGGCGCGACCCGGGCCTTCGAAAAAAGTAAGCGAACGGAAACATTACAATCTTTACCAATAGTGCGAACATAAACGCAGGCACCGTAGGCCGCTTGCGACGCATCGCTAAAAATATGAAGCTCCACAGTGCGAGGCTGACTACCAATTACGTGGCGAGGAACATGAATGCTATCTATAATGCGCAAAGAAATAGCAAACCGGTTCCATGCCTGAGCAACGCTAGATGAAACTGTGTCGTCCCAACCTATCTTCAACAACCACAGTTCCTGCAATAGAATCTTTGCGACGATTATTACAGGGCTAAGAAGTCCTAATGGATCAAATATTTGCGATATATTTGATAAGATAAAACGCTTAGTGATTGAATTATTTTTATTTTCGATTTGCGTGTTAAAATAAAAATAATCTCTTGAGTTATTCCATCCAATTCCTAAGGTTTTGTTTGAAATATTTTCATTTAATTTTATTTGTTTGTACGTACTATCAATGTTAGTGCTATCCTCAGTAGAAAAATTATATATCCACTTTCTAAGAGGAAAACAACCTAATTGTAAAGTATTTTTTATTTTATTACATAATTGCAATAATTCCAATTTATTATTTGATCCGCATAACAAATCGTCAACATAAAAGTCTTCATTAATTACGCGCTTTACGTCGGGATTGTTAGACTCCAATGCCAATTGTTTTAAACACCTTACGCTTAAAAAGGGAGCCGACGCGGTACCGTAACTGACGGTATTCAGCTCATACATGCTCAGTTCGTGTGATGGATCTTCACGCCACAAAATCATTTGTAGGTTACGTTGTTTCGGGTCTACCAAACATTGCCTATACATCTTTTCGATGTCAGCGCAAACGACAAATTCATGTTGTCTGAATCGTAAAAGAATCGATATCAAATCTCCCTGTATGGCTGGGCCGACTAATTGTAAATCGTTGAAAGACTTTCCGGAGGTAGACGCTGCGCTTGCGTCGAACACAACACGCAACTTAGTTGTGGTACTATGCTCGCGGAAAACACCATGATGCGGCATAAAATAACATGGCGATTGACAATTATCTACTCGAGACATGTGACCTAAATTCTCGTATTCCCGTATAAATTCTGTGTATAACGATTTGTATGAAGGCGATTGTAATAAACGTTTTTCTAACGAAAGGAATCTGCGTTTTGCTAGTGCATACGAGTCACCTAAGGCATCAGAGGACTGCTTTAGAGGTATAACAACACTGAATCTACCATCAGCAGTGCGCGTAGTGTTGCTAATGAAGTGCTCCTCACATCTACGTTCCTCTTCAGTCAATATGTCATTAACATTGGGTAATTCCTCAATTTCCCAGAACAGTTTAAGCTGCGAATGTAAACTGTTAGCTAAATTACATTGAATGTATTTAGAATTTGGAATGTTATTATATAAAGGGCCGGAAATAATCCACCCCAGCTGCGTATTTTGTAAATAAGGGCCACACGGTAGTCTTATGCTTCCAACAGTCATAAGATCCCAAAACCTATCGGCACCTATCAAAATATCTATCACTTTGGATTCTAAAAACTGTGGGTCCGCTAACTGTACGTTGTCAGGAACATAACGTTGTAAACTAAGCTCGCGAACAGTACTGCCCCCGTTATGATAAATACAGTAAGTAGACATACCGGTGTTATGACTTTTTTACAGTGTCGTGATCCAGAAATCAAGACCTAAATGCCACTATTTTTACTTTATTTCTATCTCAATTATTGACAAAGTTACAGTAAGCGTAATCACAGTAAGTGTTATGAAGATTCAACCGTCCGTTAACATTAGGGCAGTAAGTAGCTTTACTATATTGAAATTATCTCTTACTTGATATTTTCTCTAGCATATCTACAGTCACTAGAGTTACTGTCGATTTTTATTATTCAAATATGATATTTCCACATGCTTGTTCTCAGTAAGTATAGAGACACTATTTATAATTTATGTAATACATAAAAAAATAAAACCGATCCGTAAGCTTCTCTAATGCTTCTAATCTTCTTGAAGATTGATTCAATATCTATTGACTTTTATAATATTTTTATACGCTTGTTTTTTGCCCCTCGTAAGATTGTTCGTAAAAAACAAGTAATATAGTTTTTAATGCTACGTGTTATTTGTAAGACATTTAAGTTTTATGAACGAATTTGATTCTAATATTTAGTCAAACATTGATTTTGTTAATTATTGATAAGACCACGTAAAACTCAAATAAGTGAGAGATATAATCTTAGGTACAGTGTAGTGAGACAAGATTTTTAATGTTACTAAGTAATTGTTGGATTTTATAATAATTATTAAAACTGTTACAATTATTGCAACATTCAGTGCAATAATGCTCAATAAATATTTTTTATAATACAAATCAGCCTTTTAAATCATTAAGCCTTTAAATTAATTGCCTATTACTATTTACAAAAAATTGTACTGGTTCAATGTCGGCAAAACATAATTTTTTGTAGTAGACTTGATCATCTGCACATCATTTTACTGTTTTTGCATACAAACGTGAACCGAAAACGTGAAAATCACAGAAACAGATACTGGATTTTTGGAAATTCACATATTTATATACAGAGTTACTGTAACTATGTTAAATATAATATAACATAGTTACAGTAATTTGCACAGGAAAGATATTTTGTTAGATATATTTACAGTATAGTACCGAGTTACTGTAAATATGTTTAAATAAGTGTTAGTTGGCCTGATAGATGTGGTAATTGTAAATACATTTCGTTGGATTAAAATAAAACTATTAATATTAAACAAATAAATCACATTTAGGGTCATTCCACGGAAGTTTACCTTTTGTTACCCGTTTCAATATCTGAGTTATCTATTATAATCATTATGATACAGGAGTTTAAAAAATTTGAAACAAAAGTGCGATTTCCCAAAATTTACTTTTTCTGACTTACTGTAATTACAATAATGGGGGCAGAGTAACACCGGGTATCGTGGATGTAATTTGTGGTAAGACGTAGCAATGAATACGCGTCTTATAAGTGGAATCAACACGAGACTTCATTTCAATAACAGAACTTTGCGAACAATGTAACACTGAATCACCTATACCTTTTATGCAATTAGTGGACTGTAAAATTGGCGTATTTAATAATTGGCATAAAGACTCGGTAATGAAGCAACGCTGGCTACCACTATCGAGCAAAGCGCGAGCCCTGTGATAACCACCACATACATCAGCGACATCTATTATTGCTGTGGATAACAAAACGGTGCTACTATTTTTTGCGTCATTTACCTGGAAGGAACAAGTGGCGGGGAATGTGACGTCAGCGCAAGGCGACGAGATACACGCTCCGTCCACACTTCCAGTCCCAGCTGTCCGCTCAGTAGCTATCACGGAAGGCAATGATAATGTGTTATTGTTTAGGTTTGCGTCGTGGAGCAACGAGTTGTGCTTTTTATTGCATTGTCTGCACGGCCCAAATCTGCAGCTATCCAAAGCATGTCCCGAGCGTAAACAGTTTTCACATAGCTTATTTTCGCGAACAAGTTTTAATTTCGATTCTAAATTACTATTGATAAATTGAACACAGGAATAAAGTGGGTGATTTCCATTACATTTGTAACACGGCTTTCTAGTGCGGTTCATATTATCTTGCGGCTTATTGGTGGAAAAATTACAGTGCGATGTAGTTATATTTTGTGATTTTGTGTATGTGTTTTGTTTTTTGTTATTGAACGTGCGATTATCTGTGTTACGTGAAAGCTGTAATGTTTCCAACATATCCGCGCGATCTTTTAAAAACTTTAGTAAATCGTCTAGCCTAATTCGCCGTTGAGCAGTGTTATCACTCGATAACAAAGTGCACTTGTGAGTCTCCCACTCCCTTTCGGTAGTTTTATCTAGCTTTGACACTATAATATAGTTTATTAGGGTATCCCAGGTGTCTGTAGGTTCACCTAAGATTTTTAATGCGCGCAAATTTTTTAATATAGTGTCAATAAGTTTTCTAATTAGGGAGGGGGACTCTTTAGATAAAGAATCTATTGTGAATAGCGCTTTAACATGATTGGATATCAACAGTCTAGAACTATTGTACCGCTCAAGTAACAATTCCCATGCAACTATGTAGTTATCAGACGAAAATTCTATGGAATCTATAACTAATTCAGCACTACCCTTTAGCGACGATTTTAGGTAGTGGAATTTCTGAATGTTAGTAATTTGTTTGGAATTGTGCACTAACGACAAAAATGTGTCCCTGTACTCCAACCAATTCTCGTACGAACCATCGAAGGTAGGCATAGAAATAGTGGGCAACTTAACCGATTGTAATTGAGCGACATTTTGTGCATTATTAGAGTAGTCAGCGATCTCACCGTTGTTAAGCATACATTCGGCTTGTGCCATGGTAGTATAATAAGAGTCCTCAAATAGTTCTCTTTGGTTTAACTGGTCAGGTAGTTCGCTATCAGAAACATTTTCCTCGATCTTAGTTTGGATTTCTGTGAATTCTGTAAATAGCGTAGTAGCGCCTTGAACTCGCAATTTTAAATCTATGCGATTCTGCGTGGAGATATCGCGCTGTCTATCAGCTATTGATTGCAAATAATTGGCGAACTTTGTAAGTCTACCCTTAATGATGCCGCGCTTTCTAGTTAAGTCTCTCACTAGACTATCACATTCTACACTAAGAACATTAGGGGACTTATCACGAGATTTCTCGATAGGCATTTTGGCGGTTTATGAAAATAAAGTACTCACGGTTTACGAAGGCTGTGCTAGCAAACGACACCAAAGTTAGCACGGGCTAAAAACAGTAGAATAAGGAGATGGGGAAGGGATTTAGAGAAGGGATTGGTCCCACCAGACTGCGTACGGGTATTACGGCTCCAACACCTTCGATTCCTTGCGCGTAGATGATTCCTAGCCCAATCTCGTCTTGCGTAAGTTGCTCCAGAAGTGGCTGCGTCCTTGGATCCAAATCGCTGATTTCGCGTAGAATTTGGCTACGAAGGTCCAAAATGTTGCGGCAGTGCGTTAACCGCTATTTGAAAATAGTTTTTGAGGTGCAGTTACTGGAGTATAAATGAGATAATGCGTGTACTTGATCAACTTGCGTGTTTAATCGAAGTGACATGAAAATTCGGTTACAAAAATTAACAATTAAGCTAGAAACAGGGAGAGGGGGCTTATGTCCAATAGCGTGGTAGATCATGCTGGTAACTAGATGTGGTGGTCACCCATTGGCACGACGCTGCGACCACGTAGTTACACGACGTGACGTCATTGGGACCCGATACTACACGAGGACGTTGGATATACCCAAGGTATACCAAAGTTAAAGGGTTCCAGTTATGCTCGATAGATAGCTCCATAGGTCTCCGCGCGAACACTACTCAAAGTCACAGTGAAAATTTTATTTCGGGCAGGGCAAAGTTTAAAGGACTCTATTTACCAAGTGGAATACTTTGACTGTACAATATAAACTTACCGCTTCCCAACGTATCATTGTGTTTTCTGTCAAGAAAATCTTGAAGTCTATCTTGACAGGCTGTCGGTCTTTACGTTCCAAGATCTTCTTTATCACCTGAAAAATATACACGCATATATTTTTATCTTATTATTCTTCTTCCTCATTAATATGAAAGTTTAATAAGAATATCTTAGTTTGATTTTGACTTTTTTGCCCATATAATGTCAAAACCGTATACACATTATGTCTAAAGTAAAATAATGTCTATTATGCTTAGATATTTTCAGCATACATTATTACGCTGGGACTATGAATACATTGGCAAAGGATCCCAGTCACCCTGTATACAGGGTGTAAAAGACATGAGCAGTCAAACGAGAACCATGTATTCTATTATATCACCATAATAACATTTTTTTCCTTTAGACTATACCTGGGAAATTAATAGTTACGATTTTATTGAAGGTCAAAGTCATAATTTTTTTTTCATTTTTTTATGAAAACGTATTCTAAACATTATTTCTTAATTATTGTCCAAAGAAACATTATCATTTTTTTTAGTATTTCATAACAAAAAATGGCTTCAAAAAGGTTAGCGTTCAATGTAGCTCACTCGATGCGCACGGGCACTAACGAACGGGGCCGCCGTCTGGCAAAATTATCGCGGTTTTGCGAGTTGCGTGCGAGTTGAGCCCTTTACATTGCGCGGTACAAATTGCATTTTTTTTAACACCAAAAAATAAAAATCATTTCCCAGCAATATTTTTTTTTAAATATGTCTTATTTTGATGTACAGAATACATGGTTCTCATTTGACTGTTCATGTCTTTTACACCCAGTATACGCCGATGTATTAAATTAACGTACCTACTATCGAACTGTTTCTACCTATATCAGTAAAGCTCTCACCAGACCGCAGACGGGACGGATGGACGTGTACTATATTATGAAAGGTTACGTCGAAAAGACGTATGTACGAAGTCTTTCATCAGCAGTCAGCCTGCCTAGCATGACCACCGAAACACGATATGATATGATATGATATAGCCATTTATCGTGTTGAACTGTCAAAAATTATTGGATATAACCGCAATCTTGAAAATTTATCAAAACTTCGATCATGTAAAGCCTTATACATGTTCGCAGTTTCGATAAAATTTCAAGTTGACGGTTATATCCAATAATTATTGACAGTTCAACGCGAATAATGGCTATATCATACGATATCGTGTTTCGGTGATCATGCTAGGCGGGCTCTGGTCAGTCCGCCTAGCATGAGTTTGACCAAACATTTTCAAAACATTTCAATTTTTTTCAAAAGTCTCTGTCAGACTGCTTTTCAAATTTATTTGTAGTCTTATCGCAAAGACGACTGACAAAATGGACGACTATTTTGTAGTCGCCATTAGTCTGTTTTAATCCCTGGACGATTATTAATATCCAGACACAATTGATTTTAATTGTGTTCTCGCGCTCCTGAGCGCGAACGGGGCTTAACGAGTTAAGTGCCTTGAATGTTTTGTTTCATTCTATAAATAATCGGAAATCTCCAAGAAAAAGACGTAAATCCAGTCCATTATTGACACTCAAAATTCTTTAGGCATATTCTATCTAATCTGTGCACAACATTCAAAAGCTCCATTCAGCGGCGCACGCGTCTAAACATTGCAACAAGTGTGGCAGACCGCACAAACATTGAACTTTGTTTACTTTGATGTACGCTCAAAAACCGACTCATGATGGCAAACTACAAATGTGTGTTCAAACTTTGCACAAATACACAAATGCCAGTACCACACATTGCAACTTTGTAGGTACCTGTTTGCGTTTTTGATCATGTCTAGCCGGCTATATAGTTTCTTGTATTCCAACTATTTGAGCTAACTAAAATATGCGAAGCTAATACCGTATTGACAAACATTGCTATGAGATCTCTCGACTCATGGATAAGAAACGAACCAATCACAGAGCTCTATTCAATGCCATTGCGTTGAATAGCGCTCTGTGATTGGTTCGTTTCTTATCTAAGAGTCGAGAGCTATCATAGTAATGTTTGTGAATACGGGTGTTAGCCCCTCCCGCCTACCCTGCACCCCCTTCGCACATCCTTTGCCAGTGCTGTCCTGTGTCTTGCGTCAGTATTAATCTTCTTTTTCTATATGTAACGTATTCATCATCGAAACATTCTTCATTGATTATATTCATGGTGAGCGAGGTCCGTGGAACTGAACTTCGCAACACTGACTGAGCTTTCGTTTAGTTCTTGGTGTGCACGGGACATATTTTTAGTTTATCTTAGCTTAGTTTAGCTTAGCTAAGCTGGCTTTGTTTAGCTTCGGAACAGCTTAGCTTTCGGTCGTATGAGCGTCACGCAGAACGTTATGTCGACGTTTCGTCCTGGCCGCGGTGTGGCAAGAGCTTTATGTGTAATGGATAAGATATTCTAGTTGGCCTCAGTTCCTATTTACATGTATTTTGTCTTTTGAAATATACTGGGTGTAAAAGACATGAACAGTCAAACGAGAACCATGTATTCTATACATCAAAATAAGACATATTTCAAAAAAATTATTGCTGGGAAATGATTTTTATTTTTTGGTGTTAAAAAAATTGCAAATTGTACCGCGCAATGTAAAGGGCTCAACTCGCACGCAATTCGCAAAACCGCGATATTTTTGCTTGACGGCGGCCCCGTTCGTTAGTGTCCGTGCCCATCGAGTGAGCTACATTGAACGCTAACGTTTTGAAGCCATTTTTTATTATGAAATCTTAAAAAAATTATCATGTTTCTTTGGACAATAATTAAGAAATAACGAATAGAATACGTTTTCATAAAAAAATTAAAAAAAATTTTTGACTTTGACCTTCAATAAAATCGCAACTATCAATTTCCCAGGTATAGTCTAATGGAAAAAAAAATGTTATAATGGTGAGCAGAATACATGGTTTTCGTTTGACTGTTCATGTCTTTTACACCCTGTATACATAAAATTTTGTTATAGATTTAGATAAAATAAAAAATTGTATAAGAAACATTGTGTCAGTAGTATTCCGCTCTGATCTTAGGTATATTCATTTAAGCATGCTGTGCTTGCATCTATAGTCTGTTTTTTTAACAAACAAGTACTGACTGAGTATGTCTCTCGCATATTGACAGAGTTAGATGGATCATGTCAGGGGCGGGGCCAACGCCTTTGTTCTAAACAATATTAGATATAGTATTAAAATATTTTATGCACTAGAACTTATAAATCAAATAAAATTATTATATAATTCTTGTAATCTAAAACGTATCGTCGCCACCTCTTTCTGATGACCTTTCGCAGACACGTGAATAATAAACTGCTCTAACAATTATGACACATTTATAATACAAGCCGGTCTTTTGTGGCGTTTGTGTGAAACGGACTTTATGTTGAGTACGTGGACCAATAGCAACGCAGTCAAAATTTTGCGGTACTCGTTTCTTTAAAAAAATAGACTATGGAAGGGTTAATCACTGTAAGATGTGTTCAGTTTTTTAAGTACCTATAAGCTAGTATATAGGTATATAGTATTTGATTTTACCTAGTTAAGTATGCCAAATAAAAAAAAATGTTGGCTTTCCTGTTGGGGTTCAAGATTAAATAAATAAATATATTATTATTATTGAAGGTGAACGACATTTTACAATGCTGGTCCCGAATCATAAGGCCGCGGACTCGAAGTCAGCGACGAGCGGAGCGACGGTGGCGGCGAGGCGATAGCGGCGCGATCCAATGTACAGATTCAAATAGAAGTGACCTCGAAGGTTGCGGCGCGCGGAGCGACGCACGAGCGAGCTCCAGTCAAACGGCACCATCGCGTCTGTATTAACGTAGTGTTGTGCATTTTCTAGCGGCACATGAATATTACGCATTTTCCCAATGTCAAGTGAAAATATAATTTAAGTAACAGGCAATTGAAGGTACTGTAGATTTGAGTTAAAAATGCAGTCTCTCAACACTTGTTTTTACAACAAGAATTTGGGAAAAAATCGTTGTGCATTTTATTTATTGCTTTTTATCGACCGACGTTTCAAAATTCCCGCCTCAGACGTCGAGGATATTCTTCTTCTTTTAAATTAATAGCGATCACGATACATAAAGATTACGCATTGCGCCAATATCAAGTGAAAAAATATACTTATAGTAACCGACAATTGTACGGTAGATTGAGTTAAAAATGAAGTCTCTCAACACGTGCTTTTACAAAAAAAAAACTCGGGAGAAACTAGACGCGAGGATCAAATTATTTCAATTATTTTTGACACTAATTTGTCACATAAAACAAAACACTACGCCGCTCTAGCGCCGCGCGATCTGCCCGCTGGCTTCGAGCCCGGGTCGGCGTCCGCGTGCCCCGCCGTCGCTATCGCCCCGCTCGTCGCTGACTTCGAGACTGTGGCCTTAAGCCTGTTATGATGACCTCTACATAAACTTACCGCTTCGCGTCTCTCCGATTGGAACTCCGGACGCGTCGGAGAGCCAGGATCGGTGGAGAGGCTCTCCGAGCTGCCAGACAGGGAGCTGGCGCTGGCCCATAGTAAGGCGCTCAACAAGTCACCTGAAACGAAGATAGGGATAGATATATTTTTCATGTTATTTGGTTGGCAGAATATGCAAAATCATAGATATGGGAACTGTAGATGGGCTCTTTCTAACTCTCCGCACAAGTAATTTGATGACGTACGTAAGTGTGCTCTAGTGGTTAGCAAGAGACATATAGGAAATAAGAAGTTATAAGAAGTTTCAAGGACATTTTTTTATCTTCACTTTTTTATTGGTGGTGTAGCTTCCAGTTTGTTTTATGTATAAAAAGTTATTTTCATGGAATGTGTATTTCACACGAGACGCATGCTCTTTCCATTCCCTTCCAATATCCTTTACATAGAGCGTAGGTAGGTAAAAGCCGCTATGTAATTGTGAACCGCATTCTTTCTAATCTATATGTCGCAGGCGGCTTGTATAACACGCCGTATTACAAAACGGAGCGGCGAATTGTAGTGTGTGAAAATTGTTAACCAAATAAAACCCTTTGTTGATAAATACCTAGCTAGTAGATCCTATCAATATTAGTCTGTATAACGAATGGAGATCGCTTATTATTGGTAGGTTCAGATTATATTTTTCATGATCAAGCAGAGTGGAATTATTATCACTCATCACTCTGACACACTACAATCCGCCGCACCGTTTTTAATACGGAGTGTTATACAACCGCCTGCGACATAGATAGATACACTATAAGTACTATTTTTTTTATAAAAAAAAAGTCGAGCAAATGTCTCCGTTTCACCTGATAGTAACTAGGCGCGCCGAGCAGAATCGAATCGAATCGCAGAAATTCGCTTCCTATACTATATTTACTATGAAACTGCGTCTGAATGCGCGCCGAATCGAATCGACCGAGCCCGTTAAACAACAAGAATTAGAGGAATAAATCCGATTCGGCTCGATTCAACACGTTTCTGCTGTAGTCGACGCCAGGCTTAAGAAGGAACACGGTTACTAGCAGTGAATTCCATTTATTGATTGTGCTACAATGAATGAGTTCGCGTTAGAATGGTAGCCAGTTTGTCGGTGGCACCGAACACCAGCACGCGTAGTTCTTAAAAGGCAGGGAGATGGTTGGATTAAGGAAAAGGCTCCTCAGAGCACTCGCCGTGGTACAGACGGTAGAACGCGCTCAATGACAATAGAATAAGTGGTAACTTACGGTTGCTGTCGTCGTGTATTGGAGTGGATGGGGTAGCGGGGCTCGAGGCCCCGCTGCTCACCCCTCCGGGAGGTGCCGAGCTGTGAGCAGGGACATCAGGACCACCTGCCGGCAATATTAGCTATTGAGCATACACATACTTAGATTAGAATAACCATGTGATGCCGCCGGCAGAGTAGAATAGCATCAACCCATATCCTCCAATGGGTGTCGTAGAAAGCGACTAATCAGCCAAAAGGGTGTTGATCATCTTATATTATACTCCTTCCACCAATCATCGAGTGACACGTGATGCGGGCAGCTCAGGATCGATCGGATTGGAACTCCTTGGGGAAAGCCTATGTTGACTAGGGAGTGCCTCTCGGTTGAAATGATGATGAGCAAAGGCAACGGCAGTTGGGGCGGAAAGGTTCTCGAATGCCTGCCGCGTACGAGACGCAGTGTTAGTAGGCCCCCCACAACTGACTGACGGTCTGGTAAAGGTCGCAAGAAGCCGCTGGATGCGGGCAGCGCAGAACCGATCGGGTTGGAGAACCTTAGGGGAGGCTTAGGTCCGTAACAGTGGGCTTCTCTTAGCTGATGATGATGAAAGGCAACTTACCACAGAGGCCCGGCGCCCAGGCACAGCGAGAAGCACTCGGCGTCGGACGCCGACAAAGCCGAGCGCTTGCTACCGGCCGCGTTCAACGACGCGCCATCCCCACTAGAACAAAACAAAGCAATACTGTTAAAAAAAAGAAAGTTGTATAAGTGAAAGTGCAATATATTCTTTTTTTGCGATGAGAAATAACGGGTTGTTTAACTTCCGAAGTTCTGTACAAAATGCCTAGACCAACCAATCTATTAAATTTAACGCTCTTTAAGCCGTCGCTAGACGTTCCTATCCTATCCTAATATCGAATGAGAAGTCCTAACTTTTGTAGCCGTGTGATGCCGGCAGAGTAGAATAGCATCACCCCACATCCTCCAATGGGTGTCGTAGAAGGCGAGTAATGGACCAGCAAAGGGGTATTGATCACCTTTTACTCCGTCCACCAATCCGCATTGGGCAAGCGTGGAGAACTACTGCCTAAACCTATTTCGATGACAAGGAGAGGCTTTGTGTCCCAGCATTGGGTCGAATTATAAAAGCTGTTATGATGACAGTTTGGACATTCCGGTAGGAATAAATTAACGCTAGTGGATGGCCCGCTAATCCTGCACGCTTCTGAGAAAACGCGATAGAGTAAATTCAACTTCGTGAAGGGCAGCTATTGTCATTTTTCTCGGCTATCGTTATGCTACGGCCGCACACATCGCATGAAGCCAAGTATTCGCGAATACTTCGGCACTTCGTGCGAAGTCGAAAGGACATCGCACCGTTGTCGGTAAACTGGCACACATCAAAGCGTTTTCATCGCGATGAACTTCGCTTGTGTGACCACACTTAGTGGTCTTCAGTTGGCCCACAGACATCTGCCTAGCGGACGTGTTGGTTTAAATTAGTTTTCGACCATGGATTGGAATAACGACAATATTTTAGAAGTTATTAGCATTTAGGCGAGGACGAGTCGATATTATTTAGCCTTGCTTTTTTCTTATACAATAATTCCTGAAATAAAAAATACTTAATGGCTGCTATAAAATATAGACCGACCGCGGCGTCCATTTTGTTTTGTGTGTGTGTGTGTGTACATCGCGATAGGTTGTACAACGCGCAATGTGTGGCCATGCACATTCGCCGTTGGACGTAGTTTATCGCTCGAATGTTACCGCGACGTGTGCGGCCGTAGCGTTAGAGATAATATCGATAAGAGACCACAACCTCGACATGGTTTGAAATTGTTCAAACAATGTCTGAGTCGAAAATCTCTGAAATCCCGGTCACAAGAAGCTGTTTTCTTTACATTTGACATATATCTATATAATTATTCTCTATTTATTGTCTGTCTACTGGTTGTTGATGCAATATATCGCCGGTAAAAGTTTTGTGTCCGGCTGGTGCAGCTGAAACCAAACCTCGCTGGGTATGCTGTGATTTACTGACACCGCGTGAGTCACCCCTTGCTGCACTAATCTGCACGACGCTCAGAATATCCCTAAGTCGGCTTAAACCACACCCCGGGGCGAGGAGGACAGTCCTTTGCGACTTGTTTGCGACCTCGCGATCGACTCTACCGATACTGATTTCCAAAATTTATTAAACAAAAAACTACCAAAAACTTACCAGTACAGTTTGACAACCATTTTAAGTGGGGAAAAAAATACTATTTGGGAAATAAATAATCACAGGAATGTTGCACTTTTATAAATAGTAACTAAACTAAAAATTACGGATTAATTTTAGTTAATTGCAAAACTTAACTAAACAAAACTAGATAACCACGAAGTTACGCCTTATTAGTTTCCTGAAGAATATGCTGTAAGCATACAGCATATTATTTACTTTTTTAAATAAAAAAGTAAGTTTTTTTTTAATTCGAAAGGCGCGCGAGTACAATACCGCGTATTAATGGCTACTGGTTCGCAGATTGAAAACATAATATCGTCAAAACATTTCTTGCCAATAACCAAAATAGATCGGCGTTAGATATAAGCAATCTATGTTATAGCAAACTATAAACAATCCAGTGTAACCACAAAGTAACGAGGTCAAAGAAAGCGACGAAAGAATAGTACATTTATACGTACATACAAACAATGTCTTAAATCGCACTTATTTGACGATTAATATGGATCTGGAGACTTTCTTTTTTACCCACCGAGGTAAGGTCTAAATTTTATGTCAGCCCTTGACCAGGAAGTGACCACTTTCTGGTCTTTCTCTTATGTCGAACCTATAAAAGACAATTATTGAGTAGCAAAGAACAGAATAAGAAATAAAAGAGATGGGCAAAGATCAGTTGTTTTCGCTTGATCTACTTTCATCACTGTCTTCATACACGCTCGGCGATTTGAAGTGCTTTAGTCCGGTGGCCCTTTTTCGTTCGCCTAGCTAGTTCTTCACCGTCCTGCATTTAAGTTCACTTCCGTTCACATATCCTTTTTGTCAATCTACTTTCATACATCCTTCCTACATTGTTAAACCTTTAAATATCTAATTTGGGATATCTATTTGCGAAAAATAACCTTACTTTGTCAAATGGTAGACCATACCACGTATTGCCAATATGGTTGGCTAAAAGATATCGCTCATCTTAGCCATAAGCACGCCCGTATTATACATTTATTTTGGTAGAGAACTGGTAGTTAGGGAATCATTTTATTTTTGCGTTTACAAACGCGTAAATATTAAAACTAGAAAAATGCACTGAAAAAAATCGAATCGAGTCGATTTTTTTCAGTGCATTTTTCTAACTGGTAGATTGTTTGGGTAGTTAGGTATTTGAAACAAGCTGAAAACTGTCATATACCTCTCCTATAATACCCAAACAGAGCTGCAGACCTGGCTGGGAAATAGTGGGTCTACATCATGGCTACATCAACCCTTATGCTTCCTTAGTATATAGGTACGCAAAGCATTCTATACGCAATGCTGCAAGATAGCAACATTGCTGTAGCATTTATAGAAGGCGCCGCCGCAAAAAGCAGTTTTATAACAATCCGGCAAAGTTAAAGACCCGCTTAAATAAAGAATAGTCTGTTTTTTTAACAAACGAGTACTAAGTATGTCTCTTCCATATTTCCGACATTGACAGTGAGATAGGTCATGTTAGGGGCGGGCCCAACTCATTTGTTCAAAACAATATTGGATATAGTAATAATAGTTTATGCACTAGAACTTATAAATCAAATAATTATTATATAATTCTTAAAAAGTATCGTTGTCACTTCCTTCTGATGAACTTTCTGCAGACACGTGAATAATAAACTGCTCTAACAATATTTTTTCATGGCACATTTATCATTTTGTGGCGTTTGTGTGAAACGGACTTTATGTTGATTACATTGACCAATAGTAACGCAGTAACTTTTTTTAGCGGTACTTGTTTCTTTAAAAATATATTATAGCTTACAGACTATAGCTTAGTCTTAAATGACTATAGCTTAGTCTTAAATGTTCAATTCAAAGGTATAAAAATTTCAGATTGCTTGAAGAACATTTTTTGCAGAATAAAATGCAACTTTGGAGACATAAGGGTTGATGTAGGGCCAATACTTCCCAGTCAGGTCTGCAGCTTTGTGTTAGGGTATTATAGGAGAGGTATATAGGTTTTCAGGTTGCCACAAAGACCTAACCAGAAATGTCTACTCGGGCTATTGCTGGTGTGCAATAAAGATTATTCTATTCTATATTTCGACCACGTTGCTATGTACACAGTGAGTGCTTGACAGTCTCGAGTTTTGGAGACCTAAATACTGTTAAAAAACAGAACCTATGAAAACTGCTTTTATTAAGACCGACAATGAATCCAATTTGAAAATACCCGTTCCCAAATACTTTCATCCGATATAAATAAACCACTGTTACCAGAAACAAATACATTAAAACGTCATTCAGTTGAAAGCTTGCCATACTCGATGTTATTATGGCGAATGCAG
This sequence comes from Elophila nymphaeata, assembly GCA_955850985.1. Taxonomy (NCBI): domain Eukaryota; kingdom Metazoa; phylum Arthropoda; class Insecta; order Lepidoptera; family Crambidae; genus Elophila; species Elophila nymphaeata. Next base: position 25,203,794 of record OY039066.1, read on the forward strand.
ACGTAAATACAAATGGAAACTGTCTATTTTCGTCTGCTCATCCGGGCTGATGGCGGGACCTAGCAGTTCCCTAAAACGTTTAAGCTAGGTCCACACAATATCAACTCGGTTTCGGTCAGACGTTAACCTTCTTTGTAATATCACATCTCACACAATCTAACCATCTTTTCTTCGGTCTTGCTCGCCCCTCCCTCTATAAACAACCACATTGATGTTCATCGCCTACTTTATCACATGATTACCAACTTCGCCTCGCCTTGACGACAGATTACGATTATAGGTTCACGTATATTGTTAACTAGCACTCCGCTTGCGACTTCGATAGCGTGGAGGTTTTTTAAACAGAATACCTAGCTTATAGCCTTCCTCGACAAATGGACTATTCAACACAAAAATAGTTTTTTCAATTTGAATTAGTAGTTCCTGAGACCAAACAAAGTCTTCAGCTTTATAGTATGAAAAATTAGTATAGATTTACGCAACTGTATTCATGCCACAGCGTGAAAAGAAAGTGGTTTGACGCCTTTTAAGTTGGGTATTTTTTTCTCTAGCTTTTGTCTAGACAACGTGCAGAGAGATACAGTGGACCAGCGTCTACCAAATGAGTGTATGGCAGTTTGGTGGCGCTACCGCGCCCCTCTCGTCCCGCGTCGCCCTCACGATCGTGCTCGTTAGCTGACTGTAAGAACTTAGGTATGTACGTGATTATGTCAAAAGAAATTTAAAGAAAGATTGTGTTTATAAAGCGTCTTACCAAAAAACCACCAAAACATGATTCACGTGAGACGTGGCGTTTGGCGCGCAATTTGTTTACGTTTTATTTTTAAATATTTTAGTGTTGTCATAGAATCTATAGTCTAGCGAATGGTATTTCAGTCTATTAACGAAACGTTGGCGTTGTTTAGATATGCGCCATTTTTGATTCATAAATGGTTCGTTTTAGGGTTCCGTACATCAAAAGGAAAAAAGGAACCCTTGGATCACTTTGTTGTCTGTCCGTCTGTCTGTCTGTCAAGATATTTTATCTCTGGAACGCGTAGGTATCGAGTTGAAATTAATACCGTATACTGAGGTCTAGTCCTTTGAAGCTGGTAAAAATCAAACTTCTAAGTAACTGTAAAAAAGATACGACCGTTTATGCTGCAAAAAAAGTATATTGATTGCGAAACTCTAATAGTCTAAGAACCGAACCTAAATCGACCTTCACCGAGCTGATAATAGAATGAAACATATTTTATTATTAATTTAGTAAGTATATTAGAAAATATATTAAAAATGGGTTGTCTAAAAAAATTCTGGACAGACTATTTTTAATTATTTTTTGAAAAATTATTTTTAATAAAATATTGCAACATCAAGATAATAAGAAAATTTTGTCGCGCGCTTATGATGATATAAATTTTTTTCTATTATCCAATCGAGTGAAAGTAACTGATATCGACATACCTGTTCATACCTGACAACCCAGTAGCTCGCGCAGGTAAATAATAGACAACCCAATGCCTGCACAGTCTATACGGTTTCTACTATCAGTCAGGACAAAATTTTCTTATTATCTTGATGTTGCAATATTTCATTCATTTTTTTTAAAAAATCATTTTTCAAAAAATAAATAAAAATAGTCTGTCCAGGATTTTTTAGACAACCCATTTTTAATATATTTTCTAATATACTAAATTAATAATAAAATATGTTTCATTCTATTATCAGCTCGGTGAAGGTCGATATAGGTTCGGATCTTCTACTATAAGGGAATCAAAAATTATAAGGCCCTTTGCATTGACCTAGAACTATGAAATTTGGCTAGTAATATCGTCTTATTACTTGCCAAATTTTATAATTCTAGGCAGGGTTTGAAATTAACGCGATAATTATCGTGATAATTATCCGATAATTATCAAACAGAAACAATCTATTCTATATTTTTTGTACACGACTCGAGTTACGCTAAAAATTAAAAAACCAACTTCATTTTCTTTGTTTTGGCCACACACAAAACAAATGCATGACGAAAATAATGAATGAGTGACAGTTCAGATACGAAAACCCGACGACGCGGGAAATCCCTGCTATTGACGTTAAGTGGCGCGTTCCGATACACGCAGTCGTTGAATGCGACATATAACAAGTGGCAAACATTTTGGATTAAGATTATCAAGATAATTATCAACCTATATTTATCTTGACAATTATATTTGTACAGAACCCTCGGTTTGCGATTTCGACTCGCACTTGTCCGGTTTTTTTTTTTTCATTGCTGAGGATCAGGACTACGCACAATCAGTTTCCATAGGGTACGATCATGCGCGGTGTGAACTGGACGGTGCATGTTGCCGCCTAACCCTGTCTTCACTACGTCAGACTCACGTCAGACTACATTACAGGCACTCTTGCCTGGCTACGTCTGCCATCCATTTTCCCCCAAAATTATCTGCTTCTCCAGACAACGGTTTGAAGACTGCAGTGTCTGAAGAAGCGGACAACTGTTTGTCGGTGGATAACGAAGTGATTTTAAGCTGCCCCAAAACGGACTCATTAATTCTTTAGGCAGTCCAAGGAATACGAAGTAGTCTTTGTCAACACCACATCTCGAAGGCGGCTATCCTATAACGGGTGTAAAAGACATGAACAGTCAAACGAAAACCATGTATTCTGCTCACCATCATAACATTTTTCTTCCTTTAAACTATACCTGGGAAATTGATAGTTACGATTTTATTGAAGGTCATCATTTTTTCATGAAAACATATTCTAAAAATGATTTCTTAATTATTGTCTAAAGAAACATTATCATGTTTTTTAGTATTTCATAACAAAAAAATGGCTTCAAAACGTTAGCGTTCAATGTAGCTCACTCGATGTGCACGGACACAAACGAACGGGGCCGCCGCGCCGTCAGGCAAAAATATCACGGTTTTGCGAGTTGCGTGTGAGTTGAGCGCTTTACGTTGCGCAGTACAAATTGCAATATTTTTTAACACCAAAAAATAAAAATCATTTCCCAGCAATTATTTTTTTAAATGTGTCTTATTTTGATGTATAGAATACATGGTTCTCGTTTGACTGTTCATGTCTTTTACACCCTGTATATTGAAGACCGGAGCTCGAACTATGGCATCTTAGTTAATTTATACAACAAGAGGTAGATATGACAATGGAGGAAGGAGGTGAGGCGTTAAAATTTGTTTGACTACCGCACCTTGCTTCATATACAGAATGTCACTGCAACTCATAGGCCAGATAAAAATTACAATCATAAAGATCACATACCCTACATTTCAAATTCATTCAACTTAACCAGAGCTCCACAGGATAGGGAAGGGGACTAGGGTCGGTAGCGCGTGAGTGTCACGTCAGTTGCAAGCGTCTATAGGCTACGGTGACTGCTTTGCTTACCACCAGGCAGTCCGCACGCTTGTCTGCCTACCACTTAACATAAAAAATATATATAAATAAAAATAAAAATAAAATAGCCTTATTTCGGATATTAGTTACAATAAAAATCTGTTTTATACTATATAATGTTAAAGAATGTCTAATAACTCCGTGTGCCTTTTGGCAAAGGCCTCCTCCATTTGACGCCACTGCGCTCTGTCGTTTGCCACTCTAGAGTGGCAAAATAGGTATATATAGTTTTCCGGAATTTAATTATAAGATTGGAGATTGCCTATCTTTCTCTGGTTGAGGGCCGTTAGTAAGTTCCACCGTCGGTCGGTCTTATCGTATTATTTATTATAACCTTTATTATCTCCAGTAAAGAAACATAAATTATACTTGACACAAACTTAAAGTAATTAATGGTTTATTTTATACACACGTCTATATGCAGAGTTTGTGAGACATGTACCTACACTATGATAAAATATTATTATAATAACTAGCTTATTCCCGCGCCTTTTTCCACGTTGAAGTCGGTTTCCCATAAAAGCACTAAATTCATTCCACAAAAACATATTAATTTCCAGGATAAAATGTATCCTACGTTTCAATCCAGGATATTTTGCGACATGGCTTGGACGAGTTTAGATTGAAATTTTGCAACAGTGACAGACATATTGTGGCTTGGATATTGTATAAAAAGTTTATTATGTGAAACGTGACCTGTTCCAGATTGGTCGGGGTGAAGCTCGTTACAATTTTGACCACACTTGCTGGATAAGAATACTAAGAAATCTTGTTTATTAAATCGCTTCAGAGTTATATAATATACGAGTCACATGCCATAATATATTACACAGTTTCTTATCAGCGGACAGTGCAACGAACACATTAACATCAAGTAAATGTTTCGCTCGCAGATATTAATAGCCAATCAATATTAATATGTATCGTTTATTGGTAACAGTAAGCTCTGCTAAGGATTTCAAATAGAATGAACTTTAAACCTTACAGAAGACCAAAGTCAAATAACACTATATTTTTGTGGTGTTGTGTTTCTGTTGGTAGGTAAGGTTGCCAGAGCTCCACGGGTAAGCGACTAGGGCTGGCACTGGCAGTGCGCAAGTATCACGTCAGGGTGACTAGCATATAGGCGCAAGTGTCACGTCAGGGTGACGAAGCGTCTATAGGTCTATTGGCTAATATTTTATATTTAATAATTAGAAAATTTGTTTGATACAACTGTCCACAATATAAAAAAAACAGTGGCTTCTTTATTAATCCATTATAAAGCAGACCAAATAAAAAAGTTAAGTTAAGATGGCGCCTTCCGAAGAACGCAATGAGGCCGGTAAAACTACACCTTGCCCATGAAAGTACCTGTGCGTTCTACGCATCGCTCTGTCTTAAATTTTTTATTTGGTCTGAGATTTAAAGATGATTTCTTCAAAGAACAAAAACAAAGTTATCTTAATAACACTTGAAAGTGTATCTTATCTTGTTAATTCTGATGCAAACACTAGGTATCTCTAATAAAATGAGATCTCCATTATCTATCTTATGTGTGATATAAAGATATTTATGATTGTAACAATACAATGTTGAAGACATCTATGTATTAGGTTGGGGAAAAAGTCTTTTCGCATTATAGTATGTATAAACTTGTAATAAAATCTCTTTGGCTATACTATTTGTATCTGGCTGGTTTTGGTATCATTGAAAGTTTAAATTTTAAAGAGCACAATTCCAAATTCAAATTAGAAAAATGTGTGATTTTCATTTGTTTTTCGTACCGCCAAGATGAGTGAATCTAATGAAGAAATTCGATACATTTTAAAATTTTACTACAAAAAAGGTAAAAATGCAACGCAAGCCGCGAAAAAAATTTGCGATGTTTATGGACCTAGTGCAGTGTCTGTGAGAGTAGCACAAATTTGGTTTAAGCGTTTTCAATCCGGAAATTTTGATGTCAAAGATGCACGTCGCTCTGGTCGCCCTATTACAGATAAAATGGATGCCATTTTTGAAAAAGTGGAGCAAGATCGGCATGTCAGTAGTTACGACGTAGCTGAAGAACTGGGAATTGACCACAAAACGGTTTTGGCGCATTTGAAAAAAACTGGGTACACAAAAAAGCTCGACATTTGGGTACCTCACGAGCTCACTGAAAGAAACCTAATGAACCGTGTACTCATTTGTGATTCTTTATTACGACGTAATGAAACCGAACCATTTTTGAAGAAGCTGATAACTGGTGATGAAAAGTGGATCACGTACGACAAGAACGTGCGAAAAAGGTCGTGGTCAAAGGCCGGTCAGGCTTCACAGACTGTGGCGAAACCCGGGTTAACTCGCAACAAGGTGATGCTGTGTGTGTGGTGGGATTGGAAGGGCGTTATTCATTATGAGCTGTTGCCACCAGGCAGGACCATCGATTCTGAACTCTACTGCGAACAACTGATGAGATTAAAGCAAGAAGTTGAGAGAAAGCGGCCGGAATTAATCAACAGAAGGGGTGTGGTTTTTCATCATGATAACGCTAGACCTCACACATCTTTAGCCACTCAGCTAAAATTAAGAGAGTTTGGCTGGGAGGTGTTAATGCATCCGCCGTATAGTCCTGACCTTGCACCTTCAGATTTCCACCTGTTTCGGTCTCTTCAGAATTCTTTAGGCAGTGTCAGGTTAACATCACGAGAGGACTGCCAAAACCACTTGTCGCGGTATTTTGACCAGAAGTCCCAAAATTTCTATAGCAATGGGATCATATCCCTACCTACAAGATGGCAAAAAGTTATCGAACAAAATGATACCTACATACTTTAGTTAAATGTAAATAAACTATATTAAAAAATGTTTTGAATTTTCTTAAAAAATGCGAAGAAACTTTTTCCCCAACCTATTATGAATATTAAATTAAATATATTTATCTACAAAACCCTGACTGCTGAGATGATTTTATTGTAATAATCATTATCATATGACCAGGACCACTGCATGGGCCATACTGCCAGATGTGGCTTTAAGTGCAACGAAATGTTACCTAGCTCTCTGCTCAACCCCTGTTGGGACTACAAGCGCGGCTTCAGCAATATCAATAACATTACAGCATATCAAATTATGAATCAACCAGACATAGGAATTGTAGAGGACAGCGCGCCGCGATCGGTCTACCAGTCACTAACTGCAATACCTCCGTCCGATATACCCTCCCGTTTTTGGAACTCAAGGTTGAATCTTGAAATCGATCGTTGAGACTAGTGATAAGTGCAATAGGTATAAAATGTATATAAGAAATTTGTTTTACAAATAAATTAAGTGAACTACCGATGAGACTTTTACTCCTAAGAAAACAACAAGAACCTTCCTACAACCAACATCACTTCAACAAATCCATACAGTCCACAACAGGAATGTTGCTGAGATCCCTTTACTAACTATAAAAAATTATTTTTAAATAAAAAAAACCGTCTTTAAAACTAAAAACGAAGAAATAAAAATTCTTTTTATAAAAATCTAAATGTTTTTTTGAGGTCGGTCCCAAATACAAGTAACAACGTTTAATCCAAATATTGAGGTTGGCACCGACCTCAAAAAAACATTTGGATTTTTATAAACAGAATTTTTATTTCTTCGTTTTTAGTTTTGAAGGCGGTTTTTTTTTATTTAAAAATAATTATTTTTTTTGCTTTTTACTGTTTTAAGTATGTAAATTTTCAGGAAACGATCTCGAGATCTTAGACACACAAGTGATAAGATTACGATATCATCGATGTCAATTAAATAGGCATTATTAGGGATATTTTAAAACTACTAGTCAGATGTCGATTAAATTTGAATGGGGCCAAATGACAAGCACCTGCTTCCAAAGGTCGAAAGAATCTTCAAAATCGGTACATCCAGTAAAGAGTTATGAGGTAACAAACATTAAAAAAAAAAACAGTCGAATTGATAACCTCCTCCTTTTTGAATCGCTTGAAAAGCTGATGATGTTCAAATAGACAAAGAAATACACCCATACAGACAGGCACAGAAATACACACATCAAACTACCCTCTTTTTGCATGGGGGGTTAAAAATTTTGACAAATAATTACTGACCTGACAATCCTAACTAATACAGTGTAAACCACATATAGCAAACTTTGTAAAACGTAGAAATTGCTATGGTTCGTTTCGTTTTTTAACCGACTTCAAAAAAGGAGGAGGTTCTTAATTCGACTATAAAATATGTTGTTTTTGTTACCCTTATATTGAAACATCCTTTATAGCATAGCATCCACTCTTAATAGCGAAACAATACATCATTATTTAGATCCCAATATTTATTAATTTCACTGACCTTCAAACACAATATGGACTGATACAGAGTCCTAAATATTTCATATGCATGCACCATGATAAGTGTAAAGTATAAGTAATTGAAAATATTTGCCATTGGTTATTTGTTATTCCACTCATCAATTTAATTAAGTAGTATGTAGTTGATTAACTTCTCGTAGGTATTTTGTTTTCAAGTATTTAATTGAGAAAAGTGTTTAATTTATTTACTAAACAATTTGCTTCTAATGTAAATGTTGATATGTAATATCAGTTATAAAAGGTTGCTAGGCTTATATCTATTTGATAATTATCGGATAGATATCAAGATAGATATGCCCTTTGATAATTATCTTGATATCTATCTGATAATTTCAAAACCCTGCTATGTAGTATGTGAAAGTGAATATTGTGGGTTCGCAACAAATAATTCTTCAGTTCCCACTCACTGGACCCGACTGAGAAATGAATATTTCCTATGCAGCCGCATCCACATTAATAAATACTTTTACAACTTACTTCCTGTGTGACTAAATCTCATATATGGATTGATATTAATTTTGATATTAAATAAGCTATCATCATCATTTCAGCCAAGAGATGCCCACGTTTCCACATATCCCCAAGGATCTCCAAACCGGTAAGTTCTATGGCTAGGCTATCGCGATAAAAATTATCTATGTATAAAATCTTATGAAACCTTACATTTATTTATATTACCTTACTTTACGTCATTTCATTCAATGCATTTAACCCAGATAAATAGATGTTCACTTTAACACAAGCTAGCGACAAAACTCATGGTCATGATGTAGGTATATCAAATATTGTATGGAATAGATAAGCCAGGCCATTGTCAAATTGTACTGTTATCTTTTATATTTGTGTTGATTTGCAAACAAGTTTTATTCTGTTCCATGCTTTATAAATTGAAAGAAATTAAGCTAAATCAAAATTGTATAAATTACACAACTGTAAAAAACTTAAACTGTATGTTTCAATACTAATTTCAAAATACAATCAAGTAGGCATCCATAGGGTACTGCGTAAGAGCGTTGTCTCCACTCGGGAAGCACTGGTTCGAACCCCGCCACGTACCAACGTGTTCTCAAATTTTGAATTCATATGGGAAGCACTATAGAAAGAAGTACCAAATTTATTGCTTTTTTAGGGTGGTGGGGAAACGAGGGGGGAAGAACCCCCTCCTACACATTTTTTTAATTTTAAATTGCATAGATTAAAAAAAACAAATATGAAATTTTAAAATACTATTACATCATCAAGAAACACAGAACTTTTTTTACCTTCCAACTTCTGCCAAATTGCCAAAACAATGAGAAAAAATTCTTAATTGCATCATAAAAACCCAAAAGACATATAAGTAATAGTCCTTTAGTAAAATGTAAAAAAGTTGTTGCCGCAGCACGCTTGCTCCGCTCGCTCGGCTCGCGCGTATACGTTGCAAGTCTAACCTAACCGAAACCAATGTAATACCAACCGATTAATTGCTTGGTTGTGGCTGAATGAAATAACCTCCTTTGCTTTACCATTATCGACAAAATTGTCCAACTATTTGATAAAATATTTTCGAAGTGAATTTGTATGTAATTTTGGAAAATTTTAATTGAACATTTAAATAAGTATATGAAATTGCAAGTATTGTGTCAGTCTACACAAAAAGTATGAACCTATTCTGTATGTACGTTTAATCGACGCTTTTACGGTGAAGGAAAACATAGTGAAGAAACTTGCTCGCACCTATAAATAAATTCTTAGGCTGTGTGTGAAGTCAAACAACCCGCACTTGCCTAGCATGGTTGACTAAGGCCTAGTCGCCCCTAATGTGGGGTAGGCTTAAGCCCCTCGGTGGGGACATTATATTAGCTGTTGATGATGATGATGACGATTATTAATCATCCACAGGAACGTATCTTATGGAAACTATCGTTGTAAAAAAAACCAGCGGGATAGTTAGATAAACCACACACAGATGTACCTACCTACTTCAAGGAAATTCTCGATACAAAATTACCCTCATTTGCAATCTTGAAATCATAAGTTTTATATAAATTATACAACATGGTGGTATTGTGTGTTTAATCATATGTATCTAGCCAATTACTGTTTTAAATTGGCACACAAAAGAATGTTATCAAGAAGAGCGATGACGTAAAGAATAGAAATATTGAAATGAGATAAGGTGTTGTGAAACGTGATGGATTTTTTTTATAGCGGCAATGTTTCGTCGAATGCAATATTATGCTTAGAAATAGATTAATAATAGTTAATTACACGGTAAGTACTCACTAGTATTTCTTCTTGCCAGCGTTGAGGTCAATGGGAGCGATAGAACTCACGTCGTAATAATTATTACTACTACTAAAATTTAACTGTTGTATTAACTTGGTCATCTTGGCAAATCGTAGTTAAGCCTTGTTATAACTTGGGAAAGAAAAACACGGTCAAAACCGCAAACGTTTGCAAATGCGTAGAAAACACAAAGTGCACAGCGAAGTCACTGAAATACAGTGATGATTTATCAAATTAGTACTAGTGATGTACGCGCACAGTGTAGATTAAATCTTTATCGATAATTTAGAATATAATCTTGTTATTGAGCTACCCCAATGTATAAATAATAACAATTTAACAATGTGAATCACAACTTTAACCTATGAGTTATTCACTTAGTAAACGTAACTACATTACGAAATACGTTAAATTTACCAGTTCATAAAATTTATTCAAGGTGAAGATGTGAAAAAAGTTAAATTCAGTATAAAACCGTAAGTGTTTTAAATAGAATATAGTTTCAAATTTTATAAAAAAAAATCGTACAACTCAAGTGCATACTTACGTAACTACGTACTTAGTATACAATGCTGTTCTGCAGATTCACACATGAAACCATTCCCGATTTCAAATTCAGAAGACAACAGACATTGAGTTATATCTATCTACATAAAGTTGTATGTGTTAAGGTTAATTGAGGAACCAATTTCCTTGTTAAAAGTCTATTTCTCAAGCAAGATATGTCAGTGTTTATACTTATAGTTTGAATTATTGTTGTCAGTCGCTTTTAGAAATATACTTTTTGTTTTGTTTGCTTTGGAAATATGGTTTATTATTTATATCAGAAATATTTATTTTAGGTAGTGATAGCTAAACTGCATCTCTGCTAAATAATCTAACAGTATGGGCCATACAGCCAGGGGCAGCTTTACCTTTGGTGCAGGGTGTGCGTTGCACACGGGGCGCTGCGGTTTAGGCTAGGGGGCGCCGCTAAGTTCATTTTTGGGGTTTGACCGTGCTCTTAGGTATTAGCTAATACAAGGGGGCGCTAGGGTAATGATTGCACACGGACGCTACATGGGCTAGAGACAGGGACAGGTTGCCAACCTCTAACTTATGGGTACTTTGACTGCACTATTTGGAGGTGCTGCATGGCCCAAAATGTCGGATGGGCTGTGGATCGGATGTGTAACAAAATGTTACACAGTGCTCAACGGCTCATGGAATTACGAGCGTCATCGCATGTATGTATGTTTATTATTATTTTATCTAGTCATTACAATACTCATTCGGAATTAAAGACATAATTATTTCAAATTTCTTGTGGTAGTAGGTGTATATTATACCTAAATTTTATAATCGTGGTAAAATATATAAATACTTATCTCGAAGAAGAAGAAAACTAAGGGAATTTAAATAATTGAAACTTTAATACATTTATGAAATACTCAATCACATATTGTTACGTTGTATACTACGATTTTAGAACTATTAATTTCTTAATTATCGAGCAATTTTACTCCCAACCCTAAGAGAATATGGTTCGATAAAAAGTGGAAAGTTAAAATATTACCTGTACTATATATACCAGTCACGTGGCGAAAGTGATTCTAAATTTAGTCGCATAATAAATACAGCATGGCCGTCGGGTAGTGACGTCACATGACGTTTCCTTGGCAATTCATGTCTCTACGTTCCATTTTACATTAAATATTTACAGATATTTACAAATTAGTTTAAAAAAAACGAATACATTAGGTTTTATAACTATAATATAATTTTAACGCCAAATTACAACATTTTCTTTATTCATAGATTCATCTTTCGTAAAATATTTTATTACAAAATTACAGTGAAAAGTATAATTATTATTTAGAGAAAAGCGTGTGGTGCTCAATAACATTAGTTCTTGAAAATATTGGATCGGTACCTACCTACATACAATTAAATTGAGCACCCCACGCTTTTCTCTAAATAATAATTACTTAATTTTCGTTCATCATTTAGTTTCTTTATTCGTATTTTTATTTTTTCTTTATTAGTATTTTCTTATTTCGTATGCTAAAAAGAAATTTTTACTATTTAGTCCGATTTAATAGGTATGTACAAAAGCGTGTTTTTTAGTTTTTTTAAACTATTATTTTAGGTACTATCCACTTTTTAGTGCGAATTATAACCGCCGATGAAAGTCTTTAAAAAATCTTAATACCACCAACTTAACAATGACAACGCCATCTAGTGACGTATAACTGAACTAACATTCCAAACGTTTAATTTATTAGTCTGGCGATTCTAATCATGATAATAAGATATTCTTATCGAATTCTTGTAATTTCATCTGTCTTTGATAACTCTATAAAGTTTAAATGAAATCTGACCGTTTAAAGTGGGTCAAAATCGAGCCCAAACGAGTCTGTAACATACAAACATATTTACAAACTTAAAGGTGAAACTAATTTGTACTATGCATACCTACCTACCCACATTTTTTTTGTACGAGTAACGTAGTTAGGTAGGACATATACTTATATTATTATTGTTTTCATTGAACTACTTTATGTAGGTATGTATACCTATACATACATACCAACATAGGTACCTACATACGATTCACGCTAACAATACATGAAGGGTTAAGCAAAGCCATATGTAACACATTGTTACATATAGAGCCACATCTTGCAGTATGGGCCATGCAGCGCCTCCTAATAGTACGGTAATAGTACCTATAATAGGCGACGGCTTGCAACCTGTTACTATTTGTAAGGGCCTGCATGACTTTTACAGCATTACTTACGTAGATATTATAACTCAATATTTGTTTTTTTTTTACTTTGCAGGACATCAAATTATAAAGAAATCAGCTGATTGACTTAGTGTTCTTTGTTAATTACTAAACGAAATAGTTTCATTGTGCGAGTTTTATCTGTCCCCTAAACTCAGAAAAATTCCGATTACAAAACAAACTTGTCTTGTAGGCACCAGTCCAGGCAAATCATTTCGGTTCATATAGATCTGCAGCCTTTATCGTTCTGTTATTCCAGAATTTCCAGCCAATTACGTTCCATTTTACGCAGCACTTAGTGCCGTCATCCATTGCGAATCGATACCACTAACAACGCAAATAAAAAGAACTTACCGATTACGAAATATCAAAGAAGGCATAATACTCGTTGCCAAATCAATACTTTTACACTTTTCTTTAATCATGTATGATGCCGGTAAGGCATGTAACGTCATAACTAGAATTTTCTTAACACCTCAAAACAAACACCTCACTTAATCTTTTAGTTTTTTCACTAAAATACACATTAAAGACAGTAACGCTTTTGTCTAATAATCCACGGTGTTTAATTTCGTAAAACGACATTCAGACTTGACGGCTTGTAGGCGACTATCCGCAGCGCGGAACTTGTGTATACTATACAATGGATGGATATACAGTTTCAACCCTCTATTTTTAGGGAGGGCGGTCGTGTGCACACTAGGCGATTTTGCCCCTGCATTCGAGGCTATTCAAACGGGCATTCCTGTACAGTTAGAGCCAAATATTGGGTTGATAGCCGACGCTCGTGGGTTCCTGGTCTTGATTTATTATTTAAGGGTCAGTGTGTGTCGCCTACTTGCGTCACTGCGACTTGGTGCTGTGAGTAGCATCCAACTCGAAGTACTTACCTAGTCTTAATGAGGCCTTAGACGTGGGTATTCTTTACCTGTGCACTGTCGAAAAATAATTGCTTGGATCGTTTTGATTATCATCTGGGTCGAGAATATGTTTACCAAATGAAACCAACATTCTTTTGTGAATGAGGAAAAAAGCAAAAAAGGCATTGGTATTACACGATCCTGTCCGCAGAATCTGCAGGCATTGTCTGTTTTAGTCGTTGTAAAGGCGTTGGTCGGGACGTTCGTAGAGTATATATTCGGTCGCGTATGAACATAGAAAAATCCTGCATGGCTTAACCGATTGCCGTAAACAGGACCTACGTCCCCTCCACGTCAAGGCACACCTAAGCCGAGTTCAGATCAAAGCCCGTGGCGTAGAGGCACCCGCAGATCTATCGCTCCCTTCTGATTCGAAATATGTAGTGTATGACAGTGAGACTCTGTCGCAGGAGATATTATGTCGTCGACTAGAAACCCAGTACGGTAAGTATTTCAGTCTAGAAGACCCATCAAGTCCTCTCGCCTTCTTAAGATTATGGATAACATGGAAGTTTCGAACGATTATTATTTTCACGAGCATAAATTTTGAATTCTCATACTAATTTTTGTTTTGTAGTGGAAGTAGGTATATTATCAAAATAATTGCATAGAAATCAAGACTAGGTACCTTTTTTGCGTCAGAAAATGCATAACGAATACTTTGAAGATTGGGGCACGTGGGGCCACCCCACGCCCTGTCAGGAGCATACCCATTAAAAATTGACGTGTTCCTCTAGGTTTTGGTTAGTGCACCACAGAGCATGTACATACTTGGCGAGCTCTGTATCTGGTTTATACCCAGCAGCGCACCGACGTAGGTACTTACACGGCGTCGGCAAGATAGACCGACGTAGCAACTTATCCATCGCTGACACTATGTGTGGCACCACATGATCTGAGGGCACCACAGAGATTATAGATAGTGGAATTCCAGCCTAAGCCGATACTGGAGGGTTTGCACTGTCTGGTCGAATTACTGCATACTATAGTAATTCGATTCTTATTAAGCTCTTATTTTAATCTGACTGTACAGTAACCTTGGAACACAAAGAACAGCGCAACAAGACCCACATCTGTTCCCAATTTTAATAATAGTCTCAACCGGTGGTCGCGAGACCCTGCATTTGTATTGTAAGTTTAAGCACTTCTATTTCGTGAACAGGGGATGACTTTTTGGATTTAAATGTGACCTGTTCTACAAACAAAGAGCTAAAAGATAATATTATTTGAAAAATCTCTCGTCGGATCTTGAAGAAGTTTTCTATATTGAATATGCGAGCATAGGTATAGGTCAACCGTTTCTATTAAGTTTTATTTTTACTTAACTGGGAAGCTCTCTGGGCCTCCATCTCACCTGATACGACGGTGCGATGGTCCATCTCACCTGGTGGTGGTGTGGATGCCTGGTTGTTCACAACCGTGCATTTTTCGCACAATTTTCTGCAGCACACTACAAGACTGTGGAACAAACTGTCGCAAGTAGTGGTCACGACTCCCGATACGATGTCGATATCTTCAAAAAAAGAGCGTGCCTTCTTTTAAGGCCGACAACCCTTGGGTGTTGCAGATGTCCATCCAGGCGGTAATCATTTACCAGGTTAACATCTGCTTGTTTGTCCTCTTTCCCAAAGAAAAAAAGAATATGAAGGTACCAGTAATTTAATGCATTTTAAATCCCTCAATTGAAAGCTAAGGTATAATGTTTATGGGAATTTGTCGGATGGTTGGTAGAACGCATCCTGCATTTTTTTGGCAGATAAGGTCTGCCTGGTGGTAAGCAGTCACCGTAGCCTATAGACGCTTGCACTGACGAGACACTCACGCGCTGCCAAGTGCCAACCCTAGTCCCCTCCCCTACCCCATGGAACTCTAGCGACCTTACTCACAAACAGAAGCACAACATCACAAAAATGTAGTTTTACTTGACTGTGGTCTTCTGTAAGGTGGAGGTATTACCCCAGTTCGGGCTGCTCCAAATTCGAGCGGCAATTATTCCACTGTGCCTTACCTCGACTACATTGACAGTTCAACATAATCCAGTTGTGGATCCCACTCATAGCCACAAAGTCTTTGAAACATAAAACGCAGTGACAGGGGTAGGCGATAGGCTGGCAACCTGCCACTTTGGGGTATGCATGGCCATTACTGCCAGATGTGGTTTTATGGTAACCAGGTGTTATTATAAGTTTTCATAAATTCTGTACTGAAACGCGTATCTAAAGAGGCTCTCCCGGAATATCATCAAATATGGCTGGACAGAGAGAGAAGCCAGGGTAGTGGAGGGTAGTACCGGTACACCATCACAAGGCCTCACCCTACGCCTGCGGTCACAAGTCCCAGGCCCTGCTTCTGGCTCCCCCTCTCTGCAAAGTGATGGACCCGGCACCCGCACGGTGAAAACATGGAATGCTAACTTTCGTGTTTAAAAATGCATAAATATTCGCGTGTTTGATATTCGTGATTTTGAACTTCTCTCAAAAAAATAAAGTTAAAAAATTTATGTACTTAAGTAAGTACTTAAATCCCGACAAACAAAAAACTAAAAAAAAAAATATTTTTTTCTCTCAGCTGGGCGAAAAAAAGAATTGTTTGAGTAGAGGGACTTTAGCATTATCAATATTCTTTTCATTGTAATTTTGGTTTTATTCTAATAGGTTGGGGAAAAAGTTTCTTCGCATTTTTTAAGAAAATTCAAAACATTTTTTAATATAGTTTATTTACATTTAACTAAAGTATGTAGGTACCATTTTGTTCGATAACTTTTTGCCATCTTGTAGGTAGGGACATGATCCCATTGCTATAGAAATTTTGGGACTTCTGGTCAAAATAGCGCGACAAGTGGTTTTGGCAGTCCTCTCGTGATGTTAACCTGACACTGCCTAAAGAATTCTGAAGAGACCGAAACAGGTGGAAATCTGAAGGTGCAAGGTCAGGACTATACGGCGGATGCATTAACACCTCCCAGCCAAACTCTCTTAATTTTTGCTGAGTGGCTAAAGATGTGTGAGGTCTAGCGTTATCATGATGAAAAACCACACCCCTTCTGTTGATTAATTCCGGCCGCTTTCTCTCAACTTCTTGCTTTAATCTCATCAGTTGTTCGCAGTAGAGTTCAGAATCGATGGTCCTGCCTGGTGGTAACAGCTCATAATGAATAATGCCCTTCCAATCCCACCACACACACAGCATCACCTTGTTGCGAGTTAACCCGGGTTTCGCCACAGTCTGTGAAGCCTGACCGGCCTTTAACCACGACCTTTTTTGCACGTTCTTGTCGTACGTGATCCACTTTTCATCACCAGTTATCAGCTTCTTCAAAAATGGTTCGGTTTCATTACGGCGTAATAAAGAATCACAAATGAGTACACGGTTCATTAGGTTTCTTTCAGTGAGCTCGTGAGGTACCCAAATGTCGAGCTTTTTTGTGTACCCAGTTTTTTTCAAATGCGCCAAAACTGTTTTGTGGTCAATTCCCAGTTCTTCAGCTACGTCGTAACTACTGAAATGCCGATCTTGCTCCACTTTTTCAAAAATGGCATCCATTTTATCTGTAATAGGGCGACCAGAGCGACGTGCATCTTTGACATCAAAATTTCCGGATTGAAAACGCTTAAACCAAATTTGTGCTACTCTCACAGACACTGCACTAGGTCCATAAACATCGCAAATTTTTTTCGCGGCTTGCGTTGCATTTTTACCTTTTTTGTAGTAAAATTTTAAAATGTATCGAATTTCTTCATTAGATTCACTCATCTTGGCGGTACGAAAAACAAATGAAAATCACACATTTTCCTAATTTGAATTTGGAATTATGTTCTTTAAAATTTAAACTTTCAATGATACCAAAACCAGCCAGATACAAATAGTATAGCCAAAGAGATTTTATTACAAGTTTATACATACTATAATGCGAAAAGACTTTTTCCCCAACCTAATATTTACTTAGCGGTCCCCCAACGCAGCGACGTTCATCTTAAAAATAATAAAATTTAAACGTAGTTAAAAGGCCGAGAGATTTTTTATTAACATGTTTTTATGAATTCTAGCTAAGAACCATCTCAATCACGCCAGCTTTCGGTCGAAAAAACCGCATCAAAATCAGTCCATTCTCTTTTTGCGTAGGGGGTTAAAAAACAGTTTAGATGGAAACACAAAATCGCCCAGTGTGCGAGAGCCGGCAATACCGGTCTACCACGCCTGCGCGGGGGCCATCTTGATGACGTCGTTCTGTTTACCCCGCATCGTCATTCGATTGTTTTGAAGACTATGCCAATGTATGGTTATGGTACCATTACCATAGACAGAAATACATAGCTAGATTTCTACACTTCTACTGGTATAGAGATTGCTCCATTTTATAAGGGGTGTTTTCGGATGAAAATCGGACAAGGTGGTAGGCCTATATGTAGGGTCGTCTGGGTAGGTAAGAGTTTGCTGTTTCGGATTGAAGAGAAAGGTAGCCAGTGTAATTACTGGGCATGGAATGGAAGGCATTTCACCATAGGCCTCAGGATGACAACGCACCTGTAACATTACAAGTGAAGGAATGCAGGTGATTATAGACGACGGTATCCACTTACTACCAGGTGGGCCGCCAGCTCGTTTGTCATCTAGTTGCATAAAGATTCTTCTTTCTGCCACCCTGCTCCCAGTTTATTTGGGGTCGGTTCAGTGTGTCTTGATATCGGCAATACTGCTTTTGACATTCGATTTTTATGACACTAACCCTCATTAGTAAAGACGGTAAGAACGCTGACCCTGTAAATTAACGTATTCATGCAAATAAATGATTTATTATTATATTATTATTATTATCGTTCGACTTTAAGGTCCACCGGGACCAGCAGCTTAACGTGCTTCCAAAGCACAGAGGAAAATCGAGTATAAAAATTTTCAGTCACCCATCCAGACATAATAATTGGTAAGGGTCGCGGGAAGCCGCTGGATGCGGGCACTGAGGACCGACCGGTCTGGAGGTCTGGAGATCCTTGGAGTAGGCCTATGTCCAACAGTGGGCGTCTCTCGGCTGAAATGATGATTTAGTCAGAATTGTTCTTGTCTGCATTATCAGTTGGCCTGGGTTCCAATTAACGTAAAGACAATTTTTACCTACATAGATTCATTCGCATTTAAAATAAATCTAGGAAAACGGAGCTCGCTAAATAAAATGACAATGTGAAAAGCAAATAGTTTATTTAATAAATAATTAAATTAACCTTATGTAAAATTTTAGGTGAAATTAAACGCTAGGATTTCTTTTATAGTCGAAGAGTCTCTTCCGCAAGGGAGTCTATCGACTAGAAAGTCTTTGAGCTTTTAAGCTAGACAGTATTGTAGCTACGTGTCCATACATAGCACCTACATAGCATCCCAGAGGGCCTAGGACAAGTGGCAAACGATACAAATACTTAATTTCTACGAGTAACAACGTCAACTGTAAGGAGCACCACACATAGAAGCGGCGCGGCACGTGGCCACATTTGATATTATGATGGTCGCCTTGGTTTTATCTCAGTATTATGTCAGTGTCATACATAATATCCCTTTCGTTAAGCGTTCAAAGCGCTACAAATCGTTTCTGCGACTCACAACGCTAACTCACTCACTATCGACACGAAAGGTTGCTATGGTGTTTTCTCACTAATACATCAGTTTCATGCATTATAATTCTTAGCGTTAAGCGTTCTATGCAATCTATTGTTCACTTGTCTAGGCACTCTGCTATCTTAAAAGAACTTTCCCTTACTCACGAAATTGAGGTAAACACGCAGCCATTTGGATCTATAGGTTCCGTGTTAAAATTCTGAGTTAAATCCACACAATTTTGGGATTATGGCATATTTCGCACCAATCTATTTCAAAGTGGACATCATTTAGAATGTCAGACGTTTTAAAATAAGGTATACCAAAATTTTCAGTTGCATCCATCATCGGTTTTTTATCATTTAAACCAATATTTTTGATAGCTACATTTATGTTTTTTGATAGAACCCTGTTTCTTGAAGCTTCTGTGCTTAGTGTTTCAGATTGTAAAGCTTCTTTTGTTTCATCTTCTTTAATTTTTATTAGCTCTGTCCAAATGAGCAAATATTTAGTTCTTGCTTTGTTATTTAATTCCTTATCGTCATCGTTCCGTAGCGTTTCTTCGTATTCAATTGTTATGTCACTTTCTGGGTCGTGTACACGATCTTCCAATGTTGTTTTGTTACCTATATCAGGTGTCTCATCTGAATTTTCTTCACTGGTTAGAAATTTTAAATCTGCATCTTTCGATTCGTGAGAGTTCAAGCTACATTTAAAAGATAAATCGTTTAGGAATCGTGGCCCATTATTGGCGGATGCTGTAATAATCTGAAAAAATATAATTTTCTTAGAATTGCTAGCACTCCACTTAATTAAAACTACTTTAATACCCCTGCAGTTGCATCGTACTGCAGGGATGATGCATAAATGAATTGGACCATTGATTTCTCAGATCGAAAAGGTTAATACGAGCTCCATTTGTATAGAATTGCGCTTGTATCCGCTATATCACATTCCCGTACTTATTTAGCTTACTGGCTCACACAATAAAATAGTTACGTTTTTTACTCTAAAAAAATATACCTAAGGGTAATCTGCCGGCCTATTTGCTAACTTTTTTGACAGATGAAAGTTATAATTACCGAGTGAATTACACATCCACTGCTGTTTTTACAAGAAAAGTGCCTTAATAGCGTGTCGTGTAAAACAGCAATGGATATGTAATTCACTCGGTTATCTATCACTTTCATCTGTCAAAAAAAGTTAGCGAATAGACCTACTGCAAAATATAAGCTCCTTGACCTACTGATACTGTGTGAACTACTCACAATAGCCATTTAAAAAACAATGGAAAAGATAACTCACGTTTATAAAATTCAAAAGAAATAAATATCTTCGTTTCATTTTCTGATGCCGGTGCGCACTCAACCTCACTGATTTAGTATTAACGTTACTTTAGAAACCATCGATTGTTTTGTTTCAACTTTATCGATTAGGTAAGTATTACGAATATCGATTAAAATGTTTATTGCAATAATATTTATCATTAACCGATAATGAAAGATTTGGTTTACTAATATTGAAATGAGTGAACGCAATATGCGATAACGATTCGATTAAATATTTCATTGACTTCATTACAATAGAGAAGTGGGGGAGGTTTTCTTTTTATTTTATTTTAATATGTTTGTTTATGTTTATATGAGACCGTGCATATTACGCGATTTTTTTTCTTATGTCCTACTAGCTTTTGCCCGCGACTTCGTCCGCGTGGAATAATTACTTTAGGCAGCATTTTTTTGTGTAGGTACTTATTATGCAAAAAACACACATACAAACTGCAGTGCACTACAGTAAATGACATTTTTACAATCTACCATTTTATGTTTCTCCATCCTTTGCTACTTACTCGCAACCTTTCATCCCCACATGGGTCAATATTTTAAAAACGCTAGAACAATATTTGCGTTTCATGGTCTTATCTTCGGTAATGAGGAATCGCATAAAGATTTTCATCTCATATTTCAACCCCTTCATTCCCTTTTTCACAAAAAAGGTAAGTAGCTTTTATTCCATTTCGAAGTTTCGTCTATTTTTGTACCAAATTTCAATAAATTCGGTTCAGGTGTTAGGCGTGAAAGCGATTAAGCTAAAAAGTCACGTCCACCATCTTGGATCTCAAAATGGATGCTGTATTCTGAATCCTGACTCCGAATACAGCATCCATTTTGAGACCTCCGAAAACTACAAAACTGATACCCATATCAAGTTTAAAATTCGCGTCCGCCATCTTGGATATCAAAATGGAACCCTGTAAACCACGAAAATGATATCCATATTAATAATAAGTTAAGTAGCGTCCACCATCTTGGATCTAGAAATTGATGACGTATTTGGAATCTCGACCCCCGAAAACTACGAAATTGATACCCAAATCGCTTTTATGTTAAAAAGTCCCATCTGCCATCTTGGACCTCGACGTAGATGATAAAAAATCCCATCTGCCATCTTGGATCTCGACGTAGATGATGTATTTGGAATCAGGACCCCCGAAAACCTCGAAAATGATACCCATATTCCTATTCAGTTAAAAAGTCACGTCCGCCATCTTGGATCTCAAAATCGATGTTTTAATCGGAGTCAGAACCCCCAAAAATCTCGAAAATGATACCCATATCGATTTTACATTAAATAGTCTCAACCGCCATCTTGGATCTCGAAATAGATGTCGTATTCGGAATCGAGACCCCCGAAAACCACGAAAATGACACCCATATTGACATTTTGTCAAAAAGTCGCGTCCGCCATCTTGGATCTCGAAATAGATGTTTTATTCGTAATCCGGACCCCCAAAAACCACGAAAACGATACCCATATTGACATTATGTTAAAAATTCGCGTCCGCCATCTTGGATCTCAAAATGGATGGTGTATTAGGAATCGGGACCTCCGAAAACCACGAAAATGATACCCGTATTGACATCATGTCAAAAAGTCACGTCCGCCATATTGGATCTCGTTATAGATGCTTTATTCGTAATCCGGACCCCCAAAAACCACGAAAACGATACCCATATTGACATATTGTCAAAAAGTCGCGTCCGCCATCTTGGATCTAATCGGGACCTCCGAAAACCACAAAAGTGATACCCATATCGATATTATATTAAAAAGTCACAACCGTCATCTTGGATTGGATCTTTATTTCTTATCAAGTCCCTAATTTCAAAGTATCATGGTTTTATCTTTAACAATGACGAAGTCCCATACAAACTTTCATCCACTATTTCACCCCCATACAGGTCAAAATTTAAAAAATCTTAGAACAAATATTTCTTTTTGTCTTATTAAGTGCCTAAATTCAAAGTTTCATGGTTCTATCTTCAAAAATGACGAACTTCCATACAAACTTTCATCCCCTTTTTCAACCCATACAACCTTTTTTTCGCGATAAAAAGTAGCCTATGTCCTTCCCCGAGATCTAATCTATATTTGTACCAATTTCCATCAAAATCGGTTCAGTGGTTTAGACGTGAAAGCTTAACAGACAGACAGACAGACAGACAGACAGACAGACAGACAGAAAGACAGACAGACAGAGTTACTTTCGCATTTATAATATTAAGTAAGGATATGAAATTCTTGAGTCGAGCTCTGTACCTGAGTGGCAGACTTCCTCCATGAGCGTAGAATTCGTGTCCTCCCTGACGGATACAGTTCGCGGTTCATGTCAGTGAATGCCGGTGTTTCCCAAGGCTCCGTTTTATCCCCTACCATGTACCACGGCGAGTGCTCTGAGGAGCTTTTATTTATCCCTAATCCCACCACCTCCTTTCCTTTTAAATGCCACTTGTGCTGGTTTAAGGTGTCACTGACAAACTGTGGCTACTATTCCAATTCCAACGCGAACTAAGAAATTTGTCAACTCGTTTCCTTGTCGCACAATCAAGAAATGGAATTAACTGCTAGCACACGTGTTCCCTCCTTCTTACTTTCATGGGTCTTTCAAAAGAGGCTTGACTTGAAGAAGCACCTTGCAGGTCGGCAAAGCGAGGGTGGCTATCGCAGCGGTTTATCTTGTTTCAATGAAACCAAGTTCTTCTGATAGAAGTCAATGTTAAATATTTGATAGACCAAAATTTAGAAATGTGAAGAGTTCCGCCTTAAATGAAATTAAAAAAATTAAGATTTGCTAAGGACTATTATCACAGTCTATAGACTGTCCTATTATTATATGCTGCGATGTGTACCTATATGTGTTCGCAGATTATATGATACCTTTGAGCAATATCTTCATTTAGAAATTTCTTTTTTCTTGATGTTTGCATTAAAATATGGGTTTCACACATTTTAATGCACCTAGGGAGTGCAATAAACCTCATGATCCCGACCACTGATCCCGTTGGTAATCCCACTATAAAATTCTCGATGTCATACACACCACAAAGCCTTTATTTCAATGATTCCTCATACTTCATCGTCAACACAGATGCTTGCGCGTCAAAATAAAATTAAAAATACCGCCTTCAAAACTAAAAAGGGAGAAATAATATGCCATCAAAAAATTAATATGCCAACTATGTTTTCTTGAAGTCAGTGCCAAAGACACGTGACAACGTTTATTCCAAATATTGAGGTAGGTTTGGCACCGTCCCCAAAAAACATAGTTGGCATAAGTAAATACCTAAGTACCTAGATACTTTTAGAATTTCTTAAACATAAAACCTGTATTTCTCTCATTTTAGTTTTGAAGACGGTTTTTATCATTTAAAAATAATTTATTTGCTTTTTATTGGTGTAAGTAATTATAGGCATGTTGTATAGTATCAAAATCGGTTTACAACTCAAAGTTATCGATGATTAAGGTTAAGACGGGATTTAGTGTGTTATTTTTTAAAATAATAAAATAATTAGAATTTTTAACATTGTAAATTTTTCATAAAACTGTCTCAATACTTTGGACTTTAAGACAAAGAAGAATTATCGAAATTGTTTATCAATTTTCGAAGATGCATAAAGTTGGAAAAGTTGGCAAAATCCTTATAGCGACTGCGTATTTTCACGATTCCAAAAAAATCGGGAGTCTCCCCTTGACTTTCTCGTATACCGGAAACAATAACCGGAAACGACTCAAAAGTTGATAGAAACCTTATAATATTTTGATGTCATACATGCATGTTAAATTTTGGTCACCCATCCGAGTACCGACCGCGCACTTGGTTGCTTAACTTTCGTGATCGATGACCCAAAAGTAGATAGAAACCTTATATTTTGATGTCATACATGCATGTTAAATTCGGTTGCAATAAATTAAAGTATACTCGAGTTATCGTGCTAACGCACAGACACACAGACATAATTCCAAAAACGGTATTTTTGGACTCAGGGAGGTCCAAAACGTCTAAATCCGTCAAATCTCGAGGTCGAATTTTTTGAAGATAACAAGACTTCACTGATTTAATAGTACAAGGATCAAGGAGCTTATATTATAAGCTCCTTGTACAAGGATATATCTCTGCAAATCTTCCTCTATACTACACTACACTACGTATACGAGAAAGTAAAAACTACTAGACCGATTCATGTAGATTTTTCATAGGACCATTTGGAAAGTATACCTACCCTTTCGAACAAAAAAAGAATTTTCCAAATCCGCTCACGCATTCTCGAATAATCGGGTGACATCCGTAAAAAAAAATCTATATCATGTCCCCTAAGTGACACAATACAGAGCGTAAAAGACTTGAACAGTCAAACGAGAACCATGTATTCTGCTCACCATCACAACATTTTTTTTCTTTTAGACTATACCTGGGAAATTGATAGTTACGATTTTATTGAAGTTCAAAGTCAGTCATTATTTTATGAAAATGTATTCCAAATATTATTTCTTAATTATTGTACAAAGAAACATTATCATTTTTTTAGTATTTCATAACAAAAAATGGCTTCAAAACGTTAGCGTTCAATGTAGCCCACTCGATGAGCACGGACAATAACGAACGGGGTCGCCGTCTGGCAAAATTATCGCGGTTTTGCAAGTTGCGTGCGAGTTGAGCCCTTTACATTGCGCGGTACAATTTGCAATTTTTTTTAAAACCAAAAAATAAAAATCATTTCCCAACATATTTTTTTTTTGAAATATGTCTTATTTTGATGTATAGAATACATGGTTCTCGTTTGACTATTCATGACTTTTACACCCAGTATATTAATTTTCATCATCTTAACAGTCTTTATAATTCAACCCACTGCTGGGACACAAGGCCTCTCCTCCTTGTCATCGAAGGAGGTTTAGGCAGTACCTAGTCCACCACGCTTGCCCTATGCGGATTGGTGGACGGAGTATACCCCTTTTCTGATCTATTAGTCGTCTTCTACGACACCCATTGGAGGATATGGGGTGATGCTATTCTAAGCTGCCGGCATCACATGGAGTTTTCAGAAATTTTCATAAGTATACATTGTTCAATTGAACAGAACAGCCTATCATTAGAATAGGAACAGTATCAGCAATAGCACCCAGATGATGACCACCACCACACCACTTTTTGCGGCAGGAGTATGATCATTGAACATTGAAATCTGCTGCTGCGCTACGTGCACCGTCGGTTGATTACACCTGTCTTTTTTATGACGGAAAAGTTTTTATATCTACCCTAGTTGCGATAAGGGGCCGCACTGGGGTTAACTGGGACTCAATCATAACCACTAAAAACCGTCGAACTTCTCTATGGTCTGCTTGTCGGTGTGCTTCACGAGGAACACTGTATACGTCCGCGTGGTCACCTGCGGCAGGCCCCATCGGGCCCCTAAGGCGGTCAAAGAACATTCCGAGAACGCTTGGGATGTTCTATCAGCTTCGGGACGTGTAATCGAGCGACGGGATCCTTTTGTTTATCTTACCGAAATAGCACCATACTACATAATAAATGACTGTAGTTGAGGAAGGACTTAAACAGCGGAATAGCCGCTCGAATTTGGAGCAGCTGGAGCCGGAACTGAACTACCTCCACCTTACAAAAGACCGAAAAGACCACAGTCAAATAACACTACATATTTGTGGTGTTGAGTTTCTGTTGGTGAGTTAGGTCGCCAGAACTCCACGGAGTAAGGAAGTGTTGCGAACGTCCATAAGCTACGGTGCCTGCTTACCACTAGGCAGGCCGTATATATCTGTATCTCAACCAGTTAACATAAATATAAAAAATACTATGTTTGCCGAGCGTGTGTAGAACCTATTATAGTACATGTTCAACATGAGCAACGGATAAAGAAAACCACAACGTACTATAAATACAATAAAATAAGTTTATTAATATAAATTACAAATTAAATCAGGAACACTCGTTGCCTACGTTAGCTAAATCAACGTAGGCGGTGCCGTGCGTCGGCAAAGAGCCATCGACACCGACGGAGCCGAAGACCGGGAACATGCCAGAAATTTTAATGGAGCCGAATATCGGCATCTCTCCTTCGGCAGTGATTTCGCCGACTTGCAAGTTTGGCTCAATCTCCGTGATCAACGGAACCGCGTGAGCACCCGTATGCCAGTCGTCTGTGGGTGACGGTACCACCAATTGGGAAACTGTCCCCGAGAGCATTTTTGATGGTATTACGTTGGTTGTCAATGGCGTAGTGCTGTGTGCTTTGTGTCCGTGTAAATATGGCTTGGAGAAAGCGCCCTGGAAAAAGAAAAGACGTTTTAACGGCTGCATGGCTTAAGGACTTTTGCCTGTTCTGTTCAGACAAAACGAAAAAAGTCATGGCGTCTGAATAATTTGTATTTTAAAATTAGTTTATGCAGGGACTGTACTGCTGCATAAACTGTTACATAACAATCTGGCCTAAGTATTTAATCCCTTAGATAAAATTTATTATAGCATAGGTATGTTGGACGGGGCCCATAAGCGTTGGTGAAACGGGGTCCGTAAAAGATAAGTAAAGTGTCAGTTAACAGGCATCAGTGCTGGCACCGAGAACTGACCACAGCCCTTACAGTCAGTAAGCGGCAACATTGAAGTCATATGCTCACGCGACAGCGCTGTACTGACTCCAAATCAATTACACAAGGTCAGTACCCAGTCAACACTGACATATTCCTCGAATTTTAGAGTCAGTTAGTCTATGTAAATTAGCCTGTGTAAATCTGCCTTTACTTTTAAGATCGTCAAGGTCTTAAATTAAAAACAAACTTTAAATTAAAAAAGAAGAGAAGATAATAAAACGTTATAAAAAGTGAATCGCTAGCTAAGCTAGGTAGCTAACTAGTTGTAATAAAAAAATAAACTTACTTGCAAAAGCAGGAACGAAGCGCAGATCGCTAAGGTGTATGATGCCATTGTGGATTTGTTGAGAGTTTGAATTTACGAATTGAACTATACCGTTTGACTGTTATTATACCTTTTAAATAGAAAGTTATCTTACCACCTTTCCCTTATCGAATGAAACGTTAGATTTTACATAAAAATACGTAATTCTACATGCTTTATCGTGTTTACGAAAGTGGCAAAGTGTCGCGTAATTGAATTTATAACAGCATCGTAAGCAATGTGTAATATTTTATAATTAGCTAATGTGTTTTGTAATAGGTGTGTTGATGCAAGGTCAGTATCAGTGGTTGAGAGCATTCTGCCGTCTACACAACGGCGTACATTGCGTTGACACTGAGTTTCACCCAAGCCACCCTTGGCACTGCTATGGGGAACGCAGGAAGAGGTCTTTTGAAGTGACAACGTCTTATAATTCGATAGAGCCGGCTGCACGCACGAAAAAACATGACGCATGCGGCGTTACCTCGCTCTGAGGCGTTCCATGTAAGGCTTGAAGTGCAAGCAAAAATCTATTAAACAAATGAAATTAAATTTTTCTTTTGAAAAATGCTACCATTCTATTAGTATTTTCTTAAGACGTTGTCACGTTCAACTATCGTCAGTAAACCGACTTTCCAGACAACCAATTTTTTTCAGGGCCAGCGGAGATTTGGGCTCTGTGGGAGCCGACCTCCAAGACCGGGAGGTCCGTTGAGCATCATTGCTGTTTTTACACGACAACGTGCCATAATAGCGTGTCGTGTAAAACAGCAATGGATATATAATTCACTCGGTGATAAAGGTGGTATCAGACGGTTAATTTTTCGTTCATTTTCGCCTTTCATTCGATATTTCACTCCAAATGAAGTGTCTGAACCTAAAATGAAACACAAGTTCTGAATGAATCCAACAGTGTTGGATATTGGTATTCAGCATCTTTCACTCCCACTCGAATGAACGATAAATGAACAGTCTGAACATTCACAGAACCAGTTTCGAGTCTTGTAGAAAAAAAGGTCGCGGAAAATTGTCGTCTTTCGACGACGTACTGAAAGAAAAGGCGAGATGAATGTCCTTTTCTGTTTCATTCTAGTTGTGAACATGGAATGAATTGAAAATGAAGCATTCACTGGAATGAACATTCATTCGAGTGAACCGTCTGATATCACCCTTTAACTTTCATATGTCAAAAAAAGTTAGCGAATAGGCTGGCTGGTGTACCTATTGCCGATTTCAGCGTGGCGGCTTCGCTTTTACGCGTTTCGGGTGTTCTCGGCGTGAGTCTGGAGCGCGCATAAGAGTTTAAGAGTGTACCTATTATTCTTTTCAATTCTTTAAAGAAGACGAGGAAAAATTAACACAATGAAATTCTGAAGAAATTTTCCGACTTTAGCATGCCGAGAAGAAACACAGTTATCCAAAGATTAAAATTCTTATCATTTTGTCACAAATTTGAAAAAAAAAATACAAATTACTTTAAACAAGTGTTTAATTACACTACACACTGTCTGTCAAGACCCTTTATCTCGGGAACGCGTGGAGGTATCGTGTTCAAAAATTAAAACCTTAAACTACTCAAGTCTACAGTCCCTTGAAGCTGTGAAAAAATCAAACTTCTAAGTTAACGCAAAAAAAGGTAAGGCTGTTTATGCCGCAAAAAATACAAACTTAAAATACGGAACCCTCGGTGGGCGAGTCCAACTCGCACTTGAACGGTTATTTTATCATAAGTATTGTTTTTATAACTACCTATATAAATTAAGTATTACATAAGTATCATAAGTAAGTATTATTTTGGGGGATCCTGTATGGTCCATACCGCCAGATGTGGCATTGTGTGTAACCGAATCCTACCTGTACCCGTAGTGTAAGTTTTTTAGTATAAAAAACGCAACTACTTTAGTTGCGTTAAGAGCTCAATTTGTATAGGAAACGTGAACAGCGCCCCTAGCGGAGAGAAGCGCAAATCATGTTTCCCATACAAATTGAGCTCATAACGCAACTACAATCGTTGCATTTTGTATACTAAAAAACTTACACTACGGATTCTGCTCGACCCCTTTTGGGATTGTGAGCGTAATTATTATGTATGTAGGTATAGTATTTATTTATTTTTAATTATTTAGTGTGTGTATGTTATTTATTTAGTCATCTTATCGATTTGGTGACTAGGCAGTATTGTCCGTGACCTTTGTCTGTTCTTTTGAAGGAGATCCTGATTCTAGTGAATTTTATCTAAACGAAATTGGCTTAGATTATAACGGATGTAAAAAAGACCTATGACAAACCACGTATTCCGCTCATCATTAGGACCATTATTGTCCTCCAGACTAAGTATGTCTGGAAATTAATAGTTATCAAGTTATTGAAGGTTAAAGTTAGATTTTGTTTTTCAAGTTTTTTATGAAAGCAAATTGAATAGGTACCTACTAACAATATTACTTAATTTTTGTCCAAAGAAACATTATCATAATGTTAAGTATTTCATTAATTTCATACCAAAAAATGGCTTTAAAACGTCAGCGCTCAATTTAAGTAATTGTACAATTATTCAAACGAATATACACAAATAAAAAGATAATAATTATTGATATTTACGTTTTGTAATTATTTTTAGGAAGCGTCGGTGGCGTAGTGCGTAAGGGTGTTGTCTCCCACCCGGGAGGCACCGGTTCGAACCCCGCCACGTAACAATATGATCGACCCTTTATGGTGAAGGAAAACATCGTGAGGAAACCTGCAACACAACCAATGAAGAGATTCTTAGGTTGTGTGTGAAGTCGACCAATCCGCACTTGGCCAGCGTGGTTGACTAAGGCCTAGTCGCCCCTAATGTGCGGGGTAGGCCCGAGCCTCTCGGTGGGGACATTATATGAGCTGTTGATGGTGTTTTATATCACGCCTTTTTTCATTAAAATCCCAATGGGACGATTTAACCACTATACTTTTTTCCCGTGGTATTCTGGCCCACGCATTCAAAAAATTGTTATTTACAAAAAAGTTTATGAGACTATACTGTTAGAGCTAAGAGTTGAGGTAGAAAAATGTAATTAATTAATACAATAGGTACACCAAAAAATTTTGCAGAATGAACTTCAACGAAGACTAGGAACGAGGGGTCTCATTTCGAACAATTTATTCGTTAAATTATTAGCCTCTTGCTAGGTGATATTTTTCATCCATATTAGTTTATGTGTCTTTCAATTCTAATAAAATAAGATTCTCGTAAGGGTCGAGATTATTTGGGAGTAAAAGTAAAATAAATTTGTTATATTTCATAATGTTTTTTGTTTCTAAAACCTGCTCTGCATCAATTAGTAAAATATAATAGCAAGGGCTTAGAATATTAATCTAAGAGCAAGGGTTATTTTTTTATTTTTTAGTTTATTCGATTCCCGGTTCGACAAATATTTTTGAGAATTCTGTGAATGCAATGTTTCTTTTTAAAAATAAAGGAATGTTTCCTTTCAGAAAATTGAGCTATTTTAAAGATTTAAGGTACTTCTCCTTTAGGGCCCATTTTTTATTTCTATCCTGTATTGCAGACAGACAGGACAGGACACTGCTTTTTAGCAATCAAACAAAGCAGCGCCATCTAGTCAACAGAAAGCTGAAGCTATTCAGCTAGTAGAGGTATGCACAGATCACTAAAGGTGATCGCACATGAGAGACTACGGTATGGGCTGAGTCCGTGACCCTCAGACCAAACCAAGAATCATTGGTCTGAGCCGTAACCTTTGTCTGTTCCTTTAAAAATTCGTTGTTTTTAAGGAAAAGATAAATAGTACCTACTACTTTTTGTTTTGATAACATTTCTTTTTAAACGTATTCCTAGACATATGAAAAGCAATTTATGACATCAGTAAAAACGTTAATTAATAATTTTTCTTCATAAATATGGCATCGCTTAAAACATTTAGCCAATGTCGAGTAATTATAATTATTATTCTACACTAAAATTGTACGGTTGATTGATTTGACAATGGAGTCTCTCAACATGAGTTTTTACAACAAGAACTCGGAAGAAACTCCACCATTACATAACTGAGATTACAAACATACAAATTAATATATTGCTGCTTGAACGTTAACCCTTTGACAAAAAACCAGTACCAGTACTGTCATTTCACTTCACTCACTGTCACATTTCATTAAAGTCATCATAAAAGGCGGTAAATTGTGTTAATTTGTAGCAAGTTTTTGTTTTGTTTTATTCATTTTTAATTAATTTTCTATTTCCCTATAATTCATTTCTATATTTTGTTAAAAGTTTATTCGAGCCTAGAATACTAGTGTCAACGTTACGATAAGCAAAAGTTCATCTCTTTAACCTCTTGAAGTGATATTTCACAGAACCAAGTAATTTAATTTAAGATAAAATGTCGAAGTGTAAACTTAAATTAATTGGTGCAGCGTGTGAAAATATGGGTATTGGGGTCAATGGTAAATTACCATGGAGACTAAAGTGAGTACCGATTTGTTACCGCAAATCTAAGAGAACAGTAGCAATATTAATAAACTAAAAACTATTTTAGACATTTTCCTGCTTCTGAAGCTAACTTTAATATATCTTTGTTGATCAATGACCTTCAGTGCATTGGTGTGTGGGCTAGATGCCATGGTTTGCTCATTAATCCCAACAAGTCTCAGGCCATTATTATAGGTAGTCGTATAATTAGGAATTCCCTTGATTTTTCTTCCCTTTCCTGTATAGTCTTTGAAAATGCCCCAATTCATTATTCCGATACCGTAAAGAAGGTGTTATTCTTGACGAAGTGAGTAGAAAGGTCCATTTTTCTTTTCATTCCCTAAAGTGTCTTCAAACCTATATACTACTAAAATTTAGCTTGCCCAATCCCTTATCCAACCCATTTACGAATATGCCGACGCCTGCTAACTCGATGCTACTGAAGAGATTTTGAACAAATTAGAGCATCTTCAAAACCTCTGGATTAGATTTATATTTGGCCTTAAAAAATTTGATCACGTTTCTGATTTCCAGAAGAAACTCAACTGGCTTCCTATCAGGGATCGCAGGAATACTCGTATCTTTTGTCTCCTCTTCAACATTTTTTTTTCAAATCGGATTTGTGAGGTGTAAATCCGATCGACCGATAAATCATATATGGGGCTGCTGGAAGAGATTTCTTTTAGAAATAAGCAGTACTTTTGTACAATTTTCTGTGTTTAGTAATGTCTTCTTTTGTAATTGTCTTTGTGTGTACATGAAATGTTTAATAATAATAATAATAATATATTTCTATGCTCACACCAATTATCTAGCCCAAATTAAGTATCTTTAAGAACTTGTGTTATGGATACTAGATAACGGACAAATATTCTTAATATACTTAATAATCTAGATATTTTTATAAATAAACTTCAATAAATATATATACAACCATGACTCATGAACAAATGCTCGTGTTCATCACACTAACATTTGCCACTACCAGGACTCGAACCCGGACCGCCAGATGTGTAGACAGCGTTACTGACCACTCCACCACGGCGGCCTCAAATAAATAAATAAATAAATAAAATAAATATTTTTAATAGAAGTTTATGTTATGGGGCTGACACATTCCAGCTAGCACTAGCACCACCAATACAGTTATTTTTATAACTTCTAAATCAGATAATCTAAAATGTGTCAAATTTATTGAATACCACTTTACAATATTTGTTGTAATAAACTAACAAAGATGAATTTATAAGCATTACTTGAATAACTATTAGATGTGTTTCTTGAAATTGTGGGCTGCCTTATTTTCTGTTTATGGTAAACCAAATCTGTTTTTTTCGAGGTAACTCCTCCTTCTCCGCAGTTCCCTACCTCGAATCTGTTAAGTTTGTACTAAAAGAATATGTTTATTTATT
This sequence comes from Elophila nymphaeata, assembly GCA_955850985.1. Lineage (NCBI taxonomy): Eukaryota > Metazoa > Arthropoda > Insecta > Lepidoptera > Crambidae > Elophila > Elophila nymphaeata. The sequence continues at coordinate 25,237,203 of OY039066.1, forward strand.
TAGTTTATGGATTCCGTTAGAGTAAAAGCTTCCTCTGTGGATTTCCAATTATGCTTATTTTTGGTAATTTGCATCCAATCTTTTCCCTATCAGTCCACCTCCTCAATGTCATCAAACCACCCTCCATGAAAAAGCTTTTAGCGATAAAGTCGTCCTTTGTACAACTATTTTTTTATATATTTTAATACTTTTAATAAAACGGTTTATGTATGTACAATAAAATCCTATTCTATTCTAAACCATTAATTTCAGGAATGAAATGGCATACTTCAGTTCAATGACAAGAAATGTAACGGACCCCAGCAAAGTGAATGCTGTTGTAATGGGCCGTATATCCTGGGATTGCATACCATTGAAGTACCGACCTTTAGCTGGCAGAGTCAATATAGTTTTAACACGGCATGCTGAAAACTTGAGAAATAAGGTATTTTTATTTGTCCTTTTTCTTATGTTATTTGGTTGGCAGACAACATACAGCCTGCGTGGTGGTAAGCAGCCACCGTTGCCTATAGACACTTGAAGCACTGACGTGATTCTCATGTGCTGCCAACCCTAATCCTCTGCCCTATCTTGTGTAGCACTGGCAACCTTACTAACCAACAGAAACACAACACTAATTATTATTATTTTTTAACACTGCAAGTGTGTTGCCATTCTGGGGACTCAGATGCTTTGCACACCAAGTAATTACACTGGCTACCTTTCCGTTCAATCCAAAACACAGTGAACTGCTTCACGGCAGAAAAAGAAAGGCGTCTTTCTATCTACTAATGTCTATGGGGCGCCGCGATCTTGCATTCCTCGAAACGATCCGCAATTTTTTCATCTCTATTTCCCTCCGTGCTTCGTCGGCACTTTAAGCTGGTAGTCCCGGCTGCTGTCGAAAGATAGGAGTCATTCCCAAGGAAGGTTGGTGTCAGGCAGCCTGAAGGCAAATCCTACGGAAGTATTGTCAATATCACGACATACTGCACTGTCTCCAAATAAATTGAGACCTGCCCCCAATAGGGAAAAAGATATCTCGTTTATCTGAAAATTACGCCCTTATTGCAAACGAGTAGCAGTGTTCACTGGCCGCGTGATTGCTGATAATTTTTGAAAAGTAATTACTTTTTTGTAATAGTAAAGCTCCGTCCACCAATCCGCATCGAGCAAGTGTGGTGGACTACTGGCTAAACCTCCTTCGATGACAAGGAGAGGCCTTGTGTCCCAGCAGTAGGTCCAGTTATAAAGGCTGTTATGATTATGATGGCAACCCCAACTAAATAGTGGAGCAGGGTAGGAGAATGAACCAGCATTGTCTAATCCTAAGTGAAGATGCAGACTACGATGTTACATGCTTACCTAGAAGTAACCTCTATCTATAACATTATAACTTGGGTGCCTTCAAAGCAAGAGTATCTAAATACTCTCGCCTTGAAGGCACCCACATTATAATATTCAGGAAACACACCAGCATGCAATGAGTTCCATTCCTTCTCTGTTCGCATTATGAAAGATAGGAAGTCGCTTTGAGTGGATAGTTGGGATATCAACAATAAATGCGTGAAGTGACTTTTTTTATAAAAAGGTCAAGCAAATAACTCCATTCTACCTGATGGTAGGCAGAAGTGGAGTCTAAAGGCAAAGATAGCTAGCCTGAGAGATAAACTGCCGCGCTAGCCACCCTCGCCTTGCAGACCTGTAAGGTGCTTCTTCGCGCCTATTTTGAACGACCTAGCATTGTAGGAAGGAGGGAACACGTGCTGGCAGTAAATTCCATTTCTTGATTGTGCGACAAATTCCATCATCATTTCTTGCCTACGCGTGCTGGTTTACGTTCTCACCGACACTGTGCCTACCATTCCAACGCGAACTATTTTAAGAAATTTGGCAACTCGTTTCTATGTTGCACCATTATGAAATTGAATTCTCTGCCAGTTCTGCCCTTCTTAAAATCCTTGGTCATTCAAAACAGGCATGAAGAAGCACCTTGCAGGTCGGCAAGGGTGGTCGGCTAATGTATCACTTACATTATCTCTCGCACTAGCTATGTTTTCATTTGGGCTCCTCTTCTGCTTACAATCAGGTGTAATAGAGTGCTATTACATTGCTTTCGTAGGTTCCTGAAGGCGTTATAGTGGTGGGTGGTTTGGACGAAGCCATCAGCTACGTTCAAAGTCGACCAGAAATCGAATCGACGTGGGTGATAGGAGGTGCAATGATTTATAAGGTATTGTAATAATTATTTATGTGAACAAAATGTTTGGATGTTTGTCCTCTAATCATGCGACAAAGGTTCAACTAACTTACGTGAAGTTTGTATGTTGGGTGTTACCACACCATTCATGACATTGATCGATTAGTGTGGTAGCTTTGATTGATCGACGGGTACTGTTTCATAAAACGTTGACTAACAATTCAATCGAACGCCAAGCGACGTTTATCGATATAACAACGTTAGGCGATATGGTGGTACGCGCTTGTTCCCAACGAGTCACACTGTAACCTGTAACACTGTGACTCGTTGGGAAAACTTTGTAAAATAATTCCCAACCAGTCACACTGTAACACGTTGGGACAATTCATATAAGAGATTACTTATTATTATAAAAGATTATTTAACCCAATTATGTATTAGGATTACGATTTAATAGTATGCTAAACATCTCCTGCATAGTCATGGTAGCCTGGTACTTCAGGTTGGAAACATACAGACTGAAAGGTTCAAAATCCCACATTGATGGGGAAAGTCGATGGGGATTAGTGGCCTGGAAACAGTACATAAATCTGTTTATCTTTAATAAAAATCATTTGTTAAGTGAGTATTATTCGTATTTCGTTGGTTGGAAATAATTTTAAGAAAGATGTCCCAACGTGTTACAGTGTTACTGGTTGGGAATTATTTTACAAAGTTGTCCCAACGAGTCACAGTGTTACAGGTTACAGTGTGACTTGTTGGGAACAAGCGGTGGTACGCGGGTTAGCCGAGCCCGCGAGTGTGCGCTCATAATAGCGATTACAATTTTTGCAACAGTGTGCTCGAGTGAGTAAATGTGTGCTATGCGTGTTTGCCTCACCCCCCGCGAAAAACGGCAGAATGTTTTCAGTACTAAATCTGCGCTATGCCACGTCCCGTGTCAAATGGTCTAAGGGTGGAAACCATCGTTCGATGTCGACTAATCCATTCTAGACATCGGTCAATGCCGTCAATCGAAAATCGATCGATTAATCTATTAACACTCAGGCTTTTCTTTGCAGGAAGCCATGGAGCATCCAAATTGTGATAAAATATACTTGACAGAAATAAAAAAAGAGTTCGCATGTGACACTTTTTTCCCTGCCATAGACAATGATAAATTCAAAATGGTGGAAGAGGACGGAATCACGACGGAATTGCAAACGGAAGGCGATGTCAATTATTATTATAGAGTGTTTAAGAGAATAAATACTGAATGGTAAACTGGTTGTATTATTAAACGTAGGTACCTATATAAAAAACTAAAACTACTTGGATTTTTTAAAGTATAATATATAAATAGAAAAGTTCTTTATTTAAATGGAGTTTACTAAGTGCTTTTAAATCGTCAAAACACCTACCACCGTAACGTTTTGGGACGAAATAATTATTTTACATAAATAATTATTAATATGCTGAGATGGAGAAGAAATGGCGAAGGAAACTCCACACCTTACAATTTCGTAATGATTTCAACAGGTCAATAGATATACAGAGTGAATTTTTCAACTGGTCCATCAGTGTTAAATCCTAAACTACGAGGAATATCGTCGAGTCGAGAATAGAGTCGCAAGCCCGATTTTGATGAAAATAAAAACTGCATCATTGGATTGATTGATAAAATAATGATCATCGCTTTAACCAAAGTGGAACAAGAAATATTTTATTAAAATTTAACTTTATCCATTTGTTTCCCGTAGGTATATCATTATTTCCCAGAAATCGATCCTTATTAACAACACTATCGACTGGTGTAAAAATACAGGCTGTTTTTTTTTTCAAAATCATTGGGTCCGATTCCTGGCTATTTAAAAATCTAATGACGCAGTTTATGTTTTTTATGTGACGAGATGGCAAACAAGCTTGCGGCCCACCTGGTGTTAAGTGGTCACCGCCGCCTATAGACACTTGCAATATTAAGTATAAAACACTTAAGACCGCAAGTGCGTTTGCCATCCTGGGGAAGATATGTCCTCCATGCCCAGTAATTACACTGGCTACCTTTGCCTTCGATCCGAAACACAGCGAACTGCTTCACGGCAGAAATAAGAAAGGCTGTGGTACCTACCTACCTAGACGACCCTACATATGGGTCTACCACCTAGTAGACGATATTCCTTGAAATTTCGGATTTGGCCCTCAAGGCCCACTTGATAAATTCACTCTGTATAAAAAATACAGTTTTATATGCGTAAAGTTTGGCCAGATTTTTACTTCCACGCATTTGGATCATTTAAATAAGTAATTTAAATTTTGTAATAAGTTTTTTATACAATGCAGCTTTTACCATAACATAAAGGATAACGGAGTTCGATAGGAACAAAATGATTGACTTAATCGCTGTAAAAGCCGCCTGTAGATAACCAACCAATATGGCCGATGATGACGAATTTCGATATCTGCCACTTGTCTAAGAAGCCCAGGCATCCAGCCGCTGCCAGCAGTCCTCCTAAGGTCATCAGACCAACGACTCGCAGGGCGCCCTACACTACACTTGCCTATACGCGGTCTTCACTTCAGTATTCGTCTGCTGCAACGGTTGTCGGTTCTCCGGCAGACGTGACCAGCCCATTGCTAGTTCAGCGTACTTTTGACTTGATTGGTCCAACGCATAGAACATAGATCATGTTCTGTGGTCCAACGCATGGGCAACCTACTGCGCTGCGCCTTTGCGCGTTGTTCCTTCAACGTTTGCGCGACAAACACCCAAAGAAAGTCAGAATACAACTTTGGACGATGGAAGATTGGAAGATATTATACGCTGTCCAATGCCAAATTCTTGGACGATTAAGACATTGCTTCGGAACTGTGTCTAGGTTATGCTGTATGTTTACGAGTGTCTTTTATATTAGGTATGTTATTGCGGGGACACTTCGACCTACCGGGTTATTTTGTCTCTTTTCCTTTTTACTGTTGTCGCTCCTTGAATATGTAGGCCATCATTGTAACTATAACTTGAAGAGCCTGTAATGCTCTAGCCTCAGATATGCCATTTCCAGGATATTCATTATAATCCTGGTTATAGAATCGCAGTCACACAGCAGGTGCTCCATTGATTCTCAGTCATGCATGCCCATGCATTGCAATTTGGTATTATTGAAAGTTGAATTATTGAACATGTGGTTTGTGGTATAGTGGCCTATAAGCCCAGTCAAGATTAGGCGGGCCTGTTGTCTGCTACCATGTATAAATTTACTCCGTCTACTGGGATTGTCTTTTATGAGAGATATGGAGTGTTTCAGTTTCCATTCCATACGATGTCTTAAGGACATGTCTTTAATGGCTCTGCTGATATAGCTGTTAGATATTAGGATAAAAGGTTCAGGACCTATGATAAGGTTTACTGGTCCTTTCTATGCCAACTCGCCACAGACATCCACGGGTTAAAAAGGGCCAACCAACTATAGATTTATCGAAGAGCTGTGAAAAATGAAAATTCCTTTTCCCTATAATGAAGCATCATTCGGGCACGATTGCCAGGATAACGCGAGAAAGAGAAACCTCAGCGGTCGCCGTATAAAGGAAGGAGACGGCGATGTTGTGTACTTTCTCTTTATAGATTTGCTGAATCGCCCGTCAGTGTCAGAGGGACCGTTGCGAGGAGCGCTTGTCGCGTTTTCGGTGCGAGCGCGTAATTTTCCGCAAAATTATTGTTGTGATGATAAGCCATGCTGTACAATGCGGAACCGAAAGGTGGTAAATCTGTGTGATTTGTTTGAATTCTCTGCTTAAAATAATGACGTAAGACGAAATTATTAGTTTTTGTGCAGTGCAATGTATTCGGGAATTTGAATTTGGAAAATAAGGTACGTGAAAAAAAAATCTTTACAGCCAATGTGATTTTGTTTTTCCTGATTATAATTGTACGCTCAGTTTGTACGTAAATTACTGGAAGGTTAAGGCGATAACAGAATACAAACACACTGCGTCGAGTGTTTTAACTCCAGTATTTATTTTCGTTGGGCGTACTTTTAGCCTCTCATTTATTTCAAACAGTTGTAACTGGTTTTAAGCTATTGTTTTTCGTTCTAGAATAATTTATTTATTTAATCACCTGCGAGATGTCGATTCTCGTTATCTTCGATGTTTAAAAAATAAACAAAATGCATCCACAGATTATTAACATTAAAAACAACTGTCATAAGAAAAATTAGCGTAATTTTTATGTTATTGTTTAAACCCAGAATTCTCTATTTTCTTGTAATAAATTCAAGAAACATTGTCAAATATTTTACATTATAATTATATGCCTTAAATTTAAATATGTATATATTTTTTCCCCATTTGGGTGTAACATTGAAGAGATTTATTTCCATGGAGGTTGCGAATTGACACATTTTATTGATTTAGTCCCAATTAATTTTTGTTTCCTAGAATATCGAGTAGGTGGTTCGGCGCGTGTCAGGGTTGCCAATTTATTATTTTAGTCTAATAAATAATTTGGCATTGTTTGTAAATGTAAGCAGGCACTAAACTAAAGATACGAAAAACAAAGAAAATAATCCTGATTTTTTCTTGCATTTTTCGTTTCTATCTATAAATTAATTGTTAGTAACGAAATATGTATGTAAGTATACAAGAAAAATAAATCAGGATTATTTTTCGATCTAATAATTAATTGTTGAGGACGTCGATGGCGCCGTGATCGTAAAAGATCGTAATGATCACGATGTGCGCGGTCGTAACTGGGGTGGGTGACCGAAAATATTTCAACTCAATTTTCCTAAAGGCAGGTTAAGCTGCTGGTCCCGGGTGCTGACGAAAGATAGCAGTCATTCCCTACGAGGGTTGGTGTCAGGCACGGAACATTCTAATGCCAAATTAACGGTAGCTAAATGCCGGGACTGGGCATTATGGGTCAGCAGATTGGGATGGTATGGGCGACTACTTTGCCTCTGTCCTTTGGAAGCATCGCTGCTTCAGCGAGAACGATAAGTATATCAGCTTGCGCTGCTGCCATTACTGAGGCGATTGCATTAGGTATGGAATATTACATTCTACATTCCGATCTCATCAGTAAGGAAGAGCAGACCCTCTGGTTCAACCGCGATTGTGCCGATGCTGTTTCACAGAAACAGGCGGCGTATCGCGCTTGGATCAGAAGTCGGGCTCTTAAAGCTTCTAATATTGAGTCACTGAAAGCAGCCTACAATAAGGCTTCCAAGTCCTGTTAGAAAGCTTTTGATAGGGTCTGGCACAAAAGTCTTCTCTCCAGGCTTGTCAAGTCTGCCTGTTCAGCTCTGTACCTGGGTGGCCGTAGAATTCGTGTCCTCTCTGACGAAAGCAGTTCGCGGTTCGTGTCAGTGAATGCCGGTGTTCCCCAGGGCTCCGTTTTATCCCCTACATTGCTTCTTCTGCATAGCAATGATATGATTCCTCTTGGAAATTTCCATTGCTATGCAGACGACAGTACAGTGCATGCGGACTATTTCGGACTCGCAGTTGCTGGACGAACGGAAACCGTGGAGGGTCGTGAGAATCTTGTCATTGAGCTCAACCTGGAGCTGGACCTTTTTTCTAAATGGGGTACCAAAGCAAATTTGGTTGACTTCAATGCCAAGAAAACTCAGGTGTGCGCGTTCTAGGCTAAAACATCGCCATTCCTTTCCCTTCCCTCTCTTCAGGGCACAACATTGCGCTACAGAGCAGTAGGTAACACCTTGCTCGGAATGGAGTTTCGCATTGGTTGAATCCGAAGGATTACATCGAAAGCGTGATAAATGCACCTTGTTCATCGCTCCTGATCAACTGTGCTTGCTATACAAGACGCAAGTATGGTCCTGCGTGGAGTATTCTCGCATTTGTAGGATTGCTCCGCCAAGTAGGTAATACTTACTCGATGCTTTGGATAGGTTGCAGTGTCACGCGACCCGTATCATCAGCTTTACTGCTTTGGCACGAAGACCAAAAAAAGGAGAGAGAAGGTACTGGGTTCACCTGTTAATAACTTATACAGGCTACAAGAATGCCAATTCTACACGAATAGGTAGAGGAAAATTAAGAAAATACTTAGGAAAACATCCCGAGTTTTTGTCTATTCTATGAATTTAACACAAAAACCTATACCTACTTTACAGTGAAGAATAAAACTGGAGTTTTGTTAAGAGATACGTCTATTCCACTAGTCGCGTTGAGCCGTCCAATCAAGGGACTACATACAAGCAAAATTTCGCAGTACCTAGTCCCGTGGGCTTTTAACGGTCGGAAAAACACGTGAACGTTGGAAAAACCAATGAACATCGGTAATGTAGTCCCCTTGAGATCGAATTCGGGATATCTGGATATGATTCCAGTACGTGAACCATTAGGTAGATTTTTTCTAGTGACAATAAAATTTGAAGGGGTGATGTTCTTAGACTAGGGGTGATGTTAGTATGACCACAGTGTCTCTGCCGCACTCTATAGGTAGGTAAGGTAATATTTATAATGAATAGGCAGAGTCATATATGGATAGCCCCAGACGAAAGTCTTTAATTCGTGTGCGTTGCCAGTGATGACCTATAGAACCGTAATGGGCCTCATAAGCAAGTTCGAAGTCACCCAAAGGGCAATGAAGAGGGCTGTGCTCAGAGTTTCTCTGCGTGATCATATCAGAAATGATGAGATCCGCAGGAGAACGAAGGTCACCGATATAAGTAGTCCAAATTGCGAACCTTAAGTGGCAGTGGGCAGGGCAAGGACATTGCGAGGACTGAAAGTTCCTCGAATGGCGACCACTTTTCGGGAAAAACAGTGTTGGTAGCCCCCCACAAGGTGGACTGACGATCTGGTAAGGGTCGCAGGAAGCCGCTGGATGCGGGCAGCGCAGGACTGACCGGTTCGGTGATTCCTGGGAGAGGCCTATGTCCAACAGTGACCGATTCTGACTACTGTCAACCTGACCATTATTTAGAATGTTTCAGATTTCATCAACAAACGATCTTTCCTCGTTTCGACGTTTTCCTCGTCGCATCTCCACTTACTACCGAATCATAAGTATATCTATAGTTACTTTTCGTCAATCTGCTTTCACACACCCTTTCTACATGACTCTTTCTCAATTCTTTTCCCTATGTCTCTTTCAAGCCACATATCTCTTATTGTATGACCTTTCATTCAATATTACACCAACCATGCTCCTCAAGACTCGTTTCTGCAGCATTTCTTCTGCTTTCATGACTAATTTCATATCCATTATCCAAGCGTCGTTAGCGTAGTGCGTAACAGCGTCGTCTCCCACCTGGGAGGCACTGGTTCGATCCCCGCCACGTACCAATTTGTTTTCAAAATTTGAATGTAGGTATATGTACGTTTAATCGACGCTTTTACGGTGAAGGAAAACATCGTGAGGAAACCTGCACACACCTATGAAGAAATTCTTAGGTTGTGTGTGAAGTCAACCAACCCGCACTTGGCCAGCGTGGTTGACTAAGGCCTAATCGCCCCTAATGTGGGGTAGGCTCGAGCCCCTCGGTGGGGACATTATATGAGCTGTTGATGATGATGATGATCCAAGTACCTACTTATCACTTCCATACATCAGTGTTGAGAAAAGCAACCGACATGCACAGCCAGTCGTACCTTTTTAGACACTCTGGTTGTTCTCAAAAGGGTCTAGTTCACGACACCGACAGTCGCCGTATCGAAAACGTTCCATTGATGGGTTACTACGTCGACGGTTAACCATATCGATCGATGGTACCTATACCTACCTACCCTGTATCGACAGTTGGAGTGGTCAAACGTGCTTCATCCCGCAACAACTTTTGACCTTATATAAGGCACAGGATCAATCTTGCATGGAGTATTGTTGCCATCTTTGGGACAGATCAGCAAAATATTAACTTGAGGCTCTTGACTCGGTTGATCGCAGAGCCATGAAGCTTATAGCTGATGATAGGCTGGTGCATGCTAATCTGGTATTTTGTAGATTGTACTTTGGCGTGTGTGCTCAGAGCTACATGAGCTTATTCCACCATCTCCTTTTTACTATCGGGGGTCCAGAGGGACTGCAGGTTACCATCCCTACCTCGTACAAACTCCTCCATGTTCACCTAGCGGTTTTTAACATAATTTTTCATGCGCTCCGCCAAAGAGTGGAATTCTCTGCCGACGTTCATATTCGCGAATAGTTATAACTTTGCTCTATTTAAGGTTAGAGTGAGGCATCTTCTGGGTAAACTCGCTCCATCTTCGGCTTCTTAGCTCTCCAGCACAGTGTTGTCAAGAGTGAACCCATTTTAAAGTAAACAAAACTTCGAATAGTTTTCTGGCGCTTCGCCGGCAAGCACCGCTTCCAGAAGTTCGCTTCGCGGCCGACAAAAGCTTTCTTCGCTCACTCAGCTCGCGCTTTGTTTTGGTCACAGTTCTAACCTAACTTAACCGAACGTAGCCTATCCGGTTTTAACAAATGGCATCGGTTCACAAAAGCGTGAAAAGTCCCATATGCTCCCAGCTTTCACTTATTAATCAACGTTACTGTAACACTTTCAATCTCTCGTAACATGTAAGGGTAGGTATCTAGTTATTACAAAAAAAAACTTCCTAAAAATATCCTTAGGTAAGCTAACCGCACTTTGAGGAAAACTTTGAAACTCTTGACAATAATTCCGGAATCCTATATTATCGTTTAGTTCATCAACATCATCATCAACAGTTCATATAATGTCCCCCCGAGGGGCTCGAGCCTCCCCACATTACGGGCGATTAGGCCTTAGTCAACCACGCTGGCCAAGTGCGGGTTGGTCGACTTCACACACAACCTAAGAATTTCTTCATAGGTGTGTGCAGGTTTCCTTACGATGTTTTCCATCACCGTAAAAGCGTCGATTAAACGTACATTATGAATTCAAAATTTGAAAACACATTGGTACGTGGCGGGGATCGAACCAGTGCCTCCCGGGTGGGAGGCGACGCTCTTACGCACTACGCCACCGACGCATCGTTTAGTTGTAACAGGAAAATAATCATATCATCATAACAGCCTTTATAATTCGACCCATTGCTGGTACACAAGACCTCTCTTTGTCATCGAAGGTGGTTTAGGCTGTAGTCCACCACGCTTGCACAATGCGGATGGGTGGACGAAGTATAAGATGACCAATACCCTTTTGCTGATCCATTAGTTGCCTTCTACGACACCCATTGGAGGATTGGTATGCTATTCTACTCTGCGGGTATCAAAAGGAAAATAATATTAAGTAACCTTATTTGATATTTATAGGTAGAATATAATAATATTACATAGTAAGGTCTTAGATAAATATAATAATAGCCGACTGCATTATCCTCCTAGGTCTGCGTAAATGAGACACTTTTGTCCGCAGACTATATTTGAGTCAAATGATTAGTTTGGAAAAATATACTCTACATTTGGACTTATTTCTATTATAAAGAAAGTTAATGGTTATTGCTCCAAATGGACGTGACGTGATTTGAAGATTTAAATTAGGTAAGTAGATACCTAGGTACCTTTTTTTTGTTGACGTGGAGGCCAACTGCATTTACGCATCGTCCCTGCGGGGAAGTGCCAACCGCAGGGGATATGTATGACTCGAGGTAAAGGTGTTCCCTCCATACCCACTAAACATCCTCCTCAGCCTGATCTTCAGTGCGCTATTACGGGACGGCTCGGGATCTGCGCACGTGAGCGCAACTACACCGAGACCATCCCAACACTGCCCGTCTAGGCACTCCTTGCACCAATTGGTTGTTAGCAGCCACTCCTCCACCGACGGCTGCTCGACCTGGCGCGTCCTCCTGACGAGGACACCAGGAGCAGCCATCGGACCGCACCCGGAGGACTTCGGGCGCGGTCGTGGCCCTGAAAAGGGCCCTCCGGAAGTAGCCGTGGTGGGACAACAAAAACAACTCGACGATGGCATGTGACTTTGAATGCCAAGCGGACACACTTGACATCAAAAGCCACACACCCGCCGAGAAAGTTTCCCCACCACATTACCAGGGTCCGCCACGAGGAGGCTTCCGGACGTGGACCCCAAGGTGGAGGTACCTACTACCTCAGTTCGGGAGCTCCAAATTCGAGCGGCGCGCTGTGCTCTACTTCGACTAATTGAATTTAAATAAAAGTAAGCCTTGATAGTACAAGGCGTCGATGGCGTAGTGCGTAAGAGCGTTGGCTTCCACCCGGAAGTATGTGTTTTCAAATTTTGAATTCATATGTACCTTTAATCGACGCTTTTACGGTGAAGGAAAACATCGTGAGGAAACCTGCACACACCTATGAAGAAATTCTTAGGTTGTGTGTGAAGTCGACCAACCCGCACTTGGCCAGCGTGGTTGACTAAGGCCTAATCGCCCCTAATGTGGGTAGGCTCGAGCCCCACGGTGGGGCCATTATATGAGCTGTTGATGATAATGAAGCCTTATCGAAGCTCGCTTCAAGATGTTCCCTATCTTGTCTGTGACTCCTTTCATGTATGGTAAGACTGCAGGTTGACGCTCAACTGTGGCTGCTTTTACTCGGCGTCGCGTTGTTGGTTGCGCCGTTTCTTCTCCACTGCATAACAATAACTGTCTAAATAAATAGAATAATTATATTTTCGTCCGAAGCGATGGTAGGCGTATTTGAGAATTCAAAAGTTCTTTAAAAAAAAACTACTGATTTTGACTTAGAAAAAATTAGTGTGCGTTCCCCCAGCAAAATGTTGTCAAAAACAGTCATTTAAATTATGTAGGTAATTAGTTGGCGAGCTTCTGAATTTGTTGCAAACTATCTTAAATTAGTTGCACTTATAGTTTTTTAGTTATTTAACAAAAACATTTTCTGCTGGGGGAACGTTACCGCAGCAAAACATTTTCTTTTTTAATGGGAATATTGAAATAAATATTAGCTATATAATTAGTAGTCTAGGCGGGGTAAATGTTGCGACTTATTTGGTGTTTGTTCTTTCTTCGGCTGCGAAGTTATTCAAGATTCTGCTGGGGTAACGTTTGTGATTTTGCTGGATCTCCAAAACGGTTAAGCGTATTCTTATCATCTTTTGTACATGACTACATAAGAATTTGTTTAATTAGTTGCGCTATAAAAAACACCTTTTTAATGCACCGTTCAAAGGATATTTAATTAAATACAAAAACACTTCAATAGGTCCTAGCTCTTTGAAATAGAGCTTTAAAGATTTGCTTTAAACTTTATTTTGTAGCTTGTAACTGCCTTCAAATGTTTGTGAAGTTTCATTAGTATCCTGTTAGTAATTAAGAAATTATGATGAAATTAATTTCTCCACATTCACGGTCGCAATGCGCGCGGCGTTTTTTGGCCACTGTTAAACCTGTATGTGGATATATAAACCTAATGTTATATCAATAATCAGTTGCTTAGTTCAGTTTTATACCTGTAAAATTTCAGCGTAGTAGATTCAATATATAACGAGATAATAAAATAACAGTCATTAGGAAGGGCAAGATCGCGGTAACCCGACCGTGTTTAGGTGGTGACAAAAAAGCGACCGCGTAGTACATTTAGGCTATCTTCGAAAATATGCAGGATAGTGTTACAAGTTTAGTACAGATGTGTACATAAGTGTTAAAAAAACTAAATGTTTTCATCAATAATTTTTATTGACCGGTAATAATAATTTCGATTAAACGAGTTGATTTCATATTCAATAAATAAATATGAAATTCTTACATTTCTTTACTAGGTACGAGCATGTGGAAATAAATACCTGGTAATAATTAGGTACGCAATTTGAGGTTAAATATTGGTTTTTAAGCAATAAGTATGTAAATTAAGTACTACATTTAGTTTTTAAGTCTTACACATCTCTAATATATGCACTATGCTCTATGTAGGCACAATGTCAGCTAGGTGCCTAACAAAATGTAGGTACTAATAATAATATTGGAACTATTTTTGTAAACACATTATGCAACTTTATAGCACAGTCTATAGAAGTCTTACAGTCGTCCGACGAGCGCGTCTAGACAGGACAATCGTGAGGGGGTTGCGGGACGGATGGGGCTCAACGGCGCCCCCGAACTACTTACACTCGTTTGGGAGATGTTGGCCAAGGGTGTCGCTAAAAAAACATACCAACTGAATTGAGAACCTCCTCCTTTTTGAAGTCGGTTAAAAATATTTAAAAAATGGTCCATACTACATGTACTATAAGAGACTGCATGTCATCATCTAGTTTAGGTAACAATATTAAATTTCATCAGTTTCCAGGCACAGAAGAAAGGTAATTCCAAGAATATTTTATTTTAACTTGCCGTAAATCTGATAAACGCGAAATGGCGGACTTTTGGCGAAAACATTAATCACGCATAATTATTAAGCGTAGGTACTATCTTTTTACAGGGTTTAATTCAATTTGCAATACATGTGTATGTTCGGGCCAAACCTTGCAACTGAACTTATTCTACATATACCTTTGAACTTTGATTAAAGAAAAAAACCCTTTTTTGCTTTAATCTAAGCATTTGAATAAAAAAAATCGAATGTTTCTAATTTATGAATTTAACACCTATTTCGAGATTCAATATGACGGACGCGATTTTTTTAAATTTAATATAAATATCAATATGAGTATCGTTTTCGTGATTTTCAGGGGTCTCAATTCTGAATACAACATTTATTTCGAGATCCAAGATGGCGGACGCGACTTTTTGATATGATATCAATATGGGTATCAATTACGCAATTTTCGGGGGTCCCGATTCCAAACTACTCAAAACAAAATAAGGGCCATCTACATTTTGAATGTTTTTTTAAACCAAGCCTAATGTTTCCTGTTTTTGTGTCTTAAATCTTTTAAAGTGTGTTATTTTATATTAAATTGATAAAGAATTTAAAAAAAAAATAGAGATTATTCATACAAACATTAAACAAGAGTTATGTTTATTTATTTTACAAATTTACGGGTGGCCTTTATTTTGTTATAAGTAGTATATTATGTCAAGATCTAAGATTGCGGAAGAGACTTTTTTACAGAGTCTATATTTTCGGGATTTTTGGGTCCCTATTACGAATACAACACACAAGAGATAACCAAGATAGTGAACGCGGCTTTTTAATATAACATAAACGTTACCCATGTTAACAATATGTTAAAAAGTCGCGTCTGCCATCTTGGATCTCGAAATAGATGTTGTATTCGGAATCGGGAGCCCCGAAAACCATGAAAACGATACCCATATTGACATTCTGAAAAAAATGTCACGTCCGCCATCTTGGATCTTGAAATAGATGCTGTATTTGGAATTGGGACGCCAGAAAACTACGAAAATGATTCCTATATTAAAAAGTCACGTCTGCTGTCTTGGATCTCGTCATTACAAACGTCTGTCATTTTGCATAACAGATTTACATCAACATAAAAAAAAACAACAAAACTATTTTGTCTTTTTACATTTTATTCCTTATACCCTACATAAATGTTTCACCACACCAACAAGCAAAATCAAATTTAGAATATTGCCCTCAATAGAATTAATCCACGCTAAGTAGGTACACACACACACACAGACACATTGATTAATTCTCAAGTACTTGATATATATTTTCAAAAATAGAAAGCGCACACGCACTCTACAAGACGAATTACTGACTAAGGTTCAAGTTTATTGTGCTATGCAAATAATGAAGTACCCCTGTGCGCACCCCTCCTGCGTCCCATCCCACTTAAGGACGTGTTATCGACGATTCTTGGTTTCTGCAATTGTACATATAATAGAGACCTCAGATAGAGACTAATTTATTCTAAGTAGTAAAGTAGCCGAAACCGAAAGATAATAATATGATATGGTAGATAGTTTTATTATTGTTATGTATTTAACAACCATGTACGCGTCTGTACCGAACTTATGAGGTGTATTATACTTAACATTTTAGAAGATAGCCTAAATGTACTACGCGGTCGCTTTTTTGTCACCACCTAAACACGGTCGGGTTACCGCGATCTTGCCCTTCCTAATGACTTTTATTTTATTATCTCGTTATATATTGTATGTACTACGCTGAAATTTTACAGGCATAAAACTGAACTAAGCAACTGATTGTTGATATAACATTAGGTTTATATATCCACATACAGGTTTAACAGTGGCCAAAAAACGCCGCGCGCATTGCGACCGTGAATGTGGAGAAATTAATTTCATCATAATTTCTTAATTACTAACAGGATACTAATGAAACTTCACAAACATTTGAAGGCAGTTACAAGCTACAAAATAAAGTTTAAAGCAAATCTTTAAAGCTCTATTTCAAAGAGCTAGGACCTATTGAAGTGTTTTTATATTGAATTAAATAACCTTTGAACGGTGCATTAAAAAGGTGTTTTTTATAGCGCAACTAATTAAACAAATTCTTATGTAGTCATGTACAAAAGATGATAAGAATACGCTTAACCGTTTTGGAGATCCAGCAAAATCACAAACGTTACCCCAGCAGAATCTTGAATAACTTCGCAGCCGAAGAAAGAACAAACACCGAATAAGTCGCAACATTTACCCCGCCTAGACTACTAATTATATAGCTAATATTTATTTCAATATTCCCATTAAAAAAGAAAATGTTTTGCTGCGGTAACGTTCCCCCAGCAGAAAATGTTTTTGTTAAATAACTAAAAAACTATAAGTGCAACTAATTTAAGATAGTTTGCAACAAATTCAGAAGCTCGCCAACTAATTACCTACATAATTTAAATGACTGTTTTTGACAACATTTTGCTGGGGGAACGCACACAAAAAATTAGGTCTCCTTTATCACAACACTGTAACTAGAATATTTGCATCAGATACAGTCGTATTGTTTATAATAGATAACAAACTGACCTTCAGATCTAGATATATTTTCATAATTAATTGCGAGTGCGAGATAACACTAAAGTGTAAAATAATGCCTAAGAAAAGAGAATATGTAAATTATAATAATCGTTAACTTACTAACGACACCAGAGGCATCCCTCGACCCTAGAGGCAAGAGATGTGCGTGATCACCGCAGTCTATGAACGAGACCAGAGGCACCACTCGATCCTTGAGGCGAGACATGTCAATGGTGCGCGGTCACCGCAGCCTATGAGCGACACCAGAGCCATCACTCGCGGCTGACCCTAGAGGTGAGAGATGTTAATGGTGCGCGGTTACCGCAGCCTATGAATGAACGACACCGGAGGCATCACTCGACCCTAGACGCGAGAGATGTGCGTGATCACCGCAGTCTATGAACGAGACCAGAGGCATCACTTGACCCTTGAGGCGAGAGATGTCAATGGAGCGCGGTCACCGCAGCCTATGAGCGACACCAGAGGCACCACTCGACCCTTGAGGCGAGAGATATCAATGGTGCGTGATCACCGCAGTCTATAAACGAGACCAGAGGCACCACTCGACCCTAGAGGTGAGAGATGTCAATAGTGCGCGGTCACCGCAGTCTATGAATGAAGCGCACAAGAGGCATCACTCGACCCTAGACGCGACAGATGTCAATGGTGCGCGGTCACCGCAGCCTATGAAACCAGAGGCATCACTCGACCCTAGAGGCGAGAGATGTTAATGGTGCGCGGTCACCGCAGCCTATGAACGACACCAGAGGCATCACTCGACCCTAGAGTCGAGAGATGTTAATGGTGCGCGGTCACCGCAGCCTATGAACGACACCAGAGGCATCACTCGACCCTAGAGTCGAGAGATGTTAATGGTGCGCGGTCACCGCAGCCTATGAACGACACCAGAGGCATCACTCGACCCTAGAGGCGAGAGATGTTAATGGCGTGCGGTCACCGCAGCCTATGAACGACACCAAAGCATCACTCGACTCTAGAGGCAGAGATGATATTGGAGCGCAGCGCTGTCAGCGCAGCCTATGAACGAGACCAAAGGATCAATCGGCCTTAGAGGTGATAAATCATATTGGCACTGCACTCTACAAAGCTTCTGACAGAAGCGGGTATTGGAGAAACTGAGAGCCTCGAGAGATCGTATCTAATTCCAGGGGTAGGTACTGGAAAGGTAGGTGAGTTGTTCATGATGTAAAATAAACTTTAATGTAAGCAGCGTAAGGAATCGTCTGGAATCTTGTACATCATTACTCCAGAGGGTAAAAAACTACCATTACGGCACTGTCAGTTTCTCGGCCGTTGCCGTCATTTGGCACTGCGCCAGGCCTCAATCAAATCATTCAAATAATTTCGCCGTAAATCTTGTTCGGTAATTTTATGACGTATTTTTATTGAAGGAATCGTGTAGAAAGACAGTGTTGCTACGTCAGTTGCTCGTGATCGTGATTTGATATCATCATCAGGCCATAAACGACCTTGAACTGTAGATATTATTTACTCCATGGAGTGTTAGCAAATACTCCGATCAGCGACGTCCCAGAATTGTCCTATTTGACTAGGACGACGATCACGATAGCTAAGCTAATGCGCTACTTCCGAATTATACACAACATCATGGCAACATCACACTCATGCACTCGCGGTACAACACGCCGCGGAACAACATCGCTGAACGGTACACTTGACACGAAGTCCGCACTTTCAGATGCACTGTCTTTCGACCCGAACGTTATAGAGACTAGGCGACAGTGAAACCCTTGAATTGCCAATCGACTATAAATAAATAAAATACGACTATAATCTCTTGACCAGAAGTTAGCCCTACGGGTTAGAGAACCCATTAAGATCCTTGCATTCTTAAAAAGTCTTGTAAAGGCAAAGTCACGGTAATAATCAATAGAAAAATACAGTATTAAACAGCGATTTTCTTAAAGATTCTTAAGATATTGGATCCTCTAATTCGTTTGATATGACAAAGTGTGTCTTTGACTCCAAGCCCTATGTTCAGCTGTTAACTCGAACAGAGTAGCTAAGACAAACACTCAAGAGAACAACAGGACAATTTTATAGCTGCGTGCTGTGAAACAAACGGCTACGTTTCATCTCACACGCCAGCAGTCAGATCGCGTAAACAGTTCGATCGTTATAGGCTGTTACTGTTTTGTTGCACAGAATTAGTGCCAAAGCAAGTAGATTAATACTCGTTTTGTTTTAGGCCGAGTTAATTTAAAGCCAGAGGTGTGTTTAGAAGTCTTTCTTGAATTATGCCTTTGGTGACGTTTGTAAGCTGCAGTGACCGCGCACCATTAACATCTCTCGCCTCTAGAGTTGAGTGACGCCTCTGGTATCGTTCATATATAGGCTGCAGTGACCGCGCACTATTGACATCTCTCGCCTCTAGGGTCGAGTGATGTCTCTGGTGTTCATAAGCTGCGGTGACCGCGCACTATTAACATCTCTCGCCTCTAGGGTCGAGTGTTGTCTCTGGTGTCGTTCATAGGCTGCGGTGACCGCGCACCATTAACATCTCTCGTCTCTAGGGTCGAGTGACGCCTCTGGTGTCGTTCATAGGCTGCGGTGACCACGCACTATTAACATCTCTCGCCTCTAGGGTCGTGTGTTGTCTCTGGTATCGTTCATAGGCTGCGGTGACCGCGCACCATTAACATCTCTCGTCTCTATGGTCGAGTGACGCCTCTGGTGTCGTTCATAGGCTGCGGTGACCACGCACCATGAACATCTCTCGCCTAGGTCTCGTCTCCAGAGTTGAGTGATTTCTCTGACTTTGTCGTTTATAACCTATGTATATATACTAGACCACGACTAAATAAATAAATTTATCTTCCCCCTTCTTTTTGTCTCGCACAGACGAGAGAAGAAAGATTGCCTTCCTCCCGGTCGGTTTCCGAAGTTATTATTAATAATGAAGCGAATTAGGACTGTACAGGCGCTGGTCTTGCTATACATACATAAAGTCACGCCTTTCTTCTTTAGGGTTAAACAGAGATTCCTTGTTTCCACTTGCTACGATCCTTACATAATATTTCTTTCGCTTCATCTACACTCGTCACAATCCTTATTACATGCTCAGCGATTTCAAGAACTTCTGACCTGCCCTTTTTCAAGACGTTTCGATCGATAAATGTTCGCCAAGGTCTTTCCTGACCCGCATCCTTCCTTTGACTTTTTTTTATTATGAGATAGCAAACAAGCTTGCGGCCCACCTCGTGTTAAGTGGTTACCGTCACATAAAGACACTTGCAATATTAAGGGTAAATTACTTAACACTGCAAGTGCGTTACCATCCTGGGGATTAAGATGGCATGCCTTCCATGCCCAGTTATTACACTGGCTACCTTTCCCTTCAGTCCGAAACACAGCGAACTGCTTCACGGCAGAAATAAGAAAGGCGGTACCCAGTCGACCCTACATTTATCCGATTCATATTTATTTTCGTCAATATACTTTCACACCGGGAACTCTCTTCTAAACCCGGGCTGCTGAGAAGATTTTGATTGTTACCTACATCTGTTCTGGTTAGCTTTTGTTATTTTGTTTGCTGAAAGATTGTTACTTTTTGGGTTTGGTGCCCATTTTATGTAGGCGACAGGCTAGCAACCTGTCACTATTTGAGAGCACTGCATGGCCTATCGTGCCAAATGTATCTTTATGTGTATACGAAATGCGACCTTTGGTTCTTCTCAACACCTTTTTCACACATATTTCAACACCGTACTTTCACATATCATTCCTACATGCCCGATTATATTATGAACATCCCATTCTCAATTCTTCATTGTCGGTGATTTCGATTTGATCGATAAACAATCGCCTAGATCTTCGCCGTTTCGCATCTCCGTTCACTTCATATCATCATCATCACCAACAGTTCATATAATGTCCCCACCGAAGGGCTCGAGCCTACCCCACATTGGGGCGATTAGGTTGACTAAGCAACCAAGTGCGGGTTGATCGACATCACTACTTTCAAAAATCCTTTCTGCTCGTACACGACTGAGACATTTGAGCACCTTTTTATCAATTCTTGTCATTATATCTTCGTTCAAACCACACCTCTCTCTTTTTTTCGTTGCTATGACATCGTACTAAAACGCTTGCTACATTGCGGTATGTGAAATCGCTTTAACTCATTACTCGTAGGATCACCAAATGTACGTACATTTAAATTTAGATTGTTATTCTTGTTCGCGGTTGTACTTGTTTGTGTGGGGCGTTGATCCCGACACCTGACATGTGCAGTCGGCAGCAGAAGTCGATTAACAAAATCAAAACTACTTAATCGATCCTATATTCCGAGAGCTGAGAGACCAATTTGATTAGGTAGCTACTTTAGGCAAGCTGAAAACCCGTCAATTATAACTCTCCTATAATACCAGAGCTGCAGACCAGGATGGGAAGTAGTCGGCCCTTATAGCTCCAAAGTTGCATTTTTGCAAAAAAATGTCTTTGAGGCAATCTGAAACTTTTATAGCTTAAAATTGAATATTTGAAGAGTAAAAATATACAGTTCATAAATATGCGGTTCTTTAACTTTGCCAGATGCTTGAAAATCTGTTTTTTGCAACATCAACTTTAATTGCTGTGGCAATATTGCTAGTTTACAGCACTGCGCATGGAATGCTTTGCTTATGGAATGCAGCAACATTGCTACAGCAATTACAGTAGCAAAAACAGCTTTGCAAGCATCCGGCAAAGCTGAAAGAAAAGTGAGTGAGTGCTAAAGGAAAGTGAGTGCTATGTTCTTCAAATAAGGTTGAACTAGCGCAGTACTGAACTGAATGTCTTGGGATCCCTTTAATTGATATAATGTAATTATTCTTAAAACACTTTGGCATAATCTTTTTGCAAAACCTAGTTCAGCGGAAGATCTTCCCTTTTTGGCTGATGATGTTGACAGTGGGTATCAAAAGTTGAATTACTTAGTTCATTAATGTCATTGATTGAATTACATATAGTACTAAAAAGCTTTTTAAGATAAACTGCCCAAAATTTATGCTTGTTAAACTGTAATCTTAATTACCTATATTGATGTTCTATTGATGTTATCTATTGCTGATTTTATTGATTTTTCTTCTCCGTACCAGCATAATAAATTGTTGAAGTGAAATATTTATTTCGTCACTAAACGGTTGTAAGGTTTTGCCGATTGACAAATACTTAGCAAAGTCCATTTATAAATAACTGTTTCATTTCATTTCAGCTTTCTTGGTCGTTACGAAGAACTCACGAACGTTGTGCAATCGACTTCCTTAGTAAAAAATAATAACATGCCATATTTACTTATTTACTACACGCTTCGCGTTAAAGTTAAGCCGTTGTCCTGATTAAAATAAAGAGGCTCTACATTTTATTCTAAAAAGGAAGAAAAAATTAAAAAAATATTAAGTACGTCTAGAATGCTAAGCTTATAAGTACAATTTGGGGGCTTATCTTTCCTATAGCCTTTATTTGGATCTTGAAGAGGATATGAAATTCTTCCGGCGGTGGTCCAAGTTATGAACTTTGGCGTTTCACAATACGCACATTCAATGAGAATGTTTAAGAAACCAGATGACGCCTCTTCAGATCAAGACCTGAGGTCTTGGTGTCAAATCACGTATTAAATTCCCACTCCACAAAGCTCATTAAATTGCCATATGAGAATTTATCTACCCCATATATCCAATCGGTGTCGTAGACGGCAACTAATGGATCAGCAAAGGGGTATTGATCACCTTATACTCCGTCTACCAATTAGCATTGGGCAAACGTGACGGACTACTGCCTAAATCTCCTTCGATGAAAGGGTGAGGCCTAGTTTCGCAGCAGTGGGCCGAATTATAATGGCTGTTATGATAAGTAACGACAGGTGACTGGACGTCACGCCACATTGCTGCCACTTAGCGAGTACTATTTTAGAAAACCCTCATTGTTTGCCGATAGTGCCTATTCCACAATTCTCTACAGAAATCCCCATTGGAATTTTAAGTTACTTGTTTAATGAGTGGCATCAGTAGGTTAAGGGTTATTTGTTTTAATGACCAAGTGAACATTTTAATAATATATGTGAAGTAAGAAGGTCGCAGAAACCGTTCATGGACCAAAAAACCGCAAGATTTTTTTTCAGCGATTACCTAATGTTTTTATAGCATTTATCAAGTACCTATGTGTTTATAATGTTAATTAATTAATTAAATACAATTTCCCAAGACATGAAATAAAAAGGTTAGTGGCCACGTAAGTTTAAAACAATACATTATTTTTACTTTCTCGTATACGTAGTATAGAGGAAGTCTTGTAATCGTCAAAAATTCGACATCGAGATTTTGACGGATTTACACGTTTAGGACCTCCCTGAGTCCAAAATACCGCTTTTGGAATTATGTCTGTCTGTGTGTGTGTATGTGTGTTTGCGTGCGTTAGCACGATTACTCAAGTAGGTATGCTTTAACTTATTGCAACCTTGCTTAAATTTAACATGACATGACATCAAAATGTAAGGTTTCTATCAACTTTTGAGTCGTTTCCGGTATACGAGAAAGTCAAAGGGGAGACCACTCCCGATTTTTTTGTTGTAGTTTTAGAAAAAGTGCTTCGTGCTTTCTCGATACGATTACGAATCCTTCAAATGTTCATTCTTGGGCTAGAGGCAGTGCGCTAGAGCTGATTTTGGTGAAGCTGTTTTTATCATGATTTCCAACTTTAAGGCAAATAAACATAATTGGACTGATTACACCCAGAGGGCATACAGCGATCCCGGGTCTAATATAATAACGCATTTAGGGTTCTTTTGTGGCGATGTACTGCCTCAAAGGTGTTTGTGGAAGCTGTGTGCACCTAACTTCAATTATGAGAAAAAGGTGCGCCTCCATGCTATCTGGGCACCGCGGAGCCGATGGCTGGATGCTGAATGTACTTGTAGTAGTTTTGAAAGAAATAATTTAAAGTACTTATCTTAAATTTAATGTATCTATTAACATTGTTACTAACACTTTGGACTAAGGTCTGAAATAAATAAATGAAAATAATACTTAATTTTAATTAAATTCGCAGCGCTCGTGACTTGGGCCACACACTCACGTCATTATAAGTCCACAAGCCCAACATTAAAGCGTGGAGGATATTTTTTGTTTGTTGGTGCTTTATTTAATGGATAATGGGAGAAATGCTTAGAGTTTTTCTTTATAAAAGCGAACTAATATACTTCCGAGAATAGTTCTTATCGCCTGGGAACAAGAAATCCAGGGCAACCAGGGTCAGTAAAAAGTAAAGCTCGTTTCACATTCGTTTCGTCAGTGATTGTCAAAAATATCATTGCTTACTTTTTATATGAACTCGTTCAAACACGTTTGGCGACGGAGCTTTCATAGCCCGATAGACCATAGATGTATAATTACTGACTTTTAAAGATTGGCTATAAATCGACGGTCGGGAGTGGTCTCCCCTCGACTATTTCGTATACCGAAAACGACTCAACAGGTAATAGAAACCTTCATACACGCATTGTTAAATTTTTTATCACCCATCCGAGTACCGACCGCGCACTTGGCTTAAGCAAGCGCGCGGTCGGTACTCGGATGGGATTTCGTGATCGACGACTCAATAGTTGATAGAAACCTTATATTATGATGTCATACATTTGATGCCCACGCACTACATAGTTGGCGTCAGTGCGTTTATCGCAGCGCCCCTTCTTCCTTTTTAATCTGTTGTGAGTACTCCTATATACTTTTTATTTTGCGGTCTACCCTCTGAACCAGACGGCCATCTTTTGTCAAATAAACCGCACTTTATGGTGTAGCCGAGAAAAATTAGTTCCCCGCGTGCCTTGAATAAAAAAACGGAGTTAACGGACGTTTTCGGCGATTTCGGCGAATATAGTATGTTTCTAAGTCGGTAATGGCGATGGCGATCTCACTCTCACTGTAGGTTATTCTAGGTTAATACTTGTTTAATATAAGTGAATTGGTTATTATTATTTTTTAAGCAATAATAGGAAAGCATATTTTGTCCACACTTACACCTGATCTTAAGTGAAGACCAGGACTAAGATCTTACATGCTTACCTAGAAGTAGCCTCTTCACTCTCGCTTTGAAGGCACCCAAATTAAAATTTTCAGGGAACACTTCATCAGGCAACAACTTCTGTTCCCATTGTAAAGGAGTTACTTAGCTTATACGTAGAGTTATTATAAGCTCAATGCGGCGCTGCGTCCTGAACGATAGTCAAATTAAATATTATATTTATTTATCGGTGTTATTTAAACAGTTAGCAATGTATTCGTATTTTTTTTGGCAAAAAAATGTAGGTAAGTAATTGGTTAGCTAAAACAGCTAGTTCGGCAGTAACTTATGGTCAATCAAATCTGTCTGCAACTTATAATCATTCAGTATTTTTTTTGTACAACCGAATATGGGTCACTCATTGCAGCTTTTATACAAGGTGTTTGGTAAGTCATGGGGTATGAAGCCGGCACCTACCCATGCTAACATAGTCATAAATAAATGCGTGATGGTGATATCAAAATCTTTAAATTGGAAAAAATATTGAATTCTCATAGAATTTTCCATAGGTACTTACATTTTGTGAACAAAATGTACCTATGGAAAATTAAAAAAATATTTTTACTATTTTGAATTTTTGATATTACCATAGTTTTATATGACTATGTTAACCTGGGGAGGTTCAAAACCCGTGTACCAAACACCTTGTATAATATCACATAATTTGTTGATGACTACGTGAGACGACTACCAAAATTTACTTTGTTTATATTCCTAATTAATATTGTCTTATTAATCTGTCCTATAATCTTCCTATTAAACAAGAGAGTCTTACTATTAATCTACCCTATAATAATATGGTAACATAGTAGAAGTCTATAATTGACTTAAGTTTGTATGGTTTAATATTTTTAAAGTATATTGTAAATGGTTTTACTTATGGTTGGTTGGTTTTCCTATTAAATTATGACTAAATAAATAAAAATGTTCATATTGTAAATTTTGACGATACTATTAACGATACTATATTTATACGATTTCAATTTGAGACATATAATTTGCACACCCAAACGGGTAAAATGTGGAGGACTACTTACCTAATTATAAGAGCTTATACTTGTAATAAGCTATTTGTATAATTACCCATATTTACGCAATAAATGATTTTGATTTGATTTGATTGATTTGATTTGACTTATGCTGTTGAGATAGGCAAATTTTATTTACTTTTCAACTGACAGTTGCTGTAATTTCAACTAATCGCCGACTGGCCGACTTAGGCGCAACGCAAACAGAAGGCGGCAAGGCGAAGGTACGGCGCGGACATCATTTATTTTCATTCAAATAGCGTCCCAAACACACGGCAATAAGGTAATTAATTGAATTTAAATAATAAATTCAACGCCGAAATGTGCGCGTCCGATGAGGGCCGTCGAATTTGTTCAATGAATGACCTTATTGCTGTGTGTTTGGGACGCTATTTGAATGAAATTAATGATGTCCGCGCCGTACCTTCGCCTTGCCGCCTTCTGTTTGCGTTGCGCCTAAGGTCGCCAGCGTATATGTGAATGGTCTAGTCTATCTCCCTCTGATGTACACGTTAGTATCTATGATCTTTTACTTTCACATTGCCGATCTATTGTTAGTAAATCTATCTATGCCTTCAATGGACACAACACAATAAGTGATACAGCTTATAGATCTAAGAATAAATGATAAAACTACTAGGTATACCATTATAGTCAAACCATTCTCTGTTACTAACCTCCCATTTGTAGAGATATACATGTTATAGTGACTTGCGTAATAATAAATTTGAGGGAAGGTAGCCCTTTTAGCGAACGAGGGGAAAAGTCATACGATCCATTCTGCAAATAGGTCTCGCGGGTGTATCCAGTAACTCATTAATTTGGCGGTTGTAGCTATTTTTGTAGTATACCCTAAACGGTCATATTTTTTTTTAATCAGTGAATTCATTCCTATGTCGGTACACTTGGGACCAGAGTCGTAGTACTAATTAAGGGGTTAATTATAATTATAATCATCATCATCATAAGAGCCTTTATAATTTGACCCACTGCAGGGACACAACCTCTCCTTGCCATCGAAGGAGGTTTAGGCAGTAGATAGTCCACCACGCTTGCCCAATGCGGATTGGTGGACGGACGAAGTAAGTAGGTATAGGCAATGTGGTCAATACCCCGTTGCAGATCTATAGTTGTTTTCTAGGACACCCATTGGAGTATATGGGGTGATGCTATTCTACTTTAAAATCTGACCAATATTTACGCATTTAACATTGTAATTTATTCATTTTGATTTATCTGTTGACTGTAATGATGATTTGAATTCATTACGAAATTGTTAAGCTGTGGAGTTTCTTTCGCCATTTATTCTCCGTTACAGCATAATAATAATTATTTAAGTAAAATAATTATTTTGTCCCAAAATGATGGTAGGGCTTTTGACGATTTAAAAGTACTTAGCAAAGTTCATCTAAATAAAGAGCTTTTTCATGTTATTCCTTTCATTTCATTTCATTTACTACGCCGGCATCACATGCCTATAATTATAAATGTCGTGTAAAACTGCAATGGATATGTAATTCATTCGGTGATCATCACTTTCAACTGTCAAAAAAAGTTAGCGAATACGCCTCCAGCTAGGATGGAAGTGAATCGCCATATCATTTGCTTCAAAACATTGCAAATCCATTAACACTGACCTTTATCCAACGGAAGAATAATGATCGATGTTGACAACGGAATTATTGACATAGATAGTGCTGAAACTCAATACCGAGTTCACTTTGTCCCTTCGTTTATTTCTGATTTTGAAGCTCTAATAACCATTTTATTTCTCTTTGTAGTTTAATGGAGAAGTAATTGAGATTGGACCCTGTTTCTTTACTACAATCGGACTTAGTACGCGGAAAACATTTTAGTTTTATCTACGAGCATGATAGAAACGCTTAGATACTTCGGGCGTAACTTTGTTAGTATGGCCGAACGTACTAACCACAGATATATCAATCTAAGGAGAACGGTCGAATCGCCGAGTTCATAGGAAGACCGAGTGTCGCGATCAGCGGCCGTACTACATAACATGGTTCTAGTTGAGCATGCCGTAATATACACTATTCATTGCGCGCCTCTTGAGGACTGCGAAGCGATGAAAGGTACGCACAGCCGCAAAGGAGATCGGTCGAATCGCTGAGTTACGTATTCACTTGACTTTATCGGAAGGCGAAGTGGTGGAAATGTATGCCCACAGGGCATACACTTGTCACAAGTTAAACGCCGGCTTGGCCTATCTCCTTGTATTATTAAATCTGTACTAACGCATAAGTAATCCGTTGTATGAAGCTGGCATGTTTCAGTTCTAGTCCGCTCTGGTGCTCCGCCCACTGAAATGAACAAATAAAATTAAAAAGCTCTTTATTAAAATCGACTTTGCTAAGTACTTTTAAATTGTCAAAAGTTCTACCACGATTTCAGGGCACAATAATTATTATTTTATTGTGCTGAGATGGAGAAGAAATGGCGAAAGAAACTCCACAGCTTCCAAGTTCATAATGATTTCAAAACATCATTACAGGTTAATAAATAATTATCACTATAATTTAATTTTTTTTTAATGTTACGAGATGGCAAACAAGCTTGCGGCCCACCTGATGTTAAGTGGTCAACGCCGCCTATAGATATATATATAGTTAAGGTTTTACATGCGTAAATTTTGGGTAGTTATTATTACTCCCACGCATTTGGATCGGTTTACCCTTGATTGGTATAACAACGTTTAGTCGAAAATCGTTTCAGCTAATTTTAGTTACCATAAAGTCATTTCGCATAATTATTTATTTGACCGAATATTTAATTGGTAGAATTTTATTTAGCATAATTATTTCTTTGACATAATGTAATTTCACTGAATTTTCGAATGCACTAATTTTATTTAATCTAATGTTTAACTAGACCAATAATGATTTGTTAGAAAGATCGTATCGAACATTCAGTTCAGTAATAATTCAGTGAAAACGCCCTAAAGTCGCTTCTGGCGTGTTCATGTCAACCTAACTCGCTCGTCGCTTCGCTCCTCGCTAACCTATTGTTCAATTGAACATTTAAATATATTATAAATTATACCACCTGAACAATACATGAAATGAACATTATACTTTTTGATCAATAGCGCAAATGTTGTTATCGCAAATAAACATTCGATTAAATGAAAATTATGTTAATCGATATTATACAAAGTGATTATTTTCTTAAAAGTTGTTCGAAGAAGTGATTTTCGACTAAACGTTGTTATACCAAACAAGGGTGAACCATTTGGATCATTCATATAATGATTTATCGTGTAAAAAGCTGTTCTATACATATAATTCAATTAATCACATTAATGAACTAAGTAATTTAACTTTTCATACCCACCACCATTTTGTGTTTATGTCAGATTAGATTCATTTCAATTTAGGTGCTAAGCATACATTTATGATCCTTCGGTTAATTCAGACCGATGATATAAGAATGCAAAATGTGGTATACAAAAAATGAAACCAATAATGCATTAGTTATTTACACAATATTATTCACAAAAAAACCTTTTAATTGCATATGTCATACAATTGTCCATCTAAAGATAACAACAATAAGACCTAGGTTTACATCCAAATCAAACAAGAATACATAAGATGACTTGGCCCCGTTGCCGGCACCTGTTCACAGGCATGACGCAAGAATCAGCCATCGCTTCGCTCAACCATTATTTTAGGGAACGTAACGACCCGACGCAAGACGACACCGCCACAAGACCTTTCTAGTGGGAATGACATAGGTACTCATGCTTCTTGATTATTATCTAAAACAACTACTAACAATAAGTAAGTGGTTTCTGGTTTCTCAGACACGCTTATACTATGCTTATTATTTTAAGCACAGAAATAATTTAGTCTCAGGTTTTGTTTAAATCACGATTGAATATAATTTGACTCAGGTATACGTAACTTCTGGTTTACTGAAATGGGTGAATTTCCCAAAATATTATTTTTTGTCTTCGGTGAAATTAGTAAGTATTTGAAAAAAGGATTATTGTTATGATTTATTTTTTTTACTTATTCTACAGGTAGTTATTGGGTTGTGGCAAAAATATAATTTGCCTAGGACTATACATAAAGGTGGAAATAAATACATAAATGCTATCCCTCTACTTTTTTTACAAACGAAAAAGCTTATATACTAATAAAAATAAGTAAGTTAATATAACTTATTCTATTTCATGGAATATTAGTTTTATTATTAATATATTATATTTTATTACATATTAAAAGATTATTATTACTGAGAGGCACAAACTTACTTGTCCTGCAAAATGTTCTCATATCGCTGGACAAAACTAATTTAAACCTTACTTTACATGGACATGTCCGACAGCGTCCCTACCCTAATTTTATTTCCCTTGTTAGTGTGTGCTAGACTTATTATTCCATAATGTAAGGTAGTTTCATCTTAACTGAGCGTCAAATATTTGCAAAAATATTTCGTTCGGGTCTTAGAAGTGCAAATTTCAAAGATTTGATGAAACAATGTTTACATAAAAACATAAGCACCAAGCACTGACAAATTTCGATAGCGAAAAGCAGTGTCTCGGTGGCGTAATGGTCAAAGCAGCCGCCCGGATTGCGGAAGATGCGGGTTCGAGTCCCGCCTGAGGCATGTTGATTTTTTTCAGTGCATTTTTCTTCTTCTTTTATTTATTTAATGGCAAATAGTCGTTGTACAAGGGTAACAACCATTTCTGCCAATCTCAAGTCAAAAGTAAGTTCTCAAAACCGTCAAGCATGTATGAGGACAGGGAGTTTCTCCCGAGTTCTTGTTGCAAAAACACGTGTTGAGAGACTCCATTTTAACCTTAATCTACCGTACAATTGTCAGTTACTTTAATAAAATTTTCACTTGATATTGGCGCAATGCGTAATCTTAATGTGTCGCGATCGCCATTCGCTTAAAATAAGAAGAAGAAGAGGACAGTGATGGAAGTGTATGAAATTAAAGAAATAAGTAAGGATCGCAGAAAATGTAAACAGATGATCTCTGCCTACCCATATGGGAAAAAAGCGTGACTATAAGAATGTATCTATGTCAATTAAATATTCAATTTCTTTCTTTCCAGGTGATGCCTAACCCTACGGGCAACAGCTTCCAATGGGATAAACTGTCCCCAGCGGAGTTCCAGCAACTTCAAGAACTAGCATCGTGTAGGTATTCTTACTTCTTTCTGTCCAATAATTGGTTAGTCAGTTATACAGGTTGCTTGGTACTATCGCGGGCGTCCGTGCTTGAGCACCACAGATTTATATTATTAAATCTGTGTTGAGCACCCATAGGGCCAAAATAATTTCGTCAGCTGTTAGCGCCATGCAAAGGCTGACAAATATTAAGAAATTCGTTCATGTGTTTTTCAAATATTATAAAATATCATAAAAATCGGAAAAGGATGAAGGGTATGTAGGGAAACGTTTTTGTGTTGTATGAAGACGGCGCTTATCGTACTATCCTCTTCGCCGGCTGCTACTACAGCTATAGTTTTATTACAAAATTTTAAACATTTTGCATGTTTATTACACGCGGGATATTCGCGACAGGAAGTCCGGAAGTAATTGACATATGCGCGAAATGTTACAAAATGGGGGCGACAATACCTATTGGCAAGAAGATTATAATTATTATAATCTATCTTCGTGCCTATAGGGGTTAATAGAACTTAAAGTAATTATTTAACTTACATTTTTTTTAAAATTAATTAATTACTTTTTTATAAGTATAAAAATGTGATTTATATATTATCATGTGGATTTTTTGATGCCCGCATTAACACTCGAGAAAATATCATTTTTTCAGGTTGAATTTTTTAAATCACGTCTTATGAGTTTAGGGATGACGCTGAATACAAAACGCACGTTCATTTTTATTTGATTAATCTATAATAAAAAATAACCGGTAAGCTTTTCATGAAAACTTTTGTAATATTTTTATAATAAACAGAGTTCTCATCGAGTCAATGTACATACTTACGCATGCGTTTCCATCTATCGGTTTGTAGTTAATGTTACGGGATACATGAGGGCGTCCAACTCGCTCAAAAATATAATCACTATTAGTGGGAAAGTTTAAACAAATCTTTTTTATTTTTTTTTATTTTTTTTTTTGCGATTTTATTTACCTTAAAATATACTTTAATTGTCCACAACGCTTCATTCCACTTTTAATTATAATTACATCCCCACACTCTTAAATTATAGTATTAGTTATTTTTTGCTCAACTAAAAAATATTTCCTAGAAATAATGTATGTTATTATGGCAAAACAACGTTTGCCGGGTCAGCTAGTAATATTATATCATATTATAATAAGGTATTCTTATTTATAAAGAGTGAGTAGGTAGTATTAGATTGTGATATTTAGGCTACTTATTTGTTTTGTACGTTTTATGCCAAAGAGAATTTTCCTTGTATCGTTATGAAAAGTAGGTAATTACATCATAAATGGATTAGTGGGAGTAATTTGGCTTTTAGCGAAATGAATTGCGTGGTCAGTTAGGAATATGATAGATAAGGGTTGGAAATATGAGCTGGTTAGGCTGTATTGTCTCTATTTCGAAAACAATGTCGTCGGTGTCACGGTCGACTGGTCTAATGCTGGTTTTTGTGATGAACACGAACGTTTCTTTAGATTAGGTTGAAACCTAATTATATTTTAAAAAATCTAAATAAGTATATAAAACGAATACTGACTGACTGACATCAACGCGCAGCCCGAACCGCTGGGTCTAGAGATTCAATTTGGTACTTAGGTTCCTTAAGAGGTCCAGGGGTGCACAAAGGAAGGATTTTTGGAAATTCACCCTCTAAGATGGTGAAATGGGAGTGCAAAGTTTGTATGTAAATCCGTCATTTTGTAAGTAAAATCCATAAAAATTGGTGTATGACCTATTGATTAGAAATTAAGTAAGAGGTATTTACGATTTTTGACAATTCAATCCCTAAGGGAGTAAAATAAGGAATGGAAGCACAGATATATCAATCTAAGGAGATCGGTCGGGATGTCGCGATCAGCGGCCGTACTACATAACATGGTTCTAGATGAGCATGCTGTAATATACACGACTCATTTCGCGCGTCTTAAGGACTGCGAAGCGATGAAAGTTAAGCACAGCCGCAAAGGAGATCGGTCAAATCGCTGAGTTACGTATTCACTTGACTTTATCGGAAGGCGAAGTGGCGGAAATGTATGCCCACAGGGCATACACTTGTCACAAGTTAAACGCCGGCTTGGCCTATCTCCTTGTATTATTAAATCTGTGGATGGAAGTTTGTATGAAAATGTTAAAGTAAAATCGATGAAAATTGGTATATGATGCTTGGGTTAGAAGAAATAATAAGACAATTTAAATGCTGCCCGAAATAGCTATTCTACACGGACGAAGTCGCGGGCAAAAGCTAGTAAATATATAAAGGTCAAACCCACCACCTTCCCATGGCCTGACGCAACCTTACGGTTATACAGGCCGAATCACGGGAGAGTGCGCTGCTAGTTGCCGGAGGCTCTGATTTCACACCGCACCTTAATCTCTCCTACAAGTTATTCTTTGTCTGTCTTCCTTGTCCCTATGGTCCTTCTCCTCTTTCTGGGATGGACATCACTCGTACGCCTTCGGTGCCTTCCAGGTCGTCCGAGCCCACCCGAAGTGGTACCGCTTGCTCCCACTGCCCAGTCTTCTCCCTCTTCTGCGGCGTCTTCGCTCTTCACCTTTCTCTCTCTAGCCCACTCCTAATCTTGTGCCATCGTCGCGCGAAGTCCCGTAGCTGTCCGAAGTTCGCCTCCGTCCCCACGAGATCCAGGTAATAGACCGGGCCCACCTCAAGCGTCTTTACCTTGTCCAGAAGAATCCTATATAAAGGTCAAGAAAATGACCTGATAATAAGCAGAAGTGGAGTCCAAATGCGAAGATAGCTAGAGTATAAGATACAATAGTGCAAGATATAAACCGCCGCGCTAGCCACTCTCGTCTTGCCGACGTGCAAGGTGTTTTCTACACGCTTCTTTTGAATGACCTAGAATTATGGGAAGGAGGGAACACGTCATGTGCTGGCAGTGAATTTCATTTCACGATTGTGCGACAAAGAAACGAGTTGCCAAATTTCTTAGTCGCGTTGAAATGGTAGACGGTGTCACCGTAAATCAGCAGGCATAGTCCTTAAAAAGAAGGGAGATGGTGGGATTCGGGAAAAAAGCTCCTTAGAGCACTCGCCGTGGTACAGACGGTTGAACGCGCTCAATGACGCAAAAGGAGAGGCTCAAGATGTTTAGTCAGCCGATGATGCGACTTGCGCGACGCTGCAAGCTATCCAAAGCATCAAGTAAGTACTTGGCGGAGCCATCCCATAGGTGCGAGCAATACTCCACACAGGACCGTACTTATCAAATCAAAATCAAATCAAATCTAAATCATTTATTGCGTAAATATGGGTAATTATACAAATAGCTTATTATAAGTATAAGGTCTTATAATTATGTAGTCCTCCACATTTTAACCGTTTGGGTGTGCAAATCGTAATCGTATAAATATAGTATCGTTAATAGTATCGTCAAAATTTACAATATTAATATTTATATTTATTTAGTCATAATTTAATAGTAGTATATGTTATATTATTTATATTAATCATCATAGTAATTCTAATAGTAATGATAATAATTGTAATAATAGTGATAATAATAGCTATGTCTAAGTTAAAATATGTCAAATTAATAGGAGATAATTACGTTTTTACAAATTTTATATCTTATCGTTTAAATATTGGTCGACAGTATAATATGCTTTGAGCACTAGTAATTGCTTTACTTTTAGCTTAAACGTAGTCATATCACATTCTTTAATATTATTAGGTAAATGGTTGTATAGACGTGGGGCCATACCAAATATGCTTTTACTATACAAAACACTTCGTCTTGGAGGGTGACAAATATTGTCTTTACACCTTTTACTTTTGGGGCGTTCAAACATGTTGATGTGTAACTTGACAAAAATCACCACTTCGTAAATATATAAACAGGGGGCAGTTAGTATTCCCAGCTTAATAAAATAGGTTTTACAACTGTCAGTTCGCTTTAAATTACATATCGCCCTAATACATTTTTTTTGTGCTTTGAACACTGAGTACTTTTCTGTTGAATTACCCCAAAACAGGATTCCGTATCTGAGGACAGCTTCTGCGTGACCATGGTAGGCAACTACTAACGTATTTTGATGTACAATTTTACGTAATTTATATAATGCAAAAGAACATTGGTTCATTCGTGTACATACGTATTCTACATGTGTCTTCAAACTTAACGTATTATCTAAATGGATACCTAAAAATGTTGTAGTTTCTACTGCCTTAATTTTATGATTGTCATAACTAACATTGTAAGAAGCTTTATCAGCTGCACATCTTTTGCAAAATATCATACAACTAGTCTTCTCAATATTGATGGCTAATTTATTGTAACTGAGCCAAGTGATTACTTTACTTATGGTATCATTTACTCTACTGAAAAGTTGATTTGCATTATGATCGACAAAAATGGCTGTACTGTCATCTGCAAACAACACGAGTTTTTCTTTTGTGATCTTAGGTAAATCATTAATATAAACAAGAAACAGTAAGGGACCCAAAACGCTCCCTTGCGGTACACCTTGATTGATATTTTCAAATTTGGATGCATAGGTAACAATCTTCTTTTGTTTGATGCATAAGCGTCTTATTTCCGTTATGTTTGGTATATCAAGCACAGTTGATCAGACGTAAAGAAACGCCGCACCTTGTTCAGAATTCCGAGTTTCCATGACGCTTTTTTATCACGCTTTCGATGATCCTTTCATTCAAGTCGCTGCAATCCTTCATACCTAGCAAGGTGATACTGCTCTGTAGCGTCAGTGTTGTGCCCTGAAGAGAGGGAATGGAAAGGAATGGCGACGTTTAAGCCTAAAACGTCGCACACCTCAGTTTTCTTGGCATTGAACTAAACCAAATTTGCTATATCCCATTTACAAACAAGGTTCAGCTCCCAGTTGAGTTCAAGGACAAGATTCTCACGACTCTCCACGGTTTCTGCTCGTCCAGCAGAAGGCAACTGCTGGACGAGCGGAAACCGTGGAGAAAAACAACGAAATGGCCCGCATGCACTGAACTGTCGTCTGCATAGCAATGGATGTTCCCAAGATGAATAATATCATTGATATGCAGAAGCAATAGTGTAGGGCAGGAGTTCCCAAACTTATTTTTACTGTGACGCGCTTAGGGATTTTCCAATTATTTGCGACTCCCCCCAATAGTACCTACCCTCAAAAACAAAACATAACAATAAATATGAAAAGAGATATTTATTTATTTAAATATGTGCATGCTTTTCTAAGCATAGTTTCTTAAAACGGGGCTCAAGTTTGGAAATTGCGACTCTCTTTTTCTACATTCATTTTCACCATCACACAGACAGCCAGTCTGTGTGGATCGCCTCGCGACGCCCCTGGGTTCATGCCGCGACGCCCCAGAGCATCGCGACGCACAGTTTGGGAAACCCTGGTGTAGGGGATAAAACGGAGCCCTGGGGAACACCGGCATTCACTGACATGAACCGCGAACTGCATCCGTCAGAAAGGACACAAATTCTACGCTCATGCAGGAATCCGGCCACCCAGATACAAAGCTGAAGAGGCAATCCATACACCGGAAGCTTGGAGCCAGATCCTATCAAAAGCTATTACTATTTTATGCTGTCCCTGGACAACAAACTGTTGATTTACAGCTCAATCTTGAAAACCATATAAACATGTACGGTATTCAGATATGTGGAGTAGCCAGCAAGATTTATGTCACATGCTTACAAAGGGTTCAAAGCAAAAGAAACCTAAAGAACATAATAAATGCTTCTTGGTTTGCGTAATTGGTTTTTGTAAGTCTCTCATGTAGGCGTAAATTGCCGACACCTCTTTCTGTGTTCTGTGTTGCCGACAGTGCATGTATCTGACAGCTGACTGCTGATCTATGGAATGTTGCATGGTTGTTGTCTTGGTGCTGACCACCCAACTGCAGAGTCCAACCAATGTTCGGCTTGTAGCTCGAACAATAATAATTTATTATATATTTTTATAAATATAGGGACTAAAGTTTAATATAATTATAAAAAATAGTATAATATTACTAGCGGCACGTCTCGACTTCGCACGGGTGGATAATTTTATTTTTTAAGCACTTTGGGATAAGCGTAGAATCTTACATTTTTATCACTGGCAAGATTTGTATGTTTGTAACGAGTAAGCTCAAAAATCACTGGACCGATTTTGATCTTTGGTACAAATATTGGTTAGACTTGGGAAAGGACATTGGACATTACCTTTTATCGTGAAAAAAGGCTTGTGGTTGATATAAGAAATGATAGTTTATTTGATTTTTTATTAGATATGGAAGTTCGTTGTGAAGTTAAAATCAGGAAACTTGGAATTTAGGCACTTAAGCCTAAATTCCAAGTTTCGTGCGTTTTAGGCATTTTCCTAAGTGGGGAGGAAATAGGGAATGAAAGGTAGCTTAAATGATGTCTCAACATCCAATCTATATTTGTACCAAATTTCATCAAAATCGGTCAAGGAGTTTATTCGTTGCAAACATACAAATGTTTCCTCTTTATATAATACTAGCTGTACCCTGCCACGCTTCGCAGTGGCACCTTGTGATTGAATGGTTGAGAAATGAGAAACAAAATAGTAGAAGATCCGAACCTATATCGACCTTCACCGAGCTGATAATAGAATGAAACATATTTTATTATTAATTTAGCATATTAGAAAATATATTAAAAATGGGTTGTCTAAAAAAATCCTAGACGGACTATTTTTAATTATTTTTTGAAAAATGATTTTTTTTTAAAAATGAATAAAATATTGCAACATCAAGATAATAAGAAAATTTTGTCCTGACTGATAGTAGAAACCGTATAGAATGTGCAGGCATTGGGTTATCTATTATTTACCTGCGCGAACTACTGGGTTGTCAGGTATGAACAGGTATGTCGATATCAGTTACTTTCACTCGATTGGATAATAGAAAAAATTTTATATCATCATAAGCGCGCGACAAAATTTTCTTATTATCTTGATGTTGCAATATTTTATTAAAAATCATTTTTCAAAAAATAATTAAAAATAGTCCGTCCAGGATTTTTTTAGACAACCCATTTTTAATATATTTTCTAATATACTAAATTAATAATAAAATATGTTTCATTCTATTATCAGCTCGGTGAAGGTCGATTTAGGTTCGGATCAAGGAGCTTATACTAAGTAAAATATAAGCTCCTTGGGTTCGGATCTTAGACTAAAACAAAGAATACATTTTGACTGATGCAAAAAATAGATAAAAACAATCCTTGATGCGGATTTTACTTGTCTATAGTTTTTTGATTGACGTTGATGGCGGTTGCCTAGTTACGGTTGTTATTTTTTCATTACTATTGCGGTTGTCAGCGAGTGTTTTCCTCGCTTCTGGCAGATGGCGCGGTCACTGGTACACAGCTGATCGTTAAAAAAACTGTTTTCTCGCGGTCGCAGATATGTGACTGATGCAAAAAATAGATAAAAACAATACTTGATGCGGATTTTATATCATGTTAAAATTTCAACT
This sequence comes from Elophila nymphaeata, assembly GCA_955850985.1. Lineage (NCBI taxonomy): Eukaryota > Metazoa > Arthropoda > Insecta > Lepidoptera > Crambidae > Elophila > Elophila nymphaeata. The sequence continues at coordinate 25,275,932 of OY039066.1, forward strand.
CAATCGGTGCAGAACTTTTTGAGCTTTTGAAGCATACACAAACCAACATAACATTTTTATATATATAGATAGATTAGTATAGAAGTATAGATAAACTTATCCCCTATCTTCGGTTCCCAATAAGATGAGTCGATTTTACTTTGTAAGCCCCGATTTTATCCGATTTTATTGCTTTCTTTTTTCCGTAGTCGGGTTATAGTGTTTTACACTTTTTGATTGTTTTGTAATAGCTATATTCCTTAAATAACGCTTTAAATAATATACTTATCAAAAATCTAGTAATGTACGAGTCAGTACCGATTTGGTTGGTCTCGTTTGTAACAGAGTCTGAGTACCTACTTGGTCAGGGTTTTTTATTAATTTAAAAATCACAGTTGTTAGATATTTATTTATATATATTTTTTCAGACTCAACCAGAAAACTCCAAGATGTGCTCAACGAGTTTTGTGAAGTCAAGAAACAAAGTCCCGATGGGGTAAGTGCTGGCTAATAAATATTGCAAATTATGTAGGTCCCCGGTGGATTTAACCGTTAGGTTACGGTAATGTTATATGGTTCTGTGGATCGCGACCAACACTCGTGTAAATATATCTAGGTATACGAATTCACGACTCAATCCTTTTATAATTAAATTACTGCTTCCGAAGTTAAACTTAACTTTCTCTGATTTCTGCTGGATGACATTTAATCTTAACTGATAACACCAAGGCTTTGAAGGACATTCAATATTGGCAGGGATGACGTCATATCTTCCATCCCTCTCCCACCAACGTCACGCGTCAATCAATGATAACCTTTCCCCTTTCCAATCGATTTCCACCCTTAATGCTGAGACAATATAACTTAAAATCCCGCAAAGGTCACTATGACGTCATGATACCACGGACTCGGGGTTACAAAGGAAAGAAATTTGAACTCTATACAGTAAGAATGGTGTTCAAGTTTGAATGCCGTCTAAATATAAGTTGTTTTCGACAAATCTTTTAATTGGTAACCATTATGTTTGGTTTATACCCCCAATTAAGCTGCCGTAATGGCATTGTCTTGTTTCGCAATTACTTCTAAAAATAATAATCTATAGGTACCGGTAACTATAATAAAATTGTAAAGTTTTCACCGATAATGTTCATTTTACCGCAAGTTTTTGTTTTTAAATAAAAAAACTGCATTTAAAAACACCCCAGAACTAAAAAGCAAAATATAAGTAGGTAATAGGTAGTCATATTTACGTTTAAAAAAATCTAGAAGTCAATATGTCAGCTATTTTTCAGGTGTTTTTAAACGTATGTAAATGTAACCAATTACTTTAACGTTTTTTATTGTTTAAAAATAATTTATTTATTGCTTTTTTTAGTTGTAAATAAAATAGACCAATGATTACAGGTTGTCTCACCTGTGACTTTGTCTGTTATTTATAGAATACTTAATAAAAACTACAGGTCTTATTATATCTACTCTGTAAAATATTCAGAATACTTTGATCTTCAGACAAAAAAATAAACATTGAAATTGTAAAACAACTTTTGAAGATAAAGGCTTTAAGTGGATGAGATTATGGAACTTCGAATTTAGGCACATGATAACAATTATATAAATATTTCTTCTGGCGTTTTAGAAGTTTTGATCTGTGTGGGGGCGAAATAGGGGATGATAGGTCGCATGGAAATTCAAACCAATTCACGCTCTCACCCCTCTACTATCTGGTAGAAAATATAATAGATCTTATAGGACATATTTTTTTTTTGTAAAAAAGGGCACTAAGGGCACCACGAAAACATGGAATATTGGAGGTATGCTCTATTAGGTATATAAACATTGGTAAGAGCATATCTAGGTGGCCGTCCAATCAGTTTTTTGGTGGATATACTTAAATATAAGCCTGCTCCTTTTTTATGAGGCTTGAGATTCAATCCTTTGCCAAGAGCAACTGCTTCCATCGTTTTGTGGTCCGTTGAGATTCTTGATAATTTGTTTGGGCATCTTGGAATCATCGAGAGCTTTTGCGATACCCGCTGCACCTCCAGCTAAGGAACCCAAACCTGACAGTCCAGCAAATATTGGTATTAGTAGTACTCCACCACATTTAGGATGAAAGTTTGTACGAGAGTTCGTCATTATCGAAGTTAGAATCTGCTACTCTGAATTTAGTCACTTCTTACGAAATAAACATTCGTTTTGGCGTTTATGGAATTTTTGCACGTATCGGGATGAAAGGTCATAAGGAAGTCCAAAAAATTCTGCCCAAAGTAGGTAACTATTTCATGCGGACGAAATCACGGGCAAAAGCTAGGATAATATGTGTAGATATAGGATTATGGATAATAATAATAAAAAATTGTAACAAAAATATAAATAGTAATTTGAAAAAACAAACTAATAAAGATAAATTTACTCTAGATACGCTTATCTCAAAATTTTAAAATAATAATATTGTACATCCGTGCAAAGCCGGGACGTGCCACTAGTAATCGAATTAAATATGATTAGTAAAAAATTAAGTACCCTAAAAGAATTAAATGTTGCCCAAAGTGACTATACCACTTGGACGAAGTTGTGGGGCAAAAGGTAGCTAATAATAATTATGAATAAATGAAGCTCAGTACCTACAAGATACATGATGATCCAAAATGCGTGGGAGTAAAATCTGCCCAAAATTTACACATGTAACATTGTAATTAACACATATCTATTGACCTGGAATGAAATAACACCGCATATTAATTTATTTATTTGAGTGATGAAATAATGATTTCGTTCCGAAACGGTCGTAGGGTTTGTTTTTTGACGGTTTATAAGTACCTACATACTTAGCAACGTCCATACTTTTTGATTTAGGTAGATTTTGTTATTATTGCCCAACGTCTCGATCAGCGTTCTCGGTTACGAACAAAATGCGACAGCCACACGGATGTTATATCCCTATAAGAAGTTCTATTTAAGGTGGTCTTTTACTTATCAGCTCGTAACCGAATTTTCTCTTTTTACTATGAAAAAGAGGCAATGGGCTACTAACGGTTCGGAGCCGTTTCGCAGAAGTAAACTTCGACACAAAAAAAAAGGAAAACAACATTTTTTTTTCTCTCTACTCTTTAATTTTTTATTTTTAGGCTTTTTTTACTTAAAATTTACGGTTACTTACATTTTTTATTTTATATTTATTTTATTCTTTTTAAATTACTCGCGGCGCCTGGCTGTATGGGCAGCCCTCGTTTTCACTTTTATATACGCGGAGAATGGCGCGAATAAAAATGAAATAAATATCATTCCCTTTTTACAAAAAAAATTGGTTGTCTGTAAAGTCGGTTTACTGACGATAGTTGAACGTGACAACGTCTTAAGAAAATACTGATGGAATGGTAGCATTTTTCAAAAGAAAAATTTAATTTCATTTGTTTTGCCGGCCTTACAAGAGGTAACGCCGCATGCGTCATGTTTTTTCGTGCGTGCAGCCGGCTCTATCGAATTATAAGACGTTGTCACGTCAAAATGTTCTATTTATTCTTTGTTCTAAAGTTATCGTGATATAAATAAGAAATGATAACTTCAAGGAGCGAAGATGAACAAAATATTGTTTTGACACCGCTCGATATCCTCTGTGAGACCAAACTTGCTCATGAGAGAGTTGAGTGCGACGCCAAAGGAATATTGAAAGTCAAATACTACCAACATAAAACATAAGTTTAATTTAATTCCTCAAAGTGTGTTGAAAACAGTCGTATGACACTCGCGAGCTCTGCTGATTTGTATCATAATGTACTCTAACCATCGAAATAGGGAGTTATCAAAATATATTTGGAGAAATATTCTCAATAGCTGACACTCCAAATGATAAAGCAATATTGTGCGTTATCAACTGATTAAAGCCATGAGTTGATTATAACTCTGCATTATTTAGGGTGGATGCGATATAATTGAAGAGGGGAAAGTTCAACTTATGGACGTTTTATTAGATTATAGATGATTATGCTTTTTACTTTCTCGTACCTATAGGTACGTAGTATAGAGGAAGTCTTGTAATCGTCAAAAAATTCGACCTCGAGATTTTGACGGATTTACACGTTTTGGACCTACCTGAGTCCAAAAAAAACGCTTTTTGGAATCATGTCTGCGCGTGTGTGTGGTGTGTCTGTGCGTTAGCACGATAACTCGTATGACATCAAAATATAAGGTTTCTATCAACTTTTCAGTCGTTTCCGGTATACGAGAAAGTCAAGGGGAGACCACTCCCGATTTTTTATTATTATTATGCCAAAATATAGATGACAAAATATGCTCTGAGGAGCTTTTTTCCTAATCTCACCATCTCCCTTCCGTCTACTTTGTCATCGATAAACTGCGGCTACCATTCCAACGCGAACTAAGAAATTTGGCAACTTGTTGCTATAAAAAAAAAATAATTCACTTAACGCCTCACTTTTGATATCTACCTCGTCTACGTCTATCTGAGGTCTACAAACAATCGGAACTTCCGACCTTTCGGAACTGGAATCGAAGCTCCGTAACATCCTCTATATACACAGACACGTTGAAACATATTTTTTCGGGGCTCGAAAAACAATGACATTTATCTACTAATAAACTTTCCACGCCTAGATACTAATTAACTGACACATTTCGTTAATTAATTCCTTTCTGTCAAAAAGGAGTGACACCTCTAAACGAATTAGCAAAAAAGTATTACCACCAAAAATATCGCTAATTTTTATTTAATGGCAACCCTTAATTACACGCGTGACGTCACAGCTGCGTCATCGTGGTAAATGGGTGGATGTTTTCGTATCTCTAACGACATGCTATCTGATCTGATATTTGTGAATAAAACTCTGGTGAAGATGGGTATTCGCATACTTATTTAAGGTCATATCACACTTATCACGGGCTACGGTCTTTAGGCATTTCGTAGCTGCCATTTTTTAGCGTTCATAGTAAAAAAGAGGTACTGGAGGTGAAGGTAAAAAAGGCACACGTATCATAAGTTGCACTCTCCGACGCAAAACAGGCGCAAACTCATCGAGCGGCGAAAACCATACGAAGACGTAAAAGCGGAATTGTATATGAGCATTCGAGAGATGGGCCTTCAGACGATGGATACAGAGATTGCAGGGTTGTAAAACGTCGGACACTTTTTTTCATGTGACGTATATTTACGATAAATGTCCAAACAGTTTAAACATATATACGAAAATTAAAAAAAAAACAAAAAAAATTTTGGTCATTTTCATTAAATTCCTTTATGTATTGGATACTAAAACATACTTCAGTTTTTTTTTTATAATAGGAAAGTTTTAATTTTTCAAAGAAGATTTCAATGTGTTTTGAGTTTCCATATGTGAGAGATAAGGTGGGTCTTTAACAAAAGCTTCTTTCATAAACAAAAATTAAAAAAATGATCTACGTTTCCTTACTTAATAACTAGCAATGAAAAAAAAAGAAAATCCAATTTCGTAGATGGTGACAAAAGACGATCACGAAAACGGTCAAATTTTTCTTATTTAATACCAACGGTAATATACACAATAATATTTTGTGGAATCAACTCAATCACCTGTATTCAGGGTGTTGGTTATTTAATTTACATGTTGTATATGCGTTCACTGGTTTACAAGATAAAATCGATTCCTCCTATTGTTAAAGTCGTTAGTTGCTGATTTTAACATGATATACCCGGATCATAATAACGAATCGATTGACACTCTATTCATCAAAATCGGGTGAATAGTATAGACCAGTGTTTTTCAATCTGTGGGTCGCGATGGGTCGCGAAGCCTTACTCGGGGGGTCGCCGGAAAAAGAAAAAGGCAAGATTTTATGCGCCCTCCAGACTCACACGAGAAGTCTCGGCGAGAAGTCTCGCCAAGACTTGACCCGAGAAACGAGATGGTATCTACACTCACGCGACCTTCTCACTTGCGTTCTCGACCGTTATGCGAAATGGACGACTTTGACAGTGCAGCGGTTTTGGTATTGTGTGCATTAGCATACTCCAATCTTGTGAATATTAGAATCAAAAATAATATTAAGAAAAAAAGAAGCCCCGGCGATGGTGGATGACACCAATTCATCGAAATAGATCAAGGTTTGTGAATCTTATTTCAAACCACTCTCCACGTCGCACTGAAACCGAATGAGAATGTGATACGCTTCTCTTTTCTCGACCGAGAGAACCCTTTGAAGCGGGCCAAATACCGACACCGAGCGGAGAACAGGCAAGCGCGAGAAACCAATCACATTCAGGCTTCTCGGGTGTTCTCGGCGTGAGTCTAGAGGGCGCATTAACTACTATACAAAACCAAAGTTTCAGTGAAAAGAATGTGCATTATATATTTTTCAAAAAATTGTCAAACTGCTTTCAAAGCTCTTTCGGCTTCTTGCAGTGTCTTTTTCTCCATTTTGTCACCTATGTTCGTTAGTAAGACCTACATACTAACGAATATAAGTAACAAAATAGAGAAATATAGACTACCTTTATGTCTGTCTATTGTCTAAGGGGGTCGCTAAAATTTTTCAACCTGTAATGGGGTGCATATTCAAAAAGATTGAAAAACACCGGTATACACGCTACGGAGGAGCATACGTAAATACAAACAAACATACTTACATAGACTGCTAATAAAATCTTTGCTTCTTCTTGGTTTCTCCGCAGTCGGGTAAGAACAATTCCTTTGCACAATAGTTATTATTGCAACAAGCTTTATTTGTTCTGCAAACGTAATAGTCGAATATGTAAATAATAATACAATGTTTTCGTTCAAGGCCTCGCGCAATATGTGGCAGTGTTTGTTTTGTACAAAATATTGATAATCTGAGGTGAAGTTATTTTTGTGCCAAATAAGATCAATTTTCAATAATTGATGGGAAAAGAAGATCACGAGAGATAAGCTACCATAAGTGCATGGTTGTTCCTCGGATGGGTCACTGAAAAAAATTCAACTTGTCGGTTTTCAAGCATCGAAGGGCTCGTTAAAAGTCGTAGCACTCTTATCAGCTCTTAATATCGCCTCTTTTTACTATGATTTTTTTAGTGACTGCAAAGCATTTGACCACATTCTCACCTGATCTTAAGCGAAGATGTGGCCTACGATGTTACATGCTTACCTAGAATTAGCCTATTCACTCTCACCTTGAAGCCACCCAAGTTGCGTCATTGAGCGCTTTCTACCGTCTGTACCACGGCGAGTGCTCTGAGGAACTTTTTTCCCTAATCCCACCATCTCCCTTCCTTTTGAGGACTACGCGTGCTGGTCTACGTTGTCACCGACAAACTGTGGCTACCATTCCAACGCGAACTAAGAAATTTGGCAACTCGTTTCTTTGTCGCACAATCAAGAAATGGAATTCACTGCCAGCACACGTGTTCCCTCCTTCCTATAATCCTGGGTCATTCAAAAGAGGCGTGAAGAAGCACCTTGCAGGTCAGCAAGGCGTGGGTGGCTAGCGCGGCAGTTTATCTCTCGCGCTAGCAATCTTCGCATTTGGACTCTACTTCTGCTTACCATCAGGTGGAATAGAGTCATTTGTTTGATCTTTTTATAAAAAAAAAAAAAAAAAAAAAAAAAAAGTTATAAGTATCATGGAACACATCAGCAGGCAACAGGTTCCACTCCTTAGCTGTTCGTTTATTAGAGAGTTAGCAAATCGCTTTGTGCGGAAGTTAGGGACATCAACAACATAAGGGTGGTAATTTAACCTCGTCTTGTGTCCCGGTAGTGAAATGGGGCTGGCGGAATTAATCACACACTCTCCAAAGTGTATCCTATAAAATACCGATAAACTATCCTCTATAATATCATCATCAACAGCTCATATAATGTCCCCACCGAGGGGCTCGAGCCTACCCCACATTAGGGGCGGTTAGGCCTTAGTCAACCACGCTGGCCAAGTGCGGGTTGGTAAACTTCACACACAACCTAAGAATTTCTTCATAGGTGTGTGCAGGTTTCCTTACGATGTTTTCCTTCACCGTACAAGCGTCGATTAAACGTACATGAAATCAAAATTTGAAAACACATTGGTACGTGGTGGGGTTCGAACCAGTGCCTCCCGGGCGGTAGACGACGCTCTTACGCACTACGCCGCCGACGCTTGGGTATTGGTAAAGTTATGTAATTATTTTGTTCGTGTTTGGCGTCGCCAAACTCGCATACTTAGAGGAATCGCCACTAGAAAGAACAAGGATTGAGAAAGGGTTGCTCAACTGGTTCGGTCATGTAGAAAAGATGTGTACCGCGCAGATTGACGAAATGGATGCCTAAATCTGAAGTGAACGTTCAAATCGAAAACATCTTCGAAAAGGGCCTTGATAGATGAAGCTGTAATCTCTGCCTTCCACTATGGGAAAAAGAAATGACTTAGGAAACTGTAGATCGGCAATGTGAAATAAAAAGACTATACAAACACGTATAATAGAAGGAGACAGACGAGACCATTTCACGTACACGCATGCGGCCTAGGTCGGCCTGTCAGTCACTTAGAAAACAGCAATTGTCAGACTGCGGTACTATTTTTTCACGCACACACGCGCATTACTCACACATTGGCGCATTTTTTCGGTCTCACCCTAGTCGATTCATTGCTAATCTATAAATGTCAGTAATTATAAATCTAGAAAGTTACTTATTAACTTGATCACGACTTACGACAACGCGCTTTTTCTAGACTTTTTATTTCAAAAATTGTATACATATACAACATGTAAAAAAATTTTTAAAAAACAAAAAGTACCCAGAAAATGTTGTACAATATTTTCTGGGTACTTTTTGTTTTTTTTTTTGCTTTTTTTCAAAAAAACATCGATTTAAAAAAAAAAAAATATTGAAATCAACTCGGAAGCCGATCCCAAACCACCTGTATTCAGGGTGTTGGTTATTTAGTTTACATGTTGTATAAACACAAACTTGCGAGCCATAAAATTGAAGACTTATACGAAATTGAATGCAAAATCAAAGATGTAAGATAAACTTCTAAAATACCATTACCCAAACATGTTGAAAAGACGGATTACTCCTATCGCGCCAATGACATCGTTTCTGAGGTTCGGCGCGAGCTAGATTTGTGGAATAAGAAATAGTGGTCGCTGTAATGGTAAACTGAACGACGTTTGATTCTGAGGGTATTGCCACGGTAAATTTATCTTTAACATTATCGTGGCATTGCACTGCAGAATGCAAAGTAAATCTATGTGTAACTTTCAGATAAATGCTGGATTTTGTTACATATTTTTGATGCGCATCGAGAAGTGGAATTTACTGTGTGGTTAAATTTATAAAATTCTGACAAATTTAATGTTGTAAGATGAATGTGTGCTCACATTCATCTTAGAACATTAAATTTGACAGAATTTTATAAATTTGACCATTAGTAAGCCGTGTGATGCCGGCAAAGTAGAATAGCATCACCCCATATCCTCCAATGGGTGTCGTAGAAGGCGACTAATGGATCAGCAAAGGGGTATTAATTTCCTTGTACTCCGTCCACCAATCCGCATTGGTATGCGTGGTGGACTACTGCCTAAACCTTCTTCGATAACAAGGAGAGGCCTTGTGTCCCAGCAGTGGGTCCAATTATAAAGGCTGTTATGATGATGACCATTAGTAAATTAGTAAAAATATGACAACTGCCAGTAGGCTGAAAGATCATTGTACGAAATTATCTCTGCCCTGCGCTCAAACAACATAAAAAAAAAAATTCTTCAATTACTTGTACGCACCGAATTTTGTGTCACGCATTAATTAAGTTAGTAAAACAATAGTGCTAAAATATTTATTTGTATAAATAACCTGTGCCTGTGATTCAACAAGTGTTTTACTGGAACAATTAAACGGGACCAGACTCCTTTGTCCCTCCGTCTGTCACCTCACCAGGTCACACCAGGCTGTATCTCATAAGCCGTGATAGTTAGACAGTTTAAATTTTTACAGATGATCTATTTCTGTTGTCGTCAACAAATACTAATAAACAGAATTAAATAAATATTTAAGGGGGCTCCAATATAACAAACGTGATTTTTTTCCTCGTCTTTGTTCGTAATTAATGACGGCAACAGATAGACGCTTCAACTATTCACAGAATATTTAGTTATATTATTCACTTTAAAAATAAATAATTAAATTAAAATCAAATTAATATTTAAGGGGGCTCATATACAACAAACGTGAATTTTTTTCTCGGTCTTAATAACGATAACAGGTAGAAAATTTAAATATTTACAAAATATTAATAAGAGGCTCCCACATGACTTTTTTTGCCGTTTTTTATAGATAATAGCACGGAACCCTTCGTGCGCGAGTCCGACTCACACTGTTATTTTTATTTAATATCAGTATCACATAATATTTCTCTACCGTCCTACATAAATAAGAAATCAAGTAAAGATAATTTCTATTGTGTATGCGGCAATCTGGATACAGATTGAAACGTTGAAACAGTAGTTTAGGGTCCGATAAAACTAACATATTGTTATCTGTTTCAGAAAAGTACTGTAATAAATAAACAGAAAGAAACTACTCGCCATAAATATTGTAACTTTTAATCACGACACGAAAAAAATAATAACCTTGTTGCTAAACTGAATAAATGTATTCGATTTTGACTTTACCAAATTCAGCTAGGGAGGGCGTGAGCAACTGTTAAGGTGATAACACACTTATCAGCTCGGAACCTATCGCCTTTTTACTTTCTCGTATATGTAGTATAGAGGCAGTCTTGTAATAGTAAAAAAATTGACCTCGAGATTTTGACGGATTTACACGTTTTGGGCCTCCCTGAGTCCAAAAATATTTTGTTTGGAATTATGTCTGTGTGTGTGTCTGAGTGTCTGTATGTCCGCGTGTCTGTGTGTGTGTCTGTATGTCCGCGTGTCTGTGTGTGTGTCTGTGCGTTAGCGATAACTCGAGCATTCTTTAACATATTGCAACCAAATTTAACATACGTGTATGACATCAAAATATTTCTTCTTAAATATGGTTTATATCAAATTTTGAGCCGCCGATCACGAAAGTTAAGCAACCAAGTGCGCGGTCGGTACTCGGATGGGAGACCAAAATTTAACATGCATGTATGACATCAAAATATAAGGTTTCTATGAAATTTTGAGTCGTTTATACGAAGAGTCAAGAGGAGACCACTCCCGATTTTTTGACTATGAGAAAGGGCGATGCGCGACGGTACGTAGCCGTGTCTTAGTCGCTGTTCCGTAGCGTTCATAGTAAAAATAATAGTTAAAAAAAACACGCTTTAATGATAATCGGACTAAAAAGTGAAAAATATTTCTATACTAAGTACACCTGATCGGAACAGTAGCTATTTTTCCCTCCAATTTAAAAGAGAAAGTTGATCTTTTCTTTCACCTAAATATGCGGGAGAAAAAGTTGTATGAAAATCCATTTCTAACGCGGTCCATTCACTCCCACCACAACTCGTGCTGTATTTTGCCGCAGAGTCAATTAATTATCACGAACCAACCACCAATTATCTACGAGCACGGCGGTTATGGGCTCTGTCTGTCCCACCACAAATCAGAAGTGTTAGAACAACGTAGCACGAGATGTCGAATACTAATATAAATCTTCCTAACAAAACTGTATCGTTTAATTTAACTGTAACAAATTAAAACTTAATCTTTAATTAATTGAGTCATAAGGTCATAACTTCCTCCAACAATGCGGCAATTTTGCATTATTACTAGTGGTCGGATATTCGGATGCATATTTACTTAAAGTTGAGATGTTCGCAGTTATGGAATGCACTTTTGTATCGGAAAAATCCCGGGATTCCAGAATCTACAAAATTTTGTGTTTTGATTATAGAAGCAAATCGGGTCGGGTGTATATATACTTACGTTCAGGTGTTGGCTAATATGAAATGCATTTTTGTATCGATTGTAAAAATCTCGCAATTTCGATCAAATGCTTTTTAACTATGGAATCGGATACCAGCTAATTTTGTAAAGCAGGTTGCCAAACGAGCATAGCAAAGGTCACGATGAGTAATTTTCTTTCTTCTCTCCACATAGCAACAAACAACTCGGTGTCTTGAGTCTGATAAGCATTTCGTAATGAGTGCGAGTGAGACTGCAAATTATATACCTGCTTGTGTGCAGGTATTCAGCCGAAAATAGTTCCTTTTGTTCATTTAATGACACATGCTAATAAAGTCGTTTCCATACCATGTTACCGATTAGTTTCTGTAATCCCTGGATTTATATTTTAAAAAATATGTTTTAAGAAGCCGCTTCCATAATTTCTCAGCCAAAAATTCACTTTAGGTAAATATGCATCCGAATATCCGACCACTAATTATTACCCAATGTGGCAGGTTACCCAATGTGTTGTATATTTATTTTTTATTGAAACTTAAGGTTATAGATAAGTAAGTTCGTGGATAACTATAATTGGCTTACAAAATGTAATATTTTTTGTTGTAATAACATTGTAAAATGCTGTTGTTATTCCAAATAAAGAAAATAAATAAAAATATAATTTAGTCACATACAAGTGTAATAATCTTTGTATAAAGCACTATGTAGCACTTGGGAGAAAGTTCGATTCCTTTCTTCCCGCGGAGAACAATAAGGTACTATTTTAGTATACATAGAAATAAAATGATGAACGAAAAGTGTAATTATTATTTAGTTAGACAAAAGCGCGGGGTGCTCAATTTAACTGTACCGACTACCGATCGAACATTGTCAAGAACTGATGTTAAAAATTAAAACGAAATAAATATTTAAGTGGGCTCCAATACAATTACATTTTTTTTATTTGTTTTTTCGTAGATAGTGGTACGGGAAATGCAATAAAAATATTGAGTGTTGAGACCTGAGATTGAGACCCTTCATGCGCAAGTCCGACTCGCACGTGGCCAGTATTTTACTATGAAAAAAGGCGATGCGCTGGTCCGTAGTCGGTTCGTAGCGGCTATCACGATTCACGATTCCGTAGCGTTCATTCATAGTATAAAAGAGTCGTTTCCTTTCCGCGCTGATAAGTGTCCTATGACCTTTATGCGTCTTCCACTGGTTGTATAACGGAATGTGTTCTGAGGAACTATTTGACATGATGCCTCATTCTATCGCCGCATCGCTCGCCATCGACACGGTATTTATTCATGGAATAATTACGGAACCGAATTGGTCACGTATACCTACTGCGCGTTTTGAAGAAATTTTCTTCCGCGTACACTTCGGTTGTGTAATGAACCTGTCAAGGTTTTCCCTGAGGGCTACAACACGGGTGTCTTCAAGAAAGGTGTGAAAATTTTTTTGCTAGGTCGGCAATGCAACTGTTATACCCACGTTATACCTCTCTGGTATTGCAAGTGTCCAAAGGATGCGGTGATCGCTTACCACTAGGCAAACCGTATGCAAACAATGCCACCAATGTGGTATAACAAAAATTGTTTATACTATACCTGATCGGAACAGTAGCTACTATTCTCTCAAATGAAAAGAGAAAGTTGATCTTTTCTTCGGCCTAAATATGCGGGAGTAAAAGTTGTATGAAATTCCATTTCTAACGTGTTTAGCGGGAGGAAAAGTTGTATGAAAATCTATTTCTAACGCGGCGTCTGCCGCAGCGCACGTGGCGGCGGTGCGCGGCAGGGACGCGCGCTGCGGCAACTACTGGAACATCTGCAACTAGTGTTGCATAATCATAATATCTTTATAATTTTATATAGGTACTGCTTATTTCAATTTAACAAGTCTTTGAATGTTCCTGACAGGTGTAGTATAAAGCACTATGTAACACTTGGGATTCGATTCCCAACTCAGGAGTATTGTGGCTCCCTCGTCGGTAATCTGTCACTTTCGTCCCGTGGTGAACAATGTACTATTCTATAGAAGTGCAAAATGTTAGTAAAACTACGAGGACATGTATTTCCTCGTAATCACACTGGTTTAACAAACTGTGACTATGAAGAAACAGGGCGAAAGTCGTCGAGTTGCGGAGACAGCCCGTACAAAGAAGACGTTAAGATTACAATTCTAACACCACAGTATATCAAGAACAGTAGGTTATCTGCGGGCTGTCGGCAAGTTATTAGCCTACTCTGCATTGACGCTAGGGCTATCGTAAATGTGCTGGTCGGGACCGAGCGGCGAGCGAATGTGCAATGACATAAAAACGCGCGATCACACCGAGACGGCGAGACCACCTTATGTCCCCATATTTTATGTCAATGTGTGCGTCACAGTGCGTGCGTACACGGCGCAGAGTACGCACGCACACATTCTAATGGATAGCGGCCAGTTTGTATGAAGACGTATTACCGTTCTTGATATACTGTGCTAACACATCTGACACCGAAAGAAATCAAACCGGTCAACAAACTACAGCACCGAAGCCACAGAGCTATCGTCACTACACTCTAAGCCATTGTAATAAAAACCATAATCGCCAACCCAGAACATGTATACTCATCCCCATTGACCAAATGAAATATCTTTGAGAGGGTGGACTCGCTCAACGCATTTTGGGTCTTGACTCGAGTACGTAAGTCAGTTAATCGATTGCACGCCCGCGACCTAGTGATATTTAAGCGACCCAGATAAGGCATTATTAAGCGCATTCTTGAGAAAAATATTTGAAATAGGTTCAATGAGCCCTATGCTAATACTATCATTATGCTCTTTCTGTCTTGTGTCTAATGACAAGGATAGGTAGTTCATTCGAGGTAGGGCACAGCGCCGTGTTATGCCGGCAGAGTAGAATAGCATCACCCCATTACTTCCAATGTCGTAAAAGGCGACTAATGGAGCAGCAAAGGGAGATTGATCACTTTAAACTCCGTCCACCAATCCGCAAGGGGAATTGTGTCCCAGCAGTAGGTCGAATTTCAAAATCTGTTATGATGATGATGATGAAGGCATATTGTGTTTTTAAAAAAATTACAGTTCGCAAAAAATGCCCATTTTAAACATTTTTTTTTATGCCAATCGATCCTGTTTCTAATACAAAAACTTCTATTGGAATAACCCAGGTTCGAGAAGGTATACTAAAAAAGTGAGAAATTGCAAAAAATATAAAATTCTATGCATTTTTCAAGAAAAATTTACAAATTTTTTTGTAGCGAAAGTTTCCATTCTGTAACCCCTGGAACACTCACCTAAACTGCCGTTTCGAGATAATATAGAAGATAAATAAAGCATTTCAGTAAGCCTCCGATTTTCTCTAAGCCGGAAATTCCTAGCTTTAGCGGTGAACCTAAACAAACGCAGGGCTGTTATCTTGGATTAAAGTGACTAGGGCAGCCATGATCGTGAAAGCCGAGCGACAGAACGCGTGCTCGACTCATGGATGGGTGACCATTATAAGGAGGTAGATTTAGGTAAACTGCAGCAGAGAAACAAGCAGAGTTTTAGGCGTAAAGGCTATGTAGCCTATCGCCTCAAATCCGAAAATTACTAAGCGCGTTCTACCGTCTTTACCACGACGAGTGCTCTGAGGAGCTGTTTTCCCTTTTTTTGTTGACGGGGAAGTAAAATGCATTTACGCATCGTCCCTGCGGGGCGTTGCCAACCGCAGGGGATATGTGGGACTCGAGGCAAAGGCGTTCCCTCCATACCCACCCACTAAACATCCTCCCCGGCCTGACCTTCAGTGCGCTATTACGGGATGTCTCGGGGTCTGCGCACGTGAGCGCAACTACACCTAGACCGTTCCAGCGTTGCCCGTCTAGGCACCCCTTGCGCACTTGGTGGCCAGCAGCCGCTCCTCCGCCGACGGCTGCTCAAATTGGCGCGTCCTCCTGACGAGGACACCGGAAGTAGCCATCGGACCGCATCCGGTGGACTTCGGGCGCGGTCGTGGCCATGTAAATGGCCGTCCGGAACTACCCGTGGTGGCGAAACATAAAAAACTGGACGATGGCATGTGACTTCGAATGCCAAGGGGACACACTTGACATCAAAAGCCACACACCCGCCGAGAAAGTTTCCCCACCACGTTACAGAGTCCGCTACGAGGAGGCTTCCGAACGTAGACCCCGTTTTCCCTAATACCACCTTCTCCCTGGATTGCCACCGACAAACTGTGGCTACCATCCCAACGCGAACTAAGTTTGCCAACTCATTTCTATGCCGCGCAATCAATAAATTAAATTCACTACCAGCTTACGTGTTCCTCCCTCCTTCTACTAGACCTTCTTTTAGAAGTCTTCAGCTAGACTTTTTTATTCAGGGTTTTACTTTTTTAAACATTAATTTAAAAAATCTTAAAAAAAACTGCTGAGTGCCTAGCCAATAGTGGCCAATCGATTACGCCGAACGTTCAACGAAAATAATGTAATCTATAAAACTGATGTATTACTGAGAAAGCTCGCATGGAAGCTCCATGGCGACCGTCGTGGTGTATGAGTCGTAATCAAAAATTGTCATTACTGGCTCCTTCGATAAATGCCATTGAAAAATATGCGAGAGTATGCAGGCACTCATGAAGTTGATGCAATGCAAAGAAAAGTGAACTACTGTACTGATCTTTAGGTGTCGAGGTCACAAAATCACATCAGAACATCAAGTCTTTCTGTTGGTGTTCTTAAACTGTTAGTTGCTCTTAAACGGTAGCGCTATTTAAGTAAAGAAAAAAAAAAGGTCTTTATTTTTTTCGCTCACCCATCCGAGTAGCGATCACGCACTTGGTCGCTTAGCTTTTGCGATCGCTACGCCATCGAATTTCTCATAAATATGTTTTCTTCAGAATGATAAATAGTACTAGAAAAATGCACTGAAAAAAATCGCCTTGCCTCAGGCGGGACTCGAACGCGCATCTTCCGCATCCGGGCGGCTGCGTTGACCAATTACGCCACCGAGACACTGCTTTTCGCTGTCAAAATTTGTCAGTGCTTGGTGCTTATGTTTTTATGGTAAACATTTTTCATCAAATCTTTGAAATTTGCACTTCTAAGACCCATTTAATAATTTTAAACTAAAATTATTCCATGATAAATAGTATTTTAATAATCACTATCTTCGAAGTTTTGCTTCATCATCATCATCATTTCAGCCGAGAAACGCCCACTGTTGGACATAGGCCTCCCCCAAGGATCTCGTAACCGGTCGGTCCTGCGCTGCCCGCATCCAGCGACTTCCCGCGACCTTTACCAGATCGTCGTCCACCTTGTGAGGGGCCAAGTTTTACTTGGTTATACAAATTGAAATGATGTACCGAACTTTATTTAGATTCATCAGCGACAGCCCTAGCAACTTTAGACGTGTGTAATGGAGATTAAGCCGCAGTAGGGTGACCATGATTTAGATAATAATAACGATACTTTTAGTCCAAGTAGGGCATAGCGGACTAGCCACTCGAATCTGGAGCAGCCCGGCCGGACTGGGGTAGTACCTCCACCTTAAAGAAAACCACAGACAAATAACACTACATTTTTGTGACGTGTGTTTCAGTTGGTGAGTTCCAAGGGGTATGGAAGGGGACTAGGGTTTACGTCTGTGTTGCAAGCGTCTATATACTACGGTAACTGCCTACCACCAGGGAGGCAGGCAGGCATGCTTGCCTATCAACCGAATAAATTAAAAAACTTATTAAGACGCAATGTCAATTTGATGAAGCATTTAAGTCCAACACTACATTACTAGATAATCATCATCATAACAGCCTTTATAATTCGACCCACTGCTGCGACACAAGGCCTCTCCTTGTCACTGAATGAGGTTTAGGCAGTAGTCCACCACGCTTGCCCAATTCGGAAGTGATCAATACCCTTTTGTTGATCCATTAGTACACTACAATACCCATTGTAGGATATGGGATATGGATGTTATTCACACGGCGAATCGTGTGTAATAGTGAGATGGCATGCGAATATATTTACACTCAGTGGACCCCATTGTCGTAACGTTCAATGGGTAGTATGGAAAATTGGTTGTTAATTTGTTTCGTCGAATTCTTTCTTTTTTAGTCAGAGGGACCCTCCGTGAATTAATGGCTGATGATAGTTAAATTGATCTCAGACTGTAATTCCACTTTATGTTCTATACAACCCAAAAGAAATCATTCTTCTACCACACGATGATAATCAAAAAATGGAATTCACTCCAGCACACGTGTTCCGTACTTCTTACAATCCTGGGGCATTTAAAAGAGGAGTAAAGAAGCACCTTGTAATATAATCTCTCACAAGCAACATTGGATTCAACTTATGCTTACCATCAGGTTGAATTGAGGTATTCGCTAGACTTTTTAAAAACGCATACTTCTCTAGATAGAAATTTGGTTGAAGAGACAACTCAAAAAACAGGGGGGGGGACCCCCTGTTTTTGGAGACGGTAGAATATCACCTAGTAATAAGTAATCAATGTCGTTCATCATAGATCTCCTCGAAGGTCTACTCTAATTCTCTGAATTGCTTGTGTGAAGCAAAACTTGGGTAACAGTATGGTGGTGTATTTCCAACTTTTAAATATCTTTTTACAATATTAATCTTAGTAGGTTATAGGTTTTGTATGTTTGTCCCTTTTTTTAATGTGAGGCACGTACGCCTGACGTCAAAGAATGCTTGCTTTGTCTTTGTCACGGACTAGAGGGGAACGAAGTAAAAAATATGTTGGAAATGAGACAGCATTTTACAAAGCTTTCATGGGCCCCTTCAGCCATATGTGTCGTAAATTCGATAGAGAAGGCTCAGTCAAAATCATACAGCATGGCACACCAGAATGACTACTATGAAATGCAACAAACGATTACTCACGCACGTACCACGTGTTTTAATGTTAACATTTTTATTGAAGAAACATGTATCGAAAGTGAATTATCGGTTGAACGTAGGTATCGTCGAGCGTTTTTACGGGAGTTCGAGGAGTAATTGAGAAGATTGTTTGAAGTTGAGATTGAGAAAAAATGGCGAAAGAAACTCCACAGTGTACAATTTCGTAATAATTTCAAAACCTCGTTACCTACAGGTCAATAGATTTATCAATATGAATAAATTACAATTTTCAATGCGTAAATTTTGGGCAGATTTTACTTCCACGCATTTGGATCATTTAGATAATCATTTATCTTGTGTTAAGCTTTTTAAATTGATTTAATTTTTACATTTTTTAATTTATTAATAGGAACCCTCTTATTAATAAATTAAAACGTTTTTGTTCAATATTAACAATATCCATCATGACATGGGCTTAGTGAGAAAGAGAGGGCCACTAAACTCCGGTTTTCAATGTGAATTGCGCCTTACGAGCGCCAGAGAGCATATCACAGCTAGTATACACTATTTGAAACTGATTGAAATTCAATACTTAGGAAAAATATACGCATAACTTTTTTTACCATACCTTTGGATAAAAATCAAAACATTCTGTGAAATTATAACCCTAAACCTTCAAAACAAGCCACATTTCAATAATGGACGGAATCTTCGAGGTACCGGATCAAAAATACCTAGTGACCTTTGTCTTTGTTTTTAAAAGCCGGGTAAAATCCCGTTTCACTTCAAACGCATGGCCACCACATCCCACCCCAAGTCGTTTCGTTTTTCGTCATTCGTTTTTATTAGAGGAAACTTAAAATAGTTTTGTTTTTTCCTCTCAGTAGAACCTTGAGGCCGCGTAATATATGGGCTCTTCGGGAGTCAATAAAAACCAACCAGCTAATTAAACAGCGGTTTTTCAGACTTGACTTACGGTTGGTTTCAATACTCCATCATCCACAGTTAAAAAAAAGGTTACAGAAGATTTTTTAGGACGTATACATATACGAGGACGTTTTGGTGAATGGTGTACGTAATTTACGCCGATCCCAAAACTTCCCCAGAAGGGCTTAGGAACCCTCCTAAGCCTTGCGGCGTGTGGTTTTTAGTGGGTAAGACCGGCGCTGTTCCGCATCGGTGAGTTCCACACCTGTCGTGCGCCTAGCCAGCGTGCTGTATAGTCCGTAAATGGATTTCCCATGGTCTTAAAAAAATGACGTATACTTGTCGGTGCTCGTCGGTACCGATAACCGCTGCATCAAGTCATACATTAAGTAAGGACGCGTTTTTTGTTTCAGGATATCGACTATGAGGGCTTCCGGTGGTTCCTGGATACGTTTCTGGAGGTCTCCACCCCTGATGAGCTCACCAGGTCAGTGTACCTACTTGGTTAATAATTAGCAATAATACTCGGCGTTCTAAATAAGGTGCGGCGTTTTTACGCCTGATCAACTGTGCTCGGTCCCGTATAGAGTATTGCTTACACCTGTGCTCCAATAGGATCCTTAAGATGATAGCAGATAGGATAAACACGCCCGTTTTCAAGCGGTTCACGGACTTACACATTAAGGCCCGTATTACCGAATGATACTCAGAAGTCAAACATGTCTTGAGAATCGTCTGTCACTTTCTATCACGCACAAAGTGATAGAGACGTAGGACGCTCAAGTCGGCGTTCATTCTTGAAACTTTATAGAATAAGTCGGCGTTCATTCTTGAAACTTTATAGAATAAGTTTCAAGAATGAACGCCGACTTAGCGTCCTACGTCTCTATCACTTTGTGCGTGATAGAAAGTGATAGACGAACTTATTCTTTAATACGAACATAAAAGTGTTAGGTGAGCTGTTTGTGTTTCTATTTATTGTATTTCTTTTGTCTTATCTCTGTGTATGTCGTGGCCCGATTATCATTCCTAATTCGTTGGGCCCGATAGTATAATTGGCCAGATCATAAAATGTGCGGCATATCATGAAATGCTACTGGACCATAAAAATCTCGACTTGGTCGACACTGGTCGAGTAGCCCATTATCTAAAAATGGTCAGGAGTGATCAGTAGGTTCAAGGTTATTTTTTTATGACCAAGCGGAGGGGACAGTTCGTGGGAGAGTCTAATCTACGTATCTGTGTGATCGGTAGGTAGACGATAAGCCCAAGCATTTCATGATCTGGCCAATTATACGATCGGGGCCACGACGTGTATACTAACATAGTTTTTAAGCTATTGCATAGCTTCTATCGCGGGCCTTGAGCGCGGGGACCGAATCCAGAAATTCCGTAACGAAAAAACCTTATGCTCCCCACTCTTTGTTTGTTTGTTTGGTTGAACCCTAAGATCTCAACAACTACTGACTCAAATTGAAAAACGTAATTTTTAAGATTATAATGTAACTAAGCACCTATGGTATATTTGTTTACATTTAAGAAAATCATGTACTTTACTTATGAATAAACAATTTATTATTATTATTATTATTTTGTTTGAGAATAAATTATTTTTATATTTTTTATATTAAAGAAGGATTACACTAGAATTCTGCAAATATCAAATCGACTTAAACCCTGAACTTTATATTGCAGGCATTTGTTCCTATCATTCGTGCGGCGCGACCGGCGACCGGCGCTGCGAGAGATGGCGGCCGCGAGCTCTGCCGCCGCCTGCGCTGCCGTCACCGCACATGGGGATCATCAGGTAAACTGTAGCCACGTCAAAGCATTCCTGCTGGCCTTTCGGTGTTCTCCCTGGAAGTCCCACTGCTTTTCCCAAGTCCCAAGTTTTTCGCGCGGGATGACTCGCGGAGGAGGCAGTGCCAACTGGCCCATATCGGAGTTAGGAATGCATCATCAGAGTGTGCTTCACTCGGACCCCATTGGTGGCTGCTGTAATCGTTGTTTTCACGCGCGCGTTTCTTCTCCTGGCACATAAAGTAGTGAAACTTCTGAGCAGGACAGTTCAAAGAAACTGAGAGCAGCCGTCGCAAAGTCCCTCAAGTTGGTAACAAAGGGACAAAAGAACGAAGAGTATAAATATTTGTAGGGATACAAGAAAGTGCGGATGGAAAAGTGCCAATGCAAGTACAGCCGCACTCTCTTGCAATTTCGGTCCGTACGGCGCGAAACAGGAACGACCATGAGTTGTGGGTAGGTTTGCCCTTTCTTCATAGGCAGACCAGAGCCTGGGTTGAGCTACTCACGGGGCACGGGTACTTCCGCTGAACTTACGGTAGTGAACTTTTCAACTGTGAGAGTGTCACGTGTGGCTTTTGTCCGCCATACTTCTTCTGACTGAATTCTGCCACCGCTAACTCACAGGAGAGTACTAAAATATTATACGTAAATCTATGTCATTATGTTTCAGGGGAAGCTGAGCTTGGCATCTAGGATCCATGGCTTAGCAGAGAGGCTTCAGCAACTGGGCAGGGGTTCTGGTGACTCCGTCGATGGCGACAAGGGGTCTAGGAGTAGAACTGGTGAGTATATTCGCCCCTGTTTGGAGCATGGACATTCGCCGCTTCATCTACGAAAAGTCACGTCAAATACAGCTAACAACAACTCGAGCTTAATTATGTTAAGTAATATTTTTTCCTTGCTCGACCTTTCATGTTGCGATCAAGAACTTCTACGCTTATGTGCTCTAGTTTTGGAGTCTTGTTGTGTATAATTTGTCAGCAGAGCTTTTTCCATGTTTTTATGGTTTCGTATTCCTCCAGGCAGCGTTCACCCGATGTTCAGCGTGACGACCCACCCCTCGTACTCCGCGCACGAGCTCTGCCTCGAACGCCGCCACGAAACCAGCCCGAGCCACAGCCAGATGTCCAGGAACTCGAGTCGGAAGAGCAGCAACTCCCTTAGGGTCAACCAGGCCACGAAAATTGAAGGTATACCTTAATTAAACCATTAATTTTTATCCCAATAATAGATACATCATGATACAATCCTCTAGATCGGTTGTGTCATCAGAGGCTCGTGAGCTCGTTGCTGGCTGCGATGTGTCTAAAAGAGCATGGTATAAACAAACATTTTCAAACAGTGCCGAATAAAGTTAGAAACAAAAATTTCTATTTTCAGATTTCAGACACCTCATCAGACGCTCTTCAACGCTTGAAGTGCATACAGCGCGAGTATCCCTCAAAGACATCGTGTGTTATTTATCATTGCTGGAAGCGGGAAGACCGGAAGATAAGTTGGAATGTATGTATTTGAATCCATAGATTATACTATCATTTATGTAATCATCAGCGTATTCACTGATCGTAAAGAGGGTTAATCTCTCAAGCTCTATAAGTTAATCTATAAAGCTCTCGTCTTTGGAGCTCTTATCACTTACCATCAGGTAGATGAAGCTTGCCCGTCAAAGATTAAAAATAAATACCTATATTGATCTGCCACCGAGCTCTAAAAATATTAATCACAAATATTCTTTCCAGTTATGTTTCGCCTATACGACACTGATGGCAACGGAGTCCTGGATACAAACGAAATGGACTGCATAGTAAATCAAATGATGACTGTAGCAGAATATTTAGGCTGGGAGACTTCAGAATTGCGGCCCATATTACAGGATATGATGGTCGAAATAGATTACGATGCAGACGGAACTGTATCTCTCGATGAATGGAAGAGGGGTGGTATGACGACCATACCTTTGTTAGTTCTGCTTGGCCTGGACACAAACGTGAAGGAAGATGGCGAACACGCTTGGAGGTTGAAGCACTTTAGTCGGCCTGCCTACTGCAATTTGTGCTTGAATATGCTCGTCGGTTTAGGCAAGAAAGGACTCTGTTGTATATGTACGTAGACTTTACTCTTCTTTACTTCTCTTAAATTTGTTAATTTCTTGCCCAATGAATTCTTCGGTGAGTGTGAAGAAGGCATCTATTAATAAGGATAGTTTTACATTATCATTTTAGATCATGTTAAAGTTTTTCTTTAAGATTTAACTGTACTTAGGATAGTCCATTTAAGTTTTACGCTCCAGTTTGTTGGTGAGAATCTATAAGCAAAATCTGTTGAAGTAAGTTTGTCTTATCAACTTTTTAGTACATCTAACTATATTGGTAATCTTATTCCTAATATATTGATTAAAATTTGAGAAAACGGTAGTTTATTTAAATCACGAAAATTAAAGTATTGACCTCTTGACAAGTCAATGAAATTAGCCCCTCCATAAAGTTACGCTAGTTCTACGCTGGCGTTTGTTGAAGAGAATCTATAGACATTTTTTTTAAATAAAATGTCTTATCGACTTTTTAGTACGTCGAACTATGTTGGTATTGTTATTCCTAATATTTTATGGTCTATGTAATATATAATTTCCTCTTTCATACTTCATAATCAGTCATCAAATTTATTCAACATTAATTTCTTTTGCCATGTTATCTTTTCTAAAGTCAATCCATTTCTTCTTCGGACGTTCACATCATCATTGCCCATCCATATCCACGACAACTTAATTGTCATATGCTTAAAACATCTTTTTTTTTACTAAATATTCCATTACTGTACAGGATAACTATATCATCAATATACAATCATAAGTTTTATGTAAGCACTTTAAATTAGGTCATGTTACATATTTATATTAGCGTTTGCCCATAATTTAGCCCACGTGGATATGGTTTTTCTACAAATAGTGAATTCATCGCACAATAACGTAGTACTACTGGTTTAAAAGTTGTGTATATGAACTAGTGTTAGAAGCATATTCCAGATCTGTCTATGTCTTCCATCCAGATCCGTTCAGCTGTTCTAGTGCGATAGGGTAACAAACATTCGCCCATCGAAACTTTGGCATTTCAACTGTTTTCATTCAATTGTTTTAATTGCAGTTTGCAAATTCACTGTGCATGAGAGATGTGTGCAGAGAGCACCAGCGTCGTGTATAGCGACGTACTCCAAGTCCAAACGGGCCTCGGCCACATTAGCCCATCATTGGGTAGAAGGTGAGGATAACTTTTAGCTAACACACGATCGATTTTTGTTTGACAGGCAATAAGACTAATTTTATAGCCAATTTTGTGACTGACTCAGATAGTGGAGTTTAGAATGGTTTACCGAATAATAGTTTGCCAATTCCATAGGTAGTATTACAAATACCTTATCAAGTTTTCACTTCGCTTATATAAAAATTATTACTAGACAAATATTTTAAAAACAAGCTTTTATTTAAATGCTATATAAAGAAGAAAAGAAATTATAAAATTAAAAAAAAACTCATCAATTTATAACTTTACACAATTTATTTATTTATTTTTAGGACAAACAACAAATCTTACACTATTACAACTTAAAATTAAAACTAAGTGATTAACAATTCTTCTGAGTGCAAACTTAATTATAGGTTGCCACGGCTTTTGAAATATAGGAAATAAAAGCTTATCTTGAGATTTAGATTTATCTACCTACTTTATACTAGTATAGTATTATCTGTGATAAAATACACTTTTTATTCTTATACTTACTTGTGAAGATCAAGTTACTTAATTATTGTCATACACAAGTAGATCAATAAAAATACTTACAAAACACAGTACAGTATAGATACTAACGTATTACTGCAATTTATACTTTTCTTTCAGGTAACTGCCACGGCAAATGCGCGAGATGTCGGAAGAAGATTAAAGGCTACAACGGCATCACTGGCCTTCATTGTCGGTGGTGTCACGTTACTGTAAGCTAATCAGTTACTGCTTTATGGTAAACATACACACTATCACGATCATAATTCCTGAGGGGTTGAGCATAGCTTTAGGTAACATTAAAGAATTCAAGTTAAGGTAAATCAAATCTGACGGTACTGATCATGATTATTTAAAAGGGACAACAAACCTACAATGAATCAAAAAACAAGGCGAACAGCCAAGACAGATAGACTCTTTTATTTATTGTACACAACATTTTGAACAATTTAGCATCCTAATTAGTTTTATATGGGAAATCAACTTCAACGCCTAATAAATCACAAGAATGCAAATAACTCGGATTCTCAGTAGCTCTTTGGCACACAGTTCTAATCTGACCTAACCTAATCTGAGACCCTTTTGCTACACACTAACCAGTTTATTGCGGTGTTTTATGTGCATAGAAAAGAGCCCAAAACCTATACTCGTGTCTCGAGTTTCAGTAGTCATGGACCTGTCACCTTTTTTGCGTCAGTAAATGATTCACGCATACTTTGGGGCAGGTGGGGCCACCCCAAAGTTATGTGGGACTCACCCTGACAGGGAAACCCACTAAAACTGACGTGTTCCTCTAGGTCGTAGCTTTAGCGCACACAGGGTACTTGGTACAATCACTGTTATTATTAGCACCCATTATTCTTTATTGTACCTACACACAAAATATAGTTACAACATAATACAAGTAAAAACATGTACAGTCACGAGCATTAATAAGTATCCACATTTGGCTCTTATTGCGTAGGAAATAAAGGTGCTGAAAAGGCAAAAGTGGATAAATAGTATTGCTCGTGACTGTACAAAGGTGAACTTATCTCTAAAAGAGATCTCTTCCAGTCAACCCTAGCCTTAGCGTTTATATGCGAGAGTATTGTGTACACGGCAAATAAACAACATAAATCATAGTAGGTGCCTATCTAAAATTATAATACTAAACTAACATAGATATATTATATTTATAAATACATAAATATATAATATAAATACCTACATTATAAGCATACGCATCTACATAAATATAAATAAAATTTAAGATAAGTTAGAGATGGAATAATTTTATTTTTGCGTTTACAAACGCGTAAATATTAATACTAGAAAAATGCAATGAAAAAAAATCGACTTCCCGCCTGAGGCAAGTCGATTTTTTTCAGTGCATTTTTCCAATAAGTTAGAGAGATAATAAAATAATAAGGATGTTGAGAATTGTGAAGGATTTTGTACAGAAAGGAAAGGATATTGTACATTTACTGCGAAGTCGTATATAACTTCGATCGAACTCCTGAAATATGGTCCAACTTCGGTAAGCCGCAAATGAATTCATGACACCTGTGTCCATGTCTCATGTTTTTATTACAAAATAAGTTATAGGACAATTATGATACACAGCTCCACAACAGATGCGTGGGTAGTGCGGGCGGCGCGTGTAACCTGGGCAGGCACGCGCGTCATATCCTGCCGCCCACAGCTATCAGGCCTCTGGTCCTGGACAGGCAGAGGTCCTTACCACATCGATCGCAACCCGACCAGGTACATCTATACTAATATTATAAAGCGGAAGAGTTTGATTGTTAGTTTAAACCATCGAGCACATAACCAATAGAGGGGTAATACGCGCCCTCCGTCTCCGAAACAGGTTAGCGCTTTTGCGCTAACGTCAAACTGTCAATCTCACCTAAAACAGTATATTACTTACTAGTGTTGCAACATGCTGCAATAACATAAATCTAAACTTGTATCGATATTTGTAGTTCGATAACACGCTATCCCTTGGAAATAGATTTATTTTTTCGTTGTAAGTAACATTTCTTTGTAAAAAATATTATGAAAACCCATAGACATAGATAGTATGTCTGTAATGAAAACTGTTTGAACTTAATTCACGTTTTATGTAACTAATTCACTTTTTAGCACTGCCACTGATACTTTACTACATTTCACTGATTTTATAATATGTGTCACTTTCTGTATTATTTTATACTTTAACTAGCTACGATTTTCTAATTTTATGTTTACTTATTTAACTGACAATGTAAAAATTCTTTACTTTGTATTTTTTGTCAGGGTCGCCTCCTGGTACTTTTTTCTGAAAAGATTTTAATGAATTTAGATTTACTGTAAAATTTATAAAGAAAATAAATAAGTTTGTTTTAATTTAGTATTTTTGTTTTATTAAGTATTTAGTTTCATAGCTAGGTAACGATATCGATAAAAACATAATTATGCATGCCTGTGTATCCCCATCTCTAGTATGATGCGTAGTTTCAATTATTTGGCGAAATTATTTTAGAACAAAATAAGTGACCTTTCTCCTCTATTGGTTATGTGCTCGATGGGTTAAACGCACTAATCTCAAGAACGGCTTACCTCTTCAAATTGAAAAATTATTTTTGTGATGGATAGTCCATTTATCAAAGATGATTATAGGTTATATAACAACCGGCATTAACGCGAGCGAAGCCGCGGGCGACCACTAGTTTCAAAATAAAAGATTTCGAGAATGTGCTCAAAAAATTTACATTTTGTCCATGGTCTTTTAATGTTGCTATTGATCTAAACATTGCTTGTATTGGAAATAATCGACTTCTTAAATCGAAAGCTTAAAATAAGCGTTATGAAAACGATTTCTTCCAGAAATCAATACCAACTTCAATATCGCTTCCCATCTCGATCATAGTTCCGGAAGAGAAGAGAGAAGAGAAGAAAGAACACCGGGCTCCCCCCATCTCTTTCCAGATCTCGCCCCCGGACAACAGCTGCCCCCTACTGGTATTTATCAACCCTAAGAGTGGAGGAAGGCAAGGTTCCAGGGTGCTAAGGAAGCTGCAGTACATTCTGAATCCGCGACAGGTCCATGACATCGCTAAAGGAGGGCCAATGCAAGGCAAGTAATTCTTCCATATTGGTTTTTAAATAGCAAAGGGTAAATTTAACCGGAAAACTTTGTTCATAGGCCTTCAAATGTTTAAAGATGTGAGGAACTACAGAGTGATCTGCTGTGGCGGAGACGGCACTGTCGGATGGGTGTTGGAGACTATGGGTGAGTAGAGATAAGAGTGAACAAGCTGTCGCTGAGTCAAAGCGTCAATTTGAATACTATTATAGCATTTATATAAAACAAGATCTAACTCAGTTTTATACGTACATTGTATTCAGACAGTGAGCTATCGTGCAAAATTTTCCGGCAAAAGGCCTAAAATTATCTTGGTGACCCTTGAGGGTTCAACATCAACAGTGGGCGTCTATCAGGTGAAGCGCGAGACCTCTTGGGCCGCGAGTCTGTAGCGATCGCCCACGTCGCCTACACTTCGCTCCGCCTCTGGCGTCAGGCTGACAATCTGTCACAATTTTGAGGCACTTCATAGCCCATACTGCCAGATGTAGGTTTATGTGGAACCAAATGTTGCCTATGGCTCTGCTCAACCCCTTTAGGGCTTATGAGCGTGATTGTATGTTATGTAAAGTTCTTATTCATTATTTTTTGCTGTTTATTTTTTAGATAAAGTCCAAGTGGAAACTCAACCAGCAGTCGGCGTTATACCCCTGGGCACTGGTAACGACCTTGCCAGGTGTCTGCGGTGGGGAGGGGGGTAAGTTAATTGATTAATAGCAGCGATCTACGATCGAATGATTATCTACGTATGTTTTGAAAAAGCAAAGTATAGCCTAATTGATCGACGGTATTTATAAAAATAATAGGGGTTAAAGTATGAAATTGAAATTGAACTTTTAAACATATACTTAATAAAATTTTATTTCGTCTGTTTCCAGCTACGAAGGAGAGTCGATCCACAAGATTCTGGACAAGATATCACGCGCCAGCACTGTTATGATGGACCGCTGGCAGATTGAGGTCGAGAACACTGCCACTGAGGTATCATCATTATTTTACCTATTTTTTGTTAACAGAGAGGTCAAATGCATATCTTTCCTGCAGTACAATGGAACTGTATATGGGAGTCAGAAGCAATAGGCGTACCCCCACTACCCGAAACGTCCTCTCTAGGAATCCTGCCAACGCACACTACAACAGTGAATTGAGATTGCAAACTTTCACCTGGAAACCATATTATATCCGCCCTTTGGGCCCAACCGGTGCATCGATCAATCAAGTCCGATGTCCGGCATAAATACGGGACAACGGTATTGGAGATCGGCCCACGAGGCTCCGTTGAGCCGGAAAAGGGTCTTTTCTCGGCTCTCCGTCAGTGGTGCCAAGATCGGCTTAGGAGAAATTCAGCGCAGCTTAATAAAGACCGCAGTTATCCGCAATATCGGTCCCCACTGAGGGAGGCGCAATGACATCTGCATCCAATTTCATTAGTGGTCAGTGTAGCAACGTGATTTTTTAACCATGTCAAATATTTAAAGGTGTGAAAGTGACAGTCAATACAAACCACTCTTGCTATGGGACCAACATCGAAATAGCAAAAAAAAATCAGCTCTCCCATACAAAAGTACAACCTACGCAACCAAAAAGTACCAAATGTAATGGATGTTCTCTATATTCGACTACATGATTGGTGCAGGCAAAGACCAGTTTTTTTGGCTTCTTCCGAAATCAGGAAACTTAATTCAATATTTGAGAATTTATCAGTCAAAACCTATAGCAGTGTATGTCGATAGCAAGACATACTGCACCGTCCCCAAATAAATAAGGAGCAAGGTAGGAAAAACAGAAGAGAAAATGTGAGACTTTTATAGGCTTGAGTCTCATACTGAGCTGATTATCTTGGCTAATTTTAATAACTCAATTTAATAATTGTTTCAGTGCGAGCAGCTTCAAATGCCACAGTCCGCGCCTCATCCAACCTCCGTCCCATACAATATCATCAACAACTATTTTTCCGTCGGCGTTGTAAGTACAAGTAGTAGTTTTATACCGCCTCCGTGGTCTAGGCTTGCACTAGAATTATATCCAAAGTTCTGACTGAGGACACGCTTGCCTAGGAGATGCGTGTACACTGTGGCCTTAAAGATGTCCAGATTATACTGATCCGGGAAAACAGACCTCGGCAAAGAGTTCCACTAAGGAGTGTAACACTTTGCTGAGCTCTGTTTTCCCGGATTCCATGCGAACAGCGCTGTTCACATAATGAAAGCGGAAGCAAATCGCTTCATGCAAATGGGAGGAATATCAACAACGTAAAGATGACACACTTCGCTCCGCTTGGTCCTCCTGTGGTGGATAAAATAAATACTTTTTTAAATCCGCAATGATGGACGAATAACCGTCTAAGAGACCAAATAGCATTTTTTCAGTCTCTTGAGTGTCATTGGAATATTTACACGATTGTAATAGGTACGACTACTGCAATTTTCACCTGACTGCTCGTAAAAGCGTGCAGACCCCATTCACTATGTCTCAGCTTTCACTTAATTCTCAATATCACTGTCACACTTTCCATCTCTCGTAAATACAGACCCCAAATATACAAACTCTTTCACTTGTTCAACCTTTTCACCTGCAATCTCAATGTCTCACTCTTTCAAATACCATTTTAGAGATTATGACGATGGAAAATATTGTCGCCAGGACGCGGCCATCTGCGTGAAGTTCCACACGGAGCGCGAACGGAACCCCGACAAATTCAGCTCTCGGATGAAGAATAAGCTATGGTATTTCGAGTTCGCCACCTCAGAACAATTCGCTGCCAGCTGCAAGAATTTACACGAGAATATTGATATAGTAGTAAGTGTTGCCTTTCATCATCATCATCATTTCATTCTCAGATGCCTACTGTCTGACATAGACCTCCATAAGGATCTCCAAACCGGTCGGTCCTGCGCTGCCCGCATCCAGCGGCTTCCCGCGATCTTTACCAGATCGTCAGTCCACCTTGTAGGACGCTACTACTAAAGTTACACCTCCGGGTAGGCGATCACCACTCGAGGATCTTTCCGCCCAACGGCCGTCAGCCACTTAAGGTTCGCAAATCTTTGGGCTATGTCGGTGACCTTGGTTCTCCTGCGGATCTCATCATTTTTGATATGATCATGCAGAGAAACTCCGATCATAGCCCTCCCGGCAAGGCGACTAATGAATTAGCAAAGGAGTATTGATCACCTTATACTCCATCCACCAATCCGCATTGTGCAAGCCTGGAGGACTAATGCCTAAACCTCCTTCGATGACAAGGAGAGGCCTTGTGTCCCAGCAGTGGGTCGAATTATAAAGGATGTTATGATGGCGATGTCAAGCCGTTACCTATCAATATTTCTGCCACTGGTGCTGCTTACCAATTTCCTCTAATTTGAGATAGTCCTCACTTTATTACTCTTGTTACTGTACCCGGACTACTGAGATGATTTAGAGAGTAACATCTGTCCTGGATGTTGGGTCTTGTTTGTTGGCCCGTTTATGCAGTGTACACCAAACCCAAAAAGTAACAATCCTTCAAAACAAACAAAACACTGCATATCCCATATTGCCAGATATAGCTATACGTAATCAAGTATTACCTCAGGCTCTAGTCAACCTCTTTTGATTATGATTGTATTCCTATATTGTTCCACACATCAATTTTAAAGAAAAATATCTACATAAATTATAATTTGTACGTTCTCAGTGTGACGGCTCATCACTGGAACTAAACAAGGGCCCATCATTGCAAGGGGTCGCACTTCTGAACATACCGTACGCTCATGGCGGTTCTAACTTGTGGGGAGCCGATCGAAGGGGGAGATTCCCAAACGCACAGCAAGGTAGGTGACAAACAAATATTGGAAGTAACCTATATAGTAGATTTGATTCGTACAATCGACAAACTTCTCGGTGTACCACTTGCAGACGATAGTCGAGTGGCACCGCCGTATCTGATTGATAGCGACCTATCCCCATATTATGGTGGCAACAGTTTTGATACAATAAGAGCAGACTATATCGTCGGCCACGCCAGAGCGACTGCGTGGAGGGGCGTTGACCAGCAGAAGCGGAGTAAAGACGCTGGACCTTATTGGCTGCGTCATATTACGTTAATATCATAGATATAGGAAGCTGTAGATCGGTAATGTGAAAGGGAAACAGCATACTAACGCGTATATCGGAGCGAGATAGATAGACGAGACCATTTCACGTTCACGCAGGCGGCCTAAGTAAGCCTGTCAGTCATATAAAAAGACAGCAACTGTCAGACTGCAGTACTATATTTCACGCACACATGCGCAGTACTCTCCTATACATTTTCACTTGACATTGGCAAAATGCGTAATCTTTATGTCTTGCTACGCCATTAATTAAGAGGAGTCACGAAATGTGAAATGGGGGAAACGTTACCTTAAGTTCTGTTAAACTTTTTTTTGGGATATAAGAGTATGAAAGTGTTGATAAATGTATGCATGTCTGTCCAAATAGACAATTCTATAAGCAACTCTAATAAGCAATATTTTTCAGATATCGGCGATAAACTAATAGAAGTGATCGGGTTGGAAAACTGCCTTCATATGGGACAAGTTAGAACCGGTGAGTAAAGTTCAATTGTTGACAAATAAGCACTTGTGCGGAAAGGTCCTCAAATGGCGACTGCGTACTTGGAGACGAGACGTTGGTAGCAAAGGTGAACCGACGATCTGGTAAAGGTCGCGGGAAGCCGCTGGATGTGAGTATTTGGGAGGGATCCTTAGGGAGGCCTATGTCCGACAGTGGACGTATCTCGGCTGAAATAATGATGATGTTGAAACACTTGTGCCTTTAGGTGTAGGACTACCCTTTCTCATCCCGAGGGTGTGGTAAAAGCCGACTGAGGGATATTCTGAACCACATCTAGCCCATCGCAGCAAGGATCACTGGCGCGGTGTCAGTAAACCACACACAACAGTTATACAATTTTGTGGATATCTCTCTTCTTTATTGAAGTTTGCATTAACATTGGGTGTCACACATTTTAATGTATCTAGTGTAGGCGGATTAATAAAAGATCTCTTGATTATACAAATCGTTTGCCAGCAAAAAATTTTTATGTTTCTTGTTTTCATTTATATAATGAGTAAGTAGACTTTGGCTTTGTCTTAGTTTTTTTTTACACCCTCTATACACCACAAAATCTTTATTCAATAATTCCTAATAACTGTTCGTCCGCACAGAGGCTAAGCATCAAAATAACACCACTTTCACAGCAGCACAAAATCCACTTTGACTGAAACTATTTTTGAACTATTGAAATAAAAATCTGACGACGCCGTCACAGAGAAGGTAATCACTACGTTTTAAGAGACGGGACTTCCATACTAGCCAATAGAATCAATTTACATGGCATTCTAATACCAACCGATACCACGAAGATGTCAAACAATAGGAGTACCAACCTAACGAACCAAATAGTGCTTAAAAATAGCTTTTTATCGATATCGATAAAATATGCAGGATGGAAACTGAGGTTACTACAAAATATTTTTATTAATTTTAGGTAAGCATCGAATCCGTATTTATAAGTCCAATCTTGATTAATGATATTTGATACTAATACAAGATTGGACTTAAATGCGGACTCGAAATAAAATAAAAAACTGTTACTTTTCAATTTTTGAATTTTATTTTGTGATCCTCTGTTGCTGTGACCTTTGAATAATGTCGGCAGTTGAATATTCAGCTTGAGCAAACAAAAGATTTGTCTGATGGCTCCGTTTTTTTCACAATAATCGTGGTCAGACAACTGAAGCCCTGAAGTAGATGGATCTGTAAATTAGAATGAAATTAATTATGTTAGCCTTGAGGGAGGCTTTTTACTGCTGCCTGCTGCATTGTGCCCGTACTCTTTCACGCAAAATTATATTTCTTTTTTTTTAATAATAAACAGTCACGTTGTTATCGATATGCGGATATAACATCACTAGCACACTATTTAAATTTGATAAATTATTTAATTATATTTGTTCCTAGCCTGCTCTACTTACATAAGGCTGCAAAGTATCATATACAATTGCTTACCGGGCTTCATCTAAAGGAAATCTGGCCATAAAAATCCTTTTTTCATTATTTGAACGACTTGCTCGATTTCCACAAATTTCACAAGTAATAAATCTTCTTTTCGGTGGCATGTCAATTAATAATATACACCTGATCACCCACTACTAATCACTAATTTTATTAGAAACTAGACTTTAAAATTAAATTGAAACTAATTTAACAAAAAAGCATTTACAATATAATTGTTTTGACTGATGGCTGACACTTGATTGACGAAAGTATTGAAAGAAAGAGAAACAGCACTGAGGGAGTGAGATAGCAATATCCACCATTATTTGCCACGTAAAGTCCATAGAAATATTTTTTGTTCCTAGTTTCGCTAGGCTGGACGCCGTTATAGCACGCAAATACCCCTCGTATTTTTTACTGGTTGTTTCAAGTGAGGCAAAGGGTCTTAACCCATACGGCCGTATCTAACTTGTTTATTTCTGGTTTTTATTTGGACTAGGTCTGCGAGCATCAGGCAGACGTTTGGCGCAGTGTAGTTCCATCACTATCACCACTAAAAGAACTTTCCCCATGCAGATTGATGGGGAGCCGTGGATGCAGCCGCCGTGCAAGGTTGGTGATTATGTTAATGTTTATTTCATAGAAAGACCAACAGCTATACACTACATAGAAACTTAAGATAAACAACAGAAAGCCAATTAAAGGTCTTTACAAGTCTCAGACCAATAAGTCACAAGTAGACACATTCTAAAAAACAACATTACAATATGCAAAAAGAGACGAAACGCACACATTCATATATAAATAAAATACTTAACGCTATAAGAATCCATTAGCTAGCTCTCGAAAAATGTTTGACTCGTGTGCAATTGTTCAATTATGTTCGTGAAAAGAGTTTTTTTTTATTGATTACTACTGGTGGTCGCAGATTACCTTCCCAGTGTCACCAGGGTATTTAGAGAAGGCGAAGACCTTGGGGGTCCTCCAGCTTGTAATTCAAAACATCCAAGAGAGGATTTTAAACCGGCGACCATTATCGGGGAAGTCTACGCCGATTAAGGTCTCTAGCGATATGTGTGACCCGGGTCTTCGCACCCACCTGCGGTGAAAAAAAGAGTTGTCCTCTCAAACCCCGAACGACACCAGAGTGTCACGGATGACGTCATCACGTCAACTGCATCGTTTTTTAAGCCCGCCATCTTTTATATTTAATCGTTATTTTGTGCATTAACGTTACGGAGGAGGCCGAACTACGACCTGTGTCCCATCTCATTTGCCAAGCGGCACATCCGCGCAGTAACGACTGGCGAGTGGAATGAGAGATACGAAGCGGGAACGACGGCCTCCGTGACGAAAATGTTCTTCCCAGATGCGGTCTCGGCGTATACGATAGTCAGAAAGATCGAAATGAATGGAACATTGACGCAAGTCCTAACGGGACACGGAGGGTTCGCTCAGTACCTGACCAGGTTCAAGCGCGGAGAGAACCCTTTGTGCATCTGTAGTTCTGGAAGTGAAGAAACAGTCGTCCACATACTATGTGAATGTGATGGATGTAAGTAAGTACGAAAAAATGAAGACTGAAAGAAGAATAGAATGTAAGATAGAAAAAGATGAGAGAAAGAAAATAATGAAGAATAAATAAGAAATATTTTCATTGAATATTGTATGCAGCAGGCAGAAATAGCGATTAAACGGAACGAAGATAAATAAAAACTTATACAACCTATATATTTGTGTAAAGGACATGCATAAGGGCAGAAAAACAACAAGTAGCAGAATATGAAATGGAAATGGAATAGGTACTAGAATAAATATAAAATAAAATAAGAACCACAATCAACCGAGTTATGGCCCGTCGAAGAAAATAATAATACTTAGTAAATAGAAAAGAAAGTATAACAATTATGATGTAAGTTAGAAGTAGATTAAAAGATATTATGTAGCTAGTGTGGATTAGCTTATAGAAAATTTGTTTTTTATTTATACATATAAGTAAATGCAATAGAAATACAAAATAGCAACAACAATGTAGAAGCAATAGTAAGTAGATAAAATCTTACAGAGAAACAAGAGCTCCAAACACATATTGGAGGAGACAGAGGTTTAAAAAAAATCAGATGGGATATGCTAGATTCTCGTGACATTTTTTAATAAACATGGGAGGTAATTCTTTCTGTTTCACATTGCCGATCTACAGTTCCTTTAAGTATATAAGGTGCTAGCCATGTCAAATCTTCCCGACGCCACGGTTCTACGCGAGGAATACATTATTTAATGACATTATATATTTTGTCCACAGATTATAATAACACACAAAAACCAAGTACCAATGTTAATGGGACCAGTGCCCGAGAAAGGAAGGGGGTTCTTCAAGCTCTTCACTCATTGCTAACGAAACTGTATCGGAAATGGACTAGACATAGCCGCGAGCGTGACTATTGAAACGCTCAAACCGCATCAAAAAGGGAACAGTCGTTTTAATAAAAAGCTCGTTTTGTTGTTAATATGTTACATAAATGTAAAATATGTGTGTATGTGGTTGTCGCGATGTCATCTCAATATGTTCAACGCCTTATGTTCCTGTTTGTAAAAAGTTACATCGAAATTTGTTCAGCTTTTTAGCTTTAGAGTGAAAGGATTCGCTCGTGAACTGCCGGGAATATTCGGCTAAATATAAATTTGTACAGATTTATAAATAGGTATAAATGCAAAAAAAAACCAAAGATAAATTGTTTTTCATCAGAAAAAAATATGCATTAAAAAATCCACGTTGGATGTCGAAGAAAGCCGAATGTCTCCGACACAATCACTACGTTTTTAAATGATCTTTTCATAAAAAATCACAACCAACAATTTGTAATTATTGTCAAACAGTAAGAAAGGAATGGATTATTATTTACTTTAGTCGCACGCAAAATAAACTTCTATTTTTAGTTAGGTAAAAACTATTGTTAATTTATTTATTTTTGCAATATAAAAACAATAAACCACCATAAATTGGTTATAAAATGTTTGAAAATGGAGGGAAAACGCCTCTAGCGACGCCATTTTGATTTTACAAACTATTTTAGAACGCTTAAAAATAAGCTTAAGTACCAACAACCTAACGTCCATTTTGCTATGAACTGTTCATGCGTAGATTAAAAAATATTGTACAAAGAGAAATATTTTGAGAAATTTAGAGAAAAACATAAGACTTAAAGGCAAACATCAAAATAGGTTAGTTGTAGACGATCGAAATCTTTTAAAAAGGTGATTTGTTTAAAATCAGAAAATAAAAAGGTTGATCAAAGTTACCTAAAATTAAACCTAATATATAAGTGTCTACCTATATAAAGATTAAAATTAAAGCGAAGGATAAGTAGAACTACCTACCTATTAATTTTATTTTATTTCTACTAAATCTAAAAAAACTCAGCGATCCGGCAATCATTCAAAAACCGTTAGATACTTACATAATTAATTTTATAAAATTGTTACATTCTATAGGTAACTAATTCGTCCATAAGTATTTGTGTCACTCAAAATCTTTCGGATTTAGTTTGACATGGCTGATATAGTATACCTAAATAATTATATGAACTAAATATCATATAAGAAAACTTCATATTAGTTTGTAATATTAGTTTAAACCTACAAGTACTCCAAAACCATTTGTTCCTAAATTAAAAATATATATTATCTACACTAAGCTTGTATTTTTTACGCAACTAATTTTAAAACTACCCTCATTTATTTATTGCTAAATAATTTATGATAAAAATAACTTGGAATGCTGTCGGTTGTTGCAAAAAAATAATAATTGCATTTTTGCAATTATATTTTTTACATTTTGGCTTGTACCTAAGACCTATGATTGAGCCATATCTGCATTTGAAATGTGCATAAAAATGTATCACACATATTAATGGATCTAGGGAGTGCTTGGCTAGAAATGTATGGCACAGACGACTGATGAGATGGTAATCCTATTACGTATAAAATTCTCAACGTCATATACACCACAGAATCTTTGTTTCAATGATTTTATCGTCAACTCGGATGCTTGTGCATCAAATAACACCTACACCTAATACCACTGCAAAAGCTCCATTCGAAAACCATTTTTGTATTATTGAAACAAAAATCTGACAGAGCGCGCCAAACACTCCCTATATTTTAATAATTTTATTTTTCACTGATAATGTGATTATGCTTATAGGTATTTGTGAAAATAAATGTGCTTTTCTATTATTTATGTCGAAATAAATGTACGTTTTAAAAATGTTACTTAGTTATAAAAAAAAACTGCTATTGTAATTATCTAGTATTTATTTATTAATAGATTAAATGTCATTTTAATGTTATATAAGAAATTGTAGTTAATTTAAACCAAATATTTTGTGCCACTTTCATTTGAATGAAGTTAGTCAAATATGTAAATAAGAATTATTTATAGGTATTAAAATGTTTTAGTTTAAATAATTTCTCAAATTCATTATAATCTGTGCCAAATCAAGTTTATTTGATAACAATATACCTACTCTAGAGTTCAGCCCTGCTCTCAAAAATGTCATAATAAATGATAATTTAATTTAATTGTGTAGTAATTGTAGTACCTATACCACCACCAGTTCCGTATTCAGGTCAATCTTTTTACAAAAACTATTATAAAGGTTATAATATAACACACTGAAGAAGAAGAAAGGAATTTATTTAAAAATACTTTCAGGATGTGCTTTATTTTTATTACATGGTAATTATTAGGTACGAAACTAATAAAATCTGTGACTAAATATTTTTTGTTATTGTGATTTGGCACAGGTTATGATTACGATATTTACCAAAAAATGTGGCATAATATTAAATAATTCCTGTTTTGTTTTAATTAAAAAGGTAATGGGGTAAACTTGAGGCTGTATGTCAAAATTGCATTTCTATTATAAATTCAAATCTCTTTCACTTCCGCTTACCATCAGGTGGGGTGGAGTCATTTAGGTATTTTTTTTATATAAAAAAAGAATATGAAAAGAACACGACTCCATCTTACCTTATGAAAATAGTAAGACGAGCACCGGCTGCATACAAACACAGAAAAAGATTTATTAACCTATTTCTTATCCGCTCTGTATGATATTTAAAGTTTTTAACATAGGTAGTGAAAAACTATGTCTGTACGTTCCTTTTTTTAATTTGACATACAGGGTGTGAAAAGACGCATTCTTTACATCAAAACCAGAAACATATAAAAATTTTTTACTGGGAAACGATTTAAATTTTTTTGGTGTTAAAAAAAAACTCCAACAAATACCGCGCAATGTATATTTAATTAGCAACTTGGAGGGAGACGGTGCGCAACGTTCGGTCGGCTGAGTTGAATGGCCCCGATATCGAGTGGTATTACTTATAATTTTGATATTTTTTTTTTTGACAAAAATTGAGAAATAATGTTTTCATAAAAATTCTAACTTTGACCTTCAATAACTACATAGCTATTTTCTAGGTAAGTATAGACTAGAAGAAAAAAATTATCTGAATGATGAGCGGAATACGTAGTTCTCGGCTTTTTACTTATTATGTCTTTTTACATCCGTTGTATTCAAAGTTATTTCCAAAAAAATGGACATTTGCAAAAGGAAAAAGGAAAACGTACTCACACCATTACAGTTTGTTGTAGTTTTTTTTTTCTTATTATTAAAAACATTCTTAAATATCAGAAAGATCGGATAAGAAAAAAATAGGAATAGGAAAACATTTCTCCGTTTGTATGGACACTTGCTCGCCGTGATATCCTCTTTTAATATGAATTTAAATCTTTGTCATTGAAACCAGTGTTTTCTCAGAACATTTCATTCATAATTTTAATTTATTTCTTCTTTAATATAACGACATAGCATAGATATTGTAAAAAAAAACATCATAATTTTGTCCTCCTAAATTTAAGAGAAAGCGAAGAATGTCAAAGATATTTGGTTTCCGAGAAAAATAAAAAATTCTGTTCAAATAATTATTAGTATTTCTAATAATTATTTGAACAGAACTTGTACGTCCCTGGTTTACCCTATTTAGGTGATAAATCTTAATAAGGACGGATATTCGGGTATTCGATACAAAATGCATATTAACACCGTTCCTTTATCACGTTTTATCACCCACAATAATTTATGAGGCGCTTCATACATTACATAACAACTGTTCCCATGGAAACAATATCGAAATAGCGACAAGAAAAATCCGGTATCGCAGGCGACCGCTAGCCGCATAAGGTCTGTTTCAACCACTCAACACCCGTTCTGCTAAGCATTTTCTTTGGAAGTCCATCAGTAGCATGCGATTTTTGTTGGCCAGTGCAAAATGGGGTGGCGATTCCAATTTAACAAGGGATGCAACAGGTGACTTGCCCCACGGCTAAAATCGACCACTGTTCGGGAGATGATATAAAGTGTCCCGGTTGCGCGGCCGGGGCGCGGTGAAGATAAAATGTAGGTATGGCACCCAACGAACGTAATATATTTTGAGTAGCGGACGCACACTCAATCGCCACACATTTTCACGGCACGCACCCCGCCCCCGGGTCGCTTTCTATAATATCTCCCTAAAGCTCCTATTAGATATTATAGATTGGTCACTTATCTAGACACACAATAAAGCCGTCTAATAATTATTTGAATATTTTAAACAGTAGGTAGTGTTATGTGATGGCTAAGCGATGAAAACTAAAAAAACTTATAAGAGTGGATAGGGTGAAATAATTAGATCAAAATAAAATCTTGTTATATACCCGAATGTCCGTCATGTAACAATTAACAAAGCCCAAATCTTAAAACGGAATTATATCAAAAATCGTGCCAACACAATGGAAAACGTCCCAAGTTCATTAAAAAAACTCCAGCCGTTTTTGTGTAAATATTTTTCTATATAGAATTTTTGGAAACAATATTACTTATATTATTAGATGGGAATAGTTTTATTAGAGTATAGAAAATTATATTTACCGAAGCACGTGTGTTTTGTGATGGCGTTTTACTGTTAAAATATTTAAACTTTAAACACAATTGCACGCGACTATTTTTAGACGCACTTCCTTCACGCCATGGTACACCTGAGCCGATCTCTGAGCCAGTAGAGGCACTTTCTCCCTGCTATAGCACACAGAGCCGAGATCAGAGCCCGTAGAGACACGTCCTCCACGCCATAGTACACCAGAGCCGAGATCAGAGCCCATGGAGGTAGTTCTTCCAGCCTGAGCCGAGCTCTGAGCCAGTAGAGGCACTTCTTCCACGCCATAGTACACCAGAACCGAGATCAGAGCCCGTAGAGGCACTCCCTCCACGCCATAGTACACCTGAGCCGAGATCTGAGCCAGTAGAGGCACTTTCTCCATGCTATAGCAGACTAGAGCTTAGATCGGAGCCCGTGGAGGCACTTCCTCCACGCCATTGTACACCAGAGCAGAGATCATAGCTTCAGAGCCCGTAGAGGCACTCCCTCCACGCCATAGTACACCTGAGCCGAGATCTGAGCCAGTAGAGGCACTTTCTCCATGCTATAGCAGACTAGAGCTTAGATCGGAGCCCGTGGAGGCACTTCCTCCACGCCATTGTACACCAGAGCAGAGATCATAGCTTCAGAGCCTGTAGAGGCACTTTCTCCACGGCAAAGTACATTTGAGCCGAGATACGAGCCTATAGAACACCCTCAAGTCTGCGTCGAAGTCGATCTTAACCCTGCAGAGACTCCAGACGACAGTGAGACTGTCTTAACTAGAATCCATTAACGGGAAGGTAACTCTGCAGGCTAGACTAACCACAAAGATCCTCGTTTTAAAAAGTCTCCGGCGACGCTGAAAACCCATCTGCCTCCCACACACAGATCCAGAATGTTGTTCAAATATTCTACTTAATTAAACGCTAGCACAAACATTTTTTTTATATATTTACATTTTAAATTTGCACAATCAAGACGCCCCATAGTAATATATTATTATAACGAAAGAAACCTCTAGAAAAAATCATATCCGTGCGCAAAATAAGATATTGAGAAGCTTTCCCCTACACACTCGTTTCGTCGGCCAGCAGCCCAATTCAAATGTCCCCACGGGCTTTTATTTGAAAACCAAAAAAAAAACTTACATATTTTTACAGTGAAACGCAAAATGATTCGCATGTATCCAAATCGTTGTTCTATGTTGGTGCTTACCTAACATAAAATTTACTAGATTTCATTGTTCACATAGTTTATTTTGTAAATTTGTTTTAGGTAAAACGTTGTCGTTGATATAAAGAATTGGATTGGCAGCTTCGTCAATATTTTGGTTCCTGGCACATAATTTCATGTTGACATCCACACTGGACTAAGATGAAATGAATTTTGCTTAGACCATTTAACACGGGACGTGGCATAGCGCAGATTTAGTACTGAAAACATTCTGCCGTTTTTCGCGGGGGGTGAGGCAAACACGCATAGCACACATTTACTCACTCGTGCACACTGTTGCAAAAATTGTAATCGCTATTATGAACGCACACTTGCGGGCATGGCTAACCCGCGTACCACCATATCGCCTAACGTTGTTATATCGTTGTTTCTGTCGCAAAATTTGTAGATGAAAAATTTTACTGTTATGTGAAACAGTGTTTATTTGAATAGACAAATTCCTTCCGTGTGATAAGCAACTCCGTTTTAGGATAACTTGAATGTTTCTGGTAGTCGTTTACAAGAAAACACGCCGCAACCAATAATTTTTACGAGGTCCGCTTAGCGACAGATACGAATTCAAAATGGCGGTCGGTCGTCGCGGTCAACTAGTTTTTATAAACTGACATGAACTTAGTTCATGTACTTCAGCAGAGGGGAAGCGTCCGCTTGCCACGTCCCGTACTAAATTGTCTAAGGAATTTTGGGGATATTTCATTGTGAACTACCCAATAAGGGCCAACGGCATTTTGAGAAAATAATTATTATTTGACTCTTCAGCAATTATTTAGTTTGATGGTAGAATAAAATAAAATGGATGCTGCTTAGTCCCATTCTTTATATGACGAGTCTTTTTATTTAGAAATTGTAATAGAACTACTTATTCAACGTTGTTTGGTTAGGCTAGGCAGCGAGCGCTAATGCCAAATTATAACCAAATTTTCATTCACTCCTCATTAGTTATTAATTAAACAAGTTAAATATTTTTTACTGTACAATATTTGTAATTGACAACATTTCATTTTGCAAACTATGTAGTTTGTAACGAAATTTGAAATAGGTATACGTCAAATATGGGAAACTCATTTTGGGTTGGAAGAGTAGAGATAAGTTTGCCCTTGTATACTGTATCACTTGATATTTATTTTATTAAATACATACAGTTTATTAATGTGGCACCAGTAAATTATCAATTGATTACGAAAAAACAACGAGTGTGCTTTAGACCACACGACTGAAGTAAAAAAAACTTAATTTTTATCAATGTTACTTAAATAGATTCAAATTAAAAAATATAACTTCTTTAGCTCCATCTATATGAATGTACGTACATTATGTTTCAGAATCTGTGTCACTTCCTGCCATAATTTGTTATTATTTACACGAAAATATGAGCTTTACAATAAATTTACATCTCTTTATATTTCATGTATAAATATATACATACAGTAATATACGAAACGTATTAACTCTCTCTCTCTCTCTAACTTATATCTCCCTCTCAACCGTTCCGTTCGTTCTTTTCGTAACGCTTACGTCACTCATTCACCAGCTTTTTTAGGAAATAGGTTACTCGACCAATGTTTGAGATTTTGATGGTCCAGTATTGTGCCACCTAAGCCCGATACTAATGAACTCGTCTCATGAAATGTTGTCAATTGCAAAGTATAATTTAATAGTCAAATGAAAATTCACCTCTGATCATTTCTTGAGAGTTTTTGTATAATAACGAAATGAAGATAATATTTAAATTTACTTAGCGGCTATGACCCTGACCACATACCATTTGACAAAAAATATTAAATATTAAGTCC
Organism: Elophila nymphaeata; assembly: GCA_955850985.1. Lineage (NCBI taxonomy): Eukaryota > Metazoa > Arthropoda > Insecta > Lepidoptera > Crambidae > Elophila > Elophila nymphaeata. The sequence continues at coordinate 25,320,211 of OY039066.1, forward strand.
GTCAGATAATAGTCAAAAAACACAGAGACACATATTTTTTAATTTTTTTAAAGAACGCAGGGACGGCGTAAGATGGGGTTGAGGGGGTGGTACGCCCCGGGTGCCAAGCACCAAGGGGTGACAACAACATCACCAAAAAGGGTGACAACGTTACAGTTACAGTATCCCTAGTATGAGTTTTGTTAGTTTTCGAGCTCGATCAAACGTATCGTATCTTTCATACATTGCCCACTAGCGCCTCTTGCGTAAACTATCAGAAACAGTGGGCAACGTATGAAAAGAGACGATACGTTTGATCGAGTTCGAAAACTATCAAAACTCATACTAAGGGTACATAATGCTACCATTTAGTACCTAGTAACGGCGCCAACCAAGCGCCAACTTTGATGGAAGCGTCGGCTCAGCACCCCTACTTGCGTCGCCCCGGGGTTCAGCCTCCCCGCACTGTACTGTCGTCATTATTTTTTTACATAATAAAAGCAAAAACACGTTGTCTAATATTTTTTGGTGTTTTATCTGAATTTTGATGGACTAAACGTTTTTTTTCAATTGACATCCTATTTTCGTCGGTATCAGTAAAAGTTGTTTAGTGTCAGTTTTAGAAGTCACCATTTCAGCACTCAAAAATGAATATTTTCGACTTATGCCTTTTTTACAGTGAAGATTGGCAGAAATAAATAATGGCTTAATGTCTGAAATGGTGACTTCTAAAACTCTGCCACTAAGCAACTTTTACATTATGGCTACAAAAATTTGGTCGTTCAACAAAGAAATATTTATTACCTAACAAAAAAATGTGTAATAAGGTTTTTTAACCGAATACTTAACTAATGTACCTACGTCATTATATGTATGAGCGGCATCCCTAAACTTACAGTTAGCTATTCGGCCGTAAGGCCACTGGTCCAGTAGTCAGGGTCGATGACCTATACGTGCCAGCTGATTTTCAGCATTTAAAATAATATCAATTTTCTTCTCTTTTTTTTTCAATGCTTATTTTTATTACCTATTAATTATATTGAGCATTTATATCAGATGTTATTGTTATTATTAAAAAACGATGTTATGAATTATTAATTACTATTATTATTTACTTTGTAAGAATTTAGCGACGACGCGGTGAAACCAATTAAACAAAATTGTGCCAGCTTTAATAGAGTTGTAAGAAATTATTATTATTATTATATTAAAGTATTGAATATTAATGTAACAAATATATGTGCATTTGAATCTTAAGCCATTGTTTTTTTAACGACACGTGCCTTGTAAACAATTTCATTTTTGAGTGATCCTGAAAATAGTTTTGAAAAAAATAAAAAGGGAAATCGCTCGGACTGTGCTAGGAAACTACTGGAGCTATCTTCAAACTTTATTCATTTTGTAGATAATTTGATTATCTAAATATTCAAATGAGAAAAGAACTACATATCTTGTTAAGAAAATCAACAGTTAATAGTTTTTTGTGCGTTTTCTGAGTGTTTTACGCACGCGCGGGGCGCTTTATTTAGTATGACAGTTGAAAGTGATAATCACCGAGTGAATTACATACCCATTGCATTGGATAAGTAATTCACTCGGTGATCATCACTTTTATCTGTCAAATTAAGTTAGCGAATAACCAGGTTGCTTCCTTAAGAACCAATAGCCCGAGAGCTGGGAGACATATTTGAGTAGGTACTTGAAGCAAGCTGAAAACCTGTCATATAGCTCTCCTATAATACCCTAACACAGAGCTGCCCTATCATGCCACGCAAAATCCCGGGGTGGACCGTCGTTCTCGGTGACACCAGCCTATCTATTTCGTCCGGTTCTGTCGCGGCAATAATGTTCACTCGCTTCATGTCTCTCTCCCTTTCCAGACATAGCAGCCGTAAACAAACATTAAGGTCAAACAGCGGTGCACAACCTCTGGAGGTTCGCAGCGACTTGAATCCGTGATGAAAACAGCTTACCGGAAACTCGGAATCGTGCACAACATTTTTTCTCGCTAGATCAACTGTGCGCTAGCTATATACTTATAAGACGCAAGTACGGTCCTGCGTGGAGTATTGCTCGCACCTGTGGGATGGCTCCGCCAAGAACTTTTGGATAGGTTGCAGCGTGACGCGACCCGTATCATCCGTGACGAAGAGGTGACTAAACATCTTGAGCCTCTCTAATAGATTCGCGATGTTGCGTCATTGAGCGTATTCTACCGTCTGTATCACGGCGAGGGCTCTGAGGAGCTTTTTTGCCTAATCCCATCATCCCTTCCTTTTAAGGACTACGCCTGCTGGTCTACGTTGTCACCGACAAACTGTGGATATCGTTCAAACGCGAACTAAGAAATTTGCCAACTCGTTTCTTTGTCGCACAATCAAGATGTGTTGTGTGTGTTCCCTCCTTCCTAAATCATCCCCTTAAAACAAAAATCTGACCATTTAAAATGGGTCAAAATTGCGTACAAAGGAGTCGTTGAAACTAATATAAGCGTATTAAGAATAGACGCAGATAAGTATGTATTGCCCGGTAAATCTTCACACCGCTCATCTGCGCATCGTCTCACAGCTTACGCATCGCAGGCTCGCACAGCTCAGCTACCTCAGAAACGCAGCCTTAGTGCGGATATTTAGAATCGGCTAATTCCTACCAATTCAGCCAATGTAGTTTTGTAGGCTGACTGTACACGTGTCAGCTGTCGGAAGGTTGTACAAATATCCCTATTAGTTCGGCTCACAAATCGACAGTTTGCCAAACAATAGCATTGTATTGTAATTAGAAATCAAATACCACAGCATAGTCCTGGGGACATATATTAGATGATAATTTTATGACTATTATTTGAGAAAGGTAGAGCACACAGTGCCTAGAAAAGTGACAGACGCTACAAAGCGTTTCTGCGAATAACAACGTGAACTCTGCGTCTGACAGCTGTCAAGTTGTTGTCAAAATGTATGAAAACATAAGCGTTTTGGGAGTCTCCCGAGAGCTGTTCGTAATAATACGTGTCAAGAGACTCCTATCATCTCATCATCATCATCAACAACAGCTCATATAATGTCCCTATCGAGGAGCTCGATCGAGCCTACCCCACATTAGGGGCAATTAGGCCTTAGTCAACCACGTTGACCAAGTTTGGGTTGGTCGATTAACTCATCTTTTACCGTACAATTTATTGTTACTTTATATCTACACATCTACATTGGCTAAATGCTGAAGCAAAGTCATAATTCAGAAGAAGAAGAAGCGTTGTGCAATATACATAGACTACGTAAAGAACTGTGTTAACATACTTTAATTTCGAGTAGCTATCTGCTGTATCCTCTCTTCAAATGTTATAAACAACTCTAGCTGTAGAATATAGAACATCAACAAGTCGGCTTCAAACAAGCGCTACTTAATTACTACTAACCAAACCGAGTACTCCCCTGGGGATCGAACCCGTGACCTCTTGATCTAATTCAGTGGGTAACCACTAAACCACAAGTCCGGTTAAAAAAACGATCTATTCCCAGCCGAAAATAGCTCGTAAGTACTTAGGACAGAGTAAAAAAATCGTTTATAAAAAAAAAATTGAAATGAACTCAGAAGCCGATCCCAAACCACCTGTATTCAGGATGTTGGTTATTTAATTTACATGTTGTAGAGCAAGCGACGATGTAACCGGTTTTCCTTACTATGTTAGTGTGTGTTTGTGTGTGTGTGTGTGTGTTTGTGTGTGTGTGTGTATGTGTGTGTGTGTATGTGTGTGTGTGTGAGCTGTCATTGTGCCACTCATCATCATCATTCCAGACGAGAGACGCCCACTGCTAGACACATTCATTGTGCCACTAAAAACTTATTTTTGTAGAAAAAACATGTCACCAAAAAACTTTTATTATGTAATATCGCTAATAATTATATACGTTACGTTTTTAACTAACAAAAAACACAAACAAACGAAAAGCGGTAATTTTAGCAGGTACGAAACTACAAAACGTCAAATTGAGATTTTGTGGTCAATGTGCAAAAAGTGGGTACACAATCTGATTTTAGTCTGTCTGATATCCATTCACTACAATGATTTACATAAGTCTTTGGTTTTCTATATTTGTATGTGTGACTGGGTCACTTGCTCTATAGTTTTATACCCTCTACGGTCTCGTATCTCTAGGACTATAGTCATCAAGTTGCATAGCATCGCCTTGAATTGTTACGATATAAACTGGGCGTCAACACTTTTATTATTATATCAACATTATTTTATAAGTTACGTTACTTCGGAAGTTGTACGTAACTTGATACTTACGATAAACAATAAATCTACTAGATAAACTGATTATTTTACTTGCAAACTGTTCTGCTTTAAAATCTTTTAATAGAATAACTGAGAAGCCAGGGGGGTGGCAGTGCACCATCAAACAAGAGGCCTTTAACTGGTCTTGAGTTTTAACTGTTAGGTACCTATTACTCTCTGTAAAAAAATCGGGAGTGGTCTCCTCTTGACTTTCTCGTGCACCGAAAACGACTCAAAAGTAGATAGAAACCCTATATTTTAATGTCATACATGCATATTAAATTTTGGTCACCCATCCGAGTACCGACCACACACTTCGTTGCTTAACTTTCGTGATCGACGACTCAAAAGTTGATAGAAACCTTATATTTAGATTTTATAGTTATACATGCATGTTAAATTTGGTTGCAATAAGTTAAAGCATACTCGAGCTATCGTGCTAACGCACAGACACACAGACATAATTCCAATAAAATATTTTTGGACTCAGTGAGGTCCAAAACGTGTAAATCCGTCAAAATCTCCAGGTCGAATTTTTTTACGATTACAAGACTTCCTCTATAGGTACTACCAATACTACGAACGAGAAAGTAAAAATTGAGCTATTCTGGTTTTATTACAAGCTTTTTATTAGCTTGCAATGTTGTATGTTAGGGTTAAATTTTGTACACTTTTAGTTTGGATGACAATACATGCTTAGCTAAGTAATGTCATTATAAATCCAATGTGGCAGACAGCCCAATATGGCAGATTGTTATTATTGTGCACTTCCATGATATGGGTATGTAATGAAAGAATTTGCTGAGAAAAATATTCAAAATTAAAATGAAATTAAATTAAATGAAAAAGCTCTTTATTTAAATGGACTTTGCTAAGTACTTTTAAATCGTCAAAACCCTACCACCATTTCGGGACGAAATAATTATTAGATGGAGAAGATATGGCGAAAGAAACTCCACAGCTTACAATTTGGTAATGATTTCAAAACATCATTACAGGTCAATAGACAATAACCATATAGTTAAAATTACAGTTTTACATGCGTAAATTTTGGGCAGTTATTACTCCCACGCATTTGGTTCATTTATAATAATAATTTATGTTGCAAAAGCTATAGAAAATATATAATTCAATTAATCACATCTATAATATAAAAATGAATCGCAAAATGTGTTGGTAAACGCATAACTCAACAACGCCTAGACCAATTTGGCCAATTCTTTTTTTTAAATGTTCGTTGAAGTTCAAGGATGGTTTTTACGGCGAGAAAAATTCGAATAATTTTTTTATGCAGGACGGGACGAAGTCTGTCGGGTCCGCTAGTTGATGATAATTTAACTCTTGATACCCATGTTAGATAGATTCCTTTCAATTTAGTTGCTAAGCATACATTTATGATCCTCTGGTTTATAAATAAGAATACAATGTGTGGCATACCAAAAAATAAATCCAATACCTAATACATTAATTATTTACACAATATCATAACACAATTAAAATTATCCTATTAATTGCATGTGTCATACAATTATCTATCTATGAATAAACAACTACAAAACAAAACAACTAAAATGATTTTAATCTAAATCCAATGGGGGAACAAATTTATTGCTCACCAAAAAACTGTACAGTGCTCACCAAAGTGGATATTTTTCCACCAAAAACAACTTTTGGTGAAAATTTACACTTTTTGGTAAGCATTTACCCTTTTTTGTACGTTAGGTTAGGTTTGTATGGTGCTAATTTAAATACAATGGTAGATTTCTTATTTTTTTGCACTGCCATAATATGGGTATCAAATGAAAGGCTTTGCTGATAAGAATACGAATAAACTGATGAAATTGTAAAAAATAGATTACTCTAAAAAAAGTGTTAAGATACGTTTTTAAAAACAGGCTTTTATCTAAATACTCTAAAAACAATAACATAAACTTACTTTAACGAGGTTGGCGCTTCTTTCCGCTAGGGGTGCTTCCCATACAAACTGTACCCGTAGTGTAAGTTTCTTAGTATAAAAAACGTTATTTACACTTCTTTCCGATAGGGGCACTATTCGCGTTTTCTATACAAATCGAGCTCTTAATGCAACTACAATAGTAATGTATTATATTTTAAACCAATAAACTTAATGACAAGAAAATAGTTACATCTTTTAAATTTAAAAAAACATACACTACTTGACTACAGGTGGAACTAAGGGCTTCCTCGTCAAGTAAACAATTACTGTTAGTAAAGATGGCATTTACAATGTCACCGGAGATTTTTAAGATCTCAGTGCCTTTCTCAACTTACCTACGTATAACTTACGAAACTATTTTAACGCGATGCAGGAAAATGCTAAATCTCATTCGAAGACAACATTCTTTTTAACTTTTTTATTCGTCTCTTTTCAGATGTAACCTAAAGGCATCAACTTTTCAACACGGTAAATACGAAAAGAGCCTCTTAATTAAATAAATTGACACAACAAAAATTAGCGGGAATGTTGTTAAAAACTTTTTCTTTTTAAGAACTTTTTATTGCAGGAACTACACGAAATGCCGCCAAAGAATAAATATGCAACTTTGTGCGGCCTTGACATTCAATACTGAAGCAAGCTGCTATCTGGGGTAGCCTTAAAAACTCGTACGATTTAATGATGGACCGGCTTATGCAAGGAGGACGTAACAAAAATAATATTTTTTTATACTACGAGATGGCAAACAAACTTGCGGTCCACCTAGTGTTAAGTGGTTACCGTCGCCCATAGACACTTGCAATGTTAAGGGTAAATCAATTAACACTGCAAGTGCGTTGCCATCCTGGGGACTAAGATGATGTGCATTCCTTGACCGGTAATTATACTGGCTACCTTTCCCTTCAAACTGAAACACATCGAATTGCTCCACGGCAGAAATAAGAAAGGCGGTGGTACCTACCCAGACGACCCTACATACATATATGGGTCTACCACATAGTAAGATTTCTTTCGTGTCCCAAATTATCTGGCGTTAATTAAGAACTCTTCTTGCTATATCAAGAGTACCATAGTATTTCATACATACCCTAATATAAATAAATACATACAAAAAAGGTGGTAGGCAGTGATCACTTGTTTCCACTTTCTCGATCCTTGCGTATTTCTTTCGCTTCATCTCCTCTCACCACAATCCTCATAAATGCGCTGCGGTTTCGAGTACCTATTTTTGACCTGGCCCTTAATCAAGAAGAATAGAATAGATTAAAACTTTATTTCAGACTTCGTAAAAAATCCATATGTTCGTTATAAGTATCAATCGGTTAGTAACAATTACACTTACGTTCTCTATTAGTATGTATTACATAATTCATGATTGGATCTTTTAATATTTGTTTTATTTTAATTTTTATTAAAAGTTAATACACATTAATAATTGTTTTATGGAATAATTTTATTTTTGCGTTTACAAACGCGTAAATATTAATTTCGACAGCGAAAAGCAGTGTCTCGGTGGCGTAATTGGTCAACGCAGCCGCCCGGATTGCGGAAGATGCGGATTCGAGTCCCGCCTGAGGCAAGTCGATTTTTTTTTCAGTGCATTTTTCTAGTATTAATTGTTTTTTCAAGACGTTTTCGATTTGATCGATAAACTTTCGCCTAAGTGTTCCCTGTCACGCTTCTCCCTTCACTTCCGATTCCTATACTAATCGGAGAAGTGAACGTTTTCGTAAATCTACTTTTACACACCCTTTCTACATGACCAAACCATTTTTAGTATCCCTTTCTCAATTCTTATCACTATAATCTTCTTCACACCTCTTTCTTACAAAATAAATATTAGTCATTCATGCATAATGTCGTCCTACGCAATGATCTTGCCACCGGCTATTAGGTACTTTGCGTTCTTGCATCGCATTGCGCCCACTTACTCAAAGAGATAGCGTACATTCAACGTCGCACCTAGATACTCGAAAAAGCATTATTGAATTTATATAAATAACTAGTGGTCGCCCGCGGAGTCGCTCGCGTTGATGTCTATTATTATGTAGCCTATAGCGTTGCATGCCTATAGAATTTTTCAATTCGAATCAGTAGTTCCTGAGATTAGCGCGTTCAACACAAATAAACAAACTCTTCAGCTTTATAAAATTAAGTATAGATTATGTTGTATGTTTAAATAATTAATAGTAAAGCTTCCTGTTTAGCTCTGGCAGAGTAGTTCTTGGCTTCTTCTTACCTGATTGTAAATAATGAAAGAAGCTAAAATGAAAAAGTATTCCTTTAAAAATGATTGTGGTGTTTTGTTTCAGTTGGCAACCTTTTCCAGCGCTCCATGAAGTAGGAAACGAGACTAATGTTCTAGCGGGGACTGCTTATCGCCAGGCACGTCGAATGCTTGGCAGACTACCAAATAACATAAAAAAGTTCTTATTATTAGTAATACCTACTTTCACATGATTGGTTGGGGGGGTAGGGTGAATTTTTTTATTCCTCACCTGACATAAAATTTTGTACTTATCTCGGCGGAAAAAAAGAAAGCCGTAGATCATTACGTTTCCACCCAGTCTCCTGGTCTAAAGATGTGCCCAGCTTTCAATATCGTATGAACGACATTTTGGATTCTCGATAACTTTATATCGTGTTTTATTTATTTTAAATAAAGCTATAACATAAATCTTCTTAATAAAAGCAAAGAGCCAAGAAAAGAAGTACTTTTTTATCTGAGTTTCGCCTTTAGGCAGGCTAGAGGACACATCCAAGGTCCTCGCCTTCTTAAAAACGCCGCCGGTGACCTCAAAAAACGTAGAAATTTATACGCCTCGGGGGATCGAACCCAAGAGCTCTGGATCAACTTCTTGTGTAACCACTAGACCATGAAGGCGATTAATTTTCTTCTTTCATTGGATATTTGCTAACAGTCCAGCTGTAGGCATGTTTAGCATAGCAACTGTCCAATGGTTCTACAGGAATTAGGACACTCTAAAGAGATCTGTAACTTTGATATCATGATGGTACCTACGATCGAACCCATCGTATGAACGTTATTGAGCATTTTCTGTGCTCGCGTGATGACTGATGACACTGAAGAAATCTTGTACCTATTAGGTACTAACTGTACGATAAAAACGCATCGTGTCATCGTTCTATGGTTGCCAAGCAGGACGACGTTTTATGATATCTATCCTATCAGACTTTATAATTCGACCCACTGCTGGGACACAAGACCTCTCCTTGTCATTTAAAGAGGTTTAGGCAGTAGTCCACCATGCATGCCCAATGCGGATTTGTGGACGGAGTATAAGGTGAATACCCCTTTGCTGATCCATTAGTCTCCTTCTACGACACCGAGGATATGGAGTGATGCTATTCTACTCTGCCGGCATCACATGGCATTACCTATAAATGAATTTAAAAATAGATACCAATCATCATTATTTCAGTCACGGACGACCACTGTTGAACATAGGGTGCTGCTTGCATCGTTACCAGCCCATAATCAGAGCCCTGTTTAATAAACGTTACAATTTTTTTAATTGTAATTGTAGATTACAGGCTACATCTACAAGTTTCTGTTTAGTAAAGTTTACAACTTTCAAATTCACAATGACAGAAATTACCCTCTTTTTAAATATAATATCATTGGAAATGACAATGAAAATTTACAAAATTGTAAAATTTTACATATTTCTGTTTAATAAACTTTTTCTCTTTACAGATTACAATTGACATATTTGTAGGGAAAACAATTTTACATATTTTGTAAAGGGAAATAATAACAACTAAAAAATCCAGAAAGGGCGACTAAAGAATACTACTAAATGGGCGTCTAATTATTTGTTCGCCGCCTATTTATGATTTTTATATCGCCCACTTAGTATTTACATAGGCTTAGGTTAGGTTAATTAGCTGACCAGTTAAATACAATCCTTTTGTAAATTACAGTACAATTTTGACTTGTGGATTCGTCCTGTGTCAAAACATTACAATTTTGTGCCTCAATATAAATGAAGAAAATTATTTGTTAAATAAGAAGAAATTTGCATTGTTATTAATTAATCAAAGATTTAAACTGTTCTGCGATGTCTTACTACTTTTTTTAATTTAATATTATTTTAAGTTATTTCACAGAAATCTTTATTATCATTATATTTAAGACAGAATAGTGATTTTTTTTTGTGCTCCATGACTTTCGTTATGAATCTAACAAATAGGAAAGTACCTACTCTGTAAGCCTTAAGCTAAAACAAAATTCTAATTTTCTATTTCCAAGATTTTTAAAATTTGCCCTTGATTTAAGAATTTTCAACAAAAACTTACATTTTATGTAATTTGTAACTCACAAGTTCACTCACAAATTTGTAGACACAATATTGTCATTGAAATCTACAGGCATTTTCTACAATTCTAAATGTTTATTAAACAGTATTTAAAATAGTAATATTTGTAATGTTTATAAATAATTGTAAAATTCTTACATAATTGTAAGGTTTACTAAACAGCACTTGTAATACAACTTTAAAAATTTGTCAGTTATTTAAAAACCCCGAAGAGTTCACGGGTAGGCCCCTACCAGTGAACTCTTCGGCGCCACTCAAGAACTCTTCGGTACATCGGCCAATAAATATGATATAGTATTTTTCTTCACATATTATATTTGACGGCGCTATGATATTATTAGGTTCAATTGTAATTGAATTTGTTAGTTTCATTGGAAATAGTCCACGTGGGATTGCGAGTGACGTCAGCGCCGCAAGAGCTATCGTACGATGCGACGTAATAGTGGTGGGGCGCGCCTTTGTTGCAGCGGTGCGCGCTCGACAGAGCTCAGTCTGGTTCGAGGCATCGCTGAGTGCGGACGTGTCTATGGTTGTATTAGGAATGCTTGTGGAAGCTATGTCCGACAGTTGTGTGATAATAGTTAGAGAGAAGTGAAGGTGAGTGCCTAGGTAAACCTCTGGGTCACAAGTCCCAGGCACTACTCTGGTTCTCCTCTTTGTGATGTGTGTTGATAAATTGACTCGGCATTCGTATGTGAGATCGTGATTCGATCTAAATCCTGACGACATCCACGACATCAGAAGCGGGATTCGTACCCACCATGCCCACTTTGGACGAGTACGGTCGTGCCGCCGCCGCCGTCTGTTGCTTTGGATAGCTTTGGTGAGTGTTGAAATAATAATTTTAAGTTTGGAGCTGTTTATTTCAAAGAAAGTTGCGTAGTGTTGAGCGTAGTGAATTATTTATTTCGAATTTAATTTTTAGTTAGATGAAGGGTAATTGAAATTATTGTAGTTCAATAGAATCGTAATTGTTAACTTTGATGCATTGCTTTGTAATTCAAATTACTCAATCGTGGAAAGATTTTATGTCTACCCGACATAAAGAAATTAATGATTGGACGCCTGAAATTCTAGTCAAGGCCTAGGCGTGAGGTTGCCTGTTTGCGTGGTATATTTTGTTAGGCAGTGTAATTGTAGATAACTGATGGTTTTGTGCCACTGTAACAGCGGCATATTTTATCTTGGTGAGAAATAGGTTTGTAAATACGTGTAGTGCAGTCTGTAGGTTTTTTTTTGCTCTGTCGTATCAACGTGCCAATAGATTAGATGAAATTATGAATGAATTTATATTCTTAACATTTTATTAATGGTTTGCCCACAACGAGTAATGCCACAAAGTAGGTATAAGAGCAAGCTAAAATAATTAGACCTTTTTTTTCATCTTTTGCTGGCCCAGTCTTATTAGTGAAGAAAAAAAACAACGTGACGGATCAGACCTCATGTGTGTGTATAGACTATAGTCACCTGTAAAGTGACTGGTAGTATTGCAGTACTCGAATCTGTAAGGCCCCGGACCACCAAGTACCTAACGAAGTTGATATCGTGTTTTTTTTTATTGTGAGATGTTAATTGTGATTTAGTGGCTACTCACGATATGCATTTTTTACCTAGTGACTATTTGACACCATTGACCGTTTGATATGGAATCAAAAACCAACTGACAGTGTTTCTGGTGCAGCCGAAATACTGTGTTGTTGGAAAACAAAGAACTGTGTTTCCATTGGGCCGAAAGGACTAGCTATGAGAGTAGCTAACTGAAGGACCGGTTTACAAATTCTGAAGACATATTTGCGACTTGTGTGTGATGGTGATGTGTTGTCATGTTGATAGAGCGGGTGATAGTGGGAACTTGACGATCGGTCTTGTTTCAGAATAGTGACACGTATTTTTCTGCGAGTTAGAAGGTTGCGAAGGTAGAGTTTAAGGTAGAGTCTTACGTAGAGTCTTAGGTAGAGTCTTAGGTAGAGTTTTATGTAGAGTCTTGGGTAGAGTCTAAGGTAAAGTCTTGGGAAGAGTCTCTATGTTAGTCGCGTGTAGAGCCACTTTCGATTGTAATGCCTAGAAAGCATCTAAGAATAAAATTAATCCAACGCCTCGTGTACATTGGAAGTTTTGATATCGAATGGAGCATGTAGATTATTTTTTTTTGCGTTAGTTTGACGCGTTTAGAAAATACACTATATTTGTATCACACTTTACTTATCGACCCAATCAATGCTATAAGGACTCTTCAATACATAGCTTCGTTGTTTGGTGCCTCAACTCGCGTCATGGCTGATCAGGATAGACGTTTTCTAGCAAAGGTTTCAGAGACTTTTGTTGATAGCAACAGGATCAAGTCGAGCCAACGGCGAAGTGGATTGTTGAAGTTGGGATACATCGTGGCATGTAGTTTTACAGTACAGTCAAATGAACTGAATGATTTGTGATGTTTAACGACTTTATTAGTTGTCGTTAGTTCCGCTACCGCAATCAACAATTTTTTCAATCTGCAGTAAAAAAAAACTGTCAATGAAAAATAGTATTCTGGATGACAAAGACTCCAAATGGTTTCGTGATTGAACTTGTTTTTTTTTTTCAATGTCAATTACAATAGAACATACAAATACGATCATGACCGTGTTCAGTTCATGCTATGCCAAATTGTATTGATCCTTTGGTTAACTTCCAATCGTGCTATCTTAGAAGTACCGCAGGATGTGCCGATGACGGCAAAAGTAAGTAAATTTCAAACAAAATGGAAATTTATGCGTGTTAATACTCCAATGAGTGTGTAAACAAATAGTCTGTGTGTCAGTAGTCAATGTGAAGGGTAGTCTGTATGAAAAGTGGTTTGTGTGACGATTCATCTGGGCGACAAATAGTCTGTCTGACTGGTAGTCTGTGTGACGGATAGTCTGTGTGACGGATAGTCTGTGTGACGGATAGTCTGTGTGACGGATAGTCTGTGTGACGGATAGTCTGTGTGACGGATAGTCTGTGTGACGGATAGTCTGTGTGACGTGTAGTCTGTGTGACTAGTGTAGTCTGTGTGACTAGTGGTCTGTGTGACAAGCCGTCTGTGTGACAGGCCGTCTGTGTGACAAGCCGTCTGTGTGACAGGCCGTCTGTGTGACAAGCCGTCTGTGTGACAGGCCGTCTGTGTGATAAACCGTCTGTGTGAAAGGTCGTCTGTGTGAGAAGCCGTTTGTGTGACTATGTATGCCGTTTAGTTCATCTAGTCTTGTGTTATTTGATGTCAGACTGGCCGAGCTCGAGTACAGCAATCGAACGCAATCTTATCTTTTGCAGATTATAACCACAAGTAAGACACACGAGGACGTGTGATGATGCAGGATGGCCGTGACGGCGCTATGATATTATTAGGTTCAATTGTAATTGAATTTGTTAGTTTCATTGGAAATAGTCCACGTGGGATTGCGAGTGACGTCAGCGCCGCAAGAGCTATCGTACGATGCGACGTAATAGTGGTGGGGCGCGCCTTTGTTGCAGCGGTGCGCGCTCGACAGAGCTCAGTCTGGTTCGAGGCATCGCTGAGTGCGGACGTGTCTATGGTTGTATTAGGAATGCTTGTGGAAGCTATGTCCGACAGTTGTGTGATAATAGTTAGAGAGAAGTGAAGGTGAGTGCCTAGGTAAACCTACACACTGGGTCACAAGTCCCAGGCACTACTCTGGTTCTCCTCTTTGTGATGTGTGTTGATAAATTGACTCGGCATTCGTATGTGAGATCGTGATTCGATCTAAATCCTGACGACATCCACGACATATTATTATCTCGCGTCAACGCCTCGCACAGGCACGCGGAAGCAAATCTCAGAGCTAAGTAATCACACCGGATGGATTTACATTATGGTAATGGAATTTAAACGCGTAATAATCAAATGTAATTTTTAACGCCAGTAATTTAAGAAATTAACTTTAGTGTCAAAATTTCTCGGTAGGTCCGAATTTTGTCCCAGATGACAACTGTCAACTATTTTCTCGCTCAAGAAACGTGGAATACTTAGATGTTTTTTCCGTGAAAATAAAGGAATACAGAAGGCTATCATAATTATTTTGGCGATTTTATTTATTTACTAGCTGCCTCGCCATACGATATTGTGGTGAATTAGCAAAAAAACGAACACTTGAAGTGTTCGTTTTTTTGCTTGATAAAAGAGGCGATACAGTTCCGACCAGTTATGTCAGCTACGACCTAACTTTCTCGAATTTCATTCCACAGCTGTGTAGCATGCACAGTAAAAGGATGTCTAGTATCAATGGCTTAAAAAGGGGCCCCGCGGCCATGTCACTGATGTTCTGGAAAAGGGGCCTCGCGGCCATGTCACTGATGTTCTTAAAAGGGGCCCCGCGGCCATGTCACTGATGTTCTTAAAAAAAGCTCTAGAATTTGTCCATACAATATACAGGGTGTATAAAAACCTAAGACTAAGCCGAAGCCCACGTTTTATACATCAAAACAAGAAACATATAAAAAAGTATTGCTGGCAAACGTTTTTTATTATTTGGTTGTAAAAAATTACCAACAGTCTAAAACCAATGTCATACTCAAACATTTTACTGATGCAGATGAAAACTAGCAGGTTTTAATTTATAAATGAGATAAAACAATAACTAGCTCACTAGCTAAAGTGCACAAAAACACTAAAATTTGTGATATCTCGTTACAAAATCGAAATAAATAACATACAATATGTATGACTGAAGTTCCATAAGGACATGCCTAATTAAAATGGTATCACCTATTAAATTGATGCATACATAATTTAATTACATTGAATTTACGTCTGTTCTATGCAAATTAGCATTAACACTTGACTATGAAAAATGACTCGTCCATTATCAAGAATTAATTTGAGATTTACATAATAACTGTAAGGAATTCAATGTAGTTATTGTATAGGCGTAGCTCGGATTACTGATTGAAAATAGTGTTGGGATTAGCAATAAGAATATTTTTTATGTATCGATATTCTCGTCTTTTTGAGGAATCGAGGAAGTCGATGGCGCCCGCCGTGATCGTAAGTTCTATGCCTTATAGGACGATGGCATGTGACTTCGAATGCCAAGCGGACACACTTGACATCAAGAGCCACACACCCGCCGAGAAAGTTTCCCCACCACGTTACCAAGGTCCGCCAGCCTGAATATAGTACATACCTAACGGTTGCCAGTCAAACAGTTTTATTCTATGTCCCTACTTACTTACGCCGTCACGGTAAAGTGGTCAGTATAGCTGCGTACACATCAAGCGGCCCGTGTTCGAATCCTGGTAGTGGCAAATGTTTGTGTGACTAACACGAATATTTGTTGTTGTATCATGGTTGTTTAAACATTTATTTATTTTATTTGGACACCCAACGAGACTTACACCAAATAACAATAGTGGGAAACTGTTACAATTTAGTCAGAAATCTAAGTCAAAATAATCTTACTTAAAGAGTGCCACAGCTTGCAATTTAAATTTATTTACAAAATACATCTAAAATTATTATGTATATTAAAAACTATGCGTGATCTAGTAACCATAACACAAGTTACTGATACTTAATTTGGGCTTGATAATTTGTGTGAGCGTGGAAATTATTTAGTTATTATTCTTTGGATTAATTATTACATTCAATCATACATACGATCACGTTTGCCATCCCATAAGGGGTTAAGCAGAGCCTTAGGTAACACTTTGTTACACATAAAGCCAGTGACAGATTGCCAGCCTGTCGCCTACACAAAAGTGGGACTAAACCCAAAAATCCTTCAGTAAACAACCAAACGCTAAAGCCAACAACAGTACTGATTTGGTTTAATATGAATAAATAAGTAGAAAAATAAATGTGAATGTGTAAAATACTTAAAGGAAAAAACATTGCAGACTTTAAGCAGTAAATTTTATTTCACAACTGTCAAACAAAACATTTTTTTAGATAAAACATAAAGAATAAATTAAACATGTCACCTACACCATGTAGTCCCAAGCAACCTGTGAAACGTGTATACTTATTGCACCAGCAAACCATCATCCACAGATGTACCACTCAAAATCATCAGCCCAGGCAAATTTATTATAAGAATAATGAATTATAAGAACTAATAAATCAAAATATCGATACGTCGAAAACCGCTATGACAACACTAGTTCTAATAATGCCTGTAGCAAGTGATATAACTATCAACGATGCATTATGGATGAACCAAATAATATTAATGTTAAGCTTCCGTGTGGAATTCGGTATCTAAAGCAGCTTTTTTGTGTTATCGATAAAGAAAATGGACCTTGAAGTAATAAAATAAATATGTTTTTATCATTATATAAGTTGTTTCTTTCAGATGCACGAATTGTCGAAGATTGAACGCCGTGTAGGAAATACAAGAGAACTAATCTCATTTTGGTGTTGGAGACGATTTGAGCCTTTGGTTGGAGACGGACGACCTCTTTTTGCGTAGGGGGTTTATAAATGTGGAAATAATTAAGAATAGGAAATGGAAGAATCATCATCATCATCAACAACAGCTCATATAACACCGAGGGGCTCTAGCCTACCCCACAGTAGGGGCGATGAGGCCTTAGTCAACCACACTGGCCAAGTGCGGGTTGGTCGACTTCACACACAACCTAAGAATTTCTTCATACTTGTATGCAGGTTTCCTCACGATGTTTTCCTTCACTGTAAAAGCGTCGATTAAACGTACATATGAATTCTTTGAAAACACATTAGTATGTGGTGGGGTTCGATCCTGTGCCTCCCGGGTGGGAGACAACGCCCTTACGCACTACGCCGCCTACGCTTCAATCCATTAAATCTTACTAAAATGAACTAAAGTCATTATTTTGCCATTATCTGTACTCTATTTCTTGTTCTCAATATGGCGCTACCGGTCTTCGAAGGCGTTTTCCCGCCACAAAAAAGTACTTTTAAATTGTAAATCGTTATTTAACATTTTAAATAGTCTCGTTATAAATTAATTAATATTCCTTTAATGGGAAACGTTATTTTTATTTATTATATGCGTTGCTTTTATGATGTTGTTGACTTTAAAAAACAGCAAGCTCTTTGCCTACGAGTACCTATATGTAATACAATCATCGTCTATTACATTAAAAAAACACTATTATTAAGATTTTTTGGTACATACAGAGATGTAGCTAGGTAAACAAAAACCCCTGGTACAAAAAAGTGTGGCCCTAAAATGCATAATATATATGCACATTTTAGTGTATTAAAAAAAAATTAAACAGACTTACGAAAATAATATAAAAAAGCATAAAATTTAATTAGAAGTCGGTGGCGTAGTGCGTAAGAGCGTTGTCTTCCACCCGGGAGGTACTGGTTCGATCCCCGCCACGTACCAATGTGTTTTCAAATTTTGAATTCATTTGTACGATTAATCGACGCTTTTACGGTGAAGGAAAACATCGTGAGGAAACCTGCACACACCTATGAAGAAATTCTTAGGGTGTAAGGCCTAATCGCCCCTAATGCGGGGTACGCTCGAGCCCCTCGGTGGGGACATTATATGAGCTGTTGATAATGATAAAATTTTAGTCATCTTGTAGATAATTAATTGATTATTTAATTATTCATATGAGAAAAAGTAGCATCTTGTTAAGAAATATCAATAGTTTTTTTGTTATCCATCCGTCTTCACAAACATTATTATGAGGGTTCTCGACTCTTTGATAAGTTAACGCATTGCATTGAATAGAGCTCTATGATTGGTTCGATTCTGTTGCCTCTTTCAGATCGTTGAATGTACTGACGTTTTATAACTTCAAACCTCCTTTGTCTAAGTTCAAACTCAAGAAGCTTATATTTTACTTCTTCTTCTTTAAATGAGACAATTGTACGGTAGATTGAGGATAAAAATGGAGTCTCTCAACACGTGTTTTTACAACAAGAACTCGGGAGAAACTACATATATTTTACTTAATCTATCTTCGTGTGTTCAAACTTTAAACTTTTGACATCTGGACGTTGCTTTTGACATCTCAACCTGTGCGTTTTGTAAGAGGTTTTGCAATTAATATCTCAGAGGACGGAGTCCATCCTTTGAGTGTAATATAGCTAGTAAGTCACCACGCGTAGTCCGAATACGATCAGGCTTACTTGCTAACCACATAGCATAAATAACCTCCCTTTTTTAAAGCCGGTTGAAATATCCACACTACTGGCTTAACTAGCTAAACTAACTAGAAGATTTGATCAATCCCATGCATTCAATTGGCGTGAAATACTTTGCATGCAAATTTTGTAATATCGTTGCTTCATTGTGGATATTACAACGTTATTAAATTGCGATTGAGTTGTAAATTGAAGGTGAATAGAGTAGACAATATTTTTTATGAAATAGAATAGAAATTAAAAAATCGGGAGTGGTCTCCCCTTGACTTCCTCGTATACCGGAAACGACTCAAAGGTCGATGGAAACCTTATATTTTGATGTCATACATGCATGTTAAATTTTGGTTACCCATCCGAGTACTGACCGCGCACTTGGTTGCTTAACTTTAGAGATCGACGACTCAAAATTTGATAGAAACCTTATATTTTGATGTCATACACGTATGTTAAATTTGGTTGCAATAAGTTAAAGCATGCTCGAGTTATCGTGCTAACGCACAGACACACAAACAGACATAATTCCAAAAAAAATATTTTTGGACTCAGTGAGGTCCAAAACGTGTAAATCCGTCAAAATCTCGAGGTCGAATTTTTGACGATTACAAGACTTCCTCTATAGTTCGTATACGAGAAAGTAAAAATATAAAAGTAAAAAAGACTCATATAAAAGACTCAATATCGCCAAATACCATCCCGATCAAAGACTTTAACCTCAATATTTGGAATAAACGTTGTCACTTGTATGGGACCTCAAAAAAACATTTGGATTTTTATAAACAAAATTTTTATATCTCCGTTTTTAATTTTGAAGGCGGTTTTTTTCATTTAAAAATAATTTTGGTTTTGAACATGGTATATTTTAGAAAAATGCACTGAAAAAAATCGGCTTGCCTCAGGCGGGACGGTTTTTTTTTTCAGTGCATTTTTCTAGTATTAATAATTACGCGTTTGTAAACGCAAAAATAAAATTATTCCGTAATGGTATATTTCCTTTAAAAATAATTCATGTTACGAAGAACTATTACGATATCATCGACGTTAATTAAATAGGCATTATTAGGGATAACTCAAAAACTACTGGTCAGATGTCGATTAAATTTAATGGAAACACATGACAAACACCAGCTTCCAAACGTTGAAAGAACCTTCAAAATCGGTACACCCAGTAAGGAGTTATGAGGTAACATACTAAAAAAACAGTCGAATTGAGAACCTCCTCCCTTTATGAAGTCGGTTAAAAAAAGTAGGAACTCTAGTTGTGAGTTTCGATGATTTACATCAGTTTCCAGTTGCTGCACTTGATGACAGATTCTGTTTCAAATTAACGCAACTAGCCAGTGTCTCTGCATTAGTTGTGTTGTGTCATAGTCACTAACTGTTGACCATAGATTTGATAAAATTTATTTAGAATCGTGTGATGCCAGCGGAGTAGAATAGCATCACATATCCTCTAATGGGTGTCGTAGAAGGCGACTAATGGATCAGCAAAGGGGTATCGATCACCTACCTCCTCCACCAATCCACATTGGGCAAACGTGGTGGACTACTAACCTCATTCGATGACAAGGAGAAGATGACATCATTAGGTCGAATTATAAAATTTTATTGCTGCAACTGGCAACATTTAAAGAAAACTATTAAAAAGCTGATAGTTACTTCAACAAGTTGATAGTTTTTTCAACTGAAGTTGCTCTGTCTGTTACCTCAGGAGTCCAGACTCCAGAGGTTTTTGGCCCTAAAACATACAGTCTAAATCAACATCTTTTAAGCGAAACTTGTCTCTTTTTTGTTGTACTTTATGGCCCATACTACCAGATGGGGCTTTGTGTCTATCCGAATGTTACCGGAAGATCTGCTCGATCACTTTTGGAATTGTGAGCTTATGTTTATGTTTATGTGTATATTTTAGATCAGACAATGTAACTTTAACTTTAGTCAATATATCAGTTACATTAATGAAATCTAGTTTGCTTGAATTAACAGAGATTTAATTTCAGAACAGGTCTATGTTTCAATGTCATGAAAGTAACTAAGTTTAGGTGCTTTTTTTAAATATTCAGGAGCGTTTGGCAAAATTTTGTAATTTTTTGAAGTGAAACTTCCTTAGCACTGTTGTGATTTAAAAAATTTGATGAAACGAAAAAGCGACACCAAATTGTTTTCGACGAATAAAAGTTTATTGTTCAACATTTGGACCACCAATATTAAACATCTTTTTCTTCTAAGTTGATTCTGAAATCACTTTTGCTACTTCTGAAGTTTCACTTCTGCCGAGTGTGAATTGAACACACACACTTTTTGGAGTTTACTCCTTAAGAATCGATTTGCATATATAAGGTATGAGAAAAATGTGCGGAGTAAAATCTATCGATGAATGACCTCGAATGACCTCGTTACGTTTTTGGTGCGCATCCTATGTCGCGCAACTTTCTAATTGTCAAAACACGGATGACAGCAGGTGCGCCATCTCACCTGTCTCGGAGTAAACTCCAGTCGTGCGTCGGAGCTGACACACACAATTTTTTTTTACTTTCTCGTATACGTAGTATAGAGGAAGTCTTGTAATCGTCAAAAAAAATTACCTCGAGATTTTGACGGATTATAAGGTTTCTATATATAAGGTTTCTATCAACTTTTGAGTCGTTCCCGGTATACGAGAAAGTCAAGGGGAGACCACTCCCGATTTAAATTTTTTCTTTAATGGTGTAAAATACCCTATAGAATTTATTTCATCATGTCAGGCGGGAGACTGTTGGACATAGGCCTCCCCAAAGGATCTGCAAACCGGTCGGTCCTGCGCTGCAATGTTATTTTGATGCTTTTGCATCAAAATAACAATGCAAGGAATCTACTCAGAAACAATTTTTGAATTATTAAATAAAAAAACGACGTAGATCACTGAAATGATTAAATTTTAACTGAAAAAAAAAAAATATGACAGATACTTACGACCATTCGAAATTACTATTTTTAAATAGCGGAAACTACACAGACTATAGAATACTGAGCGTTACTTCCGTTAGAAAAATCTGAGTTACCCCCTAGTCGCGCCTAAAGAAGTTTTACTTCAAAAATCGGGAGTGGTCTCCCCTTGTCTATACTACGTATACGAGAAAGTAAAAATTGCATTTTTATGATAGATATTGCTATTGATATTTATTCACAAATATACAATTTAAATTTAATAATTAAATATAAAAAAATACCTTTTTAATCTGTCCCTAAAATCTTTAAAACGCCGTTCGCCATATTGGAATACGACGTGACGTCACTCGGTTAGTAAACAAAGTACCTAGATTCAAATCGAAAACTATTTTTAGGATTTTTTGGCTTTATAAAATTAAAGTAAAAAATCTACTGGTTAATTACGACCTCAGGATTAATCAAAAACAGTTCTCAAAAAATGGTGTAATACCCTATTGCGGTGAAACTCGCTTAATACGATCACGCTTAAAGGTCGTAGCACACTTATCAGTTTGTAAAGGTAACGCCTCTTTTTTTACTACGAATGCTACGGATCAGCTGCTACGGAACGGCTACGAACCGTAGCGCATCGCCTAATAATAGATAATCATAAATTATTTGCTTTAAATAGGGCTAAGTATGCAAATTGTGATCTTAAAGTAGGTACCTACATACCTACCATGTCAGGAACTTTTCATATACTATTAGGTATATAAACATATACTGGGTGTAAAAGACATGAACAGTCAAACGAGAACCATGTATTCTATACATCAAAATAAGACATATTTCAAAAAAAATATTGCTGGGAAATGATTTTCATTTTTTGGTGTTAAAAAAATTTGCAAATTGTACCGCGTAATGTAAAGGGCTCAACTCGCACGCAACTCGCAAAACCGCGATAATTTTGACAGACGGCGGCCCCGTTCGTTAGTGTCCGTGCGCATCGAGTGAGCTACATTGAACGCTAACGTTTTGAAGCCATTTTTTGTTATGAAATACTAAAAAAAATGATAATGTTTCTTTGGACAATAAGTAAGAAATAACGTATAGAATACGTTTTCATAAAAAAATGAAAAAAAAAATTATTACTTTGACCTTCAATAAAATCGTAACTATCAATTTCCCAGGTATAGTTTATAGGAAAAAAAATGTTGTGATGCTGAGCAGAATACATGGTTCACGTTTGACTGTTCATGTCTTTTACACCCTGTATATATTTTCACGTATTAGTAAATATGTAATATTCGAATGTAGTGTTATTTATACGATATATATAGTAAGTAAATGCGTCGCCATTTCCCCGAGTACTATTACTTTTAATCCTGTCCATCCTAAGGTTACCTGGAAGAGATCGCTCTTAGCGATAAGGTCGGCCTTTGCACAAATTATTTTATTTTACCTACTTTGTATTTGTCATTGAATTTGTCGATGTACAAAAAAGATATATTCTATTCTATTCTATTCTATTCTATATTAAGAGGTCGACCAAATGATTCCATTCCACTCAATGGTAAGCAGAAATGGAGTCCAAATGCTAAGATGATAAACCTGCGAGAGATAAACCTGCCGTCTTGCTGACCTGCAAGATGCTTCTTCACTCCTCTATTTGGGACAGTTACTTATATTGATCCGGAAGTATATCTCAATCTTCTTTCAGATAAATCTCCTGTGTAAGGCTAGGACATCAAGTAAGCCTGGAGTCCACGTTCGGAAGCCTCCTCGTGGTGGACCCTGGTAACGTGGTGGGGAAACTTTCTCGGTGGGTGTGTGGGTTTTGATGTCAAGTGTGTCCCCTTGGCATTCGAAGTCACATGCCATCGTCGGGTTGTTTTTGTTTTCCCACCGCGGCTAGTTCCGGAAGGCCCTTTTCAGGGCGACGCCGCGCCCGAAGTCCCTTGGGTGCGGTCCGATGGCTGCTCCCGGTGCCCTCGTCAGGAGGACGCGCCAGGTCGAGCAGCCGTCGGTGGAGGAGTGGCTGATAGCCAATTAGTGCAAAGAGTGCCTAGACGGGCAGCGTTGGGACGGTCTCGGTATAGTTGAGCTCCGTGCGCAGATCCCGAGCCGTCCCGTAATAGCGCACTGAAGGTCAGGCCGAGGAGGATGTTAAGTGGAAAAAAGGGCATCAAGAAAGGCTAATTCTAATATATAAAGATTATACAGTAGAGTAAATTAAAGTTAAAAAATAAAGTTATAAAAATCGAAAATATCAAAAAATGCAAATTCCTTCTAGACAAGACGCTGTACGCGGAACGGGTAATCGATAGCTATTAACGCTACCGATCGTTTGTATAAATACCGCGCGCCCCGAAGTAACCGTATCAGTCTCAGATTATTCTCGAGAGGATAACAAAGGCACAATGTTCGCTAAATTGGTAAGTCGTTTAATTAATTTGCAATTAATTCTAGAGACGGAAATAAGCAGTGAAGTTAAAACGGCAACTTCAACATTTCTTAGTTAAATGCCCGCTTAAAATTTCGTCTCCCACATAAATTTTAAGCTCAATGATTGAAATACATAACTAAAATAATATAATTCTGTACATAATAAATAAATATCTTTTTTTAATTAATAATGTATTTTGGGAATAATTAATTCAGATAATAATTTGAAGAAATACAATTCCTTTTTTGTATATTTTTCGAGTAAAGAAATACAATTTTTATACAGTAGGTAAATCGTAGGTAACCAAATAAGACCAAATGTTTTTCTTTCTCACATCAATTTTATTTTGATATACTAAATTACCTTTTATAACAACTATTAATTTAAAAAATATTTAAAATGTTAAGATATAAATATATTTAATAAGTAGCTACCTACATGAAACTAAGATTGTTTATGCTGGCACCTAGCAGCATGAATGTGAATCAAATTATAACAATTTAAATTAAATTAATCAAAAAATACCAACAATCATTTTATACATCTAAAATGATTGTTCGTATTTTTTTTATTTGCAAAAAACGCCCGAAAAACAATACGGTAGACATCTTTTTAAAGTTTTGATTGACTGAATATTAGTCCTTTGGTCGCATTTTGGTCCATATCTGAGTAACTCTTCTTCTGTTATCTATCATTAAAATAAGGATGCCACAAGGGTGTCAAACATTTTGAGGCACTTAGGGAGTGGTGGTGAGTGTAAATGATAAAAATTGAACGTTAACCAAAATACTTGTGCATCCAAATAACACTTATTTCAATGCACAATATCTACTCCACAGATTAGAAAGAATATCTACTCTGAAATTATTGAAAAACTTTGATAGCCCGCCAAAAAGTCTACAGATACAAAATAAACTAATCAACACACATTCAAAAATACGCAAAAAAAATATTAGGTTTGTTATCAAAGTCGTATTTTTTTCCAAAATTGATTTTCAAATTAACAATTTATCATCCCTCACACCGTTTGAAACTAAATCAATTGCAATGAAAAAATAATTATAACTGCGTGGAGAATATGCATAAAAACCTTCAATGTGTCAAAAGTTATTGTCCGTAAAAGCAACTTGCTAGTAATGACATTTACAAATTAATAGGTATGTGATTACATTAATACCTGTGTAATTAATGTAGTTTAGATATTGATTTCTTGCAATCATTTACATACATTAATGTCACTTTTGTATTCATAATTTGTAGTAAGTATAAAGCTGTATTTAATCATGTCATATTTTGTTGTACTTTTCAATTCATCAGTTAAATTTTAATCAAGATAACAATTCTTATTCTAAAATTGTTAACAATTATTGAATAATCGTGACAATAATTTACAAAATATCTCTAATTTACAATTTAGGACAGTCATGGTGTCTTAAAAACTTTAGAGACATAAAAAAATTAAAACACATAAAAATATTCGCGCCAAAACGAACATGTTTAATTTCTTCGTATTTTCTGTCCTGAAACAGATGGTAGGGTATTGACGATATAAAATCGGTTTGAAAGCGTCTTTCCCTTATCCCAATTTATTTGGGGTCGGTTCAGGGCGTAGCTATCGACACATTTTTTTATTATTAGATTTCACGGTTGACCACTCGCCTAACACCAACCTTCCATCTCATGACACTTTGAACAAACAAAAATTCACTTTTTAGTTATATTTATTTTTCTAACGAAGACATAAAACAATCATTAAAAAAGAAACAATTTCCCATACAAATTTAACTCTTAACGCAACTGAAATATTAATTAAGTTTGTTACACTAACGACCAGTTACTTGCAACAAGTTTTATGTTTAACAATTTTGCAAAGAATACTAGAAAAATGCACTGAAAAAATCGACTTGCCTCAGGCGGGACTCGAACCCGCACCTTCCACAATCCGGGTGGACGCGTTGACGGCAGCGTGGACGCGTTCCCGCCTGAGGCAAGTCGATTTTTTCAGTGCATTTTTCTAGTATTATATTTACGCGTTTGTAAACGCAAAAATAAAATTATTCCATAATTTTGCAAAGGTTAACATTATAGTTAAATCAATCAAAGGAATGGGTTGTTCCCTTTTTAAAATTATTTATGTAAATTTTTTACGAAATTGTAAAAAGTCTTGGTGCAACCGGTCGTTGGGCTACGTCGTTTTCTATGGGGATTATCATTGATTGAAAGGATGATAACTATAGCATTTATAATATCATAATATGCAAAAACAATTGAGAAAAATCGGGAGTGGTCTCCCCTTAACTATCTCGTATACAGGAAATGACTCAAAGGATGATAGAAACCTTATATTTTTATGTCAAACACGCATATTAAATTTTGGTCACCCATCCGAGTAACGACCGCGCACTTGGTTGCTTAACTTTCGTGATCGACGGCTCAAAAGTTGATAGAAACCTTGTATTTTGAAGTCATACACGCATGTTAAATTTGGTTGTTCGAGTCGTGCCAACGCACAGACACAAACACAGACAAAATTCCAAAAAAAACAACTTTTGGACTCAGGGAGGTCCAAAACGTGTAATCCGAATTTTGACGATTACAAGACTTCCTCACTACGCACGAGAAAGTAAAAATACACCTGATGCAATATAGTCCCAAAGAGGTACTTGGCGTGTCAATTTATCACACCATGCCAATCCAAGATGGTGGGTGTAAGGCTACCCGTCTAATTACTACATACCAATGCAGAAGGAATTCTTAATGTGATATTGTAAACGATGCTTAGGCGGATTTAATAACGTATGAAGGCTATCGTAAATATGGGATTGTTATGACACCTGCCTCTTAAGGTCTTGCTGACTTGAATCCCAAAAATCGAAATCATATAACATGCTTTTCCTGACAACTTTGCTATGTGCATATGGATTCACAGCATCATACATTTATAAAAGTAGATGAGTCTGAAACTAGAGTAAGTATATGTACGTACCACTAATTAGTATGAGGAAATTTCAAAATTTATACATCACAGTGTAATAAAATCATCTTTATGCAGGTCTTAACAAATAAAAAAATTACATAGGTAACACGGAAACTACTATTTTCATAAGACTTTATTCGTCTTGTAGATAATTTCATTATTTAAATATTCATAAGAGAAAAACTAGCATGTTGTTACGAAAAATAAACGTTTTTCGTTTTCTGTTGTTATTATTATCTGTCATGATAAATACTAGGTACTGTAATACTGTTTTTATCAGCATTTTCAGAGTAAATTAGCATTCGTTTTGTTTGGTTATTTATTCGATCCGTTCTATGGAAGTTGAAAAGTTGAAAATTGTTAGTTGTCACTTCAGAATGTAGTTACTCTAGAGGAGGTCGAATGCCGCGGTTGGGACTCAAAAATGGGTGACCGAAATTTTTCAAGTCGATTTTCGGAATGCACTTTAAGCTGGTGTTCCCGGCCTGTCGAATGATAGCAGTTGTTCTCTTCTTCCCCATCTCTTTAATTAAATGGCGTTCGTGACACA
The DNA here is from genome assembly GCA_955850985.1 of Elophila nymphaeata. Taxonomy (NCBI): domain Eukaryota; kingdom Metazoa; phylum Arthropoda; class Insecta; order Lepidoptera; family Crambidae; genus Elophila; species Elophila nymphaeata. Next base: position 25,347,765 of record OY039066.1, read on the forward strand.
TAAAGATTACGCATTTCGCCAATGTCAAGTGAAAATGTAACTTATTTATAGTTACAGACAATTGTATGGTAGATTTAGGTTTGACATGGAGTCTCTCAACACGTGTTTTTACAACAAGAACTCGGGAGAAACTCCGCAGTTGTTATCAAGGAGCGTTAGTGTCAGGTACACACACGGAACAATCTAATGCCAAAACCTATCACAGAGGTTCCCAAACTTTTTTTCTCACAGACCACTTTCAAGTTTTGCTGGATCCGGTGGACCCTCTGCAGCTACATTTCTACCATAATTCCATTTTCTCAGATTTTAAAGTTAACCCTTTTAATATACCTTATTAGTAAAACTTAATAAAGGAAGATTACTGCAATTGCGGCGGATGTTCAGAAGCAGTAAATGCTGATACAATTTTAATCATGTTTAGAATGCTATGCACGAAATGGCGCGTAACACCCACGCCTTAGTCATAGTAAATAAAACGGCAGAAGGACGGGAACTCGGGAGAAACTCAAAAAATAGGCCTAACTAAAATAAAAAGTGACATAGCTTTGCAACTATTGGAGCCATTTTCATAAAGCTTTATTCATCTTGTAGATAGTTTCATTATTTAAATATTCATATGAGGAAAAGTTCCATCTTGTTAGGAAATATAAATAGATTTTTTCGTTTTCTGAGTGTGCTATGCAAGTGCGGGATGCTCGACTCACTATAGCGTGCAATAGCCAAAGTCGCCAGCGCTTATGAGTATCGTCGTCTTTATCTTGACACCAAATGAGATAGCAACCCCTACCATAGAAAAAATGTACTGACATACCATTGTTCTGTTTAAATTGTTTCCTATCGATGTCTTACAATGCTGGGTCAGTCATAAGAGGCGTGAAGTAGCACCTTGCAGGTCGGCAATGTGAGGGCGGCTAGTTCGAAACGCCTGAACTCACTTGTCAATCTTGTCGTACAGATAAAAACAATGTTTTGATTTATCGAAAATATTAATATAATTATATTTATCCGGCCATGGCCGTGTGATGCCGGTAGAGTAGAATAGCATCACCCCCTATCCTCCAATGGGTGTCGAATTTTTTAAGAAACCCTTGGAGGCTCTTTTAACTTAGAGATCGAAATTTTTCTCTTCGTGACAAAGTAGTTGTAAAAAGTGTAAAAGTAAGTTTCTGAGAGTACTATTACTTACGACCAATGTTGGCCCAACCAGTCTGCATTTATTGTTGAGTTTCAACACCTCTTTGTCAACTAGCTGGAAGTATGCGGACATTTCTAGACAGCATTTAACTGGTATTATCTAACGCGAGCTTAATTAATCTCAACCAATATTATAAATTCGCAGTTTTGTATTTATTTGTAAGTTTGTTGGTTTGTTACACTTCCACTGATTCTGATGAACTTTGGTACAGTTAGGTATCGCCGGTTTAATGCAAATACCAACTAACCCATGGAATTGTAGTTTTGAGTTATTGCGATTTTAAAGTTTGGGAATCTTAAACTTCTGCTAGATAGAAGATTTTGTAATTTTTGTAATGATCATCTGCATTCTCATATATTTATGTTTTTAATTATGTAGAATAAAGGCAGATAAATTCATCGTAAATCCGAAAAATAACAGTGACAGTTAGTTGGTTTTTGCACTAACCCGGCGGTATATGAGGTCTTAGAAACGGTTAAACATAGACTTTTTCCCGCGAAAATGAAAACGTAGGTCTTGGTGAGATGAGGATCTACATTGTTATATCTCTATAACAATGTAGATCCTCATCTCACCGTTCCTGATGAGGCTCACTTCAATCGATCTTCGGACTAATCACCACTCACCATCAAGATTGATGAACGCCAAAAGCCCAGTAAAATAAGTAAAAATAGAGAAATAAAAGAAATATATATATTTTTATTGTTCGATCCCAAAGACAAACGAGTGACGTTTATTCCAAATATTGAAGTTGGCACCGACCTCGAAAAACGTAAAAAAATATACTTACATAAAATTTTTATTTCTCCGTTTTTAGTTTTGAAGGCTTTCTTATATATTTAAAAATAATTAGTTTTGCTTTTTAGTGTTGTAAGTGTAGAAACAGGAAACTCCGAGATCTTTTAGATAAACAAGTAATAAAACGAGAAGGATACCATTGACATCAATTAAACACGCAATATTTAGGGATAACTCAAAAACTCGTCAGATGTCATTCAATTTTAAATGGTGCCACGCCACATCATCAACATCGGTACACCGTTACAAAGTTATGAGGTAACACAAATAAAATAATACAGTCGAATCAATTCGACTCTCTCTCTCTCTCTCTCTCTCTCTCTCTCTCTCTCTGATGCTCTCAAGAGCATCCTCCTTTTTCAAAGCACCTCTAGTTTTGAAAATACTCGTCCCGTACTTTTCACAAGTCGCGTGTTATTAAAGAATGTAATTTACAAAACCCATTTCATACACCAGATCCTCACGAAAATCATTGTATTGTGCTACCTTTTTACTTTGTACCTGCTACATATTCGTGACGAAAAATAAACATTATTATTATAATTATTAATGTTGTATCTTCCAGATCGCCCTTTTCGCCCTGGCTGCGGTAGCGCTGTGCCGCGAGTACCCAGCTGGAGTACACCCCGCTGTCTGCCCTAACTACCCCTACTGCGATAGCGGTGCCCTAGCGAGACACACGCCCGACGGCCAGCCCATTCCTGAGTGGGTGTACAACCCTAGCATCTTACCAGTGGCGCCTGTTGAGTGAGTATTTTAGCAATCAAGAAATGTAATTAGTTCCTTCTTACACATCATCATCAACAGCTCATATAATGTTCCCACCGAGGGGCTCGAGCCTACCCCACATTAGGGAAAGGTTTTTTTTCCTCTAGAAAGATTAACCAAACTTTTTACAATGATAGTAAATTTAGTCTAGTGTGTTAGTATGGGTATTAGTAGTATAGTTGAGTGGGTGTGTGCGTGCAAGCGTGCGTGCGTGCACGTAACTTGTGTGTGTGTCTGTGTGTCAATAATGTCATGTTAGCCTAGTAAGAAAGTATATTTATATAAAAAAAAAAACATTTGTTAACTAGTTTCTTTATTTTCAGCCCTGCACACAATGCCGCTCCCCGGTACCCAGCTGACTTCCCCGCAGCTCTTTGCCCCAACTACCCCTACTGCTGGTAAAAAACGACTTAACCCTTGCTGCACTACACGGACTAAAATTAATTAAAAAAAAAACAGAAACATCCTTTAACGCTAATGCCAGAATTTTCGCTTCCTAAGTGTCATTTTGACATTGACAGTTTACTTTTTCCGCCGACACAAGCGAATGTCATTCTGACGTACAGCCAAAAGTTCTGGACATTCAGTTGAAATGTTTCAACACTGCCATAGTAAATTTTATAAAAAAAAATGTAAATAAGCTTCGGTCTACTGATACGGACTAATGCATTTGCATTTGTAAAAATGTGTGTAAATTGTAAATAAATATACATTTATTATTATGCTATTGTTTCATTTAAAGTTTAACGAAATAAAACAATTATGTAAACAATGGTGCAATTTTTAATAATAAGTAAATTAATTTCGCAATTTTACTAACTGACATTATAATTATTTCTGATACTTACTTCCAGTGGCGTAGCGTAGGGGGGGCAGGGGAGGGCGGCCCGCCCCGGGCGGCACATTTGAGGGGGCGGCAAAATTTTACAATAATTAAAAAAAAATTGAAACCATATCATATTTTTATTGCAACTACAAATTCGGACCAATTCTGTGACGTATTCCCTTTCTCTGAATGATATTTGGTAGCAACTGCTGGCAACACCGTCTATTCTGACCGTTTATTTTTTGTTCAAGAGGATTATTTTTTGCTTAGATTATGTGCTTTAATTGTATAAGACTAATAATCAGCGATAATGACTTTGACTATTCAAAGTAAGTTTTATGCATAGATCACTTAATGATTAGGCAAACCCGTTATTAGAAAGAGATAAATTTATATACCCCATGAGTTACGTATTGATTGTTGCTTAGCGCTCATTGGTGAGAGCGCGCATCGATACCGATAACAGAGGATATACATACGCGCACTTTTTGTCAATGACAGTCAAATTGAATAACAGAATGAAATTTAAATTGTAATTAAGACAAGAAAAAATACACTGAAAAAAACGACCTGTCCCAGGCGGGAATCGAGCCCAGCATCCACCGTAATCCGGGCCGCTGCGTTAACCACTAGGTACGCTACCAGGGCACTGCTTTCGCCGTCGAAATTTGTCAGTACTTGTTGCTTATGTTTTTATGGTAAACATTTTTTCATCAAGTCATTGAAATTTGCACTTCTAAGACCCGAACGAAATATTTTTGCAAATATTTGACGTCCAGTTAAGATGAAACTACCTTATAGTGTGGAATAATTTCTTGCGTTTACAAACGCGTAAATATTTTTGAGACTGGAAAAATACACTGAAAAAAATCTACACCGGTTTCAAGTGTTAAAAATATTAACGCGTTGATAAACCCCAAAACAAATGTCCCATATGAAATTGTTTTGATAAGAATAATGTATTTGTCAAATGAAATGACACCTTTTTTGTACACTTTTCAACAACACAGGAAGGCATTTTTTCGATTGCAATTACCTACTTAAAGCGTTGCAATGAAGTGCAGTCGACCAGCCGAAATGCGAGAGCGTTCCCGATTCCCTGTTTTTTAGTTCCAAATCCAAACTGATTGTAAATCCGGCAATTGGCCGACTTTTTCGTTGCCATTTTCGAGCGAGTGCAACGCATCTATACTTTTTGAATTTCTTTGTGTGTAATGCATAGTCACTACATAGTATAAAACAAAGTCGCTTCCGCCGTCTGTCTGTCCCTATGTATGCTTAGATCTTTAAACCTACGCAACGGATTTTGATGCGGTTTTTTTTTTAATAAATAGAGTGATTCTTAAGGAAGGTTTATATGTATAATACATAAGCATTGCACCCGTGCGAAGCCGGGGCGGGTCGCTAGTATACATTAAATTGATATACCTAAATAAGAGGGCGGCAAAATTATCTTCCGCCCCGGGCGGCCGATACCCACGCTACGCCACTGCTTACTTCGGTAAAAACCGTATACATTTTTTATAATTAATTACTGCCAGTGGTTGACAGGAAGTTGAAGGGTATAATCAGGTATATAATCTAAGGGTAGGTATAATTATCACACTTCGAAAACGAACATGACTGACCAATTTGGTGCGAAAACCATTTCTGGCTACATTATTATGACACTACTCTGTTATTATATTATTGAATGACTGAGGACCAGTATTAATTATAACTAGCAACATTACAAAACGTTCATAAACTGGTAAAACATGTAGGTACCATATTAAGTATCAAGTATATTGAATGTTATAGAAAACTATTAAAATAACAATTCCACTGCACAAAATAATACTTTGGGTCGGTTGCATTTTTTGTTGACGGGGATGTCAAATGCGTTTACGCATCGTCTCTGCGGGGTGGTGCCAACCGCAGGAGATATGTGGGACTCGAGGTAAAGGCATTCCCTCCATACCCACTAAACCTCCTCCCCGGCCTGATCTCCAGTGCACTATTTCGGGACGGCTCGGGATCTGCGTACGTGAGCGCAACTACACCGAGACCGTCCTAACGCTGCCCGTCTAGGCACTCCTTGTGCACCAATTAGTGGCCAGCAGCCCACAGGGCACGCCCGACTAACGCCAGCCCCTGTGGGCCGCTGGACGACGCCGGCCTTAAAAGGGCCCTGAAAAGGGCCGTCTGGAACTAGCCGTGGTGGGAAAACAAAAAACAACTCGATGATGGTATGTGACTTCGAATGCCAAGGGACACTTGACATCAAAAGCCACACACCCGCCGAGAAAGTTTCCCCACCACGTCACCAGGGTCCGCCACGAGGAGGCTGAGGAGGCTTCCGGACGTGGACCCCACACCAAGTTATACCTATATGTATGTGTATGCAAAAGCTTCAAGAAAAAAGCAAAAACAGGCCTTTAAACATGTAAACAGAGTCGACAACAAAAAACAAGAAAAAAAAAGTGGTTACAACTCAGACCAATAAAAAAGTCTATTGGTCTGAGGGTTACAATAAATATTTCGTACATTCAACGAAGTGATTTATTTTTAACAATTCCTCGACGGTCTTGCAATTACCTATATTTTGCGTCTCGCGAAAATGTAGGTAACATGTAAGGTGCAAACATACATACGAACAGAGGCCTTAGTACGAGTTTGATACTTTTCGAGCTCGATCAAACGTATCGTCTCTTTTCATACATTGCCCACTAGCGCCTCTAGTGTAAACTATCAGAAACAGTGGCCAATGTATGAAAAGATACGATACGTTTGATCGAGCTCGAAAACTATCAAAACTCATACTAAGGCCTCAGTACAAGTTAAAAGCTTGTTATAAAAACATACATACTTTCACAAATATTTTGATATTAAAATACTTTTATGGCACGAAATATAAATTTCAAAATAGGATGGCACTGACGAAATCGTATTTTATGTACCTATGTATTTTGAAATAGCGGTATTGATTTTATATTTTTGCTGGGAAATATCGGTAACATGTTTTTTAACTGCACGGATGGGTGGGCGCATTCCATTTCGTCCTTGCTTGGAATATCGAGTAATGTTGGCCACGCTTATGCCCAAAGAACCAAGAAAGTTATCTATTTTCAATTTATCTTTTTTTACTGTAAAGATCATTTGATTAATTTATCACAATAATTATAATTAATTATAAAAATATACAACATGTAAATTAAAAAACTAACACCCTGAATATAGGTGGGTTGGGATTGGCTTCTGAGTTAATATCAAAAAAAAATAAAGTTTTTTTTACAAATCAACTGAGAAGCCGATCCCAACCCACCTGTATTCAGGGTGTTGGTTATTTAATTTACATGTTGTATATTCTGATAATTTTCGAATAAATTAGTACTAGATCCCTTATTATCCTACATTATCTATGAACCATGAACTTTCAGTTTTGTACTATACAAAACTTGTACACAAGTGGATACTTTTGGTGGCAGTTCTGTAAGTGAACTATACAAACGGTATCCTTATGTAGTGAAAGTTTTTTTTATAAAAGAAGTAATTTAGTTGCGAAGAGCTCAATTTGTATAGGAAATGTGAATAGAGCTCATAGCGGAAAAAAGCGCAAATTAAGTTTCCCATACAAAGTAAATCAATTAAAATAGTTACGATATTTATATTATACTAGCTTTTGCCCGCGACTTCGTCCGCGTGGAATAGTTACTTCAGGCAGCATTTTAATTTTTTATGGTATTTATTTCTTTTCAATTGCCTAAGAAGAAAAATCCCCATGTTGATTTTCAGCCTTTGTAATGTCACCCATTTACCCATTTTAGGGGCTGAATTCTGAAAAAGCATGAAATATGTATTTACTTATTTATCGATAAGAGTACTCCTGTGAACTTTCGAATAAAATAGTCTTACTAATCTTGTTTCCCCATACAAACTTTCGACCCCCGTTTCACGACCTTAGGATGTAAATTTTGACCACCCCTAGACCTCATAATGTACCTACGTACCAAATTCGGAATCTCTAGCCAGCGATTTGGGCTGTGCGTATACATGTCAGTTAGTCAGTCTTATTTAATTTCTAACCGAAAGATCCTAAACCAATTTTCATGGATTTTACATAAAAAAATTACAGATTTCCATACAAACTTGCATCCCTTATTTTACCCCTTAAGGATTCAATTTCAAAAAATCTTAAAATACCTCTTTCTTAATTTGTAACTGAAAGGCCATGTACCAACTTTTATGGATTTTACTTTAAAAATTACGGATTTCCATACAAACTTTTCACCATCTTTTCACCACCATCGAGGGTGAATTTCCAAAAATCCTTTCTTAGTGCACCCCTGGACCTCATAAGGAACCCACGTACCAAATTTGGAACATCTAGACCCAGCGGTTTGGGCTGTGCGTTGATATGTCAGTCAGTCAGTCAGTATTCATTTTTATGTAGATAGACTTACACTACATGTACTGATAATAATCAATGTAAAAAAGTAACTATTTTTGTTGTATGGGAAACATGATTTGCGCTTCTTCCTGTAGAGGGGGGCTCTTTACGTTTCCCATATAAATTGAGCTCTATACGCAACTAAAATAGTTACGTTTTTACACAAAAAACTTACACTACGGGTCCGACCTTTGTCACAGTTGGACTGCCCGCCTGTGACCACGGTCGGTGTAACTCGGTTTAATTTGGAAACGCCGTTATCATGCAACGCGAACCTTTAAAAGTGATCAAATTACCTATGTTCATCGCGGATAACGTAGAATTCAATGTTAAAGAATTTTTCAAACCTATCCAGTAGTATCAGAGTCTACTCAATGCAAACAAACAATCAAATCTTTCCTCTTTATCATATTAGTTTCCATTACACGTCATTTTAGTCTCATTATATTTTGTTACCTTATGTTTTCTTTATTATATTTTCATCTTGACTCGCTACAGCATAACACCTTTCAATAAAATATGCGATCGAAGGAGGCGAGACGCTCCCAAGCAACAGGTGCTGATGCTTCCTGATGCATTAACTTTTTAAAGTTATTTATTTTAATCACTTAATTAAACTTTACAAGACTTTTTAAGGGCCGAGTGTTTTTATTATGTAGGAGACATTATAAATGAGCGTAACTACCTACATTGGTGAGTAAGTATAGATACCTATATGTATAGCTCTTCTTTTTCGATATTTTTGGCACAAAACAGTTATTAAAGTAACTATTTTTATCTCACGATCGCGGGATTCGCGGGTGAATAGACATAGATATGACATGGACATGGTCTCTGTGTCTCTATGTCTCTTGGCAACACACACGTATTAAAAAATTTCGTCTTGAGACACTACATCTCGGAGATGAGCGGTGAGTGCTTTTAACCAGGTTGGCCGTATGCTTCTCACATAATCGAGTAACATGAAAAATCTTTCCCATACAAAAAGCAATATTGAACGACTAGCGGATGTTTGCGGCTTCGCTTGTGTTAATATCAGTTATCGCGCCAAAAAGTATCCTAAGTAGTTCCCAGGGTCTCTAAATATATCCATACCAAATTTCATCAAAATCGGTCCATTAGTTTCGTAGCCTATTGCAAACAATTAATCAAATCTTTCCTCTGTATAATATTAGTATAGATAACGACTTCAGGTAGGAGGTGGAAATCCTCCTTTGAAATTACCTATAATCATAAAACATTTAAAATATGTATTAAAACTTCTATGTTAATGACCCGGACTACCGAGATGTTGAGTGCAACATTTGTTCACTGAAGGTTTCGAGGGGGAACTCTCGATCACTCCATTACCATCAGTCGGCGCGATGTGGATGTCAATCAAAATTTGAGCAAAGACACGGTCGCTTCATTCGCGTCACTCCAATTTACTTTCATTCCAAGTACGCAGCGACTTCTGACACGTCACAAAATGGACGTGTGATCGGCAACACACGAGCGAGATTGGTGTGTGATGGAGTGATGGATTTCAGATTGTTTGGATATCCAACGCATTCGTCCAACCTTGTCGCCGTGGTGGAGTGGTCAGTAACGCTGTGTACACATCGGGCGGTCCTGGTTCGAGTCCTGATAGTGGCAAATGTTAGTGTGATGAACACGAATATTTGTTCACGAGCCATGGTTGTTTATATATTTATTTAAGCTTATTTATGAAATATCTAGATTTATTATCTATTTGTCGGTTATCTATTACCTATCCATAACACAAGTTCTTTCTTAATGATACGTAATTTGGGCTAGATTGGTGTGAGTGTTGAAATATATTATTTTTATAATCCAAAAATTTTCGGCACTCCATTCCAGCCACTGGAGATTCCGAACACACGGAAAGATTTTGGCTTATTTTGGAGTGATGACTTGGCGTGATGTGGATTGGAGCGATAGTGCGTTTCCCACTTCCTTCTTGAAGGCGGTAGGCTGGCACCCCATCGCTATTTTGGAGCACTGCCAGTTGAGGCATTATAAAAAACACAGGGTAAGCAACGAGTATATTCATGACGAAACATAGCCCAAAGAATGAGTACGCTGAATTGTCAAAGGAGATAAAAATGTGACATGGTTCTATAGTGTTATTCGCCTCCTGGCTGGCCGCAGCATTTGCAATCGTGTGGCACCAACGTGTGTTTAGTTTAATCACCCAATTAACGAGGCAAATCAAGAACCTTCTTCGTAATTTGTTTCGTAGCGAAGCATCTGGGGCGTGAAGTTTCACACATTCCACGCGTTCCGGATTTACAAGCATTTGTTAGTTTAATTAAACTAAGGGAGTACTCACACTATTCACACTTTACTTGTCGGACCGACGACTTGTGGGGTCTACCAACGTACATACACGGCCACCATTCGAGGACCTTTCCGCCCCAAGAATGTGCCTTGCCCTCTACCACTTAAGGTTCACAATTATTTGGGTTATACCGATAAAGGGAAGCCGCTGGATGTGGACAGCGCAGGACCGATCAGGTTCGAGATCCTTGGAAAAGCCTATGTCTAAAAGTGCGTGTCATTCGGTTGACATGATAATGACTTATAGAATAATTTTTGAACCCAAGCATCTTCCGCAATCCGGGCGGCTGCGTTAACCACTACGCCACCGAGGCACTTTCGCTGTCGAAATTTGTCAGTGTTTGGTGCTTATGTTTTTCTGGTAAACATTGTCTCATCAAATCTTTGAAATTTGCACTTCTAAGATTCGAATGAAATATTTTTGCAAATATTTGACGCCCAGTTAAGATGAAACTACCTTACATTACGGAATAATTTTTGGGTTTACAAACGCGTTTTTTTTCTTTTTATTATAATGACTTGGTAAGTCCGACTTCCAGAACGAGTCAATCGACGAACCCAACTCGGCTGGGTAGGTCGTCATCATCACAACAGCCTTTATTCGACTCACTGCTGGGACACAAGGCCTCTCCTTGTCATCGAAGGGGTTTAGGAAGTAGTCAACCACGCACCCAACGCGGATTGGTGGACGGAGTATAAAGTGATCAATATCCCTTTGCTGATCCATTAGTCGTCTTCTACGAGACCCATTGGAGTATATGGGGTGATGTTATTTAACTCTGCCGGCATCATGTGGCTATGCAGCTGCTGGGCAGGTACGCGGCAATATTCTCGCCCACCCCTTCCCTAGGTACCCATGGTGCTCAATAATTATTACAAACTTTTAGTAACACTATTTTTACTACATATTTCTACTACTTAGTTCAATATAAAAGACACGGTAGGCTGTCTACCCGGAGGTAGCAGCTCGGGATGCACTTTATTGGTCTTCTTCTTTTCCTTCTTCCCGTTCTGCACTACACTGTGGAGAAGTTGGGCGTTCTGCTGCTCTTCTAGAACGTTCTTTATTGCCGCTAGAACATTAGCCGGCGTTTTAGCGTTTGCTACCAAGCTGTCAATTTTTACAGCCGCCAGTGTGCAGTGTTCTGGTGACATCTGTAAAAAATATATGTTTTTATTTTAAGTATCAAATATTTAGGTTGTTCATTCAAAACAAAAGTTTATTATAATTATGTCGTAGAAATCAGATAGTCACGAAAAGGATAATTGGAAATTATGAATGATTTTGTAATAATCTGAACTATTTTCAGGATGATTGCAAAAATCCGAGTTCTTATTAGAGCGGCGACTAGCTAAACTATGAGTCGATTCTATGATATTATTTTATCTTTTTAAAAGCTTTTATTTAACTTGCACTGTTCGTAAGTAAGTTCGTCATTCCAACCATTTTTCGAACCTTTGTTGATATAAACGATTGAGCTGAAATTTTGCATACACGTTTGGTTTTAATGACAATTGCATGCTTAGCTAAGTGACGTGACTATATTTTTTATTTACCTACTTCGTTCATGGATAACATCAGTATGGAATGGAATTCACTGGCAGCATTCGTGTTCCTTCCTTACAATCCTGGATCATTCAAAAGAGGCGTGAAGACCTTGCAGTTCGGCACGGCGAGGGTGGCTAACGCGGCGGTTTATGTCACTAACTATCTCCTTATTTGGACTCCACTTCTGCTTACCATCAGGTGGAATGAAGTCATTTGCATGACCTTTTTATATAAAAGAAATATTTATTTGTACCTTATAAACCATAGGTTTAAAATCTTCCAATTCAGCGTTTCTGTAATAATTTTCAACAGACTTAGATCTGAGCCAACTGTAGTTTGAACTCTCCGTATTTTTCTTCTGTTCTATCTTAGATTCTTTTAGTAGAGACTCCATCTGGAACAGACATTTTTTTATAACTCCCTCTCGCTTATACCAACCTAGGCTCTATGGTTCCGAAACGTGGCATTGCAGAGGAATGTTGCGCATGTTATGGAGAGCCGCAATAATATATCTATTCTCCAGAAGCTCAATGTCAGGAAAAGACTCAATTATTGATCTAGAATTTTGATTTTGAATTGCAAGAATACTGATGCTATGGAGAAAATCGTTGTCCAGGGTAGAGTGAATGGGACAAGATGCAAGGGACACTGCCCGGTCGACTGACCAAATTAAAGACGTCACAGAGTCAGCCGTGTGCGAAGAGCATCGGTGAGATGACAAGGGCCTCTTTATAATTGGGCCAGGAACCCACTCGGCGGTCCCCAGAACACCCTACCAAAGTTTCATCACAATGTCATCAATGATTTCGGAACGCATAGAGGACAAACATACAAACATTGATTTTTATTTATATAGGTAAATTATAGATTATTGGAGCCCGCGCAGGGCCTGCCAGTACTGACACGGTTGCATTAGGATCACCTATTTCTTTTACAATAAACTAGCAATTTCAGTTTATACGAATTCCAGCACAGTGCTACTAAACCGAAGCCCCCTGGCACTATAGTTATTACATATTTAGGTAATCAATAATTAGGTAGGTAGGTAGGTACTTACATATTGCAGCAAATCAGAAGGACTAAAAGATTTTTGTGGGCCCACTATGTTTCTATCAGCGAACATAATTGGACATAAAACTCGATGTTGTACTAGAAGGAAATGTCGCCGAAATGGCAGCAACAATACTCGGTACGTAATAAACTTAATTTAGGCGGTTTTTGATAATTTACTCTATGATAAACTGATTAGTATATCTGTCGATTGTCACTAAAGGATGTTCGGATTCGGAATAGGCTTTTTATTATTTCTAACATTTGCAATAATATTATTTTGTATGCAGAGTCGCGTGTATTACCTACCTAATAAGTAGTACCTATGTCAACATGTCTCTTGTCTCCAAACACACGGGCCGCCAATCACCGTTCCTAGTCTATTGTTACCGCCAATATGCGCAAATCAGTTAGAGTGCAGATTAACAGGGTAATGAGACCGTCTTAGTGTCAAACCATTGTTCCAGTTCTTACATTAGCTAGATAATATGCAGACTTCCTAAATAATCACCTCTCAAATCCTGAGCGACGCTGGGTGTCACGACGACGTCATCAGGTCAAGTGAAATGAGTCGTATTTTTAAATCCACCACATTTTATACTTAGTCGTTTATTTATTTTTTAACTTTAATAAGATAAAAATAAGATTAATACTTATGTATTATATCAATCTATTTTTTAATGTTAAAACTACTGATATTACGACACCACCATAGACCACATCCATTGCACTTTTTCACGCCAAGTTCCATAATAGCGGGTCGTGTAAAACAACAATGGATGTGTAATTCGCTCGGTGATTATCATTTCCATCTGTCAAAAAATGTTAGCGAACAGGCCTACGGGTCAGATAAGTTTGTGGCACTTTACCTACATTAGACTCACCCACAATCTATTACGTGGTCGGTCCCACTTTGTCATCAAAAATAACCCTGAACCTATCAATCATACAGATAAGTCGATCCTCTACATTAGACTCTCTTTCAAACAGGACAAAACTGTTGCAGTCACCGTTTCCCGCGATTTAACGATGTAGTATAGTACCTACCATCTCTAAAGCAGTATATGCAGATTAGACAAATGCATACCTACCTGTTAGTTAAGTAAAACTCTACTTTTAAGTTTCCTATCAGTAAATCTGCAGATCACCTAATTAATTAATGTAGTCTACATTCTAACGGTGACAATACACGAATAACCCCATCCCCGTGGAGTTCTAGAGGTACATTCAAATCCCTTTGGAATGATCCAGGGTAGTAAGGAGGGAACACGTCTACTAGCTAGCAGAGAATTCCATTTCATGATTGCATCATCATCCGCCAACAGCTCAAATATTGTCCGCACCGAGGGGCTCGAGCCTTCCCCACGTTCGCGTTAGTAAAAATGGAAGCGACAGTTTGTCGGTGGCAGCGTAAACCAGCACGCGTAGCCCTTTAATGAAAGGGAGATGGTGGGATTAGAGAATAGACGGAACTCTAAATGTCGCAACATCGCGACGCAATTGGAGAGGCTCAAGATGGTTGGTCACCTCTACATCGTTGATGATGCGGGTCACGCGACGCTGAAACATATCAAAAGCATTATGTAAGTTCTACTTATCGGGAGCCAACCCAAAGGTGCCAGCAAAACTCTACGCAAGACCGTAGGGTAGTGTACTTGAGTTTCCGTGAAGCTGATTTTCACGTTTTCGATGTAATCTTTTGGAACGAACTCAGCGAACCTTGAATCAGCCTGTATAAAAAGCGCTTCAGTCATCAAGCCAGTAATCAGATATTAAAACTTATTACTGAATAGACTTTTAATAAGCTGAGCAGAGAGCTTTGATAAGCTTTTATCATTGAGTTTATCATTAGATTGATAAAACATTTGAAGATACCGATAAAGCAATTGTAATAAAAGTACCTCACAAAAGGCTGTGGGCTGTGGCGCAATCACTGCGTGCGTCAAAGACGGGGCGACATACCCGCACCCGGGTCCACTGGGCAGTGAACCATATACTTCACTCAACCCAAGAGGCTAGAGTTGTTAAAGGTGCGCGGTCACCGCAGCCTATGAACGACACCAGAGGCATCCCTCGACCCTAGAGGCGAGAGATGTTATTGGTGCGCGGTCACCGCAGCCTATGAACTACACCAGAGGCATTTTTCGACCCTAGAGGCGAGAGATGTTAATGGTGCGCGGTCACCGCAGCCTATGAAGGATATTATAGCTTCATGATATTAAATAACTAATAACATGACCGAGAAAAAAATACCAAAAACATTGTAATCCGTTACTTTTTAAACTCATAAACAATAAACTACATTTAAGAAAACAACTGTCATTTTTACGTCAAATAAAATTACTTGAATTGAAATTTGTAAATAAATTAAAATGTGATTTACAATATTCAAAATGACCGATGAAAGTGCAGTTTTGGCTAAAATTGTCAAGAGTTTCTTTCGCAGAGTCCTCGTTTGTAGTAAGACTTTTTGTTGTTTTCCATTTGACAATGTGTTATTAAGCAACAAATCGTCACGCTTTACGAATACTAGGAAAAGTCAACTAAACGATAACACTTTAGTTTTCGAAACAAAAACACCAGAAACACCTTCCCAGCATAAAATCCAATCAAATTTATCGATGCATCATAATTTAAAGCGTAACAAAATAAAAGATTTGGAATACAAATGTAAACCCAATGGTAAAAAGAAGATTGAAAAAGTAAAACGTCAAAAGCTCGAAAATGGCGCGAAGAGGCACACGTCAAAACAGGCCACAGATTGTACAGCGTTAAAAGATGATTTTTCCCTACGGAGCCAGCTGAAGTATTTTCGAAAAAGGCCTAAACATATAAAAATTATATTTATCAAGAAAAGAACTTCTAGCTATACCGATGTGTCTACCAATGGTATCGTTTCAAATAAGAATTATTCACTATGCAAAAACCGATAATATTTGCAAGTATCAAGTGTTTCAGTGACGTCTGTAAGTAGTATCCAAATAAAAAACTGCATAAAATGTTAAATTTATTTATTTCTAATAAACCACCATTTCCTTAGTTTTGGTTACAAATCACAAACCATTCTTAAAACATTAAAAATATTTAAACATAAAACCATTTCACACTAGTTACAGAAATTTCATTAATTTGAAGTATTTTAGTTTTAGTAAATCTTTACTGACAAACTCACAAAAGTGGCTACTTTTTTGAGCGGGTTTCTTGAGTATTTGCTACGTGAATAGTCTATGCTATGTATTTACTAGTTACTCTACATAGCATAGACTTTTCACCTAGCAACGCATCTATAGTACCTATTTATGAAACCACAATCCACTACTTTTGAAGTGAAACTTCTTTAAAGGCGTATGGGAGAAAAAACATCACATTTTAGACGCCATCTTGAAAAAATCGTCTCACTTTCTGTCACTTTGGATCGTGACGGCGCCATGCGTATTTACCAAAATTGAGGAGTGACTTCTATAGAAATATTTAAATAATAACGTAATATGATAAATGGACTTATTCATTTATATTTAATCACAAAACAGCTATAATTTGATATGAAATGATTTATTTTTTCTGTGAACGTCACTTGACCAATTAATGTTAAATATATAATACAATTAACTAATATATCATGAAGAAGTTTCACTTCATACGTGTGTATATTAATACACACACACATACTTTTTTCCATAGTTTACTCATAGAAACTGTCAAAATAAAATCAAATAAAACATATATCTTACTGTCAATTAACTTATATTTGGCGTTATAATGAACAGAATTTTAAATAACTAGTAACTTTGAAAGTATCACAGTGCCATAATTATTATCTAATAATAATATCACGGAAATAAAGCCTTGTAAACATATAACGGAATCTTTTTTAACTGGCGTATTGTAAAGTGTGGCAAATGTAACAATAATAAATAACCATAGATTTATAATTACTGACGTTTATAGATTGGCAATGAATCGACTAGGGCGAGACCAAAAAATTTAACCAATGTGTGAGCAATGCGCATGTGTGCGTGAAAAATAGTACTGCAGTCTGACAGTTGCTGTCGTTTCTACGTGACTGACAGGACGACTTGGGTCGCCTGCGTGTACGAGATAATTCACGTCTCTTCTATCTATCCTCTTTCACATTGCCGATCTATAGTTTCCTATATCTAATGGTTTACATCAAGTTTTGTTAAGCTGTTCACAGAGTTTAGTATGGTTTTGTTTTTAATTCTGCATTTAAGCCGTAGCAAAGAGATCTATGCCATATGTAAATGTTTAAAACAAATAATATTTCAGTATTTGCATTTCATAACAAGCTTAAGTAGGTATATTATTTTCGTAGTAATTTTATTGCAAAAACAGAAAAAACTCTTCCAAACATAGCTGCACGGGCTAAATCCCTTTGCCTTCCTTAACAAATAAAAACTAACAAGAATCAACAAATACTTAGCAATATAATGTGAAATAATTTGCTATTAAAACAATACAACATTAAAAAAAATCGTAGCATAGCATTGAGATTTTGATTATAGCCGTACAATCTAAATCCCATTGCCTTCACTAACCCATTCAAATAAAAACTAACAAGTATCAACGAAAACTTTTATATTGTGAAATACCTAATTCGCTATTAAAACAAATACAACATTAAAACAAATCGCAGCAGATTAATATAGTGGTAGCATTGAGATTTAGATCATAGCTGCACAATATAAATCTCTTTGTCTTCCTTAACCCATTAGAAGAGAAAGAAAGAAAAAACTTTTTTTTTAACAGATGCTTGGAAAGAATAACCAATAAAAACTTAGCATTTAAGTGTAAAATAATTGTCTTCTAAATAAAATTCACTATAAAAGGTAAAAACTGACTTTTAAACGGTGACTTTTCATTGGTCTTGGTGTTGAAGGATGCTGTATATTAATTAAGCGTTAGTAGAACTCCATTAACTAGTCAAAATAAATAAATGAGTATAATGTTTTTCGAAAAAAAGACATTAATCCGAAATTTCCCCTATTAACTGATATATTAAAAAGGATTTAGCTCTACAACCAATTAAAAATCACAGTATATTAGTGAACACATATAAAACATGGAACAAGCCCTTTAAAAACTAGCTTCGATTAAAAATCGACGCCAAATGTCACACAAATATGAATACACACATAGCAGGTAAATTACACGATATAATCTCCACGTAAAAAACGACTTTAAATATGAATTTTTTAGGTCTATAATAGACAGCGCCTCGCTTGTTACGCAATTATAGAAATAAGATTAAGATAGCGCAGTGGTCACGTGGTAACAACCAAACTAAACCGAGTTTTGACGTACTTTTGAAGCGCCGCCCACTTTGGCGGACTTTTTCGTGGGACCATTTCAAAGCGTCAGAAATACTTCCATGTTTTATATGCGTTCACTGCAGTACATATATAAAAAACATGCCTAATCTCTCTTCTGTTTCAAATCGCTTGAGTAAGGCCACATGGACGCTAAGGGTGTCAGTCTAAGAAACAAGGCTGGCCTTATAACGCTTAGTACAAAGTGCAGGGTGTAAAACTTCCAAGCACTAGCTTTGGTAACGCTGTCATGTAGATACCTAGAGATAAAAATCATAAGGATCGATGAAACAGCCGATATTATTAAAGATCTCTCTTTGGTGTAGTGACGGTATCTGTAAAAAAAGAAAAATATTTAGCAATTATTACTTTTATTTCCGAAAGAAAGGGGAGGTCGATGGCGCCGCGGTCGGTACTCAGATGGGTGACCGAATATTTACCGACTCGATTTTTCTTCGTGCTTCGGAAGGCACGTACCTATTTTGGCCACTGTGCCAATTTGGGAACAGTTAGTTATTGAGTGCAGATAAAAAAAAACTTTGTTCGTAATGTTCTGTCATATAACAATATGACAATTTCGAAGATTTGATTGATTTTATTATGAAATAATAATTTCGAAGCATTTATAAATATTTGTAGTCATATACAACTAATTTCTTACGCAATTAAAATACCTAATTTTAAAATTCTGAAAAAAAAACAATTTTCTATATACGCCTTTTATTTCAATATGTTTTTTTTACATAATTTAACTATTTAAATAGTCAAAAAAATGTATAAATATGGATACTTTTATTTTGGCCTCAAATAGGTTAAGCTGGTGATCCCGGCTACTGTCGAAATAGCAGTCGTTCCCAAGGATCTTATACCGACCCCAAATAAATTGGGAGCAGGGTAGGACAAAGAAGATAGAGAATATAGTGACTTACTGCGCGATGGCTGGCGTGACCCATAGTGCCCAACCCAACAAACTGCCCGTTGAATATATTAGAGCGTACATAGGCGTTGTGGATACATGAATGGACTCCGGATTTTCACACCAACGGAATGCCTGTAATTATACAATGAATTATTGTACAGTGCAATACAATGGAATCCGGTGCAGTGCAGTGCAATGTAA
The DNA here is from genome assembly GCA_955850985.1 of Elophila nymphaeata. Lineage (NCBI taxonomy): Eukaryota > Metazoa > Arthropoda > Insecta > Lepidoptera > Crambidae > Elophila > Elophila nymphaeata. The sequence continues at coordinate 25,367,167 of OY039066.1, forward strand.
TACAATTCAGTTAAACGTAATGAAACACAATTCAGTGATATGAAATAAAACGCAGTGCAATGAAATGCAATGCAGTAAAATGAAAGACAGTGCAGTGAAACAAAATACAATACAGTGCAATGAAATAAATTGAAGTGCAATGAAAGACAACGCAGTTCATCGAAAGACAGTGCAGTGCAATGAAATACAATGTGGTGCAATGAAATAAAATGCGGTGCAATGGAATACATGCAGTGCAATAAGAACAGTGCCTTGCAATGAAATACAATGCAGTGCCATGAAATGCAGTGCAATACAATGACAAACATGCAATAATAAGAAGTATAATACAATAATATTATCTTAGAGAGATATTCATACACATTGTCTGTGTGCGTCAATACGGGTGCGATCAGTGCCGACACTGACGCACACAGCCACAATGTGCGCATATGTCTGCGCAAGGTTTCTGAAGATTTCTTTGTCCTAACCTAAGTTGATAAAATAAACAATTTTAATTTAAATTTGCAACAGACTCACCAATTTGACAGTATAGTGAGGGTCGATGCCACACAGCACCAGGCTCCAGTACGTGACGAGAGCGACCAACCCCGTGACGGACGCCGAGAGGGTGTGCCACATGACAGTGCGACGGGTACTGCCGTTGGAGTGCACGCCATACCCCCAGATATAGGGGTCGGACACGTAGATACATAACGCCGGGGCTAGGAAGCACCCTGAAAGTCGTCGTATCAACGTAAAAACCGGCTAAATATCAATACTATCTCCTGCTCCATTAACTATTCACTAAGACCAATCTACCAATTCATTTTGTAAGGAATTGACATTTCTGCACATTCCAGATGAGGCTGCAGCATTAGCAATATTTTTAAAGTTACGGCAAACCAAATTTTGAATAGACCAGACCTATGGAAGTTATTCAGATCCCTACATCAACTACTAGGTGTCTCAAAAGAAAGTTTACATTTCTTTAGTTGATTTCTTTAACCTATTGAATCTAATGGTGCTTCCACACTGCTGTTAAAAATGTAAACATTTTCTAACACTGCTACCTACATTTACTAACAAGTGTTTGTAAGTAAATGTAGGTAGGTACTTATCAGAGTTGGGCTCCACGTCCGGAAGTCTCCTCGTGGCGGACCCTGTTAACGTGGTGGGGAACCTTTCTCGGCGGATGTATGACTTTTGATGTCAAGTGTGTCGCCTTGGCATTCGAAGTCACATGCCATCGTCAAGTTGTTTTTGTTTTCCCACCACGGCTAGTTCCGGCCGACCCTTTTCAGGGCCACGACCGCGTTCGAAGTCCCCCGGATGCGGTCCGATACCTCAGTCCCACATATCCCCTGCGGTTGCCACTATAGAGTTTCTCGGAAGCAGATCGTGCGGTATGCCTGCGAGATTTTTATAAGAACGTTAATTTAGCAACTGTAGCGCGTAGAAGATTCTGCAGTATTCGAAGTTTTCGTCACTTAAATGATGCGCCGAGCAAGCTAATATTGAATTTCACAACGTATCCTGTGTTTGACGGTAAACCGACGGCTACTTTTTTAATTCTAGTCTTTCCTGTCCATCCAAAGGTTTTATGGAAGAAAGCACTCATATAGTGATCAGACCTCGTATTGTACATTATATTGTTAGTTTTGTTTACATTCTATTCATTGTGATATTTGGTTTACAACAAAGATTATTCATTCATTCATCCCTCTCATTGGAAAATGGGTCAAAAAATTTGAAGAGACTGGTTCAATACTAGAAAAGCCAAAATCTGTGCTGCCAAGATCTTCAAGAACGGTGGAAAACGTACAGAGTGTAAACTAGTATTTTCGTGAGGATCCGAATCTTTGGATTCGGAAGCGCACAAGTGCATAGATCATCATTATGCCGCATTTTGCATAAAGATCTAAAACTGTAGGTAACTGTGAAAATAAAATGATAATTTAACGAAGAAAGAAGTGCATGCAATATTTAGTAAAGACCATAAGGGTTCTTACCTACTAGAGCACCTGCAAGCACTTGATGCGGGAAATGCGTAGCGACGAACATTCGCGCGAGCATCACCGAAGCGAGCGCCGCCCCGCACACAGGGTACACCAAGTATTTCCACCAGAATATGTAGTATTTTCTGTAAGAAAAGTTATCAATCAATAGCATGTGTCCGTCCAGCTATCTTCGCATTTAACTCTACTTCCGCTTCAGCTACACACAGGTGGGATAGAGGCATTTGCCAGATCATTTTAACAAACAAAAGTTTCAAGAAACATAATTCTACTTGATTTAAATTTACAATTTAATCGTAATTATAATAAGAAGTTGAAAGAGCACTATCTCTCTACTTCATCTTAGATAAAAATATTTATTTATATGTGTATGTATGTATAGGATTATAATATGTATTTAATATTAGAATAGTTATATTATATATGTATGGTATGTAGTTTTATATTATTATTACTATTTATTTATTGTATCAATGTCTATTAGTTGTATACACTAGGTATATCCCCGCATATAAATATTACACTATCGCTAGGGTTGGCTGGAAGAGATCTCTGCTAGAGATAAGCTCACCTTTGTACATGCCCTTTCTTGTTTAAGTTTTGTCAATTTTTGTGTGTACAATAAAGAATTTATAATAATGTTATTTGACAATGATTTGATTGATAAAAAATATTCTAATTTCAAATTTAAATGTTGAAGGTCTTTAATTTACAATTTTATCATTACTTAATTGACAATGATTTAATTGATAACAAATATTTTTATTTTAACACAATATAAAATTCATTAAATTTGTAATATTTGTAAAATTATAATTCAATGGTAGTAAGTAACATAATTCAATAATTTAGTCCAGATAAATTGTTGTTAATTTGATTACTGTTCATACCATAACATAAATTTGTTAAAAAAATGAAAATTTTATGATGTTAGTAAGTAATTTATACCTAGCTCTGTATTAATGGCCATGCCCTTGCAGGGCGTCACATGTATAGGTACCTTTATTAATTTACCACCCTATAAGTTTATAATGTGACATGCAATACATAATTTGAATTATTCTCGGTGGTTGGTCTAGCATCCATCTTCTACCTTATCAGCTTATTAGCTTATTGCTCATCATCAGCTGACATCAAGGCTCAAAGCTATCCTGTCAAAGAACAAATAGACCTGTGCTAGAATACTGACCTGTCATTCATAACATGAGATATCCACATAATAAAGAGTAGCAGCACCATTGCCATGGTGGTGCTGTGCCCTGAAGGGTTCCCTGGTCCAGTCTCGCAGGTGTGTCGCGTTTGTCTTAGTCGCGGCCTTTCAGAGTCGGTGTAGAAGGAGGTTTCCCTTATCCACCAATATGGGCGGTCTTCTAATAACCACCTGTAATTACGACAATTTACAAATACAAGTGTCGAATTTCCAACTAAGAAACACCTTCGACTAGTTAGAATGTCTCACAAATAATACCCTGCTTCCAGGTCGGTGCTGTATGTCTTGATGTCAACAATACTGATATAAGATTTCATCATTTCAGCCCAGAGACGCCCACTGTTGGACTCCCCAAAGGATCTTTAAACTGATCGGTCCTGCGCTGCCGCATCCAGCGGCTTCTCGCGACCTTTACCAGATCGTCGGCCAACCAATGCTGCGTTTCCCGGTACGGTCGCCACCGTCAGTCCTCCTTGCAATGTGCCCTGCCCACTGCCACTTAAGCTTCGCAATGCTTTGGACTAATGTCGGTGAACTTGGTTCTCCTGCGGATCTCATCATTTCTGATATGATAAGAATTAATAGGATAGAATTTGGCATTCGATTTTTACTGCCGGCCCCCTGGCTAATACCAACCCTAACGAACGACTGCTATCTTTCGACAGCACCCGGGACTTAACTTAGTTGAAAAATTTATCGGTTGAAAATCCGAGTACCAACCGCGGCGCCATTCAGCGCTGTAAACTCGTCGATAAGAAGCATAAAATTAGGCATAATCAAATACCCTAATGTGGACCCACCCTAAGGCCGCGGACTATTAACCAGCGACGAGTGGGGCGACGGTGACGGCGGCGTCGCGACAGCGGGGTGGCGGACGCCAACCCGACCTCGAAGCCAGCGGGCAGATCTCGCGGATCGTTTTGAGAAATTAGTGTCTTTGTCCTATTAAAAATAATTGAAATAATTTTCTCCTCGATGTCGTCGGCGGGCATTTTGAAACGACGGTCGATAAAAAGCAGTAAATAAAATCCACAAACACTACGTTAATACAGACGCGCGGGCGCCGCTTGACTGGAGTACATCGCTCCCCGCACCGCTGCCTTCGAGGCCAGTACTGTATGAGTTTGTTAGTTTTCAAGCTCGATCAAATGTATCATCTCTTTTCATACATTGCCCACTAGCGCCTCTTGCGTACACTATCAGAAACAGTGGGCAATGTATGAAAAGAGACGATACGTTTGATCGAGCTCGAAAACTATCAAAACTCGTACTAAGGGTACAGTTCCATTTAAATCTGTGCATTGGATCGCGCCGCCGTCGCCGTCACCACGCTAGTCGCTGACTTCGAGTCCGCGGCCTTAGGTGCCACCAGCACATAAAAACCTACCATTTCATAACGGCGTTGAGCCATCCTCCAAACGACATGCAGAGTAGCAGCTGAGCCCCGAACACGGAGTCAATCGTAGACACGAAAGGGAACAGGTATTCCATGATATAGTGTGGGTTGGATGCATCATTCACAAACTCGAAGTAATCTGCCGAGTCTGAAAACCTAAGCCAGGATTATTCATTACTGATGGTCGCCTGCGGCCACCTGTCGGTTAAATTATAGCCTATATGTTATTCTGATGTATCTGTAAGATATGTGATCTTAATGGTGTTAATTTGTATCTGGCCTTAAGTTATATTCGACTTACGAATATGTGTCTGCGTAAGGTATCTAGGATACCGAGTTGTTTATTGTTTACCTTTAATGTCAACTATACATGAATAAACTGCAAGCTTTACCTGTTATATTGTTTTTACTCAAGTTGGTAACTGTTGCTGACTCTCAACCCCAACAAATGGTTATGGGCCCTTCCCAGGAGTAGTAAAATTATAATTCCAGGTGAGCGTCAAGTAATTTCTTTACGAGTTCGGAAATAGTGTTGAACGTGTATAGAGCGTCAATAGCATTGGACAGGACAATGGCCACTGTAATAGAACAATTGAGTAAAGATAATTACGAAAGTTGGCGACTTCAGGTCGAAGCTTTGTTAATAAAAAGCGATGCATGGGGATACGTAAATGGCACAAAGATTAAGCCAGCAGAAGAGGCTGCATCATTGGTGTGGGAGGCTAATGACGCAAAAGCTAGAGCTGACCTAATTCTCTCGATAAGTCCAAACGAGTTGAGGCATGTCAAAGGGTGCAAAACTTCGCGAGACGTGTGGCTAAAACTCGACGCCATTTTCGCATCGAAAGGACCTGCTAGGAAGGCTACACTTTTAAAGCAGTTGACGTTGACAAGAATGAGTGAGGGTGACGATGTCCGAGAACACATTTCAAAATTCTTCGAGGCGAAAGACAAATTGAGTGACATGGGTGTCGACATTCATGAAGATCTTCTATCGATCATGTTATTATATAGTCTACCTACGAGCTTCGAGAATTTCCGATGCGCAATTGAATCTCGAGACGAGCTGCCGAATTCTGAAATCTTAAAGGTAAAAATACTAGAAGAAAGCAACTCACGACATCAACCAGAATTGAGTGCTTTCCAAGTAAAAGGAAAATACAAAGGAAAGAAAGATAACACAGGAGTAGCGAAATTCAGATTCAAATGCTACAAATGTCATAAATATGGACACAAAGCATCTGAATGTAACCAGGCTAAAAAGTGTAAAGAAAATGAAAAGTGCGTATTTTCTAATAATGTAAATGTTGAGTGTTTTGATACCAGTTTTGTAACGTTTAATTGTTTTTCAGATTGTTGTAATACTAGTTGCAACGAGAATGGAAACTGGATCATTGATAGTGGATGTACATCGCATCTATGTAATGACACTAGCAAATTTATTGATACATTGATGCCTGTTAATGGTAAGCTGAATTTAGCTACGAACTCGAGCACAAGCGTACGAGGTAAGGGTACGGTAAGATTGTTTGCATGTAATGACACATCAAAAACAGTGGTTGATTTGCCAGACACCTTATTTGTTCCTGATTTGCGAAATAACCTGATTTCAGTGGCGAAAATCACTGATAAGGGATTTGATATTACTTTTAAAAATAAATTAGCGTTAGTCACTGATAGTAATGGTAAAATCAAATGTATGGCGGATCGAATAGGTGATTTATATTATCTTAGGGAACAAAATAGTTGTTATGCTTCGGTAGTTTCTTCGATGAAGAATGATGAAGTGATGTCATGGCATGAACGTTTGGGTCATCTTAATGCAAAAGATCTCGCAAATCTTCTCAATCATTGCGGTAAGCATATAAAACTGACAGATGCTAGGGAGCTTTATGATTGTGATATCTGTGCAAAGGGAAAAATGAGTGCGTTACCTTTTTCCAAATCTAGTGGACCGTGTAATGAGAAACTTAGAATAGTTCATTCCGACGTAGTTGGACCTATCCAAAATACAGCCATTGGTGGTGCAAAGTATTTTGTCACTTTTATAGATGACAGCACAAGGTGGTGTGAAGTATTCCTGTTGAGTAAGAAGAGTTCTGTTCTTACTACTTTTAAGATCTACAAAAACTATGTAGAGAACTTGACAGGAAAGAAGATTAAATATCTTCAAAGTGACAATGGCGGGGAGTACTGCAACCGCGAGTTTGATAATTTCTTACAGCAGGCGGGTATAAAGAGAAGACTGACTGTTCCCCATACTCCACAAATGAACGGAGTTGCAGAGAGGATGAATAGGACACTTGTAGAAATGGCCAGGTGTCTACTCTTGTCTTCAGGACTTTCACCAGGTTTTTGGGCTGATGCTGTAGTGACTGCATGTCATATACGAAACCGATGTCCAACAAGTAGCCTTGGGGGTGAGATACCGTTTGAAAAATGGTATGAGTTACCTGTCAAGCTGGATTATCTAGAGAAGTTTGGATCTAAGGTGCATGTGTTGGATAAGAAAGTTGGAAAGGACAAATTTGCAGCAAAGAGTGTTGAAGGGATCTTCATTGGCTACCCAAGGGACACGAAGGGTTTTCGAGTCTGGTTACCTCATGAAAGAAAAATCATCTGTACTAGAGATATAAAATTTCACGAGAGTAAGACTGTATGTAGTTCTAATAATTCAAAACAGATTGATTTGAAGACCGATCCGTTTGAATTAGAAACACCAATAGCAGAAGAAAAAGTTGATGAAACGAGATTGGTAGAGATAGTCCCTTCCAGGATTATCGAAAATACTGAAATTGGAGCTGGAGAACATATGTTGGATTCAGTTATCTCGCCACCAGAGGAGCCTTCAACTTCTGATCATATGCAATCTAGCAGCGACGCTGTATTGCAACCAGTGAGAGGCGAGAAAGTGGTGAAGAGAGGGCCTGGTAGGCCAAGATTACAAAGAGGTCAAGTAGGTCGTCCGAAAAGAAAGTTTCAAATGGTTGAAATAGAACCAGAAAGTCAAGAGGAGAACCAGAGAGTGGTAAATGAAACCTCAGAGGAGACTACAGGTGACGAATTTACTGGCGCAGCTGAAGTTAGCTTGAAAGATGCCTTGACAGGTTCTGAAAAAGACGGATGGGAGAATGCAATCCTATCAGAAATTAGAAGTCTGTTGAAGAATGATACATGGGATATTGTCAAAAAGCCAGCGAATCGTGAGGTAGTGGGTTGTCGCTACGTACTTACAACGAAGCTGAACATTGACAAGACCGAAAAGAAAAAGGCGCGATTGGTTGCGAAGGGATATAGTCAAAGGTATGGTATTGATTACCATAATACGTTTTCACCAGTTGTTAGACTTGACACAATCAGATTATTAGCGGCCCTTGCAGTTGAGCTCGACATGGAGATACACCAGTTAGATATCAACACAGCATATTTAAATGGCGTATTGGAGGAGGAAATTTTTATGCAGATTCCTCAGGTGTTGAAGCCAAGTTTGGAGAAACTTTCCGAGTGTGATAAAGATGTCACAGTGAAGAGGCGGGCAGAAAAAATGTTGGCTGATTTGGAAGCTGGTGGTGACGTATGCCGACTTAAGCGATCGCTTTATGGCTTAAAACAAGCTGGTCGCCAGTGGAATATTAAACTGGACGAGAAGCTGAAGAAAATGCAGCTGAAGCAATCAATAAATGAACCGTGTTTTTATTATAAAAATGAAGAGGATGGTACAAATATTTTTGTTGCGGTCTATGTAGATGATATCCTTGTGGCATCACAGAAAAGAGATTCTATAGTGAAATTTAAGAAAAAATTGTCGGAAGAGTTCGAATTAAAAGACTATGGAATTGCGAAGTTTATGTTAGGAATTGACATTGTCAGAAGTGACAATTCAAAAATAACATTAAGCCAGTCAAAATATGTAAAGGATATTTTACGTAAATTTAATATGGAAAATTGTAATCCTGTAATAACTCCAATGGAGGTAAGTCAAAAATTCAACAATGACGGGAAAGACGTTAATTGTTGCGACGAACGGCCATATCGGGAATTAATTGGTTCTTTAATGTATTTGGCTACAGGAACGAGACCCGATATATCGAATGCTGTTACCAAGTTAGCACAATTTACAAATAAACCAAATGAGATGTGTTGGAAAGCAGCGAAGCGTGTGTTGCGTTATTTAAAGGGAACATCGCATTATGGTTTATGCTATAGAAAAACTGGTAAGTCTTTCATCGGTTATTGTGACTCTGATTGGGGAAATTGTTTGATAGATAGGCGCTCTTACTCCGGGTATGCTTTTATTTTAGGGGGCGCGAGTATTAGTTGGAAATCGCAAAAACAGCGATGTGTTGCGACTTCTACATGTGAAGCAGAATATGTGAGCTTGTCGCTTGCCATGAAGGAAGCCTTGTATTTAAATAGCCTTGTCACTGAAATTGGGTTATCGCAATTTAGTGAAGTGACATTACATGCAGACAATCAGGGGGCAATCTATTTGGCTAGTGATCCAGTGTTCCATTCTCGGAGCAAACATATCGATATAAGGCATCATTTTGTTAGAAGTGTACTTAAAACTAATACGAACATCAAGTTAAAACATGTAAGTACTGACCTAATGGTAGCAGATGTACTCACGAAGGCATTGCCAAGAGAGGGACATTATCGTTGTTTGAAAGGATTAGGTATCTTTCAATAATGTTTTTTTTTGATAATGTTTTTCTTTGGGTTGTTTTGTTTTTAATGTTTTGTTTTAACTTAATATAATTGTAATGACGGTACAAATTAAGGGGGCGTGTAAGATATGTGATCTTAATGGTGTTAATTTGTATCTGGCCTTAAGTTATATTCGACTTACGAATATGTGTCTGCGTAAGGTATCTAGGATACCGAGTTGTTTATTGTTTACCTTTAATGTCAACTATACATGAATAAACTGCAAGCTTTACCTGTTATATTGTTTTTACTCAAGTTGGTAACTGTTGCTGACTCTCAACCCCAACAGTATCAACTATATTATTGTAAAGTTTCATTAAAATCCATTATAATGAAAAAAATAATGGACTTTGCTAAGTACTTTTAAATTGTCAAAACCCTACCACCATTTTGGGACGAAATAATTATTATTATGCTGAGATGGAGAAGAAATGGCGAAAGAAACTCCACAGCTTACAATTTGGTAATGATTTCAAAACATCATTACAGGTCAATAGACAATAACAATATAATTAAAATTACAGTTTTACATGCGTAAATTTTGGGCAGTTATTACTCCCACGCAATTGGTTCATTTATAATAATAATTTATGTTGCAAAAGCTTTTCTATATAATTCAATTAATCACATTAATGATAATTTAACTCTTGATACCCACCACCATTTTGTGTTAATGTTAGATATATGTTATTCTGATGTATCAACTATATTATTGTAAAGTTTCCTTAAAATCCATTCAATAGTTTTTGCGTGAAAGAGTGACAAAGTTTTTAGGGATTTATTGCATCCCTAAAAACTTTCACGTTTATAATATTAGTAGGATCTACAATAATAAAAGTAGTTTTTTATCTAGTTTGATGTAATTGGTACGTTTATTGATATTTAATGTTATTTTAAGCCATATAGATCCAGTACCCTTAGTATGAGTTTTGATAGTTTTCGAGCTCGCTCAAACGTATCGTCTCTTTTCATACATTGCTCACTGTTTCTGACAGTTTACGTTAGAGGCGCTAGTGGACAATGTATGAAAAGAGACGATACGTTTGATCGAGCTCAAAAACTAACAAACTCATACTAGGGGTACAGCATACAGATCTAACAATGAAAATTTTTCAAATATTGATATAAGTAATTCTTTTGTTACAAAGACAGTTTAAAAAGACAATCAAAGATATATTAATGTAATGTTGTAATCCCAATTGTACATATTTATAGTATTTATTTTTTAACTAACTAGGGTTCACTTGTTTCCTAAGAGTTATACTATATCGTAAATTATATAAAAGAGAACAAAATTTGTATGTGCCCCTTGAATATAAATAAAAATATAATTTGTATAATTATTATTTAGTATGAAGGCTCAACTAATAGAGATGCATATTTGAATTGTTTATCATATTCTGACAGAACCCTCACATATTTCAACTTTCAGTGGATTGTGCAGAATATTGTTTTTCATTTATCATCACAGTTTGGATAAATGATTAGATCAGGTAAATAGTGTATTATGGAATAATTTTATTTCTGCGTTTACAAACGCGTAAATATAATACTAGAAAAATGCACTGAAAAAAATCGACCACCTCAGGCGGGACTCGAACCCGCACCTTCCACAATCCCGGATTGTGGAAGGTGCGGGTTCGAGTTTCGCGGGTGCGGGTTCGAGGGTTTGTAAACGCAAAAATAAAATTATTCCATAATGTAAGGTAGTTTCATCTTAGCTGGGCGTCAAATATTTGCAAAAATATTTCGTTCGGGTCTTGGTAGTGCAAATTTCAAAGATTTGATGAAACGATGTTTACCATAAAAACATAAGCACCAAGCACTGACAAATTTCGACAGCGAAAAGCAGTGCCTCGGTGGCGAAATTGGTCAACGCGTCCACCCGGATTGTGGAAGGTGCGGGTTCGAGTCCCGCCTGAGGCAGGTCGATTTTTTTCAGTGCATTTTTCAAATAGTGTATTGTTTTGTTTATTTCATTTATGAACAGATTCTTAGAAAACTCTCTTCATAGAACAGTGATCTGAGGGTTCAATGTTTATGAATAAGGTTATTCTAGAATGAACTTTGTTAAGAGATATCTGGAAGTCAACAAGTCCAACAAAATCTACGAATATGTTCGTAGTCGGCACTCCGTAAAGTTCAGCACTACGAGGTATTTCGTAGCTGGCAAGGGTTAAATTGAGTTTTGTATTGTATGTATGTATATATAAACACTAATGGTAACATACTTGGAACCAGTGAAACAGGCCTTTAGTGACGAAGAGTTAGTTGTTTCACGCCTACGCCTGGATCAAAGGTGTTGGATTTTTAAAGCTTCTCTAAAACTGTAATTTTTATGCTTAACCGCAAATTTTCTTCTTTATCTCCTACTTAAATTGTATAAAATAGTAGTAGGGAGTGCAAATTACTTAATAAACTTACACTTACGCTATTACAGTGTGTAAAAATCAATATTTTATTAATTACGCTTACCAGTATTGAATAACCTCTATGCATGAGACGCCGAGCGCGTAAATCTGGTCCATCATTAGGAGGAAGACTGATAAAATGTTATAAGGTCATTTTAACGAAGAGATTTCGTTTATTACACAACAATTTAAAATAAATAAACAAAACCAAAATTATTTTTTAGATTGACATATCAAACCGTGTCATTGTCAATGTCAAACTTGTCAAAGTTTTGACAGCAAGCAACAAAAGTGTCAATTCTCAAGGGAAGGGCCAATTCTCGATTTAAAACCAAATGTTATTCATAAAAATGAATATTTTAATTACATCCAGGTTATTTGTATTAACAAAATTAAGATTGTGTTTTAAACACAGTTACAGAAAAATAGTGTATTTCATACCTACAAGACGCCATCTGTTGTTGAGTAGCAAAAATATCAAAAGCATGCTTTCCACTAACACCATCAAGTGAACAGTAGCTAAGTTTGTAAGAATTTGCTTTGTTACTAGATGGCGATGCACAAAATTTCTAAACATATTCAAATCGAAGTAAACACGAGGTAATAACCATTGAATTACTTTTTAAAATCGCTTTTCTATACTAATAATAAAGCTGAAGAGTTTGTTTGTTTGTTTGTTTGTTTGGTTGAACCCTAAGATCTCAGCAACTACTGACTCAAATTTAAAAATTCTTTTTCCGTTGGATAGTCCATTTATCTAGGAAGGCTATAGGCTATATAACATCACGGTACGTCCAATAGGAGCTGAGCATTAATGAAGAATGTTGCAAAAACGGGAGAAAAATATTTCATTTCAAAGCTTTCCCTGCGTGCGCTGCGTAAACGGTTAAAGTTACGGAAAAATTATGTATGACAGAATTATTCTCCATTAAATTTTCTAAAAAAAAGTCCGCGATAGCATATGTTTATCTTTTGTGGTTGGCTCACTATAACCTTTCTTTTTGGTAATCAAATTTTTTTTTTTTCAAAAGTTTATCTGCGATGGTGTTTTTGTATGCATGATATTATTCCTTATCAAAATAAATACATTATTTATCACAAGCATTTAATTTTGAACAAAATTGTTAATAACCTCATTTGATTTCAATGAATATCTTAAGAGATATCATAGTTTGAAATAAACGGAAAATAATAAATTTTGATTTTCAGAGCTTTTGTTGCGTGCGCTGGGTAAACGGTTAAAGTTACGCAAAAATTATGTATCACGGAATTATTTTCCTTTAAAATTTCTAAAAAAAAGTTCCAGACAGCATTTATCTATCTCTTAAGATTGACTCGCTATAACCTATTTTAGTTAATAAAATTTGTTCTAAAATAATGCATTAGATGTGAAGGTATTTTTGTAAAAATCATATTATTCCTTATCAAAATTTATACTTTATTCATCACAAGTATTTAATTTTGTACAAAATTGTTCTTTACATCATTAGATTTCAATGAATATCTTCAGAGATATTACAGTTTTAACATAACTCCGCAGCTAAATAATGATCAAGTACTACGCACGCATCTATACTGAGTTGTTTTTTTGTTTAGTTGAACGCGCTTATCTTAGGAACTACTGATCCCGTCAGATTCGGACGCATTAGATACTAATAGGTTCAGAGACTCCTCCGAGGGAGATGCTCACCGGTCAGGAATCCTCTTTGGAGTGATTCGACCTTAAAGCTTGAGGTCCTCTCCTTTACTAAAAGCCCTGGTGACTTCAAGAAGGTCATCAGAGATAGCCTGCAAAAAAACCACCTAGAAGGAGTCGAACGCGCGAACGAAGGGTTCCGTGCCATAGATTTTATCAAAAATCTCCAAAAATTATTTGAAATTTAAATTTAAACAGGTAGAAACTTAATATTTCAAGTTTCTACCTGTTATTATCGTTAGTAAGACCGAGAAATAAAACACGTTTGTTGTTGTATATTAAAAGTGAATAATACAACTAAATATTCTGTGAATACTTCAAGCGTCTATCTGTTGCCGTTATCAAAATCGACCAAAAAAAGTCACGCTTATTTTATGGGAGCCCCTTCAATATTTATTTTATTCTATTTATGAGTCTTAGTAATAGGATCCCGTTTTACCCTTTGGGTACAGAATCCTACAAAGGGGAACTACTGATCTGAAAAATTCTATGATTGTCTATTTATCGAGGAACACTATAGGCCAGAGCTTCCCAAACTTATTTTCATAGTGACGCCCTTAGGAATTTTCTAATTTTTACGAGCCCTCCCCCCGTTATAGTAACAGCCAAGTTAAGTACATACCTACAAAAACAAAAACATAGCTTTTTTGAATTATTTAGGCGTTAACGAATGCGCAAATATTTTAAAATTAGAAAGACTGAAAAAAAATTACCATAAAAACATAAAGCACAGACAAATTTCGACGGCGAAAGCAATGTCCCGGTAGCGTAAAGATGCTTATTCGATTTTTTCGCCCGCGCTGGACGGTCGATTTTTTTCAGTGTATTTTCTTATTTTATAAACAGAGCATCTCAAAACCGGGTTCAAGTTTAGAAATCGCGACTTACATTTCTTTGTCTACATTTATTTTCGTTCGACTAGCTCGCTAAGCTAGCTAGACAGCCATTCTATGTGGATCGTCTCACGACGCCCGCCCCCGGGATAGGACGGCGACACCCCAGGGCGTCGCGACGCACAGTTTAGGAAACCGTGATATAGGCTTATATACCTCCATAACATCACTCTACGACTAATAGGAGTTGAGCATCAATGAAAAATGTTGCAAAAACGGGAAATCCACGCGGACGAAGTCGCGCGGGCTCAGCTAGTAAATAATAAACTTCAAAAGTCCTAATATATATTTTTTTTAAAAGAAGCTCTTTGTTCAAACTTGCTTGATGGTAAGGTTCGTGGGGTCCACGTCCGGAAGCCTCCTCGTGGCGGACCCTGGTAACGTGGTGGGGAAACTTTCTCGGCGGGTGTGTGGGTTTTGATTCAGGGCCACGACCGCGCCCGAAATCCCCCGGGTGCGGTCCGATGGCTGCTCCCAGGGCCAGATTTAGGGGAGGGCAAGTGGGGCTACAGCCCAGGGCCTCCACAAAAGAGGGGCGCCCACAATAGAGACTTCGGAAAAAAAAAATTCAAATTCAGACTAGTAAACACCAGTAAACAACTTTTCCTTTCATATTTTATTTCGCGTTTTACCTTTGCCTACGGTACTTTGTATGTACAAACATGATTACATGAATAATAATAATAATAATATCTTTCTGTTTTGTTCGTTGATTAAAGGTTGTAAAGAAGTATGCCTATTTTTTAACCGAAAACTCGATTGAAAAAATTTTTTCATTTTATTTGGAAAATAATTTGGGGCTAAGGGGCCTCCACTCCTTTGTTGCCCCGAGGCCTCCAGACCTTTAAATCCGGCCCTGGCTGCTCCCGATGTCCTCGTCAGGAGGATGCGCCAGGTCGAGCAGCCGTCGGTTGAGGAGTGGCTGCTGGCCACCAATTGGTGCAAGGAGTGCCGAGACGGGCAGCGTTGGGACCACCTCGTTGTAGTTGCGCTCACGTGCGCAGATCCCGAGCCGTCCCGTAATAGCGCACTGGAGGTCAAGCCAGCGAGGATGTTTAGTGGGTATGGAGGGAACGCCTTTACCTCGAGTCCCACATATCCCCTGCGGTTGGCACCACCCCGCAGGGACGATGCGTAAATGCATTTGACCTCCCCGTCAACAAAAAAAAGGTTCCTGGTTTTTTGGTGCAAGTTCTGACTATAACCACGCTATTATTGCTGAGTTTTATTAACAAGACATACATACATACAATCACGCTCATAATCCCAAAAAAAGTGAACGTAGCCTTAGGTGACATTTGGTTACCTACACATAAAGCAAGAATGGGCCATACTGTGCCCCAAAATAGTGAAAGGTTGCCAGTCTGTCGCCTAGTAGGAACATCAATCCAAAAGAACCGGCCATGTGCGAGTCGGACTCGTACAAGGGTTCCGTGCCATTATCTAAAAAAAATCTCGTTGTCATATAGGTGCCCCCCTTAAATATTTATTTTATTTCAATTTAATTATTTATTTTTATAGTGAACATATACTGAACTAAATATTCTGTGAATATTTCAAGCGTCTAACTGTTGCTTGTTGTTAGATATCAAATCAAAACTAAGTCTCTTATTATTTGTTTAATAAATAAATAATTAGCTCCCTCATTTTCACTTCGAACGAGGGCAAAAAACCGCCCCTTCGGTCTCAGGTGGCGCGGCGCCCCCCTGCGGCAATTTGACAGACTATTAATCCGGATTTATCCGGCTCTAAGTGGATTTGGGCGGATTTAACCGGGCTTAAGTGGTTTTAACGTGTTTTTGCATCGGCGCTGACTTTGGACAAAGTGCTATTATTTATTTTGTAGCGAAATGTTTTAATGTTTTCTATAGATGTTGTATAGGTAGGTACCTAATTGAGTATTTCTAACGTACCTAATACTTAAGATCTGCTTATTTTAGATATTTAAATAGGTTCACTTATATAGGTAACGAGATGACCAGGCAAACGTTATTCTGCCATAATGTACATATTTATTTCTTTTAGCGGTGTAAAATATAGACTTTACACCGCTAAAATAAAAAAAGAAAGAAATTAACTTTACGATCTATTCTCATAAAAATCATCATAAAATCGGTAAAGATGTGGCTAATCATGTTTTTAATGTATTATTTTATTATTTTACATCAAAAATACTAGCATGTTGGTTTGGTAGGTGTATGTCTGACTCAATCATAGATTTATAACTACAGGCGTAAGTATATTAGATTGGTAATGAATTGACTAGGGGGCGAGACGAAAAAAATTTCATCTGAAAGATAGCTCCAAACTGCATTTCCGAAAAACTGCGCTATAAGATTCGCCTTGCTTTAAAAAAATATAAATGAAAATTAAAATATCTCTCTTTAGTGGTTTTAATCAAGAATTAATCTTCCTATAATAAATATTTTCTTTGCAAAGTATGTGCGCTTCAAAATTAGGTCTGAAAAATCCATATAACGTAACAATTTTGACGTAGGTAAATCGAGTGCACGTCCTTAAATGTCCATCCCTATAGTCGGAATCACAGAGTCCACGCCTGCAGACCTATTCGCTAACCTTTTTTGACAGACGAAAATAATAATCACCGATCTATTTACGTATCCACTACTAAGTTACTATGACACTTGTCGTCTAAAACAGCAATGGATGTAATTTACTCTCATTTCATGAGTCAAAAAAGTTAGCGAATTTATTATAGGAAGATTAATTCTTGATTAAAACCACTATAGAGAGATATTTTAATTTACATTTATAGTTTTTTAAAGCAACGCGAATCTTATAGCACAGTTTTACGTAAATGCAGTTTGGAGCTATCTTTCAAATGAAATACCTACCAGCATAATAATGGCAAACAATACTTTGCGAATATTGTTTTTCCAATAGAAAATATACTATTCTAACCACTATTGAGTCCAAATAATTAAAAAATTGAGATAACGTATTAAAAAGGGATACACAAATTGTTAAATTTTAATGACAATTTTTAAAATGTTTAGGTACTTATTTGAAATTTAAAGTTAAGTATAGGAAAAATATTTATTAAAATTCACAATCACACAGCAATTTGAGCTCTATTTGATTTTCGTATTGAATATAGACTGGAGTAAATCTATAGAGCAAGGGTTTGGTGTTAGGTTAGGTTCAGGTTCGTACGATCTCCTAAATATAACTCGTCTCCACAAAATAAACAATTCATTTGTTAGCATATAGTACTAGGTATATGTATGTCACTCAGGGGTAAATTGCCGACAGTGCACGTAGTTGAATGTTGGTTAATGGCACGCTGTTGACCACGTAGCAGAGTGCAATGTTCAACTGGTACCTAGCTCGAACAACATCCCTCTCATTACATTAATCCAATTAATTACCTCGAAATAGCTTCCATTAAAAAAGCAATTCCTCTAAACATTTAAGACACTTCGTAAATGCTCTTGTAGTTTTTTTTCTTCGAACAAGCTTACCGCATTAGACGATCCAACGTTCCCCTTTTAAAAAACGAATACTAATTGTGGCTTTATTGGCCGATACTTTTAACTGTGACATATTAGTCGCGTTTATGGGGTCGCCTTTGAAGTTGAGTGTTTGTATTAAAACATTTGATGTGGAATTATGTTGTCGATGCGTCTATTAATAGGGAGTTAAAAGCGCCATTTGTAATGGTATTGATTTTTATTTCGACGAAGTTTTGTTTGAGGATTTGACTAATAAGGATGCGCGATGAATTTTTATGTTGTTATAAATATTTCCAACAAATGACTGCATTCCACCTCAGAAGCGAGATAAAGCTCCGCGCTAGGTGAAGTGGAAACCTGGAGCCTGCAAGGTGAAGTACCTTGCAGGCTCACGTCGCTCTTCGATGACCCAGTCCGCCTAGCATGACCACCGAAACACGATATGATATAGCCATTTATCGCTTTGAAGTGTCAAAATCATTAGATAGGATAACCGCCAACTTGAAATTTTATCGAAACTGCATAGGTAAGTACATCTTCGCAGTTTCAATAAAACAAGATAGTGGTTAAATCCAATGATTTTTGACAGTTAAAAGCGATAAATGGCTATATCATATCGTGTTTCCGTGGCCATGCTAGGCGGGCTGGATTGTATGAAGAAGGGTTCACCCACGTTTTTGAGATAAAAATACCAGTTATACAAAGTTATCTATCACCAAAGTCATAATAGAAAGCGTTTGAATGTTATTATTTTATTATAGTGCTATTGCTATAGATAATTTTTGCCATAAAAATATGGCGACCGTGGTAATGGTTTGTAAATATTTAAACTTTTACCGCCATTAGTAGTTGCGGTAATTTTGAAGGTTATACAAAGGAAAGCCGATAAGGTAGTAGGGTGACCATGGCATTGTAATTTTAAAATCCGTTATAAATCAAATAAAGAATATGATATTATTGAGCATTTCAAATCATAGTCTTGACAATCCCACCATAGTCTTGAAAGTAAAAAATTTTGCCGTGGATGCTACTTTTGGATCTGGTAGCATGCTCGAACACTAAAACATGAATTAAATTTAAATGCTTCACCATTGAACCATCCAACCTCTTTGCTATATCTTGCAGGATGCTGTTTGCGCTGTAATAATTTAATAATTGGCTACTCACGTTTGTACTTATGCTTTTGTATTTATAGTTTTAAAAATGCTGTATAAATCATTAAATAAATAAAATCATTCAACATTATACACGTCTTCCTTTTTGTATTTTTATTACTACTGAATTTATGTGTGCAATTAAGGATTTATAATAAAGTAGTATATTTAACTAATAAACTCTTCGAGTGAAAACACTAAATTATTGGACGGAAATCATTTTAGTATCTACTAAGTAGGAGACACAAAACCTACGTAATCCTTCTTTAGTTTTGGTAAAACTTTAAAGAGTTAGAAATATGCGCTTGGTGATGTTTTTACTGAGATTAGAAAAGAAGAAAACAATGGCACATCTTTCAAGTATGTATTTACAACATTTTGGAAATTACTATGTAGTGTATCTATAACATTAGGTAATATTATTTTTAAACATTTCTCAGTAAAGTCTTTCGAAAAATTTTGTCGTGGTCATCGAATCACTCTTTGCCCCTCAAGGACGCATAAGTAACAATAGAGAAAACAAAATATTTTGTCATCAACAATGCTTACATTTAAAAACCGACAAAGTTGTCTACTGCCGACAGCCAAGGCCGTGACAAAACTATTCTGTTCTATGGGTCTAAAATGGCCGAAACAGTTTTATTATTTTATTGTTATATTCATCGACCCCAGTTTACGGTAGTGCATAATATATTAATTGCGACCAAAACGTAATTGTAAGACTACCGCGGAATTTTCACGTTTTTTTTTTGGACGCCATATTTTTAAGTTCTTTGTTTTGAAGGTTAGAATAGCGGTCTTTTTGATGGCCGACATGACGTTTCTAAATTGATTTCTTGCGGAGGAAGCAATAAAATTATTAAGTTTCTCTATTACTTTATGGTTTTTGGGGTTTGTGGTCGGTGATTTCTTTTTTACTCATGCTTAGTTCTATGAAGAGTGTGTTTTATAATCTTGTAACGTTTTATAAATGAAGGATGTGTTGGATTGTTTGCACAGAATCATGCGCAAGCGGTGCACAATGCATATCTCTGGTGCGCGCATTTTGATATGTAATTTTTAAACTGAATGTGAACTGATCCATATTTGATTGAAATAAATGAATTACTATTATTAGATAATATTATAAAAATGTTGGTTGGAGCTTGTTTCTTGACTTCTTATAATCTCTAAACTCTCAATACTTACAGCTCCATTAAAATACGAGATTGATCACACATCTACCTATCGATCTAAGTTGTCAGGTAATGGGAGTCATCGGGATAATGATAGCCAAAGCACAAAATCCAACACTCAAACAATTTTTAAAACTTCTTACTAACAAAAATAAGACATGTAAAAGTTAATGCTATTCATGTAAAAAAAGTTGGTTTTTCTGTACCTAAGTTTCTGTGAGCTGTGCTATAGAATAACAAATTTTTGAGCTATCTTACGAAGAGGTACCTACACCATCATCAT
Source organism: Elophila nymphaeata (assembly GCA_955850985.1). Taxonomy (NCBI): domain Eukaryota; kingdom Metazoa; phylum Arthropoda; class Insecta; order Lepidoptera; family Crambidae; genus Elophila; species Elophila nymphaeata. The sequence continues at coordinate 25,387,562 of OY039066.1, forward strand.
TCACTATCTTAATTAATTGCTTGATCTAATAATATATCAAGGCTTTCAGATCGTTTAAAATCTCATATGATATTTATTTCATGTGGAGTAATCGGAACTAACAGTAGGAAAATGTAGGTCCATTACCTCGAACGGATTTTTATTAGTTACAATAGCATTATAAAAAACCCCGTTAATTATAATAGATACGTAAAAATGAACTTATTTATCGCATCTAGTGAATATTGCACAAGTACAGTCAACAGCACGTTTGGCTATACAAAACTGTGAAATTTCTCCAAACGATTTTCAACCTAAGGCTATTCAATATAAAGTGCATAATCGATTGGGAAAATTTTACAGTTTGTGGTAACCCAACGTGCTGTGTACCATTTATTATAGTTCTTTAAAAACTTTTTCAATTTGAAGATTATTTGCCTGCCCTGCTCCCAATTTTATTTAGGGTCATCAGAATACGAACTGAACTTTTTAAAGTTGAAGATATCACCTAGAAAATGCAACAAAAACACGAGCAACAAGTACTACAATTGATAGAAAAAAAAAACAAAGTTGGCACTACTTAAAATAAACTTCAACAACTATTTGTAACAGAAGAGCGGCCATGCTTGCTTTATTTTTCTTTTTTTTTAATTCCTCGAATGAACAAACTACCAATCCTATATTTAATTCACTGTTTGCAACCCAACTGTCACACGTAAGCCATTGCAATTTGTCGCAATGAAAAAAGAAAATAGGACCGTCTTCTGATTCCAATTTTGAGTTCGATCGGGCGCGCGCCATGATTTTATTTTCATGACCGTCTTGGGAACGGAGGGCCTACTTTGTTACAATAAAGGGCTTATTTGGAACTATTTCACTGTTGGTATAGGTACTTATACGAGAATATTCGCTGCCGTGATAGGTATTGATATATATGCAGATACGCATACGGCCCAGTTGTAAGCGGTCAATACAGTATGCATACAATTTAGCCCATGAACGACATTAGAGGCATCACTCGGCCGTAAAGGCGAGAGATGTTAATGGTGCGCGCTCACCGCAGCCTATGAACGACACCAGAGGCATCACTCGACCCTAGAGGCGAGAGATGTTAATGTTGCGCGGTCACCGCAGTCTATGAACGACTCCAGAGGCATCACTGGACCCTAGAGGCGAGAGATGTGGTCACCGCAGCCTATGAACGACTCCAGAGGCATCACTCGACCCTAGAGGCAAGAGATGTTAATGTTGCGCGGTCACCGCAGCCTATGTACGACTCCAGAGGCATCACTCGACCCTAGAGGCGAGAGATGTTAATGGTGCTTAGTCACTCACTGTAGCTTATGAATATGAATCTGTATGCATCACTTGAGCTAAACATGGCTATTTTACTACCTACACACTGAAGCACAATAAACTGTGTCTGTCACAAAATTATAGTTGATCTAGTTAAGACTAATTCCACCATCATAACTTCTAATTCCATTTTACAAGATTAAATTTTCCACGCATAATTTCGTTGTTTATGTTCTTCAATGTGCAAAACTCTAAAATGTCTATCACGGTCTTACCCCTCGTGTATAAATATTAGATGAACTTAGAACCTTGCGCGGCGTTCGCATCTACTTCAGTACAAACATAACGATAATTCCGCTCTTATATCTGTATTATAACTAAGTAGTTTGCCCGCAGCATTGCTCGCGTAAAATGTAGTGATAGATTTATTTTAGTGAGGAAAAGTGCCCTCTTAGAAGCCCTCACAGAGCCCCATCTACTTATCTTTATACCAAAAATGTACAAAATCCATGTACCTACCTACGTATCAAACAGTCTGTAAGTATACCTATCTACTATAGAGTTTACAAAAACATACATAAATATTTAATATCTATATGAGCCAAAAAATATAAGTCATTATTATGGATTAATATTTGCGTTTACAAACTAAAAAAAATCGACCTGCCCCAGGCAGGAATCGAACCCAGCATAATTCTCCGCAATCCGGGTGGCTGCGTTTTTTTAAAGTGTATTTATTCTAGTTTTAAGTGATTAATATTTAAATTTAGAAAAAATACAAAAATCACAAATTTCATTATTTAAATGGACTTTGCTAAGTAGTTTTAAATAGTCCAAAAACCCTACCACCGTTTCGGGACCAATGACGTCAAAAATAGAAAATTAAATAATTATTTTACTGAAATAATTACTAGGTATGCTGAGACAAAGAAGAAACTGCGAAAGAAACTCCAAGAAAATATGACGAAAATATATGAATACTAAAACAATTTCTAATCATGAAATTGATAAAAATTATAATCCCTTATATCTATCATCTATCTTATATAAATTCAAATATTATTTTTCCATTCCACTTTCCCGCTGCGCACCGCAGTAGGAACACGCCTCTATTGAAGCAAGGATTATTCGCGCTCATGGCGGCCATTGCGATGTTCATTACTTTAGGGTACACGTCTCTTGATTAAATTTGTTGACTGCAGATGATACAATAACAAGCAAATAATAGATCGGGGTGACGGCAGGTAATTTTATTACGCTACCATGCGTAGCAATTTTATCCTTAAACCCTGCTTATAGAGTTGAATTTGAAGTAACCTAGATTACAATAGACAAGTTAATTAAATTAGCTTTTAAGTATTGTGTAATCTGGCGTCCTTCAAATATAAAGCCGTTAGCCAAAGGCGGAATTGTCCATTTATTAACTAGGGCGGTAAAACAAGCAATGTATCAAATCGCAGTTAGGTCCCATTTGACAATTTATATGATTTATATGCTTTATAGCATCTATATCACCCCCTGACCATAACCAGCCGGCCTATTCGCTAACTTTTTTTGACAGATGAAAGGGATAAATATGAAAATTCTTGTTTCCTTGTTCTCCTGGTCAAATTTTTTGATCAGTACCTATGTCCTGACATCAACAATACTGCTTCAGGTTTTGGCATTAAATTATTACGCCTGCGTGACATCAACCCTCCTTGGCAACGACTGCTATCTTTAGACATCAGTCGACACCAACTTAACGTGTCTTCCGAAGCACGGAGGAGAATCGAGTTGAAAATCTTTCAGTTATCCATCCGAGTATTGACCGCGCACTTGGTAGCTTGCTTTCGTATCGACCTCCTCTCATCGATTAAAAATTCTTTATTATTTTGATATCTTAGTTTTTTTTAATAAATAGGCAAGGCTAAATCTATAAAAAAAAAGTGTATTTGTTTCGAATGCTATCTTCGAAACACGCGGACTAACCCGAAACTAAGTAAACCATCTCCAACACAAGCCAGCTGAAATATTCAGCGATGCTTCAGGTCACATCACCGAATCGACTGCAGCATAAACCGGCGACCCTCGCCCATAATACCCGGCCCGGTTACTTTTTAATCCGGGCCGGTAGTAAACTCTCGGCCGCTCGGGTCGCTACGGTGACTATTCTCGAGTTCACCTTCAGGATTTATTTTGTAATTACGTAGGTATATTTCCTTCACCAGACCACCCTTATTTTCGGAGAGATCTACTGCATTTACGCATCATACCTGCTGTACAATGCAACTGCAGTAGGTAGGTACTCATACTACAGTCAGGACTCCGAGGTAAAGGCGTTCCCACCACTACTAGTTAAATCATCCTCTCTGGGCATCTTCCTCCGCATCCAGCTGCTTCCCGCGACCTTTACAGGTAAATCGTTCCCCCTTGTCAGCCTACCAAGGCTGCGTTCCTTTATTATTTAAAATGATATTATATTACTTCAGTTAGGAAACTTATTTCCAAGAATTTTGATAAAATTAACCTAAATCTACATGCTAGTATTAGAGTCTAATTATTTGTTATCTGTTTTAGCATTAAGTCACAAATTATTAATTAAATACCTAATGCAACTACACATTATAGGAAGATTTGTCAATGGTATTTGTTAACTTACAATTGTATTGTAATAGTTGATATTTGACTGTTAGTTTTTCAACCAATAAATAAATAAATAAATTATGAAGCAAAAATTTTAAATGTTACAAAATAAAACACGATATTTGATTCTCGTGCATTGTCCACCATTTTCCTGAAACGATGGCGGCCGTACTAGCGCCACGGATCACAGATACTCCTGCGCGATCATTCCGCAATCTCCGTCGTTTTTTCCTCCCAAAATATAGCGCAGTCCCACCGGGAACACATTTGATATATAGTTTATTTCAAACCAGGGGTTTTTTATTTCGATTCTCGTATCAACGTGTTTTCTGTTTGCACCAGTTTTAGTGTTCGGTAGTTCGAGTGAAAGCACTATAGATTTTTGAACTTAGATATTTTAAATCAGATGCGTCAGTTGGCTCAATGGTGACATGGACAATTTTGTTAGACTACCATTCTTCTTGGAAAGCCGACCTCCAGTAGGAGATGCCTACTGGAGGTCGGCTTTCATTAAGACTATTTCAATTTTAGACCAAGTCAAGTACGTGGAATAGGGACCTCGCACTCAGATTGAACAAAGTCCGTAGATTTTTGAGCCACGATATTTCCTTCCGGGTGGTCGTTTGCCCTGGATTTTCCTTGCATTATCAATAGGAGCATATCGTATTTATCATTTCGCATAACATGTGCAAGATCAATATCTTAACGACGATAACGCTTAAAAAGATTTACAATTAAACATTAGCTTCTGCTTTTTAATCGTCAATAGCTAGAAAGGGTTAACACGTACGTACATGAACGATTTTTACTATGGAAAGTACTGTGGAAAATTGATTATCTTTCTCTCTAACTGTAGCGCCACACCTCCCGAAAGTTCATCGCCGAACGTCCAGCTGAATACGCCCGCAGAATAACAATGTAGGTATAAGCACATAAGTATAACCTATGAAAGAAAATATCCTGAGGAAACCTGTCCCACGGTAATGATAGATAACTTTACTGTGCCTGTACACAGTACACACCTATAAAGAAATTGTTAGGTCGTGTGTGAAGTCGACCAACCCGCACTTCGCCAGCGTGGTTGACTAAGGCCTAATCGCCTGCCTCTAATGTGAGGCAGGCTCGAGCCCCTCAGTGGAGACATTATATGAGCTGTTGATGATGATGATGATAACCTATGACACATCAATCGAAATTACGTCGCGTACCTAAGAACACATTGTTTTGGTATATAGAACTAATAGACACATCAAGCTGCGGCCTAACCAAGAAGCTTATATTTTACCTATTCATTGGCCTAACTAACCAAAAGACAGACGATGACGCGACAGAGTAGTAAATAAAATGACGCCGAGTAATTTTGACTCTTTGGCGCAATTCTGTCGCCCGAGGAGCTGGCGGAGGCGTAAGCATCTGTTTCGCTTACCTATATGAGTTCGCTACATTTAAGAACCGTAGCCGTATTACTGATAGGTCCAGATGGCCTAGCCAAGTGGCCAATCATGGACCAATCAAATGCGTATACTTAATGTTTAACGAAAAGAATTTAATGTATGAAACTGACCTATTACCTAGTATATTAATTATAATAATTCTGTGGTATTACTGAGAAAGCTTCGTGGCACGAAGGTAGATTAAAAGCTTCTTGCTCCATGGCAACCGTCGTGTCTAGAGTAGTAGTCAAAAGTTAGAACATGAGGTTAGAATCTTAGATTAGAATCGTCCGTTTGCCACTTGTCTAGGCCCTCAGAACTATCAAAACTTAGACGGCCATCAATTGACAGAGCCTCATTATGTACATTATTATTATTGTTACTATAGAACAAAATTCTGTCACACAATGCCCACATAAAGTCATAATTTACAATTATAACTCCGGAATAACTTTAAATATTTTTATTGTCACAATAAAAGTTTAACAAGTAACCAAAAAGAAATTGTTCCAATTTCTTCCTAAAAACACCTCGTCGGCACAATGTATTTCGGTTGGGTCACAACTTTACAACCGCGCATAATGACTGTAAGACAAAGCCGTTGGAAAAAAACAAAAGCGCGGGGAAATGTTGACGTTTGTTGACAACGAAATTTTTTCTTTTCTTTTTTTCTCACAGCCCTGGCTACTTTTATGGTTGCGTTTAGTTTTCGGTACGTAATTGTTCAAAAAGTTTTTTTTTTGTAGGTTGGTTACCCGCTGTGGGTGCCGTTGTGTGATGGTTACCAGTAGCAAATGATTAGTTTCGGGAACGATTTCGATAAATGAGGTGCTTGTAAACTCTGTTTATAGTGATGGGCGACGATGACTAACGCATTTCGTCACGCCCTAAGAAGTTTATTTTGCCACGTTTTTTGTTCAATTCAAAGAACATTGGCGGGTTTTTAAACATGTCAGAAAGTGTACATAAATAACTTAGTTCTCTGCAATTTAGACGACTTTATCAATAAGATTTTACTGTGTGTAAAATCAAATACATTTGTAAGGGTAATACAATACAATACCTGAAGCACGGAGTTGGTACCTTTTATTGTTGACGGGGAGGTCAAATGCATTTACGCATCGTCCCTGCGGGGTGGTGCCAACCGCAGGGAATATCTGGGACATGAGGTAAAGGCGTTCCCTCCATACTCACTAAACATCCTCTCCGGCCTGACCTCCAGTGCGCTATTGCGGGACGGCTCGGATCTGCGCACGTGAGCGCAACTACACCGAGACCGTCCCAACGCTGCCCGTCTAGGCACTCCTTGCACCAATTGTTGGCCAGCAGCCACTCCTCAAAAAAACTCGACGATGGCATGTGACTTCAAATGCCCAGGAGACACACTTGTCATCAAAAGCCAGACACCCGCTGAGAAAGTTTCCCCACCACATTACCAGGGTCCGCCACGAGGAGGCGTCCGGACGTGGACCCAACTGAGTTGGTACCTACCTTGCAAGGTCTGAAGCACATTCCTTTTTATCGTCATTTCAGCCGAGAGACGCTCACTTTTGAACATAGGCCAAGCCAAGCCAAGCGCCAAGCACATTCAATTTGCCCACGTTTAAGAAAGATTTTTTTTTTTGAAATGTATAAACTAAGCAAATCATGTTAAAAATTTAAAATCATGCCAAATAAAAATAAAAACAAAATTTACAAAAATAAAGCTTATATAAGCCGATACCTAAAATATTAACTTACCGTAGTTAGAAAGCTTAGACCAAAATGTCTGAGTTAGAAAATTAAAAATAAATAACATCTTTTACTTAAAAATTATCTAATTAACCAAGGCAGTATTATGTATTCTAATGATTTTGTTTTCAGTTTCAGTGATTAATATTCTATCTTTTCTATTCTTAATTAATGGCATCGCGTCGCATTAAGCGTACGCATTTTGCCAATGTCAAGTGAAAATGTAACTAAAGTAGGTAATAAAAATTGTACGGTTGATTGAGGTTAAAAATGGAGTCTCTCAACACATGTTTTTACAACAAGAACTCGGGAGAAACTGCAGTGATTAATATTTAATATCGAATTAATCCGATGTTCAGAGAGTAGGCTTCTTTTTAATCTTAATTATGGTTTCGCAAAGCATTTAGCCCATATTATAGATGTCGAAGAATCTGAATACAAGCAACGCCATCTAGTTTTAGTTTTAAGAGTTACGATTGTAACGGTTGATTTTTTGAGGACGTGTGATGATGCAGGATGGCCGTGACGGCGCTATGACATTATTAGGTTCAATTGTAATTGAATTTGTTATTTTCATTAGAAATAGTCCACGAGGGATTGCGAGTGACGTCAGCGCCGCACGAGCTATCGTACGATGCGACGTAATAGTGGTGGGGCGCCGTTGTTGCAGCGGTGCGCGCTCGACAGAGCTCAGTCTAGTTCGAGGCGTCGCTGAGTGCGGACGTGTCTATGGTTGTATTAGGAATGCTTGTGGAAGCTATGTCCGACGGTTGTGTGATAATAGTTAGAGAGAAGTGAAGGCGAGTGCCGGTGCAATGTAGAATGTGCGCTAGGTAAACCTGCACACTGGGTCACAAGCCCCAGGCACTACTCTAGTTTTCTTCTTTGTGATTTGTGTTGATAAATTTACTCGGCATTCGTATGTGAGATAGTGATTCGGCTAAATCCTGACGTTATCCCCGACATCAGAAGTGGGATGTGTTGAAATAATTTTGGAGTCTATCCTTTTTTTAATTAATGAGGGTAGTGCAAAAATTCTTATTGCATTGGATGTACCGCGTGGCCGATTGGGGTCTACGGGGGAGAAAATTTCATTATTTTTGGGCTACGATGCACCGTTTTAGAGATATTTAAGTTTTTATCTCGTGGTCCAGAAAAATTGAAAAATGTGTAGAGTAGAATGAAAACGAAAATGAAAAAGCTTTTTATTTTAATGAATTTAGCTAAGTGCTTTTGGAACGTCAAAAGCCTCTCACGATTGGTCGTTCGTACGGTTTTTTTTACGATTCGTACCCAGCATGCCCAGTTGCCCACTTTGGACGAGTACGGTCGCGCCGCCCGCCGCCGTCTGTTGCATTGGATAGCTTTGGTGAGTGTTTAAATCATGATTTTAAGTTTAGAGCTGCTTATTTAAAAGAAAGTGTTGTGTATTGTTGAGCGTAGTGAATTATTTGTTTCGAATTTAATCTAATTAGATTGAGGGTAAACGAAATTATTGTTGTTCAATAGAATCGTAACTGTTAATTGTAACTGCATTGGTTTGTAATTCAAATTACTCAATTGTGGATAGATTTTATGTCTACCCGACATAAAGAAATTAATAATTGGACGTCTGAAATTCTATTCTAGGCTTGGGCGTGATGTTGCCTATTTGCGCAATATAATTTGTTAGGCAGTTTAATTTGAAATAACTAGTTTTGTGCCACTGTAACTGCGGCTTATTTTATCTTGGTGAGAAATAGGGTTGACCGTGTTCGTGCTATGCTGGATTGTATTGTTCCTTTGGAATTAAGTGCTTACTTAGAAGTACCGCTGGATGTGCCGATGACGGCAAAAGTAAGTAAATTTAAACAAAATGGAAATTTATGTGTGTTAATAACTCCAATGTAGATCAAGAGGCTATGGCCTGTGAATAACATCTTTTGTGCTGTGACGGTTAAACATACCATTTTTTTAATTATTAAGAGTGTATGATCCTTTGAATTACTATGTGTCACTTGTTTTATTTGCATTGCTTTACGGAGTAACCGAATGGAGGCTACTCGTGATGAAGCCGGATGGAGGCTTGTAACCGGATGGAGGTTACGTGTAGTTATGATAACCGGATGGAGGTTATCGGTATGGCGACCGGATGGAGGTTGCCATACGTGACCGGATGGAGGTCGTTGTGTGGTATGGTAACTGGATGGAAGTTGCCATACGTGACCGGATGGAGGTCGTTGTGTGGTATGGTAACTGGATGGAAGTTGCCATACGTGACCGGATGGAGGTCGTTGTGTGGTATGGTAACTGGATGGAAGTTGCCATACGTGACCGGATGGAGGTCGTTGTGTGGTATGGTAACTGGATAGAAGTTGCCATACGTGACTGGTTGGAGGTCGCTGTCGGAAAGCTCTGCAAGTTACTAAATAGATTCATTGATGATATGAAGGAAATGGAATGTTTAACAGCCACATTATAGTTCACTTTATTTAAAAATTGTTTAAGTAGTTGTTAACTGAGACTGTATTCATTACTCTTTGTGGTCAAGGTCGTTGTGTGGTATGGTAACTGGATAGAAGTTGCCATACGTGACTGGTTGGAGGTCGCTGTCGGAAAGCTCTGCAAGTTACTAAATAGATTCATTGATGATATGAAGGAAATGGAATGTTTAACAGCCACATTATAGTTCACCTTATTTAAAAATTGTTTAAGTAGTTGTTAACTGAGACTGTATTCATTACTCTTTGTGGTCAGGAATGACCGAGACGTACGTTGTTACTGTTCGAGAAATTTTCACTTGTTTCAGATCCTTCACACGAGGGCGTGTGAAGTGCAGGATGGCCGTGTCGAAGAATCTGAATACAAGCAACGCCATCTAGTTTTAGTTTTAAGAGTTACGATTGTAACGGTTGATTTATTGAGGACGTGTGATGATGCAGGATGGCCGTGACGGCGCTATGACATTATTAGGTTCAATTGTAATTGAATTTGTTATTTTCATTAGAAATAGTCCACGAGGGATTGCGAGTGACGTCAGCGCCGCACGAGCTATCGTACGATGCGACGTAATAGTGGTGGGGCGCCGTTGTTGCAGCGGTGCGCGCTCGACAGAGCTCAGTCTAGTTCGAGGCGTCGCTGAGTGCGGACGTGTCTATGGTTGTATTAGGAATGCTTGTGGAAGCTATGTCCGACGGTTGTGTGATAATAGTTAGAGAGAAGTGAAGGCGAGTGCCGGTGCAATGTAGAATGTGCGCTAGGTAAACCTGCACACTGGGTCACAAGCCCCAGGCACTACTCTAGTTTTCTTCTTTGTGATTTGTGTTGATAAATTTACTCGGCATTCGTATGTGAGATAGTGATTCGGCTAAATCCTGACGTTATCCCCGACATAGATAATATTACCGTGCCCATATCGAGTGAAAATATTAGGGGTTTAAGTATGAAATTGCCGTTTTGTATGGAGCATTTAACGAAAATTATTTTTTCCATACAAATATATTTGCGATTTTTTAAGGAATCACAAATCTAAATTTTGTGGATATGTTTAGACAACATTAAGCTATAGGATACATAGAGAAAAAAGTTCATTGGATCAATGGATCTTGTTTGTGTGAACGGTGTATTTTGTGTGTGTGTGTGTGTGTTTTGTGTGTGTATGTGTGTGTGTGTGTATGTGTGTGTGTGTGTGTGTGTGTGTGTGTGGTTGTTTGTGTTGTGTGGGCAGCTCTGTTCATGGGTCTCAAATGTAGGCCTACTAATGCACGACGTTTCTTAAAACTAAAAACGATTGCGAGTCGAAAAGAAACTGTCAACTCAACGATTCACGACACGACAACGCTCCTCAAAGGATAGTCCTCAACGCCTAGTCTTTACAATGAACGCTACGGGGCGGCTACGAAACGACTACGCTACGGACCGCAGCGCATCGCGTGGCATCGCCCTATGACATCGCCTCTTTTTCATTGTAAAAATTTCTTTAAAAAAGCATTTTTAAAAACAAGCTTTTATTTAAATGGTCTAAAAAGAAGAAAATAAAATAACACAATTTAAATTTTATAACTTGAGAGATTTATTTCGATCGTTGATTTTTTAGTATCTATCACTTTGTCTATTCTATCGCTGTTTATTTTAACTCAACAAAATCTAGCGACAAGTTTTTATGACATTTAAATTGTGTTATTTTGATTTCTTCTTTTTAGAGCATTCCAATCTTTCGGCTTTCCAAAGCTTTCGGCATAAACTAAAAATAAAAAGTAATTTTCTACTTATGTAGAAAATTACTTTTTATTTTTAGTTAGTTTATTCGTATAGCCAAACCTTTCATTTGATACCCAAATCACGGTAGTTCACAGAAAATCAAGGAGCTGATCTATCTTCGTGACAGAAAATAATTAGTCCGCCATATTGGATTTAGAATGACGTCACTTAGCTGAGCATACATTGTCATCCAAACTAAACGTGTATGAAAAATTTCAGCTCAATCGAATACCAACAAATAGTCGAAGAAAGGTTTGCAAATTTTGACGGACAACTTAGGGACTTACCTACTTCATACGAACCGTGCAAGTTAAATAAAAGCTTATAAAAAGAGGCGTTTCGACCTGAAAACTGAAAGTAGAAAGTAGATAAAACCAAAATGATTTTAATGAACCGGCTAACTGAAGTAAAAAAACCGATGCCCCATTTTGCGTAGGTAACCTAAACACAAAAAAGCTCACAATAAGTATAACCAACATAAACAGCTAAGTATATACTTTATTAATTGGCCACTGACACGCACCGCTTCGCCGTGAAATATAGTTTTCCGCCCAGCGCGCCAGTTTATAATGGCATCGTTGCCCGCCCCGGATAAACGGCTATGATGGCAGCGGGCGCTATTGTTTTATGATATCCTATTAAAATGTAAACGGTAGGGCCGCGGGACGGTGTTGGGAGGAGCGGGCTCACAAGATTTTAAATCTTTAAATGCTATAAAGTATCTTTTCAACCGACTTCATAAAGGAGGAGGTTATCAATTTTATTACTTTTAAATAAAAAAACCGCCTTCAAAACTAAAAACAGAAATAAAAATTCTCTGTTCTTGGTTTTGAAGGCGGCTAAACGTTTTTTTGAGGTCGGTGCCAACCTCAATATTTGGAATAAGCGTTGTCACTTGTATTTGGGACCTCAATAAAACATTTAATTTATATTTATCTATTTTTAGTTGAGAAGGCGATTTTTTTATTTGAAAATAATTTTGTTGTATAACGCCTAAGATTTATAGTATTAAATTGCCAAAAAAAATCAAAGAGAATGAATCAAGTACTTACATTTACATTATCACTACATTATTACTTTACATTATCACTATTACTGGGCAAAGCATATTTTAACTGACAAACTGTGAATAAAATTTGACATGGATTCCAATTAAATCAATTGTCTAATATAAGTAAGTATTACCTATATTACCACCTATGCCTACAAATAAATGATTTGATTGATTTGATATAAATTCTTAAAAAGAGGTTAGTAGGTATGGCGAGCGCCGTCTGTTATGTCGTGGGGCGATCGTATAGTTGATCGTACTGGACCATAAAACTCTCAACCCATTTTCTAAACATGGTAGTGGTCAGTCAGTCAGTCATCAATAGGTCCAAGATTATTTTTTTATGACCAAGCGGGGTGGACTGTGATTCCTTGGTTTCCGCCAAACACCTATAGCTCCATGCTTGACCCAACACTCACCCACAGCGCGCATAGATAATTGATAGGATTTTACCTATAAATTTCTTTGATAGGATCTTACTCAACCACTGGTAGAGATTTTTAGGGTCCATAAGCGTTTCACGATATGCCGGCATATCAAGGCCCAACTATACTTCCGGCCGACAACATTTACATATACAAACGGAGAAAACATTTTATGTAAGTATATTTAGTTATTGAGGCCACTTTTAGTATCGTGAATAACTGTATTCAGTTACTTAGTAGTAGTTTAGAAATTTTTGTAGGACCGATCTTGGATTTTGTAGTGGAACATGTCAGAAGTTGTATGACTATAAAAGTGGCACCTCAATCTAAACGTTTGAATTGAGGTGCCACCTCAAAACTTCGAGTATTTATGGGTCAATTTTTATCAAAATTTAGTATGATTTTGTAGTATTCGAGAATAATTAGTAGCCAAATCTGAGCTCGGAAGTGTAGAATTAGATATTAAAAAGATAAAACACTTTTGTAGTTGGCCCCTCAGACCACACTTTCACGTGTAGCAATTATTTCAAGGAAGCAAATAGTTCAATCAATGCTCACATTTTTTTATTATTTTGTAGTACATATATGTGTTTGAATTGTAGACCAATAATTCAGTACCTAATTGAAATGAATGAATTAAGAGATATGGCACATCTTAACTGGCACCTCAGTCAAGATGCTTCGGTATATTTGCCTGTATCTGCTTAAATTTATTTTACGGTACTAACACGGATTTTAGAGTCTACGTCGCGTGAATTTTACGCGTTAAAGGAAACTGTTTTTGAATCGTTTAAACACGGAAGACTACACTAATATATCATCATCAATCTGCGTCAGTCCACATTAGTCCTGGACATAGGGTTCTCCCACGGCATTTCACTGAGCTTGATGTTCAACTCTCCTGAATCCCTGCCCGTTGCCTTACAAATGTCATCAGCCTCATCCTAGCTTCAGAAAGGTCCTCGAGTGGCGACCACGTACACGGAAGGAGCATATGTCCTGGCAATGAATTTAATTAATATTTGTAAAACAATGTAAAAATACAATATTAGCGGAAAAGCTGCCCGCTAAATCGCTACATTGTAACCCCAGCATTCGCTGCAAACGAATAAAAGCGGGAAAATTACTTTACCGACACACAGACACGAAAAGACGCAACCGACGCGTATGTCGCTCTCGCTCTCACGCGTGTTGTCTAATCAGTCAGTCCCTTTCTAACACACAGCGGAAAAGCCAGCGAGCTAAGCTTTTTCGCCGCTAAATTTCGTTCGTGAATCACCCTCGGGTTCCATGATGGCTGATTATACAACACAATACGGTTCAGAATTCAGTGAACGCTTTCCCCAGCTTATTATATCGCGGATGGTCCACGGACTTTCCGCCCGGAACGCCGTAGCGAAGCAGGCTCTTATCTCCGTTCCACCATTGGCTGTTTCAAAAAAAGTACGCAGCTTCTGATTGGCCAAAACAAATTGCTCGCGCCGTGTTCTTTATTGCTGAGAAATTCAGAAGGACGTAAGTGTGGAGCGTGGTATTACAGAAGGTCGTATGTGCAATGTTTTTCGTAGGTTATTTTGTAGAGTTAAGTCTTTTTGGTATTGAGCGGTGTGTCTTATACAATTTCTGTCCAAAACCGAGCCGAATTGCAATATTAGAGCAATTATACGAGTTTTTCTTTCAGCTGCAAGCTATGAAGGATGGAGGCGGTATAAGAAATAGGAATGTTGATACCCTTCTCAAATAATTACATGGTGTTAAATTCGTAAAAAGTGGTGGCATTTTATGGCCGAACATCTCTATCTTTTAAAATATCTCTAGAATTTTTAAACGTATCAAAATCATTTTAGTATTTAGTCCATATAATATTTAATGCCATACAACATCTATGGAAGAACTATTTTTGACAGCTAATAAAAAGTATCTCAACTGACTTGACAGGCATCATCCCTATTCTTGGCCTTTCTGTCAGGTGATAGTAAGTGATGATAATTACGAAGTTGGAATCAAACTATCTTATCAAAAATCTTCAGAACCCAATAATGTAGGAGTTTCTCTTCAGTTCTTGTTGTAAAAACTTGTGTTAAGCTACTCCAATTTTTAAAACTCCATCTACCGTATAATAGTCTGTTACTATCAGTACAGTTTCACTTGACATTGGCTATAGGTGTAATTCTTTATGTGTCGCGAACGCCATTAATTTAAAAGAAGAAGATTTAAAACAAGAATGTATTATACATACATACAACCACGCTCATAAAGCGGTTGAGAAGAGCTTTATGGAATTGAAAATAGTGACAGTTTGCCAGCCTGTCGCCTAGAAGAGACCGAGGAGAGAAGCGACAGAAGAGAGTTGTGACAAAGCCGTTTTCTCGGAAACTATAACCATTAGGGAGCGCTACTTGACGAAGTATATGCGCCAACGACGTACGCGAATCGGTTTCTACGACATCTGTATAAAAAAGTACAAAATGCAAGATTTTTCCCAAAATTTAGATTAAGAGCAAGCGCGCACTGGTGACTTTTATCACGGTGACGATTTAGTAGGGATGAAACGGTTATCCGGTAACTATCTGGTATCCAGCCTAAATATGACAGCTTTTATTTAAAGTCGGAAAAGTTACAAAAAAGCCATATTTTCTTGTGAGATATTCACTATAACAATAAATACATAAATACTAATTTATCTAAACTAAAAACTTTTATCGAAACCGCCCAAACGGATCTGATCGCGTTCGCCGCACCTGTGCGGTGCTAAACTCGTCACGACATGCAACGAGACAATGGGCCGAATATCCAGCCGCCGGATATGTAGCCATTCGGCCTCTCAGCTCCCCGAATATCCGGTATCCGGCCACTCCACTATCCGTTTCATCTCTAATATTTAGTCACTCTCGTGGAATGTATGGCATTATGGCGTGGCATTATTTTTTTGTTTAGAAATTGAGAAGGTCGATGGCACGCCTCGGTCGTGCGTTCTTAGTAAAGATCACTAAAGGTTAGCAACCAAGTGCGCGGTCAGTACTCGTATGGGTGACCAAAATTCTTTCAAAACGATTTTCCTCCGTGCTTCGAAAGGCACTTAAAGCTGTGTCCCGGCTGCAGTCGAAAGATAGCAGTCGTTCCCAACTAGGGTTAGTGTCAGGCAAGCTAGCCGTAAATATCAAATCCTTCACATTATTGTTGATATCAAGACAAACGGCACCAACGTCAAATAAATTATGAGCAGGAAAACAATGATCTTTAGTTTGTTTTACATAGGTAAAAAATATGAATCTAGTATTTTTTTGCAATCTATCTGACAAACTTAACAGAATAACTATAATTTTAACTCAGTCATCATCATGTCCTTATTATACTATCTGTCGACGACACATTAATGCCACCTCCACGCTTTAACGCTCCCTTGAGCCGCAGTCGAGCGCAAGCCAATTTTTCACCCCGCAACAGTGTGCGCTAAATAATAGAAGCCGGCCAACTCCGAAAGATATTCATGAAGTTTATTTTTCATTAACCGTTCGTTCAGTCGCTATAATTGGGGGGCTGTTTTATTTTATTAGGATAAAGGGAGTTTTTCTTTCTATATAGAAGGCATTCGCTTACGACTGACCTTAGAATGTGGATAAGATGTAGGGACGTGGAGTTTTTGAGAATATTGTATCTACCTAAAAAATCCTTCGAATGTAACGTTATGTTCTTAATGGGGCCAAAATACTTACCATGAGTATTGCCAAAGGCGTTAACAAAGTAGTAGCAAAAGGTAATAATGTAAGATGGTAATAAAAGGCACTAGTTTACTAGCCTTAAGATAATTATAGTTATTTTTTGAGGTACTGGTATTATTTATGGCTCAAGCTATGGGCGGCGAGAGCCCAGTAATTTGACAATAGTGTGTACTGTGTAGGTAATCCTCCGACCAATGATTCTATTGGTCTGAGAGGTACTCAGACACGGCCAGCATTGGAATGAGTCAAAAATGGGAAACCGGGGAAACCTTACCAAACGACATTGGATAATTTTGAATTTGATTGAATATTAACTTTTATTTCTTAAATTTTCCCTGTTAAAAATAATAATAGCTAAAAAAATAATAAAATGTGGGTGCCAGACATTTTAATGCATCTTGGGAGTGCTTGGCGAGAAATGCATGGTACAGACCTCATGATGGTGACTTTTATTTCAATGATTCCTCATAACTGTTCGTCAACACTGGATGCTTATGCAATGAAACGACACCACTTTCACTGCACAAAATCCACTCCGAAGCAATTTTGAATTATCGAAAAAAGATCAACACTCCACTGCATTTTATAGTAAATCCTTTACCGTTCAATCGGCACGTTTGTGGAATGCTTTGCCAATTACAATTAGGAAAGCCCAATCCCTCCATACTTTTAAAAGACTAGTTACAGAAAATTATCTTTCACTTTAATAAGTATCCAAATGTATATATTGCTTTATTTGTTGTATATGTTATATTTATATGTATAATTATATTATTGTATATATGTATGTTTGTGTGTAGGTATATTTTATTGGAATTATTAGATATGTATTTATTATTTGATATTTATTTTAATTTGGTTATTATGTTAATTATTTATTTGTTTTATTTTGTTTCATAAATGTGTTTAATTAATGGTTACACCATCGACCCCAGTTTTTGTCTTTTTATTTCTTTCCATGCAAAGGTTGCCTGGAAGAAATCGCTTTTTAGTGATAAAGCCGCCCATTGTACAATGACTTAGTAATAGATATATCTGTATTTTCTGTATTATTTTTCTTGGAGTACAATAAATGTTATTCATTTATTCATTCATTCATCCAGACGCCATGGTTTCCTGCCAAACACTCATATTTACTTTTTAAAATATTTTTAGTAAAGTTGGATATGGGAAAATGATGGTGGTACTGACAAGACAATGTATAGTACCACGTTAAGTGTATAGTCGAGGTCGGGCACAGCGGAGTAGCCGCTCGACTTTGGAGTGCCCGAACTGGGGTAGTACCTCTCAACATTTCAGCCGAGAGACGCCCACTGTTGGACATAGGCCGCCCCCAAGGATCTCCAAACCGGTCGGTCCTGCGCTGCCCGCATCCAGCGGCTTCCCGCGACCTTAACCAGATCGTCAGTCCACCTTGTGGGGGGCCTACCAACGCTGCGTTTCCCGGTACGTGGTCGCCACTCGAGGAACTTTCCTCCCAAGCGGCCGTCAGTCCTCCTCGCATTGTGCAATGCCCACTGCCACTTAAGGTTCGCGATTATTTGGGCTATATCGGTGACCTTGGTTCTCCTGCGGATCTCATCATTTCTGATGTGATCACGCAGAGAAACTCCGAGCATAGGGGTAGTAAACGACAGTCAAATAATACTACATTTTTGTGGTGTTGGGTTGCCATTGCCAGAGCTCCACGGGGTATAGAAAAGGGGGCATAAGGTAGGCAGAAGGTTGGCAGCGCGTAAGTGTCAGTGTTGCAAGAGGTTGCAAGCGTAAGGCTACGATGGCTACTTACCACCAGGCAGGCTGTATAACATTTTAAAACAATCTGTTCTACCTTCAGTACTACCTTCGTCAGTTTTCAGTCAGAAGCTACTGGAGCTATTTTCATTGAACCTTGTAAAGTATTTATTATCCAAATGTTCATATAAGAAAAATAGCATCGTGTTAAGAAAAATTACAGTTTTATTTCATTGATATCACACTAATCATATTTGTCAATTAATTACTAATTGACAAATATTATATAAAAAAAAATATTTAAATTACTATGGAATAATTTTATTTTTTCGTTTAAAAACGCGTAAATATTTTTAATACTAGAAAAAATGCACTGAAAAAAATCGGCTTGCCTCATTCGGGAAAAGGGCACGGGGCAAGTCGATTTTTTTCAGTGCATTTTTTCTAGTATTAAAAATATTTACATATTTAAGTGTTGTGATTCTAAAAACCTAGTAATATTTACGACGGCTACAGCACAGAACTACCAAACAAACAACTATTACTAGAAAGTTAAAATTGCTAGTGAATACCAGAATGCCCTACACGGCAAGCCTACCAATTCGAACATCTAATCCGCTATGCCGTTTTCGGACTACAACTAAGAAGATCTATCAACGTAATCGTGTGTCTCATCTTTGGCCCAACGTGTGGTCCCAACATCCAATTCGTTTCTTATTCCCTTATCATTTATAGCCAGTTATCCCGGTGTCACAGTGAAAATAGGTCTAGTAATACCATAGGGTATAGATAGGAAACCGTAGATCGGCAATGTAAAAGAGAAAGAGCGCACTAATCCGTATATTAGAGCGAAATAGATAAACGAGAGCATTTCACGTACACGCAGGCAAAGACAGCAACTGCAGTGTCTGCAGTACTAATTTTCACGCACACATGCGCATTACTCAAACATTGGTGTATTTTTTTGTTCTGGCCCTAGTCGATTCATTGCCAATCTATAAACGTCAGTAATTATAAATCTATGAGTATTACGTTAAAAACTAAATTTTATAGTAACTGATAAATAAAAAAAAATAAAAATCCCCCAACTGACTCTTATAATTCTCTCCTAATGCAGCAGCATTAAGAGTTTCTTAATCGTTCAATCATCATTATTTCAACCTCAGACGCCCACTGTTGTACTTACTTGCATAGGCCACCCCCAAGAATCACCAAACCTGTTGGTCCTTTACCAGATCGTCAGTCCACCTTGTGGGGACCTATCAACGCTGCGTTTCCGGGGACGCGGTCGCCATTCGAGGACCTTTCCGCCCCAACGGAGGTCAGTCCTCCTCGCAATGTGCCTGTCTACTGCCACTTAAGGTTCACAATTCTTTGGGCTACGTCGGTGACCTTAGTTCTGTACCTGTGGTGCTGTACCGAGTCACCATCAGATTCGCCCGTTCCGTCACTCCCGCTCCACCTTCCTGCCCTTGCCACTTATGATACCGCACTGAAACCGAGCTGTTTAATAAGTACTCTCGGTAAGAGTCGCAACAAAAACGCACCGAGCAAATCACCAAGGGGAATTAAGTTTACCTACTGACTGCGTCTCTCCCCTTATTACTGCTAAGTTCGGGTCGTTTTCCGCGCGACATTGAGTTATGTATGCGTTTGCGATAATACGTAACATGTACGAATATTCCCACTGATTGCTTTGTGAATGAACGGAAGACGGACCCTACTTTTAGATGAACTGTTTAATCATAATTTTCCCAATTCCTTCTTGGGATGTAAAGGCATTCGACACATCCTTTCTTTGATGATAGATATTTCTAAGGGGTACCTATAAATAGGTCTTTGTAAACTTGATCACGATAATTTTACCACCCTTAAATTTTAGCTTTAAACGTAACTAGTAAATAGTTTCTAACTTATATTACCCCACGTTAGACCGATACCCTCAACTACAAGGTGCTTTGCACGCCTCTTTTGTATGACCTAGGATTGTAAGAAGGAGGGGTCCTTCGTGTTCCAATTCGAGTTGCCAAATTTCGTAGTTCGCGTTAGATAGAATGGTAGCTGCAAATTGTCGGTGGCACCGTAAACCAGAACGCATAGTCCTTAAAAGGAACTGAGTTGATGGGATTAGGGAAAAAAATCTTCAGAACATTCACCGTGGTTACGATAGGACGCTCTCAATGACGCAACATCGTGACGCATTTAAAGATGCTCAATTTGGTTGGTCACTTCTACGTCACCGATGATGCGGGTCGCACGACGCTGCAACCTATCCAAAGTATTGAGCACTTGGCGGAGCATCCCACAGGTGTGAGCAATGTCAATTGCGTCTTGAATAAAAATACTTGATCAGGCGTGAAAAAACGCCGCACCATGTTCAGGACACCGAGTTTCCTTGAATTAGTTTTTGTCACGTTTTCAATGTAATCCTATATTTAAGTCACTCGAACCTCTATACCAAGCATGGTGATACTGCTCTGTGGCAGCAGTGTTGTGTCCTGAAGAAACGGAAGGGAGTGGACAGGCGACGCTTCTGTCGTGAAAGCGCGGACTTGAGTTTTCTTGGCAATGAAGTCAACCATTCGCTACACGTTTAGATAGAAGGTCCAGTCCTCGGTTGAATTCAATTACAAGATTCTTACGACTCTGCTGCGTGTCCCAAATAGCCCGAATGCACTGTACTGTCGGCATAGCAATGGATGTTCCCAAGGAATTCCTCCTTCAAAATGGACAAAATACAAGTCATAAGAAATCCCAAAACCCATAGCCACCCTAATTCGTACGTCGTCCATCTTATACGCTGCTTATCATTTATTACAACTACGTTATTCCGCTGAATAAATGTCGGATATTTTTATTATTGCGATATCATCATACCAGTCAACCGTTTTGCTTTATTATCCGAGCGAATGTTTATTTCAGTTTCATGGAGTTTTAGTGTGATAAGTTTGTTATCATGTTATTACTGTCTTGCTAGAGGACATCTCGATCTGATACTGACTACGCGAACCACTAAACAGTGAACGAAGGAAAAAGGCGTGACTATATGTTTGTATGTTACGCTTAAAGGTCGATGCACTTTATCAGTTTGTAACCATTATCACCTCTTTTTATGAAAAGGAGGCGATGCGCTACAGTGCTACGTTTAAGTCCGAAAATGTGGTGGTTACACAAAGTGAATAATTCGACGTGATTAATTACGTTATTTAGGTAAGTACTGTCAAACATACATCCGTGCTATAGATCTCACCTTCCCACTCCGAAGGACGCCGACGCTGACTTCGATTTCGACTGTCAAATAAGGAAAATCCTTCTCAATCTTCAATCGGGCGGTCCGGGTTCGAGTCCTGGTAGTGGCAAATATTAGTGTGATGTACACGAATATTGCCGTCGTGGTGGAGTGGTCAGTACCGCTGCCTACACATCGGGCGGTCCGGGTTCGAGTCCTGGTAGTGGCAAATATTAGTGTGATGTACACGAATATTTGTTCACCAATGCTTCTTCATATAAGTATTTATTTAAGCTTATTTAGTAAATATCTAGATTATATACCTATATTTGTCCGATATCTAGTATCCATAGCACAAGTTCT
Organism: Elophila nymphaeata; assembly: GCA_955850985.1. NCBI lineage: Eukaryota > Metazoa > Arthropoda > Insecta > Lepidoptera > Crambidae > Elophila > Elophila nymphaeata. The sequence goes on from OY039066.1 coordinate 25,409,389, forward strand.
TAATGATACTTAATTTGGGCTAGATAATTGGTGTGAGCGTGGAAATATAATATCTTTATTACCTATTATTCTCCTTCTTGTTGTTCTTTTAGATAAATGGCGATCGCGACACATAAAGATTACGCATTTCGCCAATGTCAAGTGAAAATACTCGTATTACTTAAAGTAAAAGACGGTTAGGTAGATTGAGTTAAAAATGGAGTCTCTCAACAACACGTGTTTATACAACAAGAACTCGGGAGAAACTGATTATTATAACGACATTACCTGGAAGAGATCGCTCTTAGCGATAAGGTCGCCCTTTGTACAAATCTGTTTTTGTTTTAATTTTATGTACCTTTATGTTAACTGGTTGATGTACAATAAAGTTATATTCTATTCTATTCTATTCTAAATCTAATATACAGGAGGACATCTCGATCTGGTACCGGGCCATCAAAATAAAATACCGAGTCGCAACATTCCCGCCTTTGCTGGTTGGTTTTTAACACAAGCTTACCTTAAAAATAAATATAAAAACCGATTTGAAGCGAAACCAAACCTTAGGATAAAACTTTTGCCATTTTCCGCGAACTTGTATTCTTTAGTAAAAATAATACATACCTACAGACGAATACAAAACCTCGTCCTTTTTTGAAGTCGGTTAAAAATAAGCAGCAACTCCGTACTTCGCACTCAAATTTAATTACTAAATAAGGGATACGAAAATATGTAGTATTAATAAAACATTTACTATTAATAATTGTTTAAGTATTATTTTACATAATGGAACCAGCTTGGGTTTAAAAGTATTAAGTGGGTCACGTCACGAAGGGCAGTGTGAAAATTACCGGGCCACGGCAGAACAATGTTTGGGAAACACACTGGAACTATAAATAAAGAACAGTATGAAAAATATTTATTATGATAACGAGCCCCCTACGAGCGATAGTAATCGTGATACCACCCGTCATGACTGTTTGAGTAAATGCACATCAGCCATGGCTCACCCGCGTGAGATAAAAGTACCTACTAAGAATGTTTAACCAGTATCTAATCTACCCGTAGTGTAAAATATTTCTTTTAAAATACGCAACCATTGTAGTTGCGTTAAGAGCTCAATTTGTATGGGAAACATGATTTACGCTTCAATCCGGTAGGAGCGCTATTCCCGTTTCTCATACAAATTAAACTCTTAACGCAACTACAAATAATAGTAACGCTTTTTATTCGAGAAAACTTACACTACGGAAACTAAACTTACACTACTTGCCTCCAAATCTAAGTTTTTTACTAGATCATTGATGTTACTGCTCTGTTGTGGAATAAACTTCCAGTGGAGATTAGAGAGAGTCCATCGGTTAATTCTTTCAAACTTGAATCTTTGTCTAAGTTTTAAACAGTTGAAAGAGCACAGCACTATCTCTCAAAATTGTCATAAGTATAGTACCTATATTATTTATATGGGGTCCACGTCCGGATTAAGCCTCCTCGTGGCGGACCGTAACGTGGTGGGGAAACTTTCTCGGCGGGTGTGTGGCTTTTGATGTCAAGTGTGTCCCCTTGGCATTCGAAGTCACATGCCATCGTCGAGTTGTTTTTGTTTTCCTACCACGGCTAGTTCCGGACGGCCCTTTTCAGGGCCAAGACCGCGCCCGAAGTCCCCCGGGTGCGGTCCGATGGCTGCTCCCGGTGTCCTCGTCAGGAGGACGCGCCAGGTCGAGCAGCCGGTAGAGGAGTGGCTGCTGACCACCAACTGGTGCAAGGAGTGCCTAGACGGGCAGCGTTAAGAGGGTCTCGGTTTAGTTGCGCTCACGTGCGCAGATCCCGAGCCGTCCCGTAATAGCGCACTGAAGGTCAGGCCGGGGAGGATTTTTAGTGGGTATGGAGGAATGGAGGAAACGCCTTTACCTCGAGTCCCACATATCCCCTGCGGTTGGCACCACCCCGTAGGGACGATGCGTAAATGCATTTGACCTCCCCATTAACAAAAAAAGTATATTCTTTATTTATGTAGATAATGTATTCTATGTCCCCACCACGAAAGGCGATGCGAATTTTTCTCGGGGAGTCCCACATATCCCTCCCGTTCCCCAGCGGGAGGCCTATGTCGTGAACGTCTCTCGGTTGAAATGATTATGATGATGATGAGAAGAAAGAGGAGTAGTAGAAAAATGAAATAGGCTATTGTAGCTGCCTATTATCAGCTTAACCTTATACTTTGTTTTACCCTCAGATCATTTAAGTAAAGGTTTTACCACAGGAAGCCGTGAATCAGCCCACGTCCTATATTGTTCCGTATCCACATCAATACCTGTCTCGTCCGGTTTAATGAAGGCCGCCGTCCGAGCTTATTACACGATTTACGTCGACGTTTTAATAGCGGCCGGACGTTAGAACTCTTTATAACGCCTCCTTGGGCCTCCAGGTGACGAAAGCCCCGTTTATGTACAGTCTATACCCATAGATGTAATCTATGATTCTACCGCAAAAGTAGATAGTAAAAAATCGGGAGTGGTCTCCCCTTGACGTGGATACCGGAAACGACTCAAAAGTTGATAGAAACCTTATATTTTGATGTCATACATGCATGTTAAATTTGGTTACAATAAGTTAAAGGATATCGAGCTATCATGCTAACGCACAGACACACACACAGACATAATTCCAAAAACAGTATTTTTGGACTCGGGGAGGTCCAAAAAGTGCAAATCCGTCAAAATCTCGACGTCGAATTTTTGACGATTACAAGACTTCCTCTATACTACGTATACTTACGAGAAAGTAAAATACGAAGTAAGTACCTACCTATTTACCAAACATATAGGTAATAATTCGGTGGAGTGGTCAGTAGCAGTCTTCACATCGAGCGATCCGGGTTTGAATGCTGGTAACGGCATATTTTTGTGCGATGAACGCGAATAATTGAGCACGAGTCATGATTGTTTATATATTTATTTATAAAATAACTAGATTATCATTAAGGTATTATTTTGTCATTTATTTAGTAGGTATATCTATAATGGTGCCTATATACACACCAAACCCCCGACCCGCCGACATGAGCTGTCGACTTTTTAGTCGGCAATCTCGCATCTCGTTCAAGTAGAAAAACTTTGTCGGTGGCACGAACTTAGCAACTTCTTGGTAGTTTTTTGTTTGATTCTTGAAATAAAACCGCCGACACCAAGCCGCGGCTAGTGTCGCGGTGGGTAGACTCCATTATCAGCATCTTGTTAAAAATTATTAGTTTTTCGTTTTCGAGTGTTTGAAAATTATGCCAAATTTAATAGGAAAAGAAAATCGAGATAAATATGCTATCATGATAACGACAAGTGCTCGTCCCAGCACTTATAAAAATTATCGACTAAATTTTTTCTGGTTTTTCACTTAATTTCTATTTAATATGTTAACATTTTCAAATTTTAATTTGATATGATTTTCAGACAAGATTATTCATTGTTTTAAGTAGATCAACCATATGACTGAAATGTCCACACAGTCAAAGAGTAAGTGGATATAAGTAATCATAAAAATATAACAAAATAACTAGTGAGTACAAATAAAACCACCGCATAAATTTATATATAACTTCTTTATGTCTTTTTTATAATTAAAATGTAACTTTTTACAATTCACTTACAACTATTACAATGTAATTGTTTACGATTACAGAATACATTTGCCTTCAGTAATTAAGTAATAGAATTATTATATACGACCCCTTGAATACTATTTTACATTTTTATTTCATTTATTATACTTTTTACACTTATTAAGATTTCATACATTGGCAATTGGCTGCAATACTCAAATATATTATAAGCATGCCTTATTATATCAGAAACTCCTGTATATTCGTGAATCGACAAGTAAAAATATTTTTAAGACCACGTAACAAACAATGATCCAAAACAAGGATGTATTTTTGGAATGTTATCTGACAGTTTTTTTTTTACACTCTTTTAATAATTGTAAAAATGCAATTAGACTTCAGATTCACTATTGTCTTAAGTGCAAAATTGACACTGTAAAATTATAGAAACGATTTCAGGAACTTTTTTCCCGCCTACCTAATCATGAACTGAGATTATAAAATTGTGAATAGGCAATACGCCCTAAGGGTCTTATAATCGTCGCCAAAAGACTCAACAGAGCCGGTCGAAACAGTCGAGCGATTCTGTAACGATCTCACTTCTGACCTCACACTATGATTTCTAAATTACAAGAAGCTTATATTTTACTAAATTACTACCATGGCTTAGTTCATTTTCAGTTTACTCAACAGAACGAAGGATTTTCTATAAAATTTGACAGCTAAATTCGAAATGACATTTGAGATGAGAAGTGAGAGATCTTTACAGAATCGCACGGCAGAGCAGAAAGCGGTTATTATCTTACAATCTTTTACAATCTTACTTCGACATACTTATCACAATCTGATTGAGACGCAAAAACTAGGTAGTGTTTACCTAGTTTTACGTTGTAAAGAAATTGCAAACAAAATATCTTCTAAGGATAAGGTTTCCTACTCCGATATGTCGTTAACAAATTTGACAATTATTGCACTATCAATATAAAAATTACGCTTTGGTCTTAAAGTTTAAAACTATCCACAGTATAACATAATTTACACAAAAACTGAATTTATTACACATTACTTATTTATTACAAAATTTAATTACAATTGTAATTAAAGTTGAGAATTATGTCTTTCTTAAAATTAAACTTGGAATGTACATTTAAAACTAACTGCCGTTTTGAAGGTGAACACATTTTTATTATAATTACAAATGATCTGTATTATAGTTGTAAAATTACAATTATAAATCCGTAATAAATTAAATAATCGACTGTATATTTTTAGGTTTATTATAAGGCTATTGTAATAAGTAAATTTATTTATCAATTCCTTGTGTAATTGAGATTATTGAAATATTTATTTATTGTATTTTCTAAAAGGGATCAATTTTAATTCTTGTTGTCTCTATCTAACTAACATTTAGAGAAAATATTATAACACCTAAAAGAGATTTTATTCATTAGTGTAGGTACTATAGTCTTTAAAACAATTATCATATAAGTTTAACTTAAATTGAGTATTTATTTACAAATAAAAAAAAATAGGAATAAATAAACTTACTCTAGAATTACGAACAAAGCATATTTACATACATACACAATAATTAATATCTATTAATAAAATTACTTCTCGACGTTTATGTTAAAATTGGGATATGTGGGCCTGAGGGTAGAAGATTCGGGATTGACAGGGGAAGGGGGAGTTGGGGGAATGTAAGGGTAGCGCGGGTACGCAGGGTAAGGGTAAGGGTAACCCGAGGGCAAGAGTTGGGGGTTGTGGAAGGGGGGAATGAGCGCTGGTGAGGGGTAGCCGTAAGGAAGGCCGACTGACGAAGCTGCGGCCTGTAGTATGGAAGCCGCGAAGGCTGGATCGCTGTAGACGGCGGCGTAGGGCCACGCTACGGCGATACGCTGGCGTTTGTCCTTCATCCGTCGGTTTTGGAACCATACCTGTGGACAAAAGGGTACGGTTTTTAATTTATAAAATCTAAGTTCAGCGTTACAGCGAGGTAAACCTTTATTAATCAGATAAAATTCAATAAATAATATTATTATTAGGTGTTAATAGGTGATATTATTGGTCTTAGTGAACTATTAGTGAATCAGTGAGTGCTTCCTAACGGACCAGAAGAGAGCATTGAGGATAAAATGTAAGTGAATCTAAGACCTATATTGAAAAGTAGATTTTTTAAAATAAAATGGTATCTACTTGTTTCTAAGAACAATGTTTGCTTCCTTCTTTATTGAAACGTGTGAGATACATTGTCGATACGAGTAAAATGTATAAAAAAAATTGGTATTAAGTGTAAATTCTTTTGCATCTTGGATGGAGGGCACGCTATTTTTTCGTATTATGTATCATAAAACAAGACGACCACTACAAAACTATTTACTACCACCAAGTTGCTAATTAATTGCACATTTCCAAAGAAAACAATAAAATGTTCAACACTTTAAAACATTAACTCCATAATGGCGGTTGTAACAGCAAAATTGTGCAAACTTAACTTTTTGGTTTGCCTTGGTCCTTCCCTCTCTGTCTTATGAAAGCTAAACGAGCGAGATGGCGCGTCTTTGTTCGTGCAAATGGCGCGCTAATTGGTGGTAATTTCGCGCGCGAAAGCTGCGGAAAATCATTCCCTTTGTGCCATAGACAATGTTGTTTGCAAACTCGGAGCATAATAAATTCTTGGAGTATCACAAACCGTCTTAAGTTGAAAACAAAAAGAAAATATATAGGTAGGTAAATAATTTCTGTTATTTAGAAATAACAGATTATTTTAAATTATATTAATTAAAGTTAAGACTACTAGAATTATTTATTCCACGACGGTTTCTTCATACTACCATTATATCTTTAATTTCCCTACATGTTTTACCTACATTTTACTTCCAGCGTTAACATTTTATTAGCCTTAAAATAATATTATTAAACATTAATAATTGCTATATTTTTTTCTTACTGTGCTGACTCTTGTCTATTGTAGTTTCCGTTCCATAATTTTATTATTTTGTTTAACGTAAAAAAAAGCTAATAGGAAATAATCCCGAGGTCCATTTCGAGCAATATTTCGATATTTTTTATACTATTTTTTCTGTCACAATAAAATCTGAATATATATATGAGAGATTCTTAAGGGCGTTAAACACTTGTCAGCTCAAAACCGTATCGCTTTTTTTACTATGAAAAAATGCCGCTGCTCCGTAGCGTTCAGAGTACAAAATAGGCATTCCCTTATCGAGCTGAAAGCCGTTTAATTGATGCAAATCACTATAAATAGGTATATTGTGAAACGTATGCCATGTTGTGACGACAAAAAAGAGCTGAAAAAGCCGAATTAGACAGAAAAGATAAAAGATAATTTAATATGATTTTTTCTACTTACATCTTAGATTACTATTTCAGTTTCTAAAAAAAGTCTGTTTATTTTTCTCAAGCATTTCAAATGAAACTTTCGTAAAATGAATCCTGGATCGCTTTTGGCGGTCAAAACATCTCAGTAAACAAACAACCGAGTAAAAAATGTGGTTTTACAGCTCATCAAATGGTAGCCGCCGTTTCATTAATGGTGTTTAATTGATGTAATCGCGCCATAAAACAGATGCCTAATAGAAATACGGGGTTGTCGAGGGCGGAATAACTTTTCGTTTTCATCAAATCCTACTTCCTGCTAATATTATAAACGCAAAAGTTTGTATGAATATGTGTTTGTTACTCTTTCATGCAAAAACTACTGAACGGATTTTAATGAAACTCAATAAAATAGCTCATACTTCAGAATAACATAAAGGCTATAATTTAACCTTGACGCGAACGAAATCGCGGGTGAACAAAGTTATTTAATAAATTAAGCAAATTCAAGAAGAACACACCGTAGTTCTTTATTTTAATTAAATTACTAAAATCATTTTAGAACAATTTTCAATCATTCAAAATATCACAAGCCCGCTAATTTTCATGTTATATGGATCAAATTTAACTGGTTTGCAGATTAACTTCATCTAAACCTATGCAAATACTAAGAGGGCGACAAAAAAATCATTAATAGGCGATTAACAAATGATTAGTCGCATATTTTGTATTTATAGTCGCTCATTCTGGATTTTTTAGTTGCTCGGTTTATTATTTCCCTTATAATACCCAACTTATAGTAATCTGATAAAAAAAAACTACCTAGTTAAGTGGAAAGAAGTACAATGCCGTTAATTTATTTTTTTACTGGTTAGCCTCCTGAGATCTAATATTATTGTATTTTCACTTTCTCCAGTTTTCCATTAAGGTTTCACACATACCTAGGTACTTACCTATTACCTATGAAAGTATGGCGACTGATGATATCATAGATATAAAAAAAATCTACATCGGCAATGCGAAAGAGAAATAAAGAACGCACTAACGCGTATGTTAGAGTGAGATAGATAAACGGCCTGCCAGTCACGTGGAAAAGACAGCAACTGTCAGACTACAGTACACAGTGGCAGTACTTTTTTTTTTTTTTTAAAGTGGCAGTACTATTTTTCGCGCACACATGTGCATTACTCACACGTTGGTGCGTTTTTTGGTCTCGCCCTACCACACTAGTCGATTCATTGCTAATCTATAAACTTCGAGAATTCTACTAAAAATATTATTCTTAGACACTTTATAACATGTTCATTGCACTATTGACAATACAGATGCTTGTTTCAAAATACCTCCTCTTATACTGTAGAAAATCTACTTCGTTGGAAACATTTTTAAATAATTATCTTCTTCTCTTAAATTAATGGCGATCGCGACACATAAGGATAAGGTACGCATTACGCCAATATCAAGTGAAAATGTATGTATTTAAAGTAAACGACAATTGTACGGTAGATTTAGTTTAATATGGAGTCTCTCAACACGTGTTTTTGCAACAAGAACTTGGAAGAAACTCGAATAATTATCTATTAAAAAAAACCTGACGAACGCCATGAAAGCGCGCCATAATCAAGTGTCAACCCTGGACTCAACCATAGACAACACGATGAAGTCTTCTTGCGCTTCACTAATGATGGCGGCCATATACCAGAGTGTTTCTTGGCTTTAATATTCATTAGCGTTCTAAAGCTACTGAATAATTCGGCCGGTTTTTATTAATGCGCATCGACAAATTAGCGTGAACGTAAAACACGAATGGAGCCATAAAGACATCTGTATTTTTTTCACAACGCAGTCGGTTTTCTTTTTATAATTGAGGTGATAATTGATATTAGGACTGGCCGGGCTCGGGAATTTAAATTGGCGTGGAATGTCCGATGTTCTATTTTCGAATACATTTTTACTTTGAAACTAACTAAAATTAGTAGATCTCTATTGGATGCTAGTGGAAAATTACTTAATAATTATGTGATGCTTTAAACTTAATTTTAAGAGATTTCAAAGTCGAATGTATAATCATTTGCAATAACTAAACTTGTAAACAAAATTGAGCCTTACTGACAATTATTTAAAAGAAATGTTTGATTATTGGGATCTGCTGCCGATTCGCTGACACAATCTTCGTGCTTCTTCAACTTCAGGGAAGTGGTAGAAGGTCTATTCGAAAAGCGATCTAGTATCGAAGCCGACCACCTTTGTCCCGGTTCTTTAATCCCCTGGCTCACTATCACTAATTGTTGCCGTTTGCAACCTTTTTTTGATATATTTTTGGTTTTTATATGATTATTATTTTTGGTAGTTTTTGATGGCTAGTTTCGTTTTTGTTTGCCTTCTTGTCACTCTGCTTTTTATACGTTCTTGTATCGGTTGATTATTTTATGTGATTTTGCTGTATAAAACCCACCGAAGCTGAGAACGTGTTTTCATTGCATCAACCAGCACCTCCTATTCGTACTTTCTCTTACACTAATTATATTATTTAATTGTTCAATTAACTATATTTTTATTTTGCTCTGTTTAGCCTGGCGATGACTTAAGGTTTTTTTTATCGACTACTGCAGGTTGTCTCTGATGACATTTCCTGCGTCACCGTGTTTTAAACTTTAGATTGTCTTAACTCTAGAGAGGACTTTATCTATAGCCCTAAGGGTTACAATGTTACAATGATTAAATATAGGCACATCAGGTCAAGACAAATTGTCAAATTTTGCCAGTCTTCCATTTTATAACAAACTAGCTTCTGCCCGCGCCTTCGTCCGCGTGAAATAGTTACTTAACATTATAATTTTTTTTTTGGTACTTCGACCTCATAATGAACCTACCTGCCAAATTTCGAAAGGTTGAAAATCGATTGCTGAAATTTGCTATTTTGTTAACCTGGCCAGCTTTAGACTGTATTAGACACGTAAGTGCTTTTAATAGAACGAAAATAGAATACAAAAAAAAAAGTTATTCGCTCAACTTCAAACCACTTTACTGACACGAAAAAACTTGCAAAGCTAAATAATTGTGTTCAAACATGGCGGCGTTTTCTGCAAATTAGCGGTACATCCTAAAATAATCGTGATGGCCATTATTGCCGGTCTAATTGACAGATCATTCGTACTCCACGTATATAAATATGATTAGCAAATAGCCGGCGGGCGGCCTTTTTGTTAACACTGCTCCTTATTCGAATAATATTCTTCCGTTATAGAATATAAGGTTCTTCATGAAATAACTTAAATAGAATAGATATATTTTAGCCTTGACATAAGTTCTTGGCTTTCACCTCAGCTGATGTTAAGTGAGGATAAGGCCGAAGATGTAATCGAGCTTCATCTGGAACTGTCAACCACAAAGGGACTAGATAATATCTTATCATTAGGTAATTGCCAGGACGCAATAATGCTGTTAACATTATTATTATAGCTACAGATTTAGATATAACTAACTGACCCGGCAAACGTTATTTTGCCTTACAAAAATGATTAAATTACTAAAATGGCTATAAAAAAATAGGGGTTGGTGATAAAAAGTAAAAATTTAGGATTGTATGTATTTTTAATTCCACATAATAAAAAAATAAAAATAAAAATTTTGGTTTAAAAATTAAAAAAACATTAAGGGTGAACAACACTTATCACTTAGGGGTATGGAAAATAGATAGTAGCCGATTCGCAGACCTACTGAATACGCATACAAAGTTTCATGAAAATCGGTCAAGCCGTTTCGGAGGAGTACGGTAACTAACATTGTGACATGGAAATTTTATATATAAGATAATAATAATTCTTTATTTCAGGCAACGGACTTAAAAACACTTAGTTAACCACTAGGCTTCTATCAACAACTAGGCTTCTATCAGACTATCATCTGCGTCAGTTGACGTAATTGCGCAGTGTTCAGTACCCGTCCTCTAAAGCTCTATCTTTCGGTAAAGATAGGTATCGGCTAGAAATCTTCATTGAGGAACGTCTGCAATCGTTCCGTCGGCACGCTCACCATAACTCAGTTACAATCAACTCTGTGATGAGACTCTATAAGCACTCGACCCTTAAGATGAAGTTTGTCTTCGCCCGTATGTAATAACATCAACAAAGCTGCGTCGTAGATGTTGGCTGCAGCAGGTGTGACGGTCCCGTCAATGTAGTGATATGGTAGTGATATATCCTGGTGACTTGCCACGCTTACACCAGCCAAACCAAGCACAAACTTGCACTCCGATCGAATCCATTATTGAGCATTAACTTTCAGAACAATACCACCGCATGCACCGGAGTTGTGTATGTGGTAAAAGTATAAAGATTTCATATCCTCGATAGTGTAATGCGGTGGTGTGAAGTGGAAGGATAGCAGACAGACACGCAGATACATACATCAAACTTGGAGTGTTAACCCCTCTTTTCGCAAAAACAGTCGTGCCTTACAAAAATATCATCTCTGTAAGATATAGAAATAAAGTTCAAATTGTGATGTCTCACGCTTACCTTGATCGTAGACTCTGGCAGCTGGAGCTGAGCCGCCAGCTCGCATCTCCTCGGCCTGGAGACGTAGTTCTCCTTCATAAACTCTTTCTCCAATCTCGCTAGCTGTTCCCTGGTGAAGGCTGTTCGGTATCGTCTGGGAACGAGAGAGAAAAATACTTCTATAGTACAAATGCAACAGGGTATATAGGGGTATACCAGCTAACTCTCTTTATACGTTATTGAAAGACCTCGGTTTATCTAGAACTTACATAAGTTCTGTGCTGTAACGCGTATCCAAAGCGTCTCTTGCGGAATCGTGTCAAATATAGCTGGGCAGGCAGAGAGAAGGGCCGGGTAGTGGAGTGCCAGTGCACCACATGGAGGCCTTCACCCTACGCCTGCGGTCACAAGTCCGGGTACCTACTGCTTCTGGCTCCCCTCTCTGCAACGCGATGGATCCCGCACGGTGAATCCATGACATTCGAAGAGCTTTCGTCTCAATCAGTATTAATATCTCATGTCAAGTCAAGATTGAGGCCCGTTTCCACAAGTTTATAAACTTTTTTTTTCGATTGCCTAATGCTGGTGGTCATCGGGTAATTAAGAAGGCTAGGACCTTGGTGGATCCTTTAACCTGTATTTGAGGAGAAGGGAGGTTTGGCCTACAGAGGACTTCTCTAGTCGACGATCATCTCCTGTGGGGGAGTCTACACCGATAGTCTCTATGGCGTGCTAAGCCTCTAAGGCGCGTTTGGTCCAATCCACCTAATTCGCGGCTCGTCCATTTCGTGTTTGTCCAATTTGCGGTTTGTCCGATCGGACAAATATATAACACGCCGTATTACAAAACGGCGCGGCAGATTGCAATGTATTGAATTCCACACTGCTTTGTCATAAAAAAATAACCTGAATCTACCAATAATAAGCCAACATACATATAAATAATATAAATTTCACAAACCGCGAATTTGATATTTTTTTACAATTCGCGAATTGGACCAAACTCACCTATATAAGCCGTGCTAACTCCGAGCGAAGATTTGAGCGGTGTCAGCAGAGCTGTCTTTTGAAAACCACAGAATTTTCGTACGGCACATCTCGTTTCGTCCCCTTTCTAATCTGTGCGACGATTTTAAATGGACGCTTCAGACCAAGTACTTGGAGCGCTGTGGAGAACGCACTGAGGCCCGTTTTATAGATAATATAGTAACGCTATAAGGCAAGGCATAGTACGTACGTACACGTGGTAATTTTATTTTAGCGGCCGCAGGTGCGTTTTTCATTTTTTATTTAGTCTGAGATGGACGCGCCGTAAGTACATCTTTGTTGGTTCTGCTCAACCGTTTCCACACAAGATAAGCGGAGACGAGGTATGTAAATATATAACGATATTCTATTGGTTGCTTAAAACGCATCTAAGAATATCGTCTCCTCTCGTCTCTTCTCTGCTTTGGTGGAAAACGTGCTTGAGAGGGAATATAGACGAATATACTAGCTAACACCTACCCATGCAAACATAATCATAATAGCATGGTGGTATCAAAAATTCGATTTTTCCCATACATTTTATTTACTTTTTTTTAGTTTGCACTTGCGTTTTTAAACTCAATATCTATAATATCCAAATATTTACCTGATATTAGGGTCAGGCGCCGAAGAGGAATTGGTCATCTGTTCCGATTGGGGGCTGAGAGATTCTGTTGACAAACAAACAAAAAGTTATTAACTGAAAGATATTGTTTATATTGCTTTTGGCGGACTATTCAAACATGGCGTTAAACAGTTTATATTATATTAAAAACCACAATACTTTCATAAAAAATAACCTGAATGTACCAATAATAACATGGCATCAAAATTGACTTTCATATAAGCGTACAAATTGCACCTAAATGCATAAAGAAATTTTGACTTTTTGATATTTTCAAAGCGAATTTAAGAAACAAAGCTTTAAAAAGCTTCATTTTCTCAATCCCTAATTTGATATCAGTACCCGTAGTGTAAGTTTTTTAGTGTACAAAATGCAACGATTGTAGTTGCGTTAAGAGCTCAATTTGTATGGGAAACATGATTTGCGCTTCTCTCCGCTAGGGGCGCTGTTCACGTTTCCTATACAAATTGAGCTCTTAACGCAATTAAAGTCGTTGTGTTTTTTATACTAAAAAACTTACACTACAGGTACAGTTATTTACACAAGATAAATAAATAATCGTTAACTAAACTATGAAAAAATCAACATTAAAAGAAACAAAAGTTCTTTTTAGATTTCAGCAAGTTTAATAATCGAAATGTTCGAATAAATCGTGTTTTTGGAATATAATCCAACAACACATACCATTTATTGTATTTAAAAAATAAACTTAGAATGAAACGAAATTAAAATTTATATAAAGGTGTTATAAAATCGCGAAAGACAAGTTATTTAAGAAAATAACAATAATTACCACCCTTTCAAAGCACTAAGTATTTTCTAATCATTATTTATTACACGTGCTTGACTTCAATTAGTTTGGATAACTAAAATTAGTCCAAAGTATCTTTCGAGGGTTAATTATGACTATCTCCTAAAAGCTACCGCCAGAAAGGGTTGTAAGTAGCCATTTGAGAGTGTAACTTTATCTTAACTACCGCTCGTCTAGACAAAGTCTCCAAACAACTCGTTTAAAAAAAACAAAAAATATACACGGAGGTTTTATTTTGGCTGTAAAATATCGCTAAAAATGATACTGCCACAAAGACGTGGTACATACAAAAGGTGCATATGTATCAAAAAGTTGTAATACTATCTTATAATATAATGTAATTAAAAATATGGAACATTTTTTTATAATTAACTTTGACATATTAGATAGGCCTTAAAGTGCTATCGCTAGCTAATCAAGAAGCAAAGAAAGCCACTATTTATTGATATCACAAAAATATGAAGGTGCAAGATTGACTCATCATAAAAACAAAAAATCTGAATTCGAAACGCACCGGGAGCCAATGGCCGGGAGGTGTTAATTGCGCGCGCGCAGCGTTAAAGGAGTACATTAACACAAAACAAACACAAATAACCTATTGTCTAATTAAATATTTTCCCATGCCGCCTTTTTTCCTTAAAACTGTATCTTTCACAAAGGAGGCCGAATGTGGCTTTAAAAAAGAACACACCTCAAAAACTCTTTACAGATCTCATTAGTCGCTGAAGTGGTTCCAAATTTAAAAAGCCCGCACTGTTGACATTAGCCCGAAAAAACAAGAACGCGCTTCCGAGTCACGTCTATTGTCTATGACTTTAATGGCCGCCCGATTAAGTTTTCGTGTTCTGTTTTGAAGTGCATCCATAAAAGCTCCATAACTTTAATTATGATCTTTTAATTTATAATCACACAATAAGAAACTGCAATGCTATACAAAAATCTAATTAGGTCACTTTCACTGTGTGTGTGTCTGTGTCATTTAGGTACCTCTTAAGTCTAGAACAATTAGCTAAACTTTTAAATATCCTGTGAGAATCATAATTTTTTACTATAAAAGATTATCGAGTCCTAATGACTCATTTGCAATTGTCGCAAACTACCAATCTTCTGATTTACGAACCTTCAAAAGAAGAACCTAGGTATTCCTTTCTTACAGCTAGACATTGCAACAATTATTAATACAGTTTTGAGTGGGGTTGGCCATGGGCGCTTTGCATGCCTGTTTGTCTCGCTATATTGTCGCTGCTTATAGTAATCTTTTTTTATTTAATTATACTGCTAGGAACTAATTTAAATCCAGTTGAGAATCTAAAAATAAAAAAACTACTTAATCACTATTTTAATTTTTTACATAGGTATATTTTTGCAGATTGATTTTAATTATATCGCCGGACATAACATAGAAAAGTCCAGTTTAAAACATATGAATGAATAACAACAAATACTTCCCAAACAGCCGTCTTTTAAGCCCAATGAAGTAGTTATCATCGAAAATTTATTGCACGCTCAAGTGCATTAGACATCTTTTTTCAACATGGCGACACCACTCGAGCGGTTCCCATGCCGGGTGGCGACAGAACACTCGGAAATCAATTTGCAATAGTCTCGGGGCTGTTTGTTACGAAACAAGACTTTTTTCACAAAAGACTCTATGGTCACCAGCTGTGCGTGCGGCGTGTGCTGGCTGAACAGAAAAACCACAGTATACCTCGCACCGCTTCCGCTTATGTGGATATCCGTGATGTCAGACATCTTATTTCTATTGGTTTTTTTAAGCTTAAGTAGTAAAGCATGTTTGATAATAATGGCAGCTTCCATTTAAAAGCCGGATAGAGTTGTAGAGTTTCAATTTGTAATATTCTTAAATGGCTACCAAAAAACGTCGCGACGGTTGCATAAAATATAAGAGCTAATTATAAGGTACCATTTTATTATTTGTGTTGTTAAATTGGTATTAATACCTATATTTTTGAAAAATTTCGTTAAGTAATAATCCAATATCAACAGAATTACGAAGTATCAGAAATATTTGTTGTAAGCCTGAGTATGAAACGAAGAAACGGCTGCTTTTCATTGATCTCCGTCATAAAAAATAATTATTAGAATACGCACAATAGTCAATTTAAAAAACAATGTAAGTTTGAATTCTATTCAATTCTAGAATGTGTTCTGAAATTAAAAACTTCATAAAGCATAAACACGCACATAAATTAAGTCACGTTATTGGCTAAGAAACAAAATTATCGTTACAAAAAAGAATTCTAAGGTCGATAGTCGCAGCCGCTGTACCTAAAACCCGTTCGATCATTCGCGCCCGGAGTGTTATGACGCATTTTATTACGCTCACTTAGCACATATGTCACAATGACTGTTCTGAGACTTAATCAGTTATGTTCCCCGATTATTAGCAATATCGCATCTTCCTACCAATTTGGTGACTCATAGCAGTTAATTACTACTTAGCCGCAGTCTATGTTCGTGTCACAGGCAGATGAGAATTGTACATACATAGGTTGATATTCATACAACCACACTTAGTCATATCGCTACCTACCTATAAGCGTAGGGGGTTTATGTAAATAATCTTATTAACCATTGTACCGATGTAAGTCGGTTTAAACGCATACCTACTTACATGACATGATGAGCCATTAGTGGTTACACACACAAGCCCAGCATGCTTGTATTAGTGTGTCCATAGCAGGTACTTACGTGAAAAGTCGACAGTGGGCACTCACAAGCCACACACCCGCCAATCACATTGACTTCTATCAAATTTTGATTACCCCCTAGAGACTAAAGGCGACATCGATACTTCTTTGCATAGATGGCAGAGACTGCCTCGCGAGAGATACTGTCGATTAGAAGTCCTCTAGTGGAAGTGTGCCTTACAGGCTACCCACCAAGCTCCTCGCCTTATTAAAAACCCGGTGTCTCTGTAAAGTTTACCTATAAGCGTCAACCAACAATATTTTTAATAAAACTTCTTCATATTTAACTGAATGTGTGGATTATTCTTCTCACAAACAAACATGGATGCACGCAGAAATCACATTACCAACTTAAAGATATCCCCACACGCATCCTTCGTTAACGCCCGTAAACGCGCACAAATCATCCAATAAACCGAACCAATTACTGGCCATTTAATTAATAGTGCCACCGCTCAATTTGGCGGGACAGCCCGTGTAATTGTCGCAAACCTATTGCCATACATTAACAATTGACATTATCGAGAATTGGCCCCGGCCGGCACGCGCCGGTAATTGTATTGTGTGTGGACCCCCTTAATACGTTTATAGTCTATGGTACGATTTGATTGTTGCACTGATTTGAGATTGGAACTTCCGATACACGTGGTATTAGTTTCGATAATCAAATGATCAAATGACTGTCCAATAATATTATTGGAGACTATTTCGACATTATTAATGTTTAGATATTGTTGTAAGGAGATTCATTATAATAATAATTTGTCTTTATAATTTAATAAATTAAGAAGTCTAATAAAAATAAACTTTATAAAGGAACAATAAGTCCAAATGAACCAGTAAGTATTTCATCTAATTATACAGTCCATACTTTTGACTTAATAGAACCCATATACGTTAATTTGATCAATACAATACCTATAGATATCGGTAACATAAGGTTGTAGTGGTTCCACCGTCTCGATACTGTATTGCCCTTTTTTTATTTAAATCAACTTTGATGAGCGTACTCTCGATAAGGATAATATGACATCAAAACTCGACAAAACGGTAGTAAACCGGTGGTCGACGTCATATTTCTTGTTAATCGGTGAATCCAGCTTGAAATTGACGTCTTTATAAAATAATCAAGGCTAATTAAGAAAAGATACATAGACGGAACTATTTACCAATTCATCAAATTCAACAAAACATGTTCCAATTTTACGGGTTATTCCACATTCGATCGGCGATTTTCCTATCTGCGAATAATTTTCCATATTCTGCCGGTTTCTATTCCTTAAAGGCACTATAGGCGTTTTTCAGTTTCGACTGGGGATGTACTCTTTTTTCAACCGTAATAAAATAGGTCCGTTCTTAGCTGTATAGTCGTAATTAATAAAAATATGATTTTCACATAACTCACTTTCCAAATTGCGTTTTTACTGACCGGTAGAAAGTGAAAAAGTAGATATTCATTGGTAGAAAAATCGCCGGATCAATATGGATAGACCCCATTTTTCGAATTACTTAGAATCATTTTAATTATCTTTACGTCATGTGCATGGATGCATGGAGCATGTGTCCAGCATGTTGCACACATTTAGCTCGCAATAGTAACTACATATAGTCACCCCTTTCTCCCATGAGTCCCACAGGGATAGGCAAAGATCTTTCCCATAAAATCCTTACAAAAATTTTTTCGCTTCATCAACTCTTATCAGAGTCCTCATGGCCGGTGATTTTACATATTCTTGACTTGTTTGTCTTCTTTTAAATGTTATCAATTTATTCCACAAACGTTTGCGTAGGTCTTCGACCAAACCATTTGAGAATGTTGCCATAACTATAAAATATTCAAGCACGTTTTGAAACACTTTTCCGCGTTTGTGGTCACGAGACGACTAAAGATGTAATCATCTAGCTAAACGAACAAAATGTAGGTATAATAATAGTTTTATTAAATAAGTGAAGTGGTCTACAAATCTAAGGGCGAGTTTCACAGATTAAGGAAGAGAAAAACTCGCAGTTAAATTGACAGTTTTGTATAGACTATCAAATAAACCTAAAACAGACCCTATAAGAGAACTTATAAGAAAAAGATTCCGGTCTTACGAAACCTGACGCAAAAGAGCTAATAGAAAATCTGCAGAACAAAATTTTAATCGAGCATAAAACAATAAATCGTTAGAATATTATCAGCACGTACAGGGGCGAGCGGAGGACACAACATTTGCGATACAATTATTCAATATGAACACAATTACGCTCCCCTTTACAAGTTGCTGAGATGTAATTGTGATAAATAAATCTCTAGGGTCGGGGGTGCCATAAAAACGAAATCAGTTAAAGCTCAATTTCACGAGGGACCATTGTTTGTTTGTTTGCACTATGACGGGTTGTGTAGCAATTGTTTTTGTTAATCACGACGATTGAGTAGGGCATAATTATTTGGATGAGATGTAAACTTTATTGAGTATTAAATATTTGTGTGAATAAGAATATTAGATTAGAATATTTGCCTTATAGTTGTGTTTATTTATTGAGCATAATCTCATTTATTTTGACCGTGATGACAGTAGATGAAGTTAAGTAGATATAGGTAGCAAGTGGAAAGACGTGATCTCTGCCTATTGCTATGGGAGAACGCCGTGATTTTATGGTCCTCTTCTGGGTTGTAACAGAATACCAGTTCTTTGATTAAAACGCAAAATCAGACACTGAGCCATAAATTTTTCGTATTCCTATAGTAGGTACCTACACATTTATCGCAATAGATTCTAAAATTATTTCGTGTTTATGATTACCTACATTACTCTGTGTTTTATTGTTGTATCCTATGAGTGTTGCAAAAACGATACAAATGAAGTGTTCGATCCATTCATTAACTGTTCTGTTTGATGTAAGCTTCTTTATAAACAGCAATTATTATATCTACTACCTACTTTGGTAAATTAAGGTCAAACAGAAACCTCTAATATTTAATAATTTTCCTTTTAATTGAATGTAACCAAAGTAAAAATATTACCTACATTCATTGTTGCACTAAAATTTAGTGTTACCTAACCGAAATCATAGTAGAACCAAAATGGCCTTATTTACGCTAAATTGCTTGCCCATAGCTCTTAAACAATACCAAATTCCCTTCATAAAACCCCAGATTTATTATGCCCCCATTTGACACCCACGCGCTGACATTTTACTTTTTCTCATACCATAGACAATCACTTCCGCCCTGTTTAACCTCCGCGGTGTCATGGCGACAGCTGCGGTCAATTTCGAAGTTAATTGGCGTATTTGAGCAGATTTATTGCAACTAGACACTAATTGATGGATGTGGACAACAGATACCTAATAAAACGGAGGTGTTATTTAATTTAGACGGACGCTAATGAAATAATTTAACAATACTAGTAAGACAGGGACTGTGAAATTATGTTCTATTTTGTAATTTCATGCCTAAGTAAATAAAAAACTAGAAAGTAGATAGTGCTTCTAACAAGGCTACTGGTACTGGAGCAGATTAATAAACAAATATGGGGCGGCTTATTCGCTATGCCCAACCAAGGCTCTACCTGTCTTAAAATTTGTCAATATAAAGTACCTATACGTACTAGCACTTGGAAATAAAAATAAATGTCATTTCAATAAACGGAAAATATTTAGCACATCCTTAATGCCTTAGTTTTTTTATCACAAAATTCCAAGGTTGCAGTTAAACTCAACCTAACGGTTTGACATTATGCAGACCAATATAAAACATGGCCGACAAAACACGGGCCTAAGCGATTTTATATCTTTACAGGCCACAGACAAAAGAGCGGCGTCCACCAAAGAGGTTGTTAAATGTCATAATTGAGTTTTACAATCTTTTAAAAATAATAATGCCGTAGATAATCTCTCGAACGTAACTTAAATCGTTGTGAGAAAGTCGAAAGTCGTTTGGCAGTGACTGTCACAGATTATATTTAAAGTTTATTTGTTTTTAAAATGGTGGTGGCCCCTTTAAAGTTGCCGTTAGATTCCGTTGCCAATTTTATTATTTTATTACTAGTAAAGCGTTGTTAGTATTTAATGGCAGGTCATTAGAGAACAAACATTTAAACGAAATCAATGAACTATCTTTATAAGGGATCCAAACTGAGAAAATATGAGAAAAACAAGAAAAACCGAAAAAAGACTGGAGGAGCTTCATCACGTATCGAGGGAAGCTGCTTACGTAGTGTGTTAATTCAAGAACGTTTTAGTTCCGATTTGGAAAACTTTTGCTTCTCAATTCAGTTTGGGTGAAAAGTAAAAAAAACACACAAGAGAAGTAGGTTCAGTGGACTAGCTACTCGAATTTGGTCCCTTCCGAGAAGAACACCCTAGAGACTCTAATCGGTGTAGAGACCGCGGGAGACGCTGGTCGACTAAAAATCCTATCTTGAATGTATAAATTGACTGGCTTGAGGACCCACAAAGATCTTCGCCTTCTCCGAAAACCCCAGTGACACATTTACGACCACCAGTAGTATAGTCATCAAAATCAGGCCCGAATTCGGGGCGAAATCTAAAAAACCACATCAGAAAAGACCACAGTCAAAGTAACTCTACATTATTTTATCATTGTTTCCGTAGGAGAGTAAGGCCAAGTTCCACGTAGGTGAGAGTTGTTGTTGTCAATGTCAATACGGGAGTGAAGGTGACACGTCAGCGTTGCAGTCTTCTGTCCACAGTCAAAATAACTCTACATTTTCTTATAATTGCTCACGTAGGTGATAGTTATTGATGCCAATGTCAACACGGGCGTCGTCTGGCGGACCGTACACTTGTTTACCAAAGCAGAGGGCCTAGACAAGTGGCAAACGATAGAACGTTTCTATCAAACGAAATGATAATAGCCCACGATCCACTAGGCTAGAGTTTATTCCTGCCGGAATGTCTAATTTTTATGGAATGATTTCTAAAGGAAAGGTAAAGCGCGAAAGTGACGGTGTTAAAATCTCTTCGTCCCCTCCGTCGCGTCTACACGACGACACGACAACCAGGGACTTAATTAGTGTCTTTTTGTTTTCTGTCGGTTTTGTTCTCATGTCATTTCGCTGTTATCGTTCAGCAGTATTGTCAGATGTACATCTGACGATTATTTCGTATTTTTTTGCATGTATGAATTAAAGACAGGAATCATACAATATTTTTATCTCACGAACGCGACTGAGCTATTATAAATGTTAGCGGCAGCGTTCTGTTTCGGCACTGACGCACACATAAATAATGTGCATGTCATTTGTGTAAAACAATTTGTGTATAACAAACATCACTCACCCGCGTTCCTGAGGTAAAAATACTATAACGTGAATCTTTCGACTTGTTCAAATTGCCGATGAAGATAATTTAAAAACATTGGCTTTTGTATTTTTTTTTTCAAGTAAGTTGGTGCGTAGATATTTACTATTATTTAACAAGCAAATCGCTATACATATTTCCTGTTTTTTCATCTTTATAAAATAACAGGACATTAACCATCCACTGGCGCGCAATCCTTTAGTTTAAAGAGAAAACAAAAAATTGCAGGAAAGTAGGTATCAGTTCGTGTGTATGGTGACAAAAAGATTGTTTTTCCTCTCGGACTGGCGAGGAATGATAAAAAGTCGCAGGAAAACATGTAGAGATGACATTTAGTTAGTGGTAATTTTTTTTTTGCTTTTTAGTGTTTTAAGTAAATTTTCAGGAAACTATCTCGAGATCTTTTAGACACACAAGTGATAAGATTACGATATCATCGATGTCAATTAAATAGGCATTATTAGGGATAACTCCAAAACTACTCGTCAGACGTCGATCAAATTTAAATGGGACCACAAGACAAGCACCAGCTTCCAAAGGTCGAAAGAATCTTCAAAATCGGTACACGCAGTAAAGAGTTATGAGGTAACAAACATAAAAAAACATACAGTTGAATTCATAACCTCCTCCTTTTTGAAATCAATAAAAGTCTGATCTAAACTGCAAAAAAAAACAAATGTTCCGATTTTTTTTGTAAAAAACATTTTATTGAATACTAGTGCTCTGCCCACGACTTTCTCCGCGAATATTTTTTTTTGCAATAATATAAATATAGGTAGCCTATGTTATTCAATAAAAATATTTTCTTAATTATCATAACTTTTTTTTTAAATATGTAAGTATTTAGTGTGATAAGTAATTGGTGTGAGCGTAAAAAAAATATTGGTTTACTAGTTTTTGAGCCTCTTCATTACAAACATACATACAAATCTTTTCTCATAATACTATCTATTAAACCATACCATACCTTTGCTCTTCGGCGAAGACGGCGGAGTATTCTGAACATCAATGTTGGTAAAAACATGACTCTTCGACATAAACTCAACAGAAAACTCTCGCAACTTATTTTCAACCGCATAATTTCTAAAAGATTCCATTTTCGAAAACAAAAACAAAATTTATCTATGGCACACGCGGTATACTATTAAAAACTCATTAGGGAAACTGGCCGGTGAAGCACGAAAAAGTATAATGTCAATGTGACAGCTTTCGGCGCCGCCTCGTACTAAAAATCCATAATGTGCTAGCCAATAACGGCGGGCGGAGCGCCCCCACCAATCAGGGCGGGGCAATCATGCGCTGTCTCTTTCGCTCACGAGCTTTGGGTCGCAGCTTATTTCTTTTGTAACGACTTAGGTTGGGGGCACAGGTAGAGGCGATTTTGTGTATTTATTATTTTGTTAGTCATTGTTCAAGTCACTTTTTGTCTACTTATCTTTTAACTAGTATTTTAGTTTCACTATAAAACTACTATAAAATGCATGAAAAAAAGTTTGATAAGCAATCTTGAGCAACAAGAGTCAATGTAAGGTAATAAATAGTTAGTTTACACGTGACCATATAAAAGAGCAAGAAAATAGTGAACCACACCTTTTGTTAAAATTTATTTTATGAAAGTTATTGTTATACTTAAATTACATTCTAGATTAGTAGGTTCTGTTCATATAGGTAGGATTTCATTGTTAATAAATGTGTGTAAATACCATGTTTGTGTGTTATTTTAATTAAATATTAAGTGTGAGTTACTGTATGTATTAGGTAGATTTTTGATAGGTAAGTTTTTTATTACATGCCTAAATATTATGATCACGCTCGAGTCCCAAACAGAAGGGAATAATAATTGATTAAAATGCGAAATTTTATAAAGACAGTACAACGATCTGATTGTAAACATGAGTTTTTTTTATCTTATCTGGGAAGCCCTTGGCCTTATGTTACCTGATGGTAAGTGATGTGAAGTATCAGCCAGTCGCCTACATTTTAAACAAAAATAAAATTTGAACAAAAAAATAGTAAAAAGCACCTCTCAACGCTCCCAGTACACCCCAGCCTTTATGTTTTAATCATCTGCTCATCTCGTTTTAATAGGAGCGGAGCAGTGAGCATCATGCCGCGTTATTACTCGCTGCCAGATATTAATATGCTTTAACAATGTACTCTATATTATACCTATGTATATAGAAAGTTGTATCTCTACCAGTAGAAGCTTCGTAATTACGTGTTCGAGAAACACACACACAGACAACTGTCGCGATGACTGTCGCAGACACGGAATCAGAGCAAACTCTAGGAATCGCGGAACATTACAACTTAGAGATATTTGGAAATAATATTTATCGGGAAATAATAAACCGAGCAACTAAAAAATCCAAAATGAGCGACTAATCATTTGTTAGACGCCCTTTATTGATTTTTTTTGTCGCCCACATATTATTTGCATAGGTTAAGGTTAGGTTAATCTAACCAATTAAATACGATCCATATTTATCTTAGGTATATTTATAGATATCTACTCTACTTCATACTTATCTTTTTGTTTGGTTGGCAGACAAGCACCCAATATACACTGTCACCTATAGACGCTCGTAACAATGCAGTGAGACACTCGCGCACTGCCACCCTTGGTCACGGTTATATTAATCTAGCTCTGACAAATTTACGCACCATCAGAAACACAACACCACAAAACGTAATGTTATTTGACTGTGTTCTTATGCAGGGCCGAATTTTGGGAACGGCATAAAAAAATGAAACTAATTTATTAGTTATAGTATTTTAAACAGTTTGTGCTCTTATAATGAGACGAGACGAGCTAAATAAAAATATTTCTACTTATCCTTCAATAATAGTTGTTACAAAACTTCTTTCTTCCAACACTTCTTAGAAATGTTACGCCAAAGAAAAATGTGGAAGCTGTAAAGCCAACCATTTAATACGACAACAAAACTCTTTGCAGCAATAAAAGAGAAAATTCTGCTTTCAAACCGGCCAGATTCTACCACTCTATAATTGAGCAAAGACAACAGGCTCTATGCAAAAAAATAAAAACAAAAGCCTTTTTGTCTGTGGACCTTTCGTCGGCAAAACAAATGTCACTCCGACAAAATGGCGGCATGGGGTGTCCCATTGAATTGAGTTGTAAATATTTTGGCTGTAAATCGCTACCGTTTCGAGCGACAATTTGTCAATATTAAACCGTGAATTCCTATTGTAAACGCTTGTGGATAGTTTCTTGGTAACTTTTTAAGTTTTTGGCCGACCGTGGAAGAGTTGAGGGTAATTAATTTGTTACGGGTTTGTGCGAGTGCTACTGGTTTGTAGTTTTTTTGTTAGTAGGTATGGTAGCCAGAATAAGTGATAGGTATTATGTATGATGCATGATATTTTTTTCTATAAAAAGGACGAACAATGGCTTCATTCCACGGTGGATGTCAGATGTTAGGATTACCATCCGTCCGGATTAGTCCGGACATGTCCGGACTTCTAAAGTTCTGTCCGGACTTTGTCCGGCCTTCTAGTATGTCCGGATTTTTTGTTTTAGATGGAATACGAGTAATAAAACTTACATAAAAGAGTAAGTTATTAAATCTTTATTAATGTCCCACTCATCTAAAAGCGACTGTTATAGCTACCATGTCTACGTATTGTACTTTTACGAAGTGCGTACTTAAGTACTGATATTTGCATTTTGAGATTAAAATGTCCGGACTTTTTTGAACTGTCAGGCTTTTTGTCAGGACTTTTCAAATTTCTAAATGGTAACCCTATCAGAACTAGAGTTTAAATGCAAAGATAGATAGTGCGAGAGATAATTTGTAACCGCCGCGCGCCTTGCACCTGCTTCTTCACTGGGTCATTCATAATGTCAATATTAGGAAGAAACACGATCAGGTTGTATATAAAACTCGTATCCACAGATTAAAAAATTCGTTAGTGGGCCAATGTATACGTTTTTACAATAAGTTTCCGAAGAATATTAGAGATCTACAACATGTAAACTAAATAACCAACACCCTGAATACAGGTGGTTTAGGATCGGCTTCCGAGTTGATTTCAATAATTTTTTTTTTTTTGAAAAAAACGATTTTTCTTTTTCAAAAAAAATTTTTGAAATCAACTCGGAAGCCGATCCTAAACCACCTGTATTCAGGGTGTTGGTTATTTAGTTTACATGTTGTATATGTCTGAAATTCAAAGTCCTGACTAATTATCTGAGATATCAACGCACAGACCAAACCGCTGAACCCGGAGACTTAAAATTTTGCACATAGATACCTTATAAAGTGTAGGCATCCACTAAGAAAGGATTTTTGAAAATTCCACCCATAAAATGTCCACGCGGACGAAGTCGCGCGCTAGTTTGCCTATAAATAAATATAAAAACTGTAAACACTCTACTCGAATTCCTCTTTTGAATGACCTAGGATTGTAATCCCTTCTTACAATCCTAGGTCACGTGACACACGTGATTTCCGCAGCCTATAAGATACCTAGACTGTGTGAGTGTGTAAATATAAATAGGTCGTAGACATCAATAACTACCTAAACGAAATACTTACAATTCTCATTAAATATTTAGTTCATTTTTACGGTGAATCTTGTGAAATCCACGTTAGAAAGCATTTGAACGTCAGAAAAACAAATTATAACACCAGGAAAACATGAACGTCGGAAAAATATGTGATCGTCAGAAAATCAGATAAACTCCTTCTTCTGCTTGTTAATGGCGTTTAGGCTAATGCTGCCATTTGCCAAATGACCGTCGGTAAAACATGTACTACTTAGCTACCTTTTTCACATTTAAAAAAGAAAAAAAATTCAAGAAAATAAAGTGCAATCCTGGAAGGGGGTAAAACAAGATCATAAATTATCGACATAAGACATAAAAAATAAATTAAAAGTTATTAAAAAAAATATTAAGTTTTTCAGATATTTATTACTTTCTATAGACTCTATTTAGGTACAAAATACTCGATTCTTAAAAAAATAGTGGTTCTATTTATGTAAAATAAAAACAGTATTATGTCAAATACCTTGTGTACTTACATGATAAAATAACAAATTTGTCATAAAACACTGGAATAAATTAAATTTTTTGTACAAATAATGCACTTTTTTCAGCTATTTTGTTCAATAAAAATGAAATCTCTTAAAATTAAGCCCTCTTACCAAATATTTTATGAATTATTGTTATTTTCTATCGTATTACCTTTCAAATAAAAAAAAAATCTTGACTCTTTTAACTTAAATAACAATCTGGATACATATTTTTAAAGTTAGTTAACTTTGTCACCAAATTAGTAGTTAACTTCAAAAGCTCTTAGCTAGTGCGTTTGTTTTTAAAGTAAGAATTTAGATTTTTCCTTTTTTAGAAGCTCATATGATAGAAAATAATAATAAATCATAAAATTTTATGGTAATAGGAGCATATTTTTCAAAAATTTTAGTTTTATTGCAAAAAAAAAACAGCTTGAAAAGTGATTTTTTCGTACGAAAAATTAAATTTATGACCCGATATCCAGTGTTTTGTAGGATAATTGTTATTTTAAGTATTTGACAAAAATATCGTTTTTATTTTACAGAAATAGAATCACTACTTTTTTAAGAATCGAGTTTATTGTACATAGAGTCCACAGAAAGTAATAGTTGTCATTTCGCAAAACGGTTTTCGGCAACATGTTCGGGATTCAGATTTTGCTCCGACGTATTTGAATCATCTAGATAATCATTTGTCTTCTAATAACCTTTTTTATTTAATTTAGTTTTTACAGTTATTTTTATTTATTAATATTTTTATTTATTAATATTCTTCTGAAGCTTATTGTAAAAACGTAGGTAGGTATATATTGGGCAACAAATTCTGTGGAGAAGAGTTTTATCTTAGAAATCTAATGTTCGTATTATAGAATAAGTCTCAAGAATGAACGCCGACTTGAGCGTCCTACGTCTCTATCACTTTGTGCGTGATAGAAAGTGACAAACGATTCTCAAGACATGTTTGACTTCTGTCATTCTGTAATACGGGCCTAAGTGTTTTATACAAGGTGTTTGGTACATGGGGTATGAAGCCGACACCTACCCATGCTAACATAGTCATATAAATACTACGGTGATATCAAAAACTTTAAATAAAATTTGTAAAATTTAATCTGTGAATCTATCTGTCCCAAAAATTGTTTGAAAGCTCTCCCATTATCCCATAATTTACACTCCCCTAATTTTACAACACCATGTTGACAATACAACTAAGTACCTACCTATTTTTATTCTGTTTATATTATAATGGCTAATAATGTTATGCGATTATGGTATTAAGAAGCAATTATCCAGCTTTAAAAGTCGATAAACATTTTCGTGCTTGTCAAATATTGTATCTAAAATTATTATGTATATTAAAAAAAAAAATGTCCGTTATCTAGTATCCGTAACACAAGTTCTTAATGATACTTACTTCGGGCTAGATAATTGGTGTGAGCGTGGAAATATATTATTATTATTATTATATTATTGTCGGAATCTTCCTAAAGTAGCCTACGTCCGCTTAATGACACGAAAAACTTGGATCAATTCGTCGTGATCCTACAGTCATGTGTAGCTCCCTGTTACGAACAACGGCTATAGGTACTGAACAGATTTCGAGACCGTAGTTTTTGTTTAGTTAGACTGCATAAGATTGTCAACGGAGCCCAAAGACTATATACTCCGTGACGAAGCCATTTATTGTCCATCAGTCCATCACTATTAAACTCAGTAAATCTCAATGTCCTTATAAAATTGTCACATTTTACGAAATAATTATGTCCCATTTTCGGTAAAAATTTGCAAGACCTTGGTCAACTCGCCACGATGAATAGACTCCAACGTCAATACTGTATACCTATATAGAATACTGTGGCTAACTTCATTTCCTGTTTATCCCACAAAACCAAGTGTTTTCACTAAACTTTGACAGCTGAAACCGAAGTGAGATCTTTACAGAATAGCAAAGCAGAAATAGAACTGACGTATAGGATCAATTAGATATTGATCGGTCATTTAATTCGATGGGTGTCTTTTTCTCGGCCCTATTAAACATTTAGGTAGATGTTTTAAACAACCTTTTTACTTCTCCATTCTTAGTTTTGAAGGCGTTTATTTTTTTCCGACCTCTTCAACAATAATCGTGATATTTTTCAACCAATTTACACAAAACCTCAATGAATTTGAAACATCTAAACCTTCGTCTTGATCACTCTATCCGCAGTAAGTCCGTTGCTTAGGTTAAAAAAAAGCCCTCATGCTATATTACGTGCCCGACAGGGTCCATAATACTGGTCTCACTTTCTATGTAAAAAATCCTGTTGCCAATCGGGCCTTTTTTTTATATTATGGTTTGTTTTTGATATAGGTAATATGTTTTTATGACGTTGATGTAATTTTGAAAGTGATTATATTGGATTTTTCTTGTCGTAAGTCGCCTTTGCTCCCCTTTGATTCCCGTTAAAAGAGCTATCGATAACATATCCTATGTACAATTATGGTTTTTAACGATTGATTTATTGAAACATCTAAGCTTACAGACAGACGGAGCGACTTTATACTATAGAATAGAATAGAATATATCTTTATTGTACATCGACCAATTAAAATACAAATACAAAGTAGGTAATTAAAATTATTTGTACAAAGGGCGACCTTATCGCTAAGAGCGATCTCTTCCAGGCAACCTTAGGGGCCATCCATAAATTACGTCACACGAATTTTAGGACTTTTTAACCCCTCCCCCCGTCCTTGTCACAGGTTGTCACATTTTTAGAACCCCTCCCCCCTGATGTGACGTCACACATTTTTTAATTTTATGCATGTATTTAGAAATAATCAAAAGAAAACAGTTATTTAAATTTTTTCTTTTTTTTTCTTAAACCTACTCAAACCCTTACCAGAACTCTCGTGAATTTTGTGTCTAACTTGCATTACAATGCCGCTCTATAAGTTAATTGTTATTGCAAGAGAGATAATCTCATAGCGAGAGTGCTAAAGTATTAAAAATATAGATCGAGTTCGAAAACTTTTAGATTTTTTTATTCACATATAAATTTCGCGTTTTAGTACTTTAAAATTTAACATGTAACGTCACAAAGCTTTTGACCCCCCCCTGCCCCGTGTCACACAATGTCACATTCTGGTGATACCCTCCCCCCCCTTTAACGTGTGACGTAATTTATGGATGACCCCTTAGGATGGACAGGATTCAAAAATATAGTACTCGAGGGAAGATGGCGACGTATTACTCACTATATATACATACATATATAAATATAAATAACACTACATTCGAATATTACATACTTATGATACTAATACGTGATAATATTATTATATTAATTACACATTACTTAATACATATTGTATAAATACACTTATTTAGGTTGGGGAAAAAGTCTTTTCGCATTATAGTATGTATAAACTTGTAATAAAATCTCTTTGGCTATACTATTTGTATCTGGCTGGTTTTTGTATCATTAAAAGTTTAAATTTTAAAGAAAATAATTCCAAATTCAAATTAGAAAAATGTGTGATTTTCATTTGTTTTTCGTACCGCCAAGATGAGTGAATCTAATGAAGAAATTCGATACATTTTAATATTTTACTACAAAAAAAGGTAAAAATGCAACGCAAGCCGCGAAAAAAATTTGCGATGTTTATGGACCTAGTGCAGTGTCTGAGAGAGTAGCACAAATTTGGTTTAAGAGTTTTCAATTCGGAAATTTTGATGTCAAAGATGCACGTCGCTCTGGTCGCCCTATTACAGATAAAATGGATGCCATTTTTGAAAAAGTGGAGCAAGATCGGCATGTCAGTAGTTACGACGTAGCTGAAGAACTGGGAATTGACCACAAAACAGTTTTGGCGCATTTGAAAAAAACTGGGTACACAAAAAAGCTCGACATTTGGGTACCTCACGAGCTCACTGAAAAAACCTAATGAACCGTGTACTCATTTGTGATTCTTTATTACGACGTAATGAAACCGAACCATTTTTGAAGAAGCTGATAACTGGTGATGAAAAGTGGATCACGTACGACAAGAACGTGCGAAAAAGGTCGTGGTCAAAGGCCGGTCAGGCTTCACAGACTGTGGCGAAACCCGGGTTAACTCGCAACAAGGTGATGCTGTGTGTGTGGTGGGATTGGAAGGGCATTATTCAATATGAGCTGTTACCACCAGGCAGGACCATCGATTCTGAACTCTACTGCGAACAACTGATGAGATTAAAGCAAGAAGTTGAGAGAAAGCGGCCGGAATTAATCAACAGAAGGGGTGTGGTTTTTCATCATGATAACGCTAGACCTCACACATCTTTAGCCACTCAGCAAAAATTAAGAGAGTTTGGCTGGGAGGTGTTAATGCATCCGCCGTATAGTCCTGACCTTGCACCTTCAGATTTCCACCTGTTTCGGTCTCTTCAGAATTCTTTAGGCAGTTTCAGGTTAACATCACGAGAGGACTGCCAAAACCACTTGTCGCGGTATTTTGACCAGAAGTCCCAAAATTTCTATAGCAATGGGATCATGTCCCTACCTACAAGATGGCAAAAAGTTATCGAACAAAATGGTACCTACATACTTTAGTTATCTGTAAATAAACTATATTAAAAAATGTCTTGAATTTTCTTAAAAAATGCGAAGAAACTTTTTCCCCAACCTATATGATAAATAATAGATATCTATACATGTAAATAAAATACTGTACCGATTAAAATACATAGTAACATAATAATGATGAACAAATTAGGTGTCATAGCGACAAATAGTGCTCTGCTACTTGCTTTTTGACACTGTGTAATGTCTGGGCTTGCCTTATGGGCACAGGCAAATCGTTCCACAATAAAACAGCTTGTACCGAGAAAGATTTGTTGTAAAATTTTGTGAAATGAGAGGGTGTTACCAACCTCAGGTTCTCCGATGATCTCAAGACTCGGGAATGCGTATCATTAAGAAAATTAAAGCGATCTTTTAAGTAAAAAGGAGTGTTGGGATGGAACAGGACAGTATAAAGAAGGGACAGGATATGTGCATTCCGGCGAAGACGAATAGGCAATCACTTGAATTTAACACGAAATTTATAGATAGATGTAGTGTTTATATTACAACAGAACTACAGATTGTCAATAGTCTCTGTAACACATTTTTAAGCGAAAACCTGAGGCGAAAACTTTACGGTTAAAATTGTTAAATAATTTAAAGTACATAATTAGTTTATTGCTAGTTCCTAAGGTACCAGTTATAGTTAACACAAAATTTTAACTATAATTACGGTGACAGCACAAAAGACTGCCGACGGGAGCGGGCCCTTTGATGTGCCACTCATTTTGTCACGGTTAAATGCTGTAGTTAGTTTTAACTGTTTGTATTGTTCTTCGGGGTTTACAGACTAACGGTGTTTTATAGAAGGTAATAAAGCTGATTATGTTAAAGTTTGTTATACTTAGGTTAAGTACCTAGTGTTATTTGATATAAAACTTGTTATGTTAATATGAAACAAAAATACGGTTAGGTATGAAATAAAAAAATCGGGAGTGGTCTTCCCTTGACTTTCTCGTATACCGGAAACGACTCAAAAGTTTATAGAAACCTTATATTTTGATGTCATTCATGCATGTTAAATTTTCGGTCACCCATCCGAGTACCGACCGCGCACTTGGTATCTTAACTTTCTTGAACGACGACTCAAAAGTTGATAGAATATATTTTAATGTCATACATGCATGTTAAATTTGGTTGCAATAAGTTAAAGCATACTCGAATTATCGTGCTAACGCACAGACATAATTTCAAGAACGGTATTTTGGGACTCACGGTGGTCCAAAACGTGTAAATCCGTCAAAATCTTGAGGTCGAATTTTTTGACGATTATTAAGACTTCCTCTTACTACGTAGGGGAAGGGGGGGCATAACGGGGACGTTAAGGAAATTAATCAATAAAAAAATGAACAGAATATATTTATTAATGAAATCTAATCAGAACACTTTGGTTATGTAATAAATTATCAATTGGCACTAAATTTGGTGAAGTAACTATTTAAACATCATTTTAATTTTAATTTTACGAAACCGGTATGAAAACCCCATCATGCCCCAGGGTAGGGGCAGAATGGGGTATCAATTTGGGGGAGTAGTACTCATATTATTGTGAAGCAGTTATTAAATTACGACCTACTTTTCTAATTAGAGATTGGATTTGGCTGTCTTCGTTGTGTAGATCGTCCACTCGTCCAGGTTGAGTTGCAAGCAAAAATGGTTCAGGTGGGTTCTCTTCAAGGGAAGGAGCCGCCTGATGTTCGATTTCCGTTCAGATGCAGGTAAGAAATCTGAATCGGCAAAGTTGTTTTCATTAATTGGTCATATACCTACTTACCACATTTTTTTAATGCATTGTTTAGCATAAAGTGGTACCCCATCATGCCCCGTAGTCACGTCCCCGTTATGCCCCCATGTATATTAATATTTTAACTGATGATCAAAAAAAATAATCGATAGTTAGAGTGCATTAGCTTAAAACATATCAATTAGTAATATCGTTAGAAAAGCACAACAGAAAAACAATAATAGTAATCTAAACAATTACTTTAATACATGTGTTTTCGTGTTTACTAAAAATTAGATGAAACAGTATTGAAAATAATTTTCGGTCGTAAAAAACGAACGCGCGCCGTTTAGTCTCCCGTCACTTTGGCACTAAAGAGCGATGTCATATGGCCGCTTATTACTACAAACAACATACTTCTAGTACGTGTAGTTACTTGTATATGAGGATGGCCCCGTCGTGCCTCGCGACCCCGTTTTGCCCCCCCGTCCCCTATACCTAGGTAAGAGAAAGTAAAAAGCGTACCAAGTGTTTAAAAGTAGGTACTGGTATGTTTTTAGACTGTAACATCTGTCCTTTTTGTTTGTTGGTCACCTAAGGGTTTGTTACTTCTTCGGTTTCGTACGTCTGTACTTAATAATATAAAGACGAAATATTTGTATGTTTGTAACGAATAAATTCAATAACTACTGGACCAATTTCAAAAATTCTTTCACCATTAGAATGCTACATTATTCCTGAGTGATATAGACAATATTTAGTTTATAAAAAAAACTCCACACAGACGAAATCGTGGGCGGAACACTTGTAATATTATGAAGAGAAATGTTTGTAACAAATAAACTCAAAAACTACTAGACTGATTTCAAAAATTCTTTTACCATTAGAATGTTACAATACTTTTAAGACCCGTATTACAGAATGACACTCAGAAGTCAAACATGTCTTAAGAATCGTTTGTCACTTTCTATCACGCACAAAGTGATAGAGACGTTAAGACGTAGGACGATAAGTCGGCGTTACTTAATTCTTGAAACTTATTCTATAATACGAACATAAGTGACTTAAGCTATAGTACCTATTTGATTTTAAAAAATGCCACGCGGGCGGAGCTTTAGTGTATATGTATAAAATTCAAAGTCCTGACTGAGATATCAACGCACAGCCCAAACTACTGTACCCGTAGTGTAAGTTCTTTAGTATACAAAACGCACCGATTGATGTTGCGTTACGAGCTCAATTTGTATGGGAAACATGATTTGCGCTTCTCTCCGCTAGGGGCGCTATTCACGTTTCCTATACAAATTGAGCTCTTAACGCAACTAAAGTAGTTGCGTTTATTACACTAAAAAACTTACACTACGGGTACTGGAACCTAGAGACCTGAAATTTTGCACATATATAACTTATACAGTATAGGCATCCACTAAGAAAGGATTTTTGGAAATTCCACCCCTAAGGGGGTAAAATGACCACGCGGGCGAAGCCGCGGGCGGAGCGTTAGTATTTTATATTTGAATAGTTTGATGTCCCTTTTATGTATGCGATTTTAGACTTTGCGCAGCCCATACTGCCGGATGTTGCTTTATGTGTAAACAAGTACTTATTGCCTGCTCTGCTTCACGCCTTTGTAGATTATTCCAAAAGCGGTTAAGGACAATATATCTCAACCAATATCAATTAATTTTAATATAGATTTAGATGAGGATTTGGAGGTTAAAATACGGTATTTTTCTTGAAATAATAAATCAATATTATCGTGGAGGAAGTAGCGAGCGAAAGCTAAATGTAACCGGCACTTGGCCGCAAACGGGTCGCGTTATAAAAATTGCGATTTTTTTTTTGTCTTCTAAATTTATTAATTTACTCGTACCTATAATGGACAGCACTATTCGACGGATTTACACGTCAACGGGCGTCTGCGTAGCGGCAAATAAGTACACTATGATTGGGAAACTATTTTATGATATTGAATTAGTCGGTTTTATTACATAACTAGCTGACCCGGCAAACGTTGTTTTACCTTATAAATTAAAAAAATTAAGGGTTATCACTTAGGGGTATGGAAAATAGATAGTAGCGGATTCGCAGACCTACTGAATACGCATACAAAGTTTCATGAAAATCGGTCAAGCCGTTTCGGAGGAGTACGGTAACTAACATTGTGACATGGAAATTTTATATATAAGATTTCGAGTTAAGTTTTATGCGACATTTGAATATAAGATACCTATGTATTTAGGTACTATTAACAAATATACCTACATATACCTACCCAATTAGGAGAAAACCAGATGACACGCAATACTTTATGTAGTAAAATCGGCGGATATATCTGTCCAATGGCGGTCAAAAGGTTAGAGTACTTAAAACTGAACTTAGATTATGTACTAGTTCCCATGTATTTACTTTTGTGTGCATCTAGTTTAAGTTTTGTTGGTTAAACTAAATAAACATAAGTATAAATACTTAAACTTTTAGTTTTTATTTAAAAAGGGTTGCTCAAATAGCAACCCTTTTAAAATAAAAACTAAAATAAATTTTATTTCAATTACAATTACAGGAAGAAGTAAAGAATTATAAAATTGTCTTTAATAAAGTGTTTATTTCATAAAGTCAGCCCGACATGGAGAAATTTATTGAGATTTTATACAGACTTCCCCAACAGACTTTCAGTTACTTTTTTCAGGAGTTGCATCAGTAGGTTTGTGGTTAAAGGTCGTAGCACATTTATCAGAAAGGAAGGCAACGCCTCTTTTTACTATGAACGCTACGAAACAGCGGCTACGAAACGAGTAGCTAATGGTAAAACTGTAACCCGACTACGAAAAAAAAGAAAGGAATAAAATCGGGGTGTAACATGAAGGCAAAATCGAGCTCTCCTATTGATAAAGTCGGTTAAACTGTAGCATATGTTACCTGGACCATTATAACGAATTGATTGACAACCTATAAACTTACGGAGGAACATACATTAATATAAACAGGCACATACATAGACTGCTTAATCATAACCCTTCCTTCGCCGTAGTCGGATAAAAAGTAGCAAAATGTCCGGGGGGGATTTCTTAGTGCGATTTCGCTCTAAAAACTTACCGTGTGGCCGGTCATCGACCCCGTCGCTGTCCACCTCGCTTCTGACGCTGCCAGGACTGGCTCTCTTCAAGTCCTCAGGTCCTGGTTGATCTTGAAACCCATTCATCACCCGCTTATCATATGACATAAAAAACGGAAAGTTCGGCACTCGATTCTGCTGGAAATAATATCCCATCTTCCCCTCTCGAATCTTCACGTCCTCATCCTCGGAATTATTCGAATAATCTTGGGATATCGTATTCTCTATATCAATCACCGGCGATCGTCGCTCGTTCAAGCCGACAATGGACTCGATCGAAAAGTTTTTCGGCGGTATCTTCGTTTGCATTTTGCTGATATCCGAATCCATCACTAGTTTAAAAAATAAAACACTTCTTTAAAGTTCACAGCACTCGCGTCGCGCGTTTTCAGGATTTGGAAATCGAATGACGAGTTCCTTATTCCACGTTTGAATGTCAGATTTAGACTAAAGTTCTTTGTGCGTTGAGCGACCACGCCTTTGTGGGGGAGTGGGCTGTGTCTATTTATACTCACATAGAATTTTACACCTTATCTTCCAGCTTTAGAGAACAATTTTCCTTACATCTTCATCGTACCCACAGTAAGTATAACAAACCCATTGGAAATCCGACTGTAATAACCAGTTAATAAAAGACAGAATAGTTTAGAATGAAAAAGCAAAATCAACTTATCGTGTCGTTTCGATTGAACGATAAAAAATCGTATTGTTATTTTATTGGTGTAAACAGTATAACAATGTAAAGCGCTAATTTTATTGTTCTGTTGGCTACCTGCATTCGTAATCACGTAATTTGGAATGATAAATTAAAAAAAGAGATTGTACCAAATAACGGTATTATATTAGACACTTACTTGTACTAATATTTCCACTTTGTGTATACCTAGGTGATATCGCCCAAGGGCACTAAGTTAAAGAAACCCATGAAGTTAACTGGTAGAAAACCCATTTAATAATATTAGGTTGGGGAAAAAGTCTTTTCGCATTATAGTATGTATAAACTTGTAATAAAATCTCTTTGGCTATACTATTTGTATCTGGCTGGTTTTGGTATCATTGAAAGTTTAAATTTTAAAGAACATAATTCCAAATTCAAATTAGGAAAATGTGTGATTTTCATTTGTTTTTCGTACCGCCAAGATGAGTGAATCTAATGAAGAAATTCGATACATTTTAAAATTTTACTACAAAAAAGGTAAAACTCGCAACAAGGTGATGCTGTGTGTGTGGTGGGATTGGAAGGGCATTATTCATTATGAGCTGTTACCACCAGGCAGAACCATCGATTCTGAACTCTACTGCGAACAATTGATGAGATTAAAGCAAGAAGTTGAGAGAAAGCGGCCGGAATTAATCAACAGAAGGGGTGTGGTTTTTCATCATGATAACGCTAAACCTCACACATCTTTAGCCACTCAGCAAAAATTAAGAGAGTTTGGCTGGGAGGTGTTAATGCATCCGCCGTATAGTCCTGACCTTGCACCTTCAGATTTCCACCTGTTTCGGTCTCTTCAGAATTCTTTAGGCAGTGTCAGGTTAACATCACGAGAGGACTGCCAAAACCACTTGTCGCGGTATTTTGACCAGAAGTCCCAAAATTTCTATAGCAATGGGATCATGTCCCTACCTACAAGATGGCAAAAAGTTATCGAACAAAATGGTACCTACATACTTTAGTTAAATGTAAATAAACTATATTAAAAAATGTTTTGAATTTTCTTAAAAAATGCGAAGAAACTTTTTCCCCAACCTATTATGTTTCAAATTTTAAATGCAAAGTATAGTGCAGTTATAAAGATATCTACAAAATTTGACAAAAAAAGGGGAAATACCTATAGTTTTTATGCTGCTTAGATTTTCTTTAAGTATCGTTAAAAGTTCAGATCATATACAATGTGTCCCTGGGCTAAACTGCAATCCTGCAAGGGGGTGAAACTAGATCATAAATTATTGATCGTTGCTTATCAAAAAGAAAATACATTTTTTTATTACATGATTAAGATATTTACTTTCTGTGGACTCTGTGTACAAAAAACTCTATTCTTAAAAAGTAGAGGTTCTATTTCTGTAAAATAAAAACAATAATTATATCAAATACTTTGTGTTCACGATAAAATAACCCACAAAACACTGGATATCGGGTCATAAATTTTATTTTTTGTACAAAAAAAAAGACACTTTTTAAGCTGTATTTTTCAATAAAACTAAAATTTCTTAAAATTATGCTCCTATTGTACCATAACATTTTATGAGTTATTATTATTTTCTATTATATCAGTTTCCAAATAAAGAAAAAATCTAAATTCTTACATTAAAAACGCATTAGCTAAGAGCTTTCAAAGTTGAGCATTTTTGTTGAAAAATATTTGACGCGCCCAATAAGTGCTCATTTAATCGAAGTTAATAAAATAAGTTAGTAAAAATCTAGACTCTTTATTTAAACAATAACTTGGATAAACATTTTTAAAGTTAGTAAGTATAGCTAACTTTGTCACCAAATTAATGCTTAATTAACTTTGAAAACTCTTAGCTAATGCGTTTTTAAAGTAAGAATTTAGAATTTTTTCTTGATAATATGATAGAAAATAATAATAACTCATAAAATTTTATGGTACTATAGGAGCATAATTTTAAGAAATTTTAGTTTTATTGAAAAATACAGCTTAAAAAGTGTTCTTTTTTTGTACAAAAAATAAAATTTATGACCCGATATCCAGTGTTTTGTGGGTTATTTGTTATTTTATCGTGAACACAAAGTATTTGATATAATTATTGTTTTTATTTTACAGAAATAGAACATAGATGTATACCTATACATTATTTCAGTAAAATATCAATGTAGAGATTAAACCTGTTAAACAATCAATAAATAATGTTATTTTAATACTTCGCTCAAAATTTCATGTTAATAGGTCCATAACTTTCAAAATTATCATTATTTTTTTACTAAATCTGCTCTCCTATAAAATTGCATTTTTAACAGACTTCAAAAATTCAAAAAAGGAGGAGGTTCTCTATTCGACTTTATGTTTTTTAAATGGCTTTTCAACTTTGCTGCTATTGAGTTTGTACTAAATAACGGTATTGTTTTATACATTTTAAATTCAATAGTAGGTAACTCCGTTTCACTTATTCAGCGCTTTTCGATGAATGCTCCAAACGGCTTGATTTTTAACCGACTTCAAAAAAGGAGGAGGTTCTCAATTCGACTGTATTTTTTATGTTTGTTACCTTATAACTCTTACTGAGTGAACCGATTTTGAAGATTCTTTCAACCTTTGGAAGCTGGTGCTTGTCATGTGGTCCATTTCAATTTGATCGACATCTGCCGAGTACTTTTTTAGTTTTCCAACGTAATGCCTATTTAATTAACGGCGATGATTTCGTAATCGTGTTATTACCTACTTGTTTGTTTAAAATATTTTTAAATTAAAAAAACCTCCTTCAAACCTAAAAAAGGAGAAATAAAAATTTCGTTTATAAAAATCTAAATGTTTTTTTAAGGTCGGTCCCAAATACATGACAACGTTTATTCCAAATATTGAGGTTGGCACCGACCTCAAAAAAAGATTTAGATTTTTATAAACAAATTTATGACTCTGTTTTTAGATTTGAAAGCGGTTTTGTTTTAAGTAAAGAAATTTTCAGGAAACTATCTTGAGATCTTTTAAACACATAAGTGATAATATTACGATATCATCGACGTCAAAGAATAGGCATTATTAGAGATAACTCGAAAACTAATCGGCAGATGTCTATCAAATTTAAATGGACCACATGACAAGATTCCACAGCTTCCTAAGGTTGAAAGAATCTTTAATATCAGTACACCCAGTAAAGAGTTATGAGGTAACAAACATAAAAATACAGTGGAATTGAGCACCTCCTCCTTTTTTGAAGTCGGTTAAAAAGATCTCGAGATATTTTCCTAAAAAATTCTATAGGTAACACTAAAAAGTAAAAATAAATTATTTTAAATAAAAAAAACCGCTTTCAAAACTAAAAACGGAGAAATAAAAATTATGTTTACAAAAATCTAAATGTTTTTTTGAGGTCGGTGCCAACCTCAATCTTTGGCATAAAACGTTGTCACTTGTATTTGGGACCAACATCAAAAAACATTTAGATTTTTATAAACAAAATTTGTCGTTTTAGTTTTGAGGGCAGTATTTTTACTATGAACGCTACGGAACAGCGGCTACGAAATGACTACGGAACGTAGCGCATCGCATTGTCTCTTTTAAACACGCATAATATAAGCGTCACTGTTTGCTTGTATGTAACCGACTCCTTTGTACGCAATTTTGACCCACTTTAAACGGTCAGATTTCATTTAAACTTTAAAGACTTATCAAAGACCAATGACATATTCGATAAGAATATCCCATTATCCTGATTAGAATCGCCAGGACTAAAAATCGGGAGTGATCTCCCCTTGACTTTCTCGTATACCGGAAACGACTCAAAAGTTGATAGAAACCTTATATTTTTATGTCATACATGCATGTTAAATTTTGGTCACCCATCCGAGTACCGACCGCGCACTTGGTTGCTTAACTTTTGTGATCGACGACTCAAAAGTTGATAGAAACCTTATATTTTGATTTCATACATGCATGTTAAATTTGGGTGCAATAAGTTAAAGCATACTCGAGTTATCATTTCATTTCATTTCAACGCACAGACAGCCACACAGACACACACAGACATAATTCCAAAAACGGTTTTTTTGGACTCAGGGAGGTCCAAAACGTGTTAATCCGTCAAAATCTCGAGATCGAATTTTTTTACGATTACAAGACTTCCTCTATTAGACTATACATATTTAAAGTATGTAAAGAAAAGAAAGAAAAGAATGTACTTAATTAGTTTATTGTTACTATTGTTAGTGCCACCTAAAACAAATTTATGCTAAGGTCATACCTGTAAGCAGGCCCGAGCCGCCCCTATGTGCGAAGTGTGCGGCGCACACAGGCGCCAAGGCAATAGGGGCGCCAGATGATATATCATCTCCATAGTGTTGGTGCAAGATGAAAAAAAAACGCTTGTTCCCAACGAGTCACACTGTAACACGTTGGGACAATTCATATAAGAGGTTACTTATTATTATAAAAGATTATTTAACCCAATTAAGTATTATGATTATGATTAAATAGTATGCTAAACATCTCCTGCATAGTCATGGTAGCCTGATACTTCAGGTTGGAAGATGTCCCAACGTGTTACAGGGTGACTGGTTGGGAATTATTTTACAAAGTTGTCCCAACGAGTCACAGTGTTACAGGTTACACTGTGACTCGTTGGGAACAATCTCAAAAAAAGAGGCGCTTCATAGGTCTCGCACACAGGCGCTGCTGGGGGTCGGCGCGGCCCTGCCTGTAAGAGAACGCTCCCAGCGGTAAGGTCACCCTCGTTGCCCTTTACACAAATAGTAATGACTCTATATTCATCTTTAGTTATTTAATAGAAGTAAACATACATAAATCTTTGTACATGCACGAAAGTTTGTATGAATGTAGGTATGTGTAGATGTTTGTTACTCTTTCACGCAAAAACTACTGAATGGATTTTACAATAAAATAGCGTAGGTATACATCATTATCACAGCCTTGTCACAACACAAGGCCTGTCCTTTTCAACACAGACACAAGGCCTGTCCTTTTCAACAAAGGAGGTTTAGGCAGTAGTCCACCACGCTTGCCCAATAGGTACAGATTTCGAGGACGGTGTGTAAGGTGATCAATACCCCTTTGCTGATTAATAAGTCGCCTTCTACGACACCCATTGGAGGATAAGGGGCGATGCTATTCTACTCTGCCGGCATCACGCAGCCAGGTTAACGCAACAATAATTCCATAATAGGTAGTTTCATCTTCACTGGACGTCAAATACTTATTCGCAAAAATATTTCTTTCGGATCTTAGAAGTGCAAATTTCAAAGATTTGATGAAACAATGTTATCCTTATCCAAACACTGACAAATTTCGACGGCGAAAGCAGTGTCCCGGTAGCGTAGTCATAGACGCGCCCGCCCGGATTGTGGAAAATTCTTGGTTTGATTCGCGCCCAGGATAGTGGATTTTTTCCGCGTATTTTCTAATGTCGTGAAACTTTGAATTTTAGGCACTTGATAAGAAATAAATATAATTTTGTTTGAGCTTTTTTTTTAATTTTAACCCGTATGGGGATGAAATAAAGGATGAAAGGTCGTATGAAAGTCCAAAAAATGTTCAAAAAATGCTTCCATAAGTAAGTCATCCATGCGGACGAAGTCACAGGCAAAAGCTAGGATATAGATTTATGAAGCTAGGATATAGATTTATGGAGATTGATAAAAATATAAAATTTTATAAATATAAATAAGAATAGAATAATAAATAAAATACTAGGTAATTTGCAAAAAAAAATTACGTCCCGCTTATCGATTGACTCTACGTTTATCCCAAAATGTTTAAAAAATACTGTCCAGCCGTGCGAAGCCGGGACGGGCCGCTAGTTTTAAAGGTTTTTGGAGGAGAAGGAATTTTCAAAGGAGGTTCAGTAGACTTCCTGCAAACAAACTTACAATTAAGTGTAAATGTTAACACAATGTCTGTTACGCCATCTAGTGATTGGTAGCAGAAGTAATAATGTGAAT
This sequence comes from Elophila nymphaeata, assembly GCA_955850985.1. Taxonomy (NCBI): domain Eukaryota; kingdom Metazoa; phylum Arthropoda; class Insecta; order Lepidoptera; family Crambidae; genus Elophila; species Elophila nymphaeata. Next base: position 25,452,379 of record OY039066.1, read on the forward strand.
GATATACGCCATCTCTTGCCCAATAGCAGAACTTTCAATGAAATCAAAAAGCATGCAAAAGAATTTCTCATTCTTACTTGAATGTTTTTTTTTTATTTTGTAGCAAAGAAATTTAATCTACAGGATTATTGGTAAAACACAGTGGCGGATCTAGTGCGGCAGATTTTCGGGGGCGGCAAATTTGTCCAAAATTTTGAAGAAATGAGTCTCGAAAATTCTTATTTTCCAATAAAGTGAAAAAAGCTGTTGTAATGAAGAAGATAGAGCAAAATAAAGTTGCAAATGTAATTAATGTTGTGAACTAGGTATATGCTCGAAGGAAATAGGGTATGGAATTTCAGAAATAAGTAGGGGTGGCAAAAATTTGTCAGCCCTAAAATTTATTAGTCTACTGGCGGCAAATTTGTAAATCCGCCACTGGTAAAACACCAACAACCATCAAACCATTTGAAGATCTCATCAACAGAAAATGACTTTTAATACGGAAGCAACTCTAAACTCCCGAATAAATCAGCTATTTCATACATTTTGTTCGTAGATGTTGCAGTTTTGTATGGAACAGCTGATTTTTATCGCTATTTGAGAGTTGCTTTAAAAGTTGTTTGTGTTGATGAGATGTTCAAATGGTTTGAAGGTTGTTGGTGTTTTACTAATAACCCTGTATGAAGAGCTAAATCCAAAAATAATTTTGAAAGATTTTTTTATTGCTCGCTGCTATTTTTTTATTGATTTTTTGTTAGCGGCACCCACAGGTTGACGTTGAACCAGCCATCGTTTCGCTATATTTTGATATAGGGCCATATTTAAAGGAACGTGATGATATAACTAAGATTGCGGTCACGCCTGGATACGGGCAGCACAGAACATTCTTTGGGCGAGGAGTTACCTATGTTCAGTAGTAAACGTCCTTTAGTTTAAATAGTGATTTCGAATGAGAATCTAAGTTAAGTAGCTCTAGGTCATTCAAAAGAGACATTCAACTTTAAAAGAGTCGTGTGAAGAAGCACTTTGAAGACGACAAGGCGAGGAGGCTAGTGCGTCTTACCGTCTCATATTACAGGTGGCCAGCCTGTCGCCTACATATAACCGCCATATTTCTTATTATTTACAACTGGTAATTCGATAAATTACTAATGGGGTTAGTGGGAAAACCTCGCGTCATATAAGTAAAAGGGGAAAACACTTCTCACAATCTCTAGAGATAGTGGGAGTTAGGCTCCTACCTACTGCTCCAAATTCGAGCGGCTAGTCTTGTGTGCCTCAGTAATGCTACATCTATGGCTTTACCCTACTTCGACTAATAAGTAATCTTCATCATCATCAACAGCCCCACCGAGGGGCTCAAGCTTACCCACATTAGGGGCGCTTATACAACATGTAAACTAAATAACCAACACCCTGAATACAGGTGGTTTGGGATCGGCTTCCGAGTTGATTACAATAATTTTTTTTGAAAAAAAAAACAAAAAGTACCCAGAAAATGTTGTACAATATTTTCTGGGTACTTTGAAATCAACTCGGAAGCCGATCCCAAACCACCTGTATTCAGGGTGTTGGTTATTTAGTTTACATGTTGTATAGGCCTTAGTCAACCACGCTGGCCAAGTGTGGGTTGGTTGACTTCACACACAACCTAAGAAGTTCTTCGTAGGTGTGTGCAGGTTTCCTCACGATGTTTTCCTTCACCGTAATAGCGTCGATTAAACATACATATGAATCAAAAATCGGGAGTGGTCTCCCCTTAGACTTTCTCGTATGCCGGAAACGACTCAAAAGTTGATAGAAACCTTATACTTTGATGTCATACAGAGGCTTTAGACAACATGCATTTCGACAATCGCTCTCGCTATCGCTAAGTAAAAAAATGTATGGGATTGACATAAGCAATCGATCACTTTTCGATTGCTTATGTCAATCCCATACATTTTTTTACTTAGCGATAGCGAGAGCGATTGTCGAAATGCATGTTGTCTAAAGCCTCAGGCCTGTTAAATTATGGTCACCCATCCGAGTACCGACCACGCACTTGGTTGCTTAACTTTCGTGATCGACGACTCAAAAGTTGATAAAAACCTTATATTTTGATGTTATACATGCATGTTAAATTTGGTTGCAATAAGTTAAAGCATACTCGAGTTATCGTGCTACCGCACAGACACACAGACATAATTCCAAAAAAAATATTTTTGGACTCAGGGAGGTCCAAAACTTGTAAATCTGTCAAAATCTCGACGTCGATGATTTTTTTTACGATTACAAGACCTATCTACGTAAGTATACGAGAAAATATTTTTTTTAAAAAACATTGGTACGTGGTGGGGTTTGAACCGGTGCCTCCCGGGTGGAAGAGAACGCTCTTACGCACTACGCCACCGCCGCTATCAAGTAATCTTAACTTAATTTTAAAAAGTGTGATACCAGAAGTAAGCAAATCATACATGATATACTGTAGGGTCCATCTGTTGACTATGTCGTCCGTCACGTAAAATAAAATGGATGCGGCATCATAAAATTTATTTGGAAGCCACAACTAAAACAAAAAGTGAAGACGAAAAATTTGACCTTGAAACTTCTAATTATCCATTTATCTCTTTCTAACCACTAGAGCATGTGTCACGTGAGCGTCTAATACAGAGATTATCAAACTTATTTGTTTTACCGCCCCCTATGAAAATGAATTATTTATGGAATAATTTTATTTTTGCGTTTACAAACGCGTAAATATAATACTAGAAAAATGCACTGAAAAAAATCGACTTGCCTCAGGCGGGACTCGAATATTTGCAAAAATATTTCGTTCGGGTCTTGGAAGTGCAAATTTCAAAGATTTGATGAAACGATGTTTACCATAAAAACATAAGTACCAAGCACTGACAAATTTCGACAGCGAAAAGCAGTGCCTCGGTGGCGAAATTGGTCAACGCGTCCACCCGGATTGTGGAAGGTGCGGGTTCGAGTCCCGCCTGAGGCAAGTCGATTTTTTTCAGTGCATTTTTCTAGTATTATATTTACGCGTTTGTAAACGCAAAAATAAAATTATTCCATAATGTAAGGTAGTTTCATCTTAGCTGGGCGTCAAATATTTGCAAAAATATTTCGTTCGGGTCTTGGAAGTGCAAATTTCAAAGATTTGATGAAACGATGTTTACCATAAAAACATAAGTACCAAGCACTGACAAATTTCGACAGCGAAAAGCAGTGCCTCGGTGGCGAAATTGGTCAACGCGTCCACCCGGATTGTGGAAGGTGCGGGTTCGAGTCCCGCCTGAGGCAAGTCGATTTTTTTCAGTGCATTTTTCTAATGAATTATTTCTCACCGCCCCCAATTTTTTATACACCTAAAACTTAAAAACCACGATTTCATTGCTTTAATAGGTCTGACAAACGTTTTTTACTTTACATGCCAAAAAATTCTACAAAAAAATACGAGAAAAACTGTGTTTTTACTTTTTTCATATCTTAAAAAATGGCTGAGATATTTACGATCAAAGTGGGTATTTCCGGCCGAAGGTTGTTAAAAACGAGGACGGGCGCTCACTAGCCGATGACGTCACAACCTCGGTCATTCGATAGTCGTGCTCTCGTTCGCACGCCGCTTGGCATTAAAAATCAAAATTATAAAGTTATCTGTGGTAAAATGGAAAACAAATACTGTATTGTGCCCCGGTGCTTCAATTCAACAGTTAAAACACCTGATAAACTCTTTTTTTACGTGCCTATATGAATGTATGCCCAAAAATGAGGAAAAAGTGGATGACAACCGTAAAAAGATTAGATTCAATAGGCCCTAAAACTAAAGCGCACTGCTGTGAAGACCATTTCGATTTTAAAAAGACCTACAAAACTTACGTTTTTATAGTACTATTGGAACGGCTTAACCGATTTTGATGAAATATGTCTATGAACCACAGTTAAATTCAAATTTAAAAAATCGCGAATGGTCTCCCCTTGACTTTCTCGTATACCGGAAAAGACTCAAAGGTAGTTACCTTATATTTTGATGTCATACATGCATGTTAAATTTTGGTCACCCATCCGAGTACCAACCGCGCACTTGGTTGCTTAACTTTCGTGATCGACGGCTCAAAATTTGGTAGAAACCTTATATTTTGATGTCATACACTGTTAAATTTGGTTGCATTAAGTTATAGCATGCTCAAGTTATCGTGCTAACGCACAGACACACACACAGACATAATTTCACAAAAAATATTTTTGGACTCAGGGAGGTCCAAAACGTGTGAATCCGTTAAAATCTCGAGGTCGGATTTTTTGACGATTACAAGACTTCCTCTATACTACGTACGAGAAAGCAAAAACGCATCGAAACCACAGCGGTTATACTTATAACCCTAACCAAACCAAACCAACCCACACACAAAATTATTCAAAAATGTCTGGTTTAGTATAAAAAATATAATAATAGGTAGGTATTGCCCACTTATAAACCGTTAATTACGTAAATACGTACCTACTAGGACTTACCTACATTTGTATATGGGTAAATAGTGACATTTTCTTCAAGTGTATGGTAATAAAACACATAAAATAATCATCGAGACCTCGAGATCTTGATTACGAGTACCTACATAGTATTTTTTTATCGCCGCTCATAATAGGTACTAAATTAAACACAGACACTTTCAGTTAGGTTTAAGTTTGAATAAATACCTACCCGAGAGTAGGTAATGCTTAGGTACTTAGAACATACATATCTTTTCATCTTTATTCCACTAATTTCGACAGCCGTAAAATCTTGATTCTTCATCAAATATTGTGCCACCATCAAACTATCCACTCTTAGCAGATTGTCCGACTGACCAGAAAATCTTCTTCCATTGTTCACACTACACGTTTCACTCTGATCTGAGGTTTCACTTCAGTGTAATCGGATATATAGAACAATTTATATTATTTCTTTGAAATACAGGCACATAGGAAAACGAATACGATCGAAACAAAATAATAAATCGAGACGCGCGTAATTTGGTAAGGTTAACGTACCGGACCGAGGGCCGCGCGGTGCCGCTGTCCCAGGTTGTGACGTCACCGTATGAGCGAGCGTAATCTCGGAAATACAGAAAAGGGCTTAAACTTCTCGTCGTTATAACTTCGGAAATACTGCATGTATTACAGTGAAATAAAAAGTAATGTAATGTACATGATCTACGCTGCGATTTTAGGTATATTGGATAGTAACATTTTGACCCTTTTGTGTTCTCCATTACACAAACTTCTGCACCTCCCTTCCTCCTGAGGTTGCTTCCGATTCCGATAGCCTTACTAATAAGGGGGCGTTTAGTCAGTAAGAAGGAGTAAGGCACAAACTCGTTTATCTCTTTCGACGCCCAATCGTACTGAGAAATTTAGGACAAGTTTCGATGAACCCGCCAATTGCAACCGGATTGCACCAATAGCGTTATTTAACGAAAACTTGTTACAACTTGATTGCGTACGGCTATCCTATGAAATCTATGTTAAGTATTTTTAGTTTTTATATCATACCGGGCAGAAATATATACTAATTATTCGATATTGAGTAGTAGGTAAGGTAAGTTTTAATATCAGTGAATTTTACGATATAAAGTAAATGAAATTACAAATCAACCAACGCCCCCCTAAACTACGCCAACGCCCCCCATTTTTATCTGGATCACTTAACGCCCCCCGCTAGGTCTCCAACGCCCACAAGGGGGCGTTATCGCCCACTTTGAGAAAGACTGGTCTAATACGTCATACGTACGCACGTCATGATATTATTTATGGGGAGAGTTAAAAAGAGACAGATAAGAAACGGAAACATTCAAAGGTTACCTACATGGGGTGAAAAAAGTTGTCATTACTTTTTTATTGGTGGTGTAGCTTACAGTTTTACCTATGAATTTCTTGGTAATAGCTAACCATGCGGACCTATCTTTTTGTCTGGAAGAGAAAGTATTGTTTGAAGAAGACCGCCCATTGTGTTCATTGTCGTAGTTATTTCTTTCTTTTTGTACTGAATATTTCGTCATCAATCATTTAACCTTCTTCTTGCTCCTACCCTGCTCCCAATTTATTTGGGGTCGGTGCAGTACAGTATGTAGGTACCCTACTTGGGAACAACTGCTATCTTTCGACAGCATCTGGGATCACCAGCATAACGGAGGACAATCGAGTTGAAAAATAATCGATCATTGGTGTGCCTTAAGAATATTCTGTAAAGGTAGATGATACCAACCTTGTCCTTCTTTCTACACTTGTCACAATTTATTTTGGGACGATACAATAATATAATATAATAATATAATATAATATAATATATTTCCACGCTCACACCAATTATCTAGCCCAAAGTAAGTATCATTAAGAACTTGTGTTATGGATAATAGATAACGGACATTTTTTTTAATATACATAATATTTTTAGATATTTTTATAAATAAACTTAAATAAATATATATACAACCATGACTCGTCAACAAATATTCGTGTTCATCACACAAATATTTGTCGCTACCAGGACTCGAACCCGGACCGCTTGATGTTTAGCCAGCTATACTGACCGCTCCACCAAGACGGCGACAATTGTCGCCACACTGCGGTAGGTTCTGTCTATAGTTATAGGAAACTGTAGATTGGCTTGGATGTGAAAGAGAACGAGCATAATAGCGCGTATATTAAAGCGAGATAGATAGAAGAGGCCATTTCATGTACACGCAGGCGGGGTGTCAGTAACTTTCAGACTGTAGCAATGACGTAGGAATTCTGACTGTAGTATATTTTATTCAATGACGTTACGTCATTGATTTTATTGGTCTCGCCATAGTCGATTCATTGCCAATCTATAAATTTCAGTAATTATAAATCTATAGTTCTGTCAAACTTCTATTCTATGTCCGTGTGCCTGACACCAACCCTCCTTGGGTACGTTGTTGTGTGATTGACTGACTACTCGCGAGTTCATGAGATGAATATTACCTAAATTGGTTGTAAACATTAATTCTATTTATGTTTTATTCACCACAAAAGAAATCATTCTTTTACAAATTTAGTTTCTTTATGTTTTTACCACACAAAACGCGGTGCAACGCAATCTAAACATCGGGCAATTATAAAGTAATTAAACGAATCGTTATCCGTTTTAACGCGAAAGTTTAAAAGTAATAGTTATTAACATAACACTTCTAGTATCTATAGTAATTTCGTTGAAAAAATCGTTGATTGATGGTTTTGGCGCGCTATCATGCATGATGTCAAATTTTCTTATTGTTTATAATCAAAGTAAGAACTTTAATTCAAAAATTTTTCATGGTGACGATCATTAATATGAGGATTCATTGAAATATAGAACGACGAAATAGAGAATTTCTAATATAATGGGATACTGCTTCTTCAAACGCCATATCGGTCTGTTGCCATGCATTTCTCCCTAGATGTATTAAAATGTATGACAGCAATACATCATTTATTGCTACATCAAGAAATAATAGAACTATTCAAATAAAGATATAGCTCAAAGGTCTTAGATACCAAGCTAAAGCCCCTCAAAAAAGTTGTTGTTCTGTGTGGCTATTTTGTTACTTCAAAATAGGTACAGTCGACCAAATTGAATCATGACCCACCTTAAGACCATTTTCCTACAGTCACTCAATACAAAGTAGGTTGAAATTCGCTTGAACATATATTTCTTATGTAACGACCCTGTTATCAATTTGTTAGACACTGACAGTGTCTAATAAATATGGCTTTTTAAAATTTGTTCAGACTACACTTGACATCGGACACATAACGTCATTTTATTTTTAAAAATATAAAAGTTATTCCATTTTCTCAGTAGTGAAAAGAGTTTATATTATGAACGACATCTTATTTAAAATTCCAATCGAGACTTTAGTGCAGTGATAAGAAAGATTAAAATTGCATAGATCTCTGACCCGTAATGACGCATTTTTATTCATATTTAAAACGTACTAAGTGCAACATGCATGATAGCGAAGAAAACCTAACTAAATTTATGATTCTAAAGGAATGATCGGCCAAGTGGGTCATGATTCAGTTGGTTCGACTGTACAGTCAACAGCACGTCGGGCTATACAAAACTGTCAAATTTCTCCAAACGATTTTCAACCTAAGGCTATTCAATATAAAGTGCATAATAGATTGGGAAAATTTGACAGTTTGTGGTAACCTAACGTGCTATTGTCTGTACATACCTCCGTCTGAAGACAACTTTTCGTACATCGCTGTCGCACTAATCGTAACTGTTCCTACTTAGTGCAACATTTGTATGCACGCTTATATAACGCAAGCACTTTGATTCAACCTCATTCGAAAAACCAGAGGACGTCAACAGCCCGCGTAAAATAATATCACTGATTCACTTGAAATAATTAAATTACTCCGATTTAAATATGAAACTTTAAATTAGCATGTAGATAACAAAATAAAGGAATAATAAAAGCAGATTGTGTACTTTATGGATTTTTTGGCGCGAAATTTTGACATTTAAAACAAGATGGAGTCCAATTGGACCCTATTCCCGCGCGTCGGTCTCCGCTCACTGAACTTGACCAACAGTACAGTGAATTTACAGGAAAATTTCGAAATAGATTTGGAAGACACCAACTGGATACTGACATCATCTTTCATTATATTTACTATGCAAACTGGTAAGTTTATTATAATTCTTTAAGTTAAAGTCAAATACTTTAGACAACGTATTTGTATAGTCCAACAAAGCCTCTATCACTATTTTTATCCTATTGGTTGGCAGACAAGCGGTCTGCCTGGTAGTAAGCAGTCACCGGTAGCCTATAGACGCTTGCAACACTGACGTCACCCTCGCGCGCTGACAATCCTAGTAACCTTCCCTACCCCGTGGAGATCTGGCAACCTTACTCACCAACCGAAACACAATACCACACAAAATATAGTGTTATTTGACTGTGGTCTTCTGTGAGGTGGATGGACTGTGTGGTCTTCTGGATGGTGGTATGTACCCTCAGTTCGGGTTCGGGCGTTCCAAATTTGATCGTCTAGCCCGCCGTGCCCTGCCTCGACTACGTTAAAGAGAACAATTGAAACAAAAGACACGTTACCCAGTCTATGTCCCGTGTACCCAGTGCCCATTTTAGAATCGCTAGTATTTTATGACCCTAATATAAAACATGGACTAAAGTTCTAATTCTAATATATATAATCTATCTTGGATATGGCTTCGCAATAAGCATTTAGCCAATGTCGAGTGAAAATAGTTACTCTGCACTAAATTGTACGGTAGATTGAATTAAATAATAGTTAAGAAAAATTAAAAAACACGATTTTAGATATACCTACATATTAAGGGTGCGTTCCAAAACGATTTCAATTTACTCGGGGTAGAGTAAATGATAGCTCACTATTGGTCGTTAAAGAAGCGCTTTCACCATTGGTTAGTTTTGTTATTTTACACCAATTAGAAAGCTTTCTTACGCTGTCTCCTTGGCTTCACCTGGTTTTGGAACGCACTCTTAATAGGACTAAAAAGCACCCCATGCTTTTCTCTAAATGATAATTATACTTTTCGTTCATCATTGCATTTGCTAGGTCGGCAACGCACGTGGCATACCCCTGGTATTGCAAGTGTCCATAGGCTGCGGTGACCGCTTACCATCAGGCGGATCGTATGCTTGTTTGCCACCAAAGTGGTATAAAAAAAAAAAAAAAAAATCAATTAGGTTCTACACTATAAAGTTATTTTTCACTTTTAGGCCGATTTAATATGTATGTATAAAAGCCTGTTTACTTATTAGTTTTTTTTTAAAATTTTATTTTATAATCCACTTTTTAGTGCGACACCGCCAACTTAACAATGACAACGCCATCTAGTGACGTATAGCTGAACTAACATTCGAAACGTTTAATTTATTAGTCCTGGCGATTCTAATCAGGATAATTGGATATTCTTATTGAATTATTGTAATTTCATCGGTCTTTGATAAATGTATAAAGTTTGAATGAAATCTGACCGTTTAAAGTGGGTCAAAATCGAGCCCAAAGGACTCTTTGGGCTCGATTGAACATGTTAAAAAAAAAACTAAAAAACACGCTTTTATGATAAATCGGACTAAAAAGTAAACTGTGTGGCTCATACTGCCGATGTGGCTTTATGTGTAACGAATGTCACCGAAAGCTTGGGATTATTTATATAATCACAATAAAAATCTAAATCCTCAGACAACATAACCTACATTATAATATATACTTAGGTAAGTATATAATACTTAGGTAAGTATATAATGTTGTAATTAATATGTTATCCTCAGGGTTCGGCATGCTGGAGTCCGGCTGCGTGTCCATAAAGAACGAAGCTAATATTATGATGAAGAACTTAGCCGACATCTCCCTTGGTGGTAAGGTTTATGGATGTAACTATCATAACATATACCCATACCTACAGGGTTATTTGTAATATACATCAACAACGTTCAAACTATTTGAAGATCTCATCAATATTTATAAACAACTTTTTCTATGCAAGCAAAACCGAAAAAATCTATACTTCCATACATTTCAGACGAGTTCGTTCGTTTTGTATGGAACAGCTTAAATATTTTTTAAGCGATTTCAGAGTTGCTACTATTAAAAAAAGTTGTTTGTATTGAGATCTTCAAACGATTTGCAAGTTGTTGATGTAATATAAATAACCCTGTACACTGGATGCTGCCCCTCCTATTGTGGTACGATGTTGCGTTGCGTCATTTAGCGCGTTCACCATAAAAATTGTTCGATTTACAAACAATTTGGATGTGGACTGTAACGAGAAATATTCAGATGAAGAATCCTTACCAAAGAAAGGTAATAAAAGAGCTACTAACCTCTATCCAACACCCTTCCAAGGACTCACGTGTTAAGGCGCGGCCGGCTTGATTAGCGATAGGTCTCTTCTTTCTTCGTGTTTTAGGGATTCCACATGAGTATTGGTGCATGGCACAGAATGTCTCCACAACTTTTAATCTCCCAGAACGTCCAGGGACAGATAATAACCGGCGAAAGATCTAAAAACGTTTCACATGATACGCGCGCGGCGAGAGGAGAGAAAACACTTCACCATCTATACCACGGCGAGTGCTAGCTTTTTTCCCTAATCTCACCATCTCAATTCAGGCAGTGAACTCCATTTCTTGATTGTTCGACACAGAAATGAGGTCGGTGACAATGTAAGCCAGCGGAGACGAGAAGAGATGTTTTTCAACAAAGACTGCAGTTTAGTTCAATCGCGCGCAATTAGGCGCCTCTCACATCTCTTCTCGTCTCCGCTACGTTCAGTCAGCCGGCGCCGGCGCCAGCTTGAGAGGCACAGATTACATCTTTGCTAGCTCGATCGCGCCATACAAATATGATTCATGTCCGCTCGGTGGTATCCACTGAAGCTGAGTGGAGACGAGATGTATAACGAACTCCGGGCCTAAAAGGAAGAGAAAATATTCAAGATAGTAAATAGCATTCGTTACATTCCTTAAATTTGCGCTATTGTCCTCAGGTCTAACGTATTGGATATTCGGCTACGGTATGTCGTTCGGCGAGGGAACCTACTCAAACCCCTTCATCGGGGTCGGCGATTTCCTCGTGGACCCCCCAGTGGGAGACGAGCTCATGGGTCCCATGTTCGCCTCCTTCCTATTCCAGCTGTCTTTCGCGACCACCGCTACGACTATAGTCAGCGGGGCGATGGCGGAAAGGCGAGTATCTAATAACCATCAATCATTTCAAAAGAGGCGTGAAGAAGTGGTCTTTTCTGCGCCCTGTGCCTGGGCTCCTCTCGCACCGCCCTAGTTACGGCACTGGGTCACTGGGGACAACCAAGAGACGTTTAAGTATTACCCAATCGACTAGAGTTTATTCCGTATGACTTGTCCTCATGGATAAACTGTAGAGAATCATCGTAGGGATAAACAAAACCACTTACTAATGTCACCTCTACATGCTTTCCGACGATTTTATATGTAACTAGGTCAAGGTTGCCGCGTCGTGCAGGCGCGACGGGAGGGACAAAAAGATTTTAACACCGTCTTTCTTTCGCGCTTTGCCCATCCACTAGAATTCATTCCCTGTAGATTGGACGTTCCGGCAACAATAAACGCTAGTGGATGAGGGTCTTTGTTATTGAATTGAAAGGTTTACTGAGAAATGATAGCATTGCTTTTTACATAAACAAGAATTGTTTAAGAATACGGTGTTATATTGGTATGCAAATGTCACAATAGAATAAAGAACTCCCGAACTGAGCGCAGAGTTAGGGGTCATTAGGGGTCAGGGCTGTCAGGGAGGAACCCTTCATTGGTCTATTGCTATTTTTTTATTATGTTTGAGTGTCATTTATTGCCTTGCCATTTCCCAAACTGTTTGGGACATTATACCACCTTCTTGTATACTTATTCGTCTTATTCCTTCTATAGGTGCAACTTCAAAGCTTACTGCCTGTTCTCATTCCTGAACACGATCGTGTACTGCGTCCCCGCCGGCTGGGTGTGGGGCTCCCACGGGTTCCTCAACAAGATGGGCGCCGTCGACATAGCCGGCTCGGGGCCTGTGCATCTTATTGGTAAGTTTGATGCTTTTCATCTTTTTTAACACGCTTAGGTATATCAGTTTCACCTGCATGTTTGTAGCTCCTGTATGTTTGTATATAACTGACTTGTTTGGGCTCGATTTTGACCCACTTTAAACGGTCAGATTTCATTTAAACTTTAAAGACTTATCAAACACCGATGACATTACAATAATTCGATAAGAATATCCCATTATCCTGATTAGAATCGCCAGGACTAATAAATTAAACTTTGGAATGTTAGTTCAGTTATACGACACTAGATGGCGTTGTTATTGTTAATTTGGCGGTGGATTTTTTTTAATAATTTAAGTACGTTCATCAGTGGTCATAATTCGCACTAATAAGTGGATAATAAAATAATAGTTTAATTTATTTTTCACTTTTCGTCCAATTTATCATAAAAACGTGTTTTTTCAGGTTTTTTTTAAACTTTTATTTTTTAGAAAAATGGTCTAAGCAATGGGCATCTCACTTGGTAAGCGGTATACCTAATTAATTGTTTTTTTTTGTAATTTAATTACTAATCAGATGAAAAGTAATTGCATTTCAGGTACCTAATTTGTAATTGTAATCACTAATTACATTTTTTAATTATTGTGAATGTTGATTGTTAGTTAGTACAATAAGTGAATATGTAAGGCATATTGCGAGGAGGACTGACCAGTGGCGGATTTAAAAATTTGCCGCTAGTAGACTTATAAATTTTTGCCGCCCCTACTTACTTCTGAAATTCGATTACCCTAGCTAGTTCCATCGAGCATAATAATATGCCTTGATCACAATGACATTAATTATATTTGTAACTTTATTGTGCCCTATCTCTCTTTACATTAGCTTTTTTCCCTTTATTAAAAAAATCATGTTTTCGGGGCTCGTTTCCTTCCACTACGCCACTGGGACTGACGGCCGTTGGGGCGGAAAGGTCCTCGAGTGGTGACCGCGTACAAGATAGGCCGTGCGAGACACAATATTGATCCGTTCAGCCGGCCTATTCGCAAACTTTTTTACAGATAGAAGTGATAATCACCGAGTGAATTACATATCCATTGTTTTCGCGACACGCCATTATGGAACTGGTCGTGTAAAAACAGCAATTGATATGTAATTTACGGCGATCACCACTTCATCATCAGAACACGCGTGCTAGGAGAGTATTCCATTTCTTGACTTTGTGACTGGCTACATTATCCCTCGCATTCGGATAACCATCAAATGAAAGGGCTTGACTTTTTTATAGAAAAAAAAACTAAACCAATAAATAAGTCTGCATTAGGAGTTCTTCAAAGGATTTTTTTGTTTAAATTACCTACAGTCATGAATATTTTAAATGTAGTAGTAACTTTATTATGTTATTTATAGCATTCTGTTTAGAATAATAAGTAGGACAGAAGTACCACATGTAATCTTGCTATTTTAGTTTTTGATTTCATGTTTTAAAATACAAAACAAATAAAATAGAAGGTAATATTTGAAAGGTTTGAACCGGTTCGATCCCCAGGGGAGGACAATTAGTGAGTTTGGTTGGTGATAGAAATAGGTTTAAGTTCGCCTAGTTTGTTAACATTATCTTAACAGAGTCTGGATAGTGGGAGATTCAACTGCGGAATTAATTAACTAGGTACCATATCCGGTCCCGGTACCGGGTACCCCAATAAGCTATCTTTAACTCGCTACCTGACTCAAATTAGGTCTGCCACTGCAGATCCTGCCGAATATCGATATTTTTATAGGCATTTTTTAAGTAAGATATTATAGCTAATCTAACTAATATTATAAAATGCGAAAGTGAGTTTGTTTGTTTGTTACGCTTTCACGCCTAAGCCACAGAACCTATTTTAATGAAATTTGGATGGAGATAGTTTGAGGCCCTGGGAAGGACACGATACTTTTTGTCGCGATAACCGACATTGACACGAGCGAAGCCGCTGGCAACCACTAGGATTAAGTTAGTACAAAAGCAAATAGCCATGCATGCATGTATAAGAGCCATGGCTTACCCCTGTTCGTGAGACAAAAATACTTTAAAGAAAGAATATATATTACATAACTCTCCATTATTCTTGAAGGTGGCTCCTCAGCATTTGCCTCAGCCCTGATGCTGGGGCCTCGTCTCGGGCGGTACTCCAAGGGCACCGCGCCGCTCCCCCTAGGGAATCCTGTCAATGCTGTCATGGGAACATTCGTGCTATGGTGGGGCTGGTTGGCTTTTAACTCAGGCAGCACTTATGGTGTAAGTTTTTAATGCTAACTGGTTGTTGTGGTTTGAAAGAAGATATAGTGAAAAGGGATGCTCAAATGGTTCGGTCATAGAGAAAGGAAGTGTCAAAGAAGATTGACGAAAAGGAGATTGGACTGTAGTGAACGAAGATGCGGAACTTGGGTGTCTTCAAGGTACGAGTGAATAAGCTATTTCTAGGTATGCATATGATGTAGCCCGTAACTTCACTTAAGATTAGTTAAGAGAGTGGACAAATGCTTGTCATGATTCATCTAACAGCCTTTATAATTTGACCCACTGCTGGGACACAAGGTCTCTCCTTGTCAACCAAGCAGGTTTATGCACTAGTCCACCACTCTTGCCCAATGCGGGTTGGTGGACGGAGTATAAGGTGATCAATACCCCTTTGTTGATCCACTCTTCCAGCATTACTTGGCTCTTGTCAAGATTATTATTTAAAAAAATATATATTATTCAAGATATCCATCGTAGGTAGTAAGTGAACAAATTAAAATCCTAAATCGTCTCACTCAAAACAAATTGAAGCGAATGCAGTGGCAATGTCAAGCGATTATGTTGAAGCCTCATATATTATGCACAATGCAGAGTTGGGACGTAAACATATTAGTCAGGCACAGAACGCACTCTTAAGCGGAGCGGAAAGTAACTCTATCTTTATGGCATTGTAACACTTTACACACAAGGGCAATGGAGAGGGCCATGCTCGGAATTTCTCCGCGTGATCATATCAGAAATGACTAGATCAGCGGGAGAAATAAAGTCACCGACATAGGCCGAAGAATTGCCAACCTTACTTGGCAGTAGGCAGGGCACATTGCTTGGAGGACTGACGACAGTTGGGGCGGAAAGGTCATGAGTGGCGACCGCGTACCGGGAAACACCGACCGATGATCTGGTAAAGGTCGCGGGAACCCGCTGGAAATTAGGCAGCGTAGGAACGATCGGGTTGGAGATCCTTGAGAGAGGGCAAATAAATTAGAACTAGGGTAGAAAGGTAGAAGTCTCAATCAGTTATAAATAGTAAAAATCGCTTTCTTCTGTACTAAATAGTATACTTTACCTTTCTTAACTCAATCGTACTGTATGCACATACGTACACAAAGCTTCCTCATGAACCAATTAACTTAAAATTACGCCACTTACCAGCTAATGCACCGTAAACGAGCGCCATTTCGAAATTAAATAGATTCGACAAAATGGCAGCAATTTCAGCTCACGCTACTGTAATTATTGGTGATGTATTGGAAATTTCAGAAATAGTTTTTTTTTTCTTTTATATCAATATGCTATTATTCATTAGCCATTATTATTCATATTTCTTTGACCAAGATCTAATCGCCATATGAGCTGAAGTCATGTCTACGGAGTATTACTTTAACATTTTGCGAATAACGTTGTTGATTACATAATTAGAAACAGCTTTGAATATTTGTTATAAACGTAGGCACTATTATGTAATTGTTTGTTATTCCAATAAAAATAATAAAATATTGTCACTAATTATGTAGTTGAACACAATGCACAAATCACTAATTATGTAGTTTAACATAATGGATAATCACACAATGCCCACGAGCGCGCCTTTAAATAAAACATAATCATTACCCCTCTTGCAGAGCGAGGTAAATGACTTACCAGCATATTTTATTTTACAAATATTCCTTTCCTATAATAAATAATGTTTTTAATTTAGTAGCTAAATTATTTTGGTAGCTGCCACCCTGACACTACTCCGTACCACATATAGGTAGTGTTTAGGGTTCTGGGTGAATATTGCTTCTGCTTTTAATCACTTTCCGTCAAGTGATGTCAAGATCAAGAATTTCCCTGTCAAAAAAGACCTTAAAAGTGTGACGACTGGTCTGACAATTGATAATATGAAATTAGATAGCATCTAAAATAATAATTAGTACTGGGGTCGAAAAAAAATACAATATCTTTACTTCGATGACATTATAGGTGAGCGGTGCAAAGTGGCAGTATGCAGCCAGGGCTGCCGTTATGACAATGATGGGATCATTTGGGGGCGGGTGCTTTGGACTGATGTAAGTAAATAATTATTATGTACTTCATATTCAAATATTTATAGTAAAAGAAATGGAATTATCTACCAGGTCACGATCGAGCAATGACGTAATTCCTACGTCATTGCGATCGAGGCGTTAAGGACCTTTCAGGTGCAAGGCGAAGGTGTGGCGCTTAGATTATCTCTCACATTAGATATCTTCGCATTTGGACTCCACTTCTGCTTAACATCAGGTAGAATGGGGTCAAATGCTAACCTTTTAGTAAAAAAAATATGTTTTTTTTTACTACTAGTCGCTAATCCTCGTTGATACTTTTATCGTTTTACGAGTCAGTAGCGAATGAATTCTCAAACACTATTTCAAATATAGTCTTTGTTATTCTTCTAGCTACACGATGATCAAAAACAAAGGCCGAGCTGATGTGATGGACCTCATTAACAGCGTTCTTGGATCTCTAGTTTCTATCACAGGCAAGTTTCAATTTAAGATGGACAATCAAATTTCAGAATATTTATCAAAAAATTAAAAAAAAAACACGTTGCATGTTTGTAGCGGGCTGTTTCTTATACCGCGCTTGGGAAGCGCTACTCATTGGCACAGTGGGTGCAGCCATTGTCGCTGTGTCAACGCCATTACTTGACAAACTTAGGGTTGACGACCCCGTCGGAGCTAGTGCGGTACACGGCGCCGCTGGGTTTTGGGGTGAGAAAATTTGTGAATAATCTAAACAATTTAATCTCTAAAGCTCCAAGACACCGTATCATACCATGACCGTAACCATACCGGCACAGGCAAAAAAAATGTATGAATTAATATGAAACAACGCCCACTAGACCGTTTCGTCACCGACCGCCCTCGTACCGTCAATAATCAGCGAAAATATTTTGCCGATGGCGACAGATCCGTGCACCCGTTATTTCGTATTAATTGACATTTTTTAATAGGTAGTCCTTTTTTATTATATCTATGGATGGAAAATCCTTATCCTTACTAATATTATAAATGCGAAAGTAACTCTGTCTGTCTGTCTGTCTGTCTGTCTGTCTGTCTGTCTGTTAAGCTTTCACGTCTAAACAACTGAACCGATTTTGATGAAAATTGGTACAACTATAGATTAGATCTCGGGGAAGGACATAGGCTACTTTTTATCGCGAAAAAAAGGTTGTATGGGTTGAAATAGGGGATGAAAGTTTGTATGGAAGTTCGTCATTTTTGAAGATAGAACCATGAAACTTTGAATTTAGGCACTTAATAAGACAGAAAGAAATATTAGTTCTAAGATTTTTGAAATTTTGACCTGTATGGGGGTGAAATAGTGGATGAAAGTTTGTATGGGACTTCGTCATTGTTAAAGATAAAACCATGATACTTTGAAATTAGGGACTTAATAAGAAAGAAAGAAATATAAGTTCTAGGATTTTTGACATTTAGGCCCGTGTGGGGATGAAATTGGGGATGAAAATTTGTATGGAAGTTCGTCATGGTTAAAGATAAAACCACGAAACTTTGAATTTAGACACTTGATAAGATATAAAAATCCAATCCAAGATGGCGGTTGTGACTTTTTAATATAATATCGATATGGGTATCATTTTCGTGGTTTTCGGAGGTCCCGATTCCTAATACACCATCCAATTTGAGATCCAAGATGGCGGACGCGACTTTTTGACAAAATGTCAATATGGGTATCATTTTCGTGGTTTTTGAGGGTCCCGATTCCGAATACGACTTCTATTTCGAGATCCAAGATGGCGGTCGCGACTTTTTAATATAAAATCGATATGGGTGTCATTTTTGTGGTTTTCTGAGGTCACGATTGCTATACACCATCCATTTTGAGATCCAAGATGGCGGACTCGAATTTTTAACATAATGTCAATATGAGTATCGTTTTCGTGGTTTTTAGGGATCCGGATTACGAATAAAACATCTATTTCGAGATCCAAGATGGCGGACGCGACTTTTTGACAAAATGTCAATATAGGTATCGTTTTCGTGGTTTTTGGGGGTCCGGATTACGAATAATATATCTATTTCGAGATCCAAGATGGCGGACGCGACTTTTTGACAAAATGTCAATATGGGTGTCATTTTCGTGGTTTTCGAGGGTCCCGATTTCGAATACGACATCTATTTCGCGATCCAAGATGGCGATTGCTACTTTTTAATATAAATTCGATAACAGTAAAATTTTCGTGGTTTTCGGAGGTCCCGATTCCTAATACAACAACAACATTTTTAAAAAGACCCAAGATGGCGGACGCGATTTTTTGACAAAATGTCAATATGGGTGTCATTTTCGTGGTTTTCGGGGGTCCTGATTCTGAATACGACATCTATTTCGAGATCCAAGATGGCGGTTGCGACTATTTAATGTAAAATCGATATGGGTATCATTTTCGAGATTTTTGGGGGTTCTGACTCCGAATAAAACATCGATTTTGAGATCCAAGATGGCGGACGTGACTTTTTAACTTAATAGGAATATGGGTATCACTTTCGAGGTTTTCGGGGGTCCTGATTCCAAATACATCATCTACGTCGGGATCCAAGATGGCAGATGGGACTTTTTATCATCTACGTCGAGATCCAAGATGGCAGATGGGACTTTTTAACATAAAAGCGATTTGGGTATCAATTTCGTAGTTTTCGGGGGTCGCGATTCCAATTACGTCATCAATTTCTAGATCCAAGATGGTGGACGCTACTTAACTATTATTAATATGGATATCATTTTCGTGGTTTACAGGGTTCCATTTTGAGATCCAAGATGGCGGACGCGAATTTTAAACTTGATATGTGCATCAGTTTTGTAGTTTTCGGAGGTCTCAAAATGGATGCTGTATTCGGAGTCAGGATTCAGAATACAGCATCCATTTTGAGATCCAAGATGGTGGACGTGACTTTTTTAGCTTAATCGCTTTCACGCCTAACACCTGAACCGAATTTATTGAAATTTGGTACAAAAATAGACTAAACCTCGAAATGGAATAAAAGCTACCTTTTTGTGAAAAAGGGAATGAAGGGGCTGAAATATGAGATGAAATTTTTTATGCGATTCCTCATTACCGAAGATAAAACCATGAAGCGCAAATATTGTTCTAGCGTTTTTGAAATATTGACCCACGTGGGGATGAAAGGTTGCGTGTAAGTAGCAAAGGATGGAAAAACTTAAAATGGTAGATTGTAAAAATGCCATTTACTGTAGTTTGTATGTGTTTTTTGCATAATAAGTACCTACACAAAAAATGCTGCCTAAAGTAACTATTCCACGCGTACGAAGTCGCGGGCAAAAGCTAGTAGACAATAAAAGACTCAACGCGCATTTTTTAATTTTATTTTATTTCGAATCTAAGTATTTTAATTTAAAGCTTCAAAACTCACTCAAAAAAGAAATGAGAAGACTGTCAAATCTTTGAGGTTAAGTTTGGTTAAGTAAAGTACGCGCCACCACTCAAGTCCCGCGGAAACACACTGGGACTAAATTCCCCGAGTCTCGTATTGGGAGAAAAAATAATCTTTTCATATATTCGCACGATTATATTTGTTATTCTACAATACCTATCAAGAGGTAATTAGGCACATAATTTGCTGGAAGCATTTACATATTATGTGACACTATCGCCGCGTCTATCAGACTTCAGTGGTAGCGCGGATTCTAGGCTTAGGGATTCTTTGTCTAAGACTCTAGGCCATTAATTTAAAAAAAACGATGGATGGCAAAGACATTTTCTGTTAGTAATCCTACGCTGCTTTTAATATCTCATAATTTAGCAAGTAATTAATTCTGAAAAATTATATAATGTTCTAGCTAGATGACCAAAGTTCCAAATGGTTTCGTAAATATCAGAACTTTTTTTTAAATATTGTCAATTCAAACAAAGATACGTTTTAATCCATGTGCCGATACGGTTAGTCGTTGGTTAGTTATAATACGGTGTTGATAGTTTTATACCTTGTAGTGGCAGGGATTCCCAAACTGGGATCCGTGGAACCTAGGGGTTCCCTAGAATAGTCATCGGTTCCGCCAAAATCCGAACTATAAAACAATAAACCATAAAACAGTTAACCAAATTCATTCTTCTCATTAAAACTTTCAATTATGAATAATGTATTGCCATTTTGTATATTCCAAACTTCTTGAAAAAAATGTTCACTATTAATTTCAGTAGGTATTGATTTGTAATCATTTGTTATGGGGTTCCATAAAATAAAAGATATTTGGTTGGAGTTTAGGCGCCCCTGTTCTAGTGGATAGTACCTAGTTCGTATCGTATCAATGGCAATTTGCGAAAAAGTTATATTGTTTGCCTACGAACTATTGTAAGGTCCCCATGAAAGAAGAAAGAAAGAAATAAACGTTTATTGAGACAATACAACAAGCAAACAGAAATATCATATATTAGTTATGTCTCAAATGGTCCCAGCTCAGCCATGATAGACTCGTAAAACAATATTTTAGCAACAAACCCTTTTCGATAGGAGTGGTTGCCGTGGGACTCTTCGCTGACAATCCGCTACCTATGGACACTACCAACGGCAGATCGGGGCTTTTTAAAGGTAGGTTATTATCATCATCATCATCATGACAGCCTTTATGATTCGACCCACTGCTGGGACACAAGGCCTCTCTTTGTCAACAAAGTTGGTTTAGGCAGTAGTCCACCACGCTTGCCCAATGCGGATTGGTGGACGGAGTATGAGGTGATCAATACCCCTTTGCTGATCCTTCTACGACACTTATTGGATGATATGGGATGATGCTATTATACTCTGCCGGCATCACATGGCATAGGTTATTATTATTATGATCGTATTTGGCTGACTAGTAGACTCGTTTCGGCAAATATCACGAGTTGCGTAACAGTAACAGACATGAATACAAATATTGAACACGCAAAAAAGTTTAAGAAACTTTAACCAACTACGGAAATTATGTACCTATTCCCTCAAACCAATAACTTTTTTATTGGTCTGAGACCTATTCCATGGTGTTTCACATTTATTGTGGTTGCTATGAAACGAGAGAATATTTATCTAATCACTTTCTCGTTGATTAGTAACCACAATAAGGGTTTGTGTACAAGTTTCAAAGGAATGAAATCAGTTAAAACAAAGAGAAATTTCGACCCCTCTTATTGTTAGTCTGTTAAAATGTAGCCTATGTTGCCTGCACCATACAGTGCCACAAACTTATCTGACCCATTGGTGGTGTCGCTAGTGGGGAACTGACAAATGTCAAAATCTAGGAGTAAATTGTAGTTCTAATTTTTGTCGCCGGGTCAGTTAAGTTGTGTCTGTAATAACGAATAGTTTGACACCTTATTTAAAACCGGATGAATATTTATGCGCTAAATATAATCATACATAGACTGTTAAAATCATAACCCTTCCTTGCCTTCGCCGAAGTCAGCTAAAAATAGTGGAAAAGACGGGAAATTCGTCAAAAACACCTCACGTAATGGAGGTCCCCTTATTATTGCACAAGGTGGCGGCTGGTACCTCCTCGGAGTCCAGCTCCTGACCAGCGTATGCCTCATGCTGTGGGCAGGCGTGGTCACTATGATGCTGCTGTGGGCTATAGACCATGTGCTGCCCATACGAATGGACCCTTACGAGGAGTTACTAGGCGCGGATCTCACTGAACATCGGATCAGGCATGGCCAGGTGAGAATGTCATTAAAGGATTACCTGCGACTGTGGAATGCATTACTTATTGAAATCTGAGAAGGATATTTCCTAAATATTTTCGGGAAGCTGGTACTTCTGCCAATAGAACCTTTGTTTTTCGACAAATATATGGTGTAACAAGTTTACAGGGTGTAAAAAGACCTAAGACAAAGCCGAAGGCCATTCTATACATTCATATACCATTTTTTGGTATAAAAAAAACTTCAAAAAATATCGAGCTAGTCGCGCGGCGCTTGGCAACTTGGAGACGTGCGCGACGTTCGGTCGGCTGAGTTGAATGGCCCCGATATTGAGAGGTTACATTGAGCGCTGACGTTTCAAATCCATTTTTGGTATGAAATCTTTATAATTTTGATAATGTTTCTTTGGACAAAAATTAAGAAATAATGTTTTCAAAGTTAGAAAAAATTCTAACTTTGACCTTCAATAACTTCATATCTATTAATTTCCCAGGTATAGTCTAGAAGAAAAAAATGGTCCTAATGATGAGCGGAATAGGTAGTTCTCGGCTTTGTCACAGGTCTTGTTACACCCGTTATGTATAATACTGTATTTATTTATTACCTAAATCGTGTTAATGTATTGTGAGCAATTTTTGTAAACCACAATTTAGCTAAGAACTATCTCGATCACGTCAGCTTTCAAACAAATTCGTTTAGTAGCTACTAAGCCACAGTCAGACACTCATAGACACGCCAAACTTATAACAACCCCCTTTTTGCTTCAAGGGTTAAAAAAGCATTGAATAGAATTCATGTTTGTCGGATAACTACGACACGGGCAGTACGTGTACGCAAATATTTGTCGGATGTATCCGGATAATTTTTGTAGTTTTTTTTCTAAAACTACCAACAGGTGGGAGTATCGAGGGCCGTTTCAGCGTTACGGTCCTACCATAGGTCTAATAGCATAGAGGAAGTGGGCGGTATTGGGATCAATACTGGCCATAGCCTCGTGGTCGACAAGCTACAAGAGGTAATACCTTTCTCATCTATACGTAGATTAAAATGAAGTCGCTCTTTCTGTATTTGCGTTTAGAACTTTTAAACTTAAACGTTTTCAGCAATAGTCTCAATCTCAGTACTATCCGTGCGAAGCCTGGGCAAGTCGCTAGTATTATATAAAGTTATTAACTATTTTGTCGCATAACTTTTTATCTCTAATCACTTGCTGGTTCCTCTACCTTCGCGAACTCCCGGCTAAGCACTTTTAAAAAGTAGGGCGTTTCATTTTTAGAAACGTTTTTTAATTCTCCTTTTTATCGGTTGGATATACGTAAAAAATTACAGAATTAAAATACATAAATAAACAAATAACAATAGTTTGTAAATAAAACTTCGTTATTTCACACCAGACTAGATGGCGTTGGGAGAATCAGTTCAGCATCATCAATCAACTATATTTGTCATTCTGAATTACCTCGGCTACCTTTTGTCGTTGCATACGTCTCTGCTTGAATAATTAAGTGTATAGCAAAATAGGTACATGTCTTTTTAATATTTTTAAGTATTTTTCTATATTACAGGTGCTTCAAAAACAAAAACAAAAAAGGAAAATGAACTTACATTTATTCTCCAACGAGGCTTTCGTTGAGGATGCGTCGCCAGAATCTGCGTTTAAAAACAATGGGTTTTTGAATAAGCGTCCTGGCAACCCCGAGAACGAATTACATAGAGCGTTGGACTCTATAACCAATGAGATCAGTGGGTTTAAGAAAAATAAAGGTTAATTAAAGTTTTACAAAACAACATTCTACTTTCAACCACCGCTTCTTGCACCAAATATAGCTTCGTGCTTGCGTTTCATATATTAAACAACTTGATAGAGTATAATATTTTTAAACGCGGGTTAAAGAAGCTGTTTCTATTATTATATACTTTTGGTGTTATGTGTTTTAGATCCCTTTGCCTTCTTTTTAATTATCTCTATTAAGGGAAGGCAAAGGGCTGTAACCCATACATCAATGTCTTCAGTAGTTATCTTCTTTCTTAAAGTTTACAATGATCAAAACAACTCTACTTTCTCTACACAAAATATGACTGTCGCGCCAAACATTTAAGTGAAAACATATTTCTTTAATTTGCAGGTAAGAAAAAGAAAAATACTACAGTCATCCACGTGATCCCGGAAGAGGCAAAGGGAAAATCTTTCAGGGAGCTAAGCGTGTCTCAGTTACAAGAACTGGGTGAAATTAACGCGAGTCAAGACAGATTCAGACATCGTTTTAGCGAAGAGGATTACGCGAAAGACGTTATTAACGCAAGCGCTAACTTGAGATGGATAGACTAAGGAACCATACTAAATTAAATTAAAATCGAAAACAAGTAAAAACAAATTTAAGAAATCCTGTCATAAGTGCTGATACGGAACTCGACTAGCGAGGACCTTTTGCTATCCACTCGAGTGTTCAGCACAGATGCACTACTCAAGATAACGTTCGTATTTTAGCGTCTATCCGTCTCTTTTATTCATATCTTAATTTCAAAGTGAGTAAGAGAGATAGCTATAGACGAACATACCGGAATAGATGAACAGAGTTTGCTTCGGAGTGTGAGATCACGACAAAAAAAGAAATTGGTTTCATATTCAAACATGTTAAATAAACTAATCAAGTTTTTCAAAGTACCCTCAAAAAGTTTAAAGACTAAACATAGCGTATTTGGCACATTTTTTTAACTAAAAGCGCTTGCAGACACAGCTACCCGAATGTAAAATTTCAATCTATTACGGAGCGCAATTTGGGGGAATATTGTGTTTTCATTGTGTTAGCATTATGTTATTACAGAATAAAACAAATATTTCAAAAAACAATTTTAATCTCACCAACATCATTCAATCATAAAAATTGTACTCTATTATTAATTCAGTCTTATCATTATTTTATCCATAAGTTACAAGTTTAAAAAGGAATTATTTAAATAAATTAATTACAACAATCCACACATTATTAGTAACAAAACGTTTTTGGTTCAAATTGAAAACCTACAATAATGTTGCCACTGCAATAATAAATGTACCAAAATAGTAGTTTTCTTTTACACCACAGAATTGTTATACCAATGACTGATTTCAGTAGGCAAAGCTTTGAAATTTTTGACTGCTTCATTGATATCTTCAATCGGTATCGCAAGCGTGTACAATTTATATTCTTTTTGCACTCTACTGGCGGTTGTGTCGCCAGTATTGTAAATGGAGTCTGTATTTCGAACTGGCAACACCACTTCTAACGCTTGGAGATGTTCGAAAGCTTTTAAAATAACTGGTCGCGGTACAGTTTGAGCTGAAGAGTTCGCGTTAGCGAATTTCGTGTATCTAAAAAGAAAATTTTCATATAACTAAATAATAATATAAATAAACACGTCTAAAATAAACACTTCTCCGTTATCTGGTAGTATCCAAAACATCAAGTTCTTAATGATTCTTATTTTGGACTAGATAACAGAACTCCGGAAATGCAACTTTGAGGAGGAGTTGACAGCTTTTTCGAGAAATTAAGAAAAAGTAACTTTATCTTAATTAATATACATTTATATAGTTTTATTTGTTAAGAGTTTATTAGTTAAGACTACTTTTACATGATCAAATTGTAATAATTATTTAGGTAAAATAATTATAATTCAAAATTAGGAGGAGGTTGATGGCGCCGCGTTCGTGCGGTAGTAACGATCACTAAAGTTAAGCAACCAAGTGCGCGGTCAATACTCGGATGGGTGACCGATATTTTATTTTTTATCGATTTTCCTCCGTGCTTCGGAATGTACGTTATGTTGGTGGTCTCGGCTGCTGTCGAAAGATAGCAGTAGTTCCTAAGGAGAGTTGGTATCAGCTAGACACACGGCCATAAAAATGTAATAATAATAATAATTCATTTATTGATTCAGATTACAATGATCCATATCCTTTAGCAGTATTGTACATATCAAGCACCGACCCCAAATAAATTGGGAGCAGGGTAGGAAAGATTTCTACGGCTTCAAGACCAATGAAAAATCACTGTTTATAATAAAACTGTTAATACTAACCTATGAAGTACCATTTCGAAGTTCATCGGTTGACCGTCAAATATATCCATGCCATGTTTCATCGCTATGACCAGAGACAATTCCAATATAGACAACGACTGCAGAAGCTTCACTCTATGCTCTGGTGCAACTGTCTTGTCTACGATCGAGATGAGGTCTCTGGAGTCTATGAAGGGTTTGGTCGGTGACAAATGTGATACCAGTTCGAACTGAAACATAATTTTATGTGAAGTAACCACCATATTATGAATAAATTTAGTAACGCGTTTGTGTAAAGGTTGAACGCTATTGAGGAAATTTGCGACTGTACTGATGCATAATCAAAAATTTTTTTAAAGATTCTTAAATGTTCGCGCGCTAATTTTTCCCTTAAAATTGCATGAGCTTGCCGTGACGTTATCTCACTCGCTCTAGCGTCGTATGGGAGGACATGTCGCGCGCGCTAATATCTTATATTCCAGACAGTGTCATAGTTATAGATAACGGACAATTTTAATAACATAATAATTTTATATATATTTTATAAACTATTTTATAATATTTATAGTATGAGAGTCGCCGCGTCGGGGTAACGCTAATAAATGAAATGAAACAAAAATACAAATAAAAATATAATGATAAAGTATGTAATAAAAATATAATGTAAAAAATGTAAATGTTGTGCGGATGCGAGCGGGCGCAAAGCACTGTAGAATACCCTGATGTCACACGGCTATTAGCTCCGCGGTAGCGTTTAGAAGCGGTGTGTATAGTTTTATACCAAACTTAAATGTATTATAACTTTGTAAATACGTATCGTATCGAATTGAAGTAAAAACTGTTGATTATTTAGTAATGAAATCTATAATTCAATGAAATATTTTTTTATTGTTTTTATTTTCTCAAGCTCATTAAAGACTTTATAAACTTACCAATACATTTCTGAATATCTGCTCGTTGACCGTATAATAGCACAGCTTCTCCAAGCAATCGACTACCTTTTCATCTCGCACCAAGCTCTGTATATGACCATTCCAATCCTCTACAAAGTTTGGTTGTAACACTTCAAACTGAGCTCGGTTGAGGTTGCAACGAGTCAAAATTTCTTCTGGCAATGCAAACTCTTGGTTGGGCGTGTTTTCTTCCATTGCTGTAAAAGCAATGAGAGTTTTCTAAAACACAGTATTCGTCAGGTGGCAGCACTGTGGCACGAAGTCGAAAAGCGTTTAAAAATACAAACAAAATGTATAAAATTCGTTTATATAATTGCTATAAGGTTTATTCCCGGCGACTCCCACTAAATCTGGCGCCACTGGTGGCGGTTGAAACGACTACATAATGCGTGTGCTAACCATCGGTTGATGTAGTGTTATTAAAGTGGCACGCTTGCGACTAGGCAAGCTATTACATGGTTCAACCAAATTGAAGTAATGCCATTGAAAGGCATTGAACATTGAACGAAGTTTATAATTTACAGGTACATAGGTATCATTTAAATGGTGTATTAATATGCAGATTAAAACACGTTTCAATCGCATTAAACAATGACGTTAATGAACAATATTAAAGCGATTGGTAAAGTTTAGCTTTCAATGAGATTCTGCATTGATAATGGCATTGAAATGTA
This sequence comes from Elophila nymphaeata, assembly GCA_955850985.1. NCBI lineage: Eukaryota > Metazoa > Arthropoda > Insecta > Lepidoptera > Crambidae > Elophila > Elophila nymphaeata. The sequence continues at coordinate 25,480,535 of OY039066.1, forward strand.
TTTACACGTCTCAGTGACATTGAAGCAATGTAATTAAAAGCAATATTGAACCGAAATTGAATCATGTAATTTTGGCTTAAGATTATTTCATCTTCTCTACCGCGTTCCGTCAGTGACGGGAGCTCGAATATGTGTGGACAGCGCCTTAAAAGTCGACAGTGCTTCCTAAAATGATTGCACCCTACTTCTGAAGACCCCTCGCAGGTTCTGGATTGGCACCTAACTCGCCTACAGCATTGTCCAAAAATTTCGCTGCTTGCCATAAGCTACCGTGGCAGACTTGGAAATCTTTGAACAGATTGAGAACTTATACAGGTCGGTCGCAGTAAGGAAAATACATGATTTATAATTACTGACGTTTATAGGTTGGCAATGAATCGACTAGGGCGAGACCAATCTGTGAGTAATGCGCATTGGTTGCGTGAAAAATAGTACTGCAGTCTGACAGTTGCTGTCTTTTCTACGTGACTGACAGACTGACTTAGGCCGCCTGCGTGAACGTGAAATGGTCTCGTCTAGGTATCTATCTCGTGCCAATGTACGCGTTAGTATTCTCTTTCTCTTTTACATTGCCGATCTACATTTTCCTATATCCATGAAATATGTGTATGTCTTACGACCAGAGTGAATGTGATGCCTCACGCACGGCGAACCTTAGCATACTTACCATCTTGCTCCACGTGCGCTATGATTTGCACGCTGAATGAATAATTTTGTTAAATTAGAGTGCGTTCCAAAACGATTTTAATTTACTCGGGGTAGAGTAAATGATAGCTCACTATTGGTCGTTATTAAGAAGCGCTTACACCATTGGTTAGTTTTGTTAAACTATAGTTATTTTACACCAATTAGAAGAAAAGAGCTTAGTTTCACCTGGTTTTGGAACGCACCCTTAATAAGTATGTTGTATAAGAAAAAGAACTTACCATTACCCTTCTTTCGTTTATCTCTTTTCTTCTTAGCATCCGTCCTTATCTGCGGCAAGCATAGAAGCGAAACTAGCACTTCTTTGTAAGCATCTAAAGGCGATTCTGGCGCACCACTGTTCTCTACATCTGTGTCTTCATTGGGGAATATAAATATGTGTCTATGTGAGAACCGGGACTTGACTCGCTTCTCTAGCAACTCCATCACGTCTATACGATTGGTAATGCCTGAAATACAAAAGTAATCAAAGACTAAGCAAGGTACAGAGTACAGACAATCGCGTTTGCTAACGCAAAAATAATTCCACTGGACTGGTTATTTATAATGCGCCATCCACACTCACGCCGAGAACACCCGAGAAGCGTGAATGCGATTAGTTTCTCTCCTCGTTCTCGCGCTCGCCTGCTCTCCGCTTGGTATCGGTTTTTTCGCCTGCTTCAAAGGGTTTTTTTGAAGCCCGTGGCTTCAAAAAAGTGAAGCGTATCATATTCTCATTCGGTTTCAGTGCGACGTGGAGAGTGGTGTGTAATACGATTCACAAACCTTGTTCTATTTCGATGAATTTGTGTGATCCACCATCGCCTGGGCCTTGCTTTTTCATAATATTATTTTTGATTCTAACATTCACAAGATTAGAGTATGCTAATGCACACCACAATACCAAAACCGCTGTACTGTCAAAGTCGTCCATTTCGCATAACGATCAAGAACGCAAGTGAGGAACGAGATGGTATCTACACTCACACGACCTTGTGAGTGTAGATACCATCTCGTTCCTCGGGTCATGTCTCGGCGAAAAGTTTTGCCGAGACTTCTCGCGTGAGTCTGTAGGGCCTATAAAAATATTTTGTTCGGATCTTAGAAGTGCGAACCTCAAAGATTTGATGAAACAATGTTACCATAAAACATAAGCTAGTTCATTAAACTTATAACACCCTTTTTGTTGTGGGTTAAAATAACTATATAATTGACAACTTATCCTATGTATTTTTAAATGCAATAAAATGTATATATAAGAATTAAGGACCTGTGTCTCACTTACCTAAAACACACATTGGCGCCTGTTTACTATGCGTTATATCAAACAGGTTGTATAACAGTGTCTGAGTGCGGCCGCTGTGACAGAACATGTCGAACTCCTCCAGTATAAACACCATGCTTCTGCAAGAGCGGTCGGCGCCGCTTTGTAAACAGCTTAGTAAGAAGGAGAGATTCTCGGCGAATGTTCCGAATACTCGGTCACCTACAGCGTTCTCTAGTTTCATCTGGAAGTCATAATACACCTAAATTTTTTAACGAACTTAAAAAAAAAAGGTTCTCAATTCTTGTTTTTTTTTTTAAAGTGTGTTACCTCATAACTTTTTACTGGGAGTACAGATTTTGATGGTTCTTTCTTTTATATTACGAGATGGCAAACAAGCTTGTAGCCCACCTGATGCTAAGTGGTTTTCGAAGCTTATAGACACTTGCAATATTAAGGGTAAATCACTTTACACTGCAAGTGCAACTGGGGACTAAGATGATATGCCTTCCATGCCCAGTTATTACACTGACTACCTTTCCCTTCAATCCGAAACACAGTGAACTGCTTGAAGGCAGAAATAAGAGAGGCGCTAGTATTTAACCAGAAGACCCTACATATCGGTCTACCACCTAGTTCTCATTATATTTATATTTGAAAGCTGGTGCTTGCCATGTGGTCCCATTTAAATTTGAGTGGGATCTTAACAGAAAGCTTCGAGATCTTAATAAAAGAGTTGCACTCTTTGTTAAGATTTTGAAGCTTTGTTTTCTGTTTCTGATCTTAACAAAGAGTAATTTTTGAGTTATTCTTAATAATGCGTATTTTTTCAAAACTATCTTTTTAATCCAGATCTGGTGCATTTTGCCACACGGGTCTCAAATGCTAGATTTAGCACCTAGTTTTGGTAATCCATTAAGCACACATCTGCAGTGTTGAGATTAGTGTTTTGTTGTCAGATCCTCTCTCTACAGGAGCCATTAGGATTTATGACTTTTCCCGTGCTTCTTTTTGATTAATAAAGCCACGGTGAGGTCAGGCTTCACAATAACTCCAGTATGCCATATACTATGACGCTGGCATGACTGCATAATGGGGGTCAAAGGCAAAAAAGAAAAAAAAGTCCATGACTACTGCTGGATAGATCTCTAAGTGTAGACATCAATATTATTAAATAGGTACCTGAGCTGTAATTGACTTGAGAGCGGTTTTATCATCATTATGTATAAGACCATCCAATTTCACTATAATAGCATCATTCTCTAAGTCAACTTCTTTGGCAACTTGGTGTAGTACTGAATTTACTAACTGAAATTTAAAGAAAAACATTTTATTACACAAATTATTCGATTTATATACATAATTATTTACATTATTACGGTCACATATTGCACTAAACCCAAATGAATTGGAACCAAGATTGGAAGAAGTTACTAATATACGTATATAAATTCTAATAGCTTGGAATAATGCAATCTTCTAAATAGTTTAAATAAATTATAACTCTCTTTCTAAAGAAAATAATTCAGGTAAACATTCTAACAGAAATAACTATTGAGGTAGTTGTCAAAGTGCTGTCCAGTCCAAAACTAAAACTGGATTTTGACATCCATTCAAGGCAGTTTCTTATTTCAGATAATTTACTGAACTTGTTAAGCATATGAAAATAAGTTTCACACCGGAAACCAAAACCGTCAGAGGCTATTGAAACTTTGCTTATGTATCGGTTTTGACTAGAATTCCAAATAAGAAGTAATTTCACGCAGTGTTGGTAGTAGAGATGTGTAGGTCCGGATGGATACGTATCAGCGGACCTGCATCACACGCATTAGTGATGGATGTATATCCAAAGGCCAGTTAGATGCCAATCCCTGGAGTTACATTATAGTATGTACGCTATAGGGATCTGAATCACGTGTGGATTACGGATCGGAAGTGGCGGCGCGGTAGGTGCGGGGCGCGGTAGGGAACTGCATCGAGAGTGGATAACAGTCCGGGGGTGGAGGCGCGGTGCGGGGCGCGGTAGGGAACTGCATCGATAGTGGATTACAGTCCGGGGGTGAAGGCGCGGTGGGTGCGGGGCGCGCGTAGCGAAATGGAGCCGGGCTTGCGACCCATATAGGTCCGACGGACACGGATCCTGGATGCAGTTCACCATAACTGGATGCACATCCGGATCTAGATCCCAATTTACAGCGGACCTACACATCTCTAGTTGGTAGGCCACAAGGTGGACCAACGATCTGGTGAAGCTCGCGGGAAGTAGGTGGATGCGGGCAGCGCAGGACCGATCGGGTTAGAAATCCTTGGGGGAGGCCTATGTCCAACAGTGAGCGTCTCTCGACTGAAATAATGATAACTAAAACTTACGGTGGTCTTGCCGCTTCCTCTGGGCCCAATCATAATTGCAGAATGTGATTCCCCATTAACAACAGAGCGTTTGATCAAATCGTAAACATGATTTCTTTCTTGGTTATGACTGCGGAACGATATGTTATCTTCTATGATTTTAAGTTTCAAATATTTCCTAACCAACTTTACTTGAGTGGAAAGGGTATTTTGTGTATTCTCATGTGAAAGTACCATTTTAAATACTTAAAAGCCGAGCAAAATGCAAACAGAGAAAATTTATTAAAAATTTTCGCGGCTAACTTAAATTTGACAAATTGACACTGACATGACAGACAAGACGACAGGACAGCTGATTTTGACAATATTTGTTTTCAGTAAATGTGCATGAGACAGTGCATGTGTACTGTATACAGCATTATTGTGGACACACTAGAGTAAGTGAATAATTAAATATTTATAGTAATAAGAATATATAAATTATCTATTAGATGATTGAGAAAACATCCATTTATTTATTTAATAATTGGTTCTAGTCACCTTTTTCTTATCAAAAATAGTTCAAATAAATACAAGTTTATAGGTAAAACTGGTAGCCACACTACGGAATAAAAGTGAAAACAACTTTTTTGACCCCCGTAACCTTTAAATGTTTCCGTTTCCCTACCTGTCTCTTTCTAACTCTCCGCCAAGGAACTTTTAAATAAGTTCCTTGCTCTCCGCACAAGTATTATGATGACTTACGTACGTATGACGTATTAGACGGCCACGTGACGTATCACGTGACGTATCATGTAACCGTCTAAAACGTGTGCTTTAGTGGTTAGAAAGAGACAAATAGGAAATAAGAAGTTTCAAGGACAAAATTTTTGTCTTCACTTTTTACCTGAGTGTGGCTTCCAGTTTTACCTATTTCTTGAATAAATATTAATGGTGACATTCGGTTTGTTAATGCAGGCAATGTTCAATCAATCAAAAACCCTTTAAACGTTTTCAATTTAATTAATAAAACCACAGTAAGTATAAATCTTAGGTATAAATCTATGATTAAAAGAGGCCACTCTTCATTGTGTTCTATATTTAGAATTCACCACAAAAAAAATATCAATCTGTATTGCGCAAGTGTGACAAACACGACCCGCGCATTGCGCAGTTTGAAGATCGATATTCAGCTCGGCATACATGAAATTATATTTACAAGACATATCTCATGACATTTCCGACTAATTAATTTCTTTGTTTCTTATATTGCAATACTGTTTTCTTATATTTGATGTTTATAGGGATATGAATTAACAAAATGAAAATTTTCTCCATATTTTATTTTGTAACGTGTTTGTCCAATTTTGCCTATGATTATGATACTATCTAACATTACAAAGCATTGGAAGTGTTTTTTTTTTATATATATCTTTATTAAAACAGGGCTGGTAACAAGTTAATAATATTACATAAACTCGTTTAGCAGGATTTATTTCCATGGCAATCACTATCAACATTCCTCATCCATTACCCTTGATCTTCATTTGAGCCTCTCTTTCGCACACACAGCTATACCAATATCCTATCCTCTTCATGACCTTAAACTCTGCAGATTTTAATGAAACACAAGAGACGATTTCTTTTCAAGACCAATCCGTTCGCTCAATTTATAAAATAAATGTAATTTAATCTATTTTTACGGAAATTGAGAAGTGAAATATAATCTCTTATGAAAGTCAATAAATAAAATGGGGGGTATGTATGATTCATTTTTTAGAAAACATTTTGTCCTCTGGTGTCGTTAATGCGCATGACACAAATCCTTCCGAACTAGTATTGCGAAATTGGGTAAATGTGCTACACAGGTTCCGCAACATGTGTATTTATCCATGCATTTATACGGAGAACAATAATGACAGATAGAAAGTGTTAAGGTTTTAATAATAATTAGTGCCAATGTGTAACAATGAGTGCAGCAGGTGTTAAAAGTTGAATTATATTATTGCGATTTTTGCACTCGACACGAGCCATATTAATCACAATGTAATATATTCTAATATTAGCTCGCAGCCGTGTAGCACCGCTTTCTTTGTCAAAGGCAACGTTAATAGTTACAAGACGCAAAAACGCTTGCTTAATGCTTCAAAATTGTAAGTGAATATGAGTTTTGTGACTTTAGGCCATTTATTTTATAAGCACAGAGTACATTGGTATATACTAAAAAGCCTTTTATACACACACGTAAAATATGTGTTCAATTAACAAAAATACTGTATATTATCATTACAGGGCTTTGGAGAATATTACCAAATACTTAAAGCTCGTGTATTTCTTGAGAATTATTTGACTCTTTAGTACAAGTATGCAGATTTTTAACCATTTTTTTTAATTTAAATTATGATTTTGATTGCATTAATTGCACAAATATGAAAGTAAAAATAAGAATGTTACTTTGCCGTTACATAAAAATAAAATTTAATAAAATAAAATTATTGATCGGTAGTAATCGTTTTACGGAACCGATTAAAATTATACAACACTACTTCTAAACTATTCACATTCACATACTTCACATTCACACTTCACTCATTCATTCTTTTTTCGATTTGAAGGTTTGATAATCCGGCTAAATTAAAAAGACACAACAAAATTATTTAAAGTTGTTAGTATAGCTCTTACTGCAATACAATAGTACACATATTGGACAACTCGGGTTGTTACCTATTCCATTATCACTTTTGATTCGTAATAAAAATTAGTTTCGTCCATTGTGCAAAACCACCAGGAGCATTGAATTTTTATCTAAATTTTGACTATATAAATAAAATAACACTTTAAAGCGCGGGTTTGCAAAGCAGTAATATTTCAAACGAAAAGTTCTATTGAATTGTGTGTTTTTTTCGAAACGTAAGTAGTGCGTAGTGATTTAATGTTAATGTGAGTGTCATGCCAAACAGTATTAGTACTTATAAATAACAAACATTTTTATCTCTATTATTGTAAATAACGTTGTTTGGTACTTTAGTTTTGTTTTATCGTGTTATCTACTAACTGCGTTCGTTATTTGGCAAATATGAACTGTGTGCAAATTCTTCAAAGGAAGCAGTCATAGTTATGTTGTTGTGAGTGGTAATTTCTTTGATTATTACCATCCTGTTTATTCTAGACTGAATCTTAGTGCTACGTAAGTGTGAAACATATTTACTGACGAATAAATCTCTAGCATTCATATTAAAACTTTGCATTTAAGTGTTTTACTCACAACTCATCTTGCATAAGTGCAGCAATAATATTATTTTCCATTTTCTCATCAGTTTCAATAATAAACTCGTTGACTACAGCAAAAGATGATTTGTGTTGCTTTAGTGTCTAGTATAAAAATATATAATACAATATTGAATTTTGTCTAAACTGGATCTTGAAAGATTGTTAATTTTTGGGTTTGCTGCCCCTTTTGTTGACAGGCTGGTAACCTGTCACTATTTTGGGGTACTGTATCACCCATACTGCTAGTATTGGCTTTGTGTGTAACCAAATGTTTTGTGATTGTGAGTGTGATAATATATATATTGTATGATTTTAAAGTTAAAGAAAAACATTTCTAATCAGTAATTTATTTCTATGCTGTTAAATCACTATAGGGGTTAAAAACTAGGATAATATTACACAATGTAATTTGCTTCAATTGTCCTTTGATGTCATGTGGTATTTATTTGTATGATCAACATAAGAAGTAGATTCCAAATCATACCAAAGCCAGTACAGCAACAGTTGACAGCACTATGTATAAATAATTATCATGGCAAGATACTTAAAGTGCTAAACTGCTTCTAAGGTCATCCATACTAGAGATATTTCAATGTCAAGCTTACTGTTTATAATAAAGTGTAGGTAAAGTGGGAATTATTTCAATGTATAACTAAAGAAAGTATTAAAAAGAATTTGGATATTTCTAGTTAATTACAGTTCTCTGAATTTTCACATTTTTAAATGCCTCTGTGGTCTATGGTAATTTGGTAAGCACTCAATTGAATTATACCTCATACAACACAGCTTGATACCTATAAAAAATGCCATCAAAAACATAAACATCACTTGATAAAAACATATGAAATTATTTAGGATTTAAAAAAACCGCCTTCAAAACTAAAAACGGAGAAATATAAAATTGTTTTTTCGTTTAAAAATAATCTAAATGTTTTTTGAGGTTGGTTCCAAAGATAAATGACTACGTTTATTCCAAATACATATTGAGGTCAAAAAAAATTTAGATTTTTTAAGCATAAATTTTTTATTGCTGTTTTTAGTTTTGCAGGCGGTTTTTTTGTTGTAAAAATATTTAATTTTTTTTGCTTTTTAGTGTTGCTTTTTTGTTTTTCAGGAAACAATCATGAGTTCTTTTAAACAAGTAATAAAATGAAGTTTTCTTCCGAGTTCTTGTTGTAAAAACATGTGTTGAGAGACTCCATTTTTAACCAAAATCTACTGTACAATTTTTTATAACTCTAATTAAGTTTTCACTTGACATTGGCAAAATGTATAATCTTTAAGATTTGCGAATGCCATTAATTAAGAATAGAATAGAAGTAATAAAATATCAATGATATCAATGTTAATTAAATAGGCAATATTAGGGATAACTCAAAAACTACTTGTAAGATGATGCCTCACATTCTTCACAGTATTTATAAAATAAATAAATAAATATATTTCCACAAGTTCACAAGAATCAACCAAGAGCCTGTACACACTGTGACTTTTAGCAGCAATGCAAATGCTAAATGTCTGCTTTTATACTATTAGACTAAATAACCGAAAGAAATATTTTGTATACTGCAAGTGCAGTGCGTTTACAGCGATGAAACAGCGTATTCAAAAATCGTGCTGCTAAAAGTCACAGTGTAGAAAGGTCCTAAGCATTCCAATTCAACATGTGCCATATTGGTATCAACCTATGTTGGACAAGATATCATGTTGGACAAAAAATCCCACATTTTAACTCCCCAGGAGAGTAAAATTTGTGCTTGTTATGACTGGTGGTGAGACTTATTTTTGGTCCGTCTGTCTAGCTACCTTATCAAAATCTATCACTTTAACAATATTTTTTGAAATCTTAGTATAATTCTTGTAATCTTAAAAAGTTTTGTCGTCACTTCCTTCTGATGAACTTTATGCAGACACGTGCATAATAAACTGCTCTAACAATATTTATTCATGGCACATTTACCATACAAGCTGGTTGTTGTGGCGTTTATGTGAAACGGACATTATGTTGATTAAGTGGACCAATAGCAACGAAAACATTATTTTGGGGTACTCGTTTCTTAAAAAAAAAATAGACTATAGCCATATTTATAAGTAGTGTCTGTATCACCCGTAGATGTGCCGGCCAGCGTCTGAAGTAATTAGGCAGCATGGAGGAGCAGGCGTGCCTCGTGCGCGCGCGCTCCGACTCTGAGAACTCTTCGAAGCTCAGTTTTGGGTCGATCACGCGCACTATGGCTTATACTGAGGACAGACTCACTGGTAAGTGCATCATGGCCATGGCACACGTCCTGTACTTAGTGACAACACAGCACACTCAAACACTCGCAACTAAGCGTACCAACAGACCAGATAAAGCTGGTCTTTAAGATCGGACTCCAGCCAGATTTTAATCTAGACCAGATTTTTTGTCATTCAAATTTCAAGCCCTGGTAACCCTACTCTCAACACACCACACCGCGCCCGCAGACGGGTGTCGCACTATACCCGGTACAGACATACCAGGGCGCTTCTCACCTATAACTCCACGAGCCTTAACCAAGGTCTGATCTTTTAGAGACATGATCAGGCTTCCTTTCCGCCTCGAACGCCTTAGAGACAAATCGGTGTAGAGACTTCCCTACTTGAAATGCTCGCACTAGAAATCCTCTAAGAAGGTTATCATTACAGACTAGACGACCCCCTAAGGTCCTAGCTTTCACAAACCCGGTGATCGGCGGCCACCAACATCTTTACGCACGCTTGTCTTTGGGAATAAGCTGGTGAATGCGTTAGGAAGAGTGCAATAGGGCGAAGCGGATGGAAGTTACTTTTTAAATTTGGAACACATCGCATCATGGCCGTTAACCAGGGTGTTGCCTGTCAAGTCAATTGAGATACTTTTTATATTATTATAGAACTTTTACTTCTAATCGGTCTAAAGCACACTCGTTTTTTTTATTAACATGTAACCTTTGTTAACAGCAACAGAAGGCGGCGGTGAACCCGGCAGTGCGGCTAATATATCTTCGCCTCCTGAACACGACGGTGAAAATGGCGAGTTGTTGGACTACAATGACTCCAGCGTGCTCGAGCAGTTTCATGAAGACGCACTGAGACAGGTCAGCCTTCATTTCTTTTTAATGTTAGGTTGTTTGACAGAGATGATAATCACGTGATAAAGAAAGTGATGAACATGAATGTGGACGGATATAGAGAGAAAGGAAGATAGATTGAGGAAGGAACACACTTTTTTTGAAGATGTCAAGGTATATGGCAAAATTGGTTCCACAGTCTTGTGGAACATACGAAATTGCGCGAAAATCTCTCACTTGTATACAACCAGGCATCAAGACTGGGTATGGATTAGACGTCGCGTGAAACGATAGCGGAATGCAGCAGCTGGTATAAGTCCGAACAACTCTTCAGAACACTCCCCGTGATACAAACAATAGAAGATGCAGAGTGATGCCACATCACTGCGCAATGCCAAAGTGTCAAGCCTCACAGTTTGCGGCTGACTGACTCTGAGCGGCGTATCGGTCGCTAACTCGAACGTCGAGTGAGCGGCGAACTGTAGCGTATTAGCCGCAAAGCGCTTTCGAACTCTTGGGAATGAAGGTACGGTTAACTTCTGTAGTCTCACTCCAAATGATCGCGTAAAGCCGGCGTACGTTCGCTGCGACTCAGCCGCTCACTGAATAAGTCGGCAAGCGAAACGTCACAAACTGCGTACAGTGCGCGCTGTATGTACACACCATTTAAAATATATAAAGACGAACTAATAGCCGCAAATTGTGAGCCTAATGGGGAAACGGCCTAATACTTGTACGGTATCTGTAAGAATCTTGGCATCTTGTTGCTTAGGCATCATTGTAGAAGAATCCTCCCGCCGCGTTTTGCATTCAGCTGGTCTACGTCAGGGAATGCTACACCAATGACATATCCGTTATTTGAGGTCGGGAACACATCTTTTGACACAGTAGTGATATAAAAATCCCGTGGTCACATATTAAAGTAGTCAAGTCTTACGTATGAGTTGGACCCATCCAATCCATAAGTGTAGGCCAGTTTCTGACGCAGTTTTCTTGGTAGCAATTTGAAAACGTAAAACGTCAACGAAGTAGTCCTGAAACTTCTGATAAAGGCGCAGAAGGCCGGCTCCATAAAGCTGAGTAGTTAGTGTAAGTTTTTTAGTATACAAAACGCACCGATTCTAGTTGCGTTAAGAGCTCAATTTGTATGGGAAACATGATTTGCGCTTCTCTCCGCTAGGGGCGCTGTTCGCGTTTCCTATACAAATTAGGCTCTTAACGCAACTAGAATCGGTGCGTTTTGTATACTAAAAAACTTACACTAACCACTCTGTTCAAATTTGCCTGGGAATTTAGCGATTCGTCGAGAACAAGTGTTTTAATTTAATCCAAATACCGCATCAACATAGCCGCCCGACCCAAGACTCGACGCTTCACTAGATTGTCATTCGTCAATCTAATTCCCAATCTTCACTTTATCTACTCTATCCATTATCTCTGCTCTGAGTATTTACTCTCGGCTAACATATCTTTTACAGGCAGGATGTGGCCTCTCCCAAGCCCGCGTGCTAATAGCATGTGGACTGGCAGTAGGAGGGTCCGTATTAGAACTCTCCGCTATACCGTTTATACTGCCTTCGGCTGAGATAGAACTCTGCATACTAACACACGAGAAGAGCTGGCTCGGTAAGAAACAATTTAATATCACACATTTCAGGACAGTCCACTATACAGAGCCTGCATGGTGACAGAAGAAACAGCCGCCCACGTTCTGTTGGAATGCATTGGAGTGGCCTGCTACCGGGTAAAATACCTGGGATCTCCGGGTAGTCCCCGGGAGGCATTTGCTGACGTTAAGGCGCTGGGTGACTTCCTTAGTACAAATTGCGTTAACGTGGCTGTATAGCCTACATGCATTTGCCTTGGAGTAAAAAGAAAATTGGCGGCAAAGCTGAAAATTCGTCTTAATTTGTTATTAACATACATAATATATTTATAAATTTAATAATTAAAATGAGTTCCGACGGTTCAGAGAGTGCGAAATGGAGATTGATTGTACTCCACCAGATTTAATCGACCGGATTCAAAGGCAATTTTTAATTAAAGCCCCAGATGATAAATATATTTAGCGACAAAGGTAAAGTACGTTTTATTTCCCTGCATTCTTTTGAGAAAAGCACTATAATGCCTCGGCCGAAATGGCAATTGCCTGTCAAAATCATACTCGACCTGCAATTGCCTATTTCGCAGCCTTTGCAATAATGTACTATTAGTATGCCAAGATTGATAAAAGAGATCCAATCAAAGAGTATTTAATAACTCCAGCACGCCGTTTCATACAACATTGCTGGAGCGTTGTAATGTTCCAAATTCAAAAAGCGCTCCAGCAATGGATTTCGTTTTCTTTGTCCGTAAATTCGATACTTCGCGTGTTCTTTTTTCGAAATAATGACAATATTTCCATGCATGTTTGAGAAATAGTACATTATTGCAAAGGCCGCGAAATAGGCAATTGCAGGTCGAATATGAGTTTGAAGGCCGAGCCGTAGGCGAGGACTTCACTAATACGAGACAGGCAATTGCCATTTCGGCCGAGGTATATATAGTGCTTTTCTCAAAAGAATGCAGGGAAATAAAACATAATTTACCTTTGTCACTAAATATATATCATCTGGGGCTTTTATTAAAAAATTTCTTTGAATCCGGTCGATTGTCGTTTAAATCTGGTGGAGTACAATCAATCTCCATTTCACTCTCTGAACCGTCGGAACTCATTTTAATTATTAAATTTATAAATATATTATTATGTTTAGCCAATCAAGACGAATTTTCAGCTTTGCCGCCAATTTTTTTTTATCACCAAGGCAAATGGTACAAATTGCGTTCACGTGGCAATACAGCCACGTGAACGCCATTTGTACTAAGCAAAGAGACTTTAGTATGTCAAGATTGATAAAAGAGGTCCAATCAAAGAGTTTGAATAACTCCAGCACGCCGTTTCATACAACATTGCTGGAGCGTTGTAATGTTCCAAATTCAAAAAACGCTGGAGCAATGGATTTGCTTTTCTTTGTCCGTAAATTCGATACTTCGCGTGTTCTTTTTTCGAAATAATGACAATATTTCCATGCATGTATGAGAAAAGGTTGTTTTTGGCAGTGCTAATCAGCCTGGTAGGAGCATCTCTGGGCAGCGTGGGGTGGGGAGTATTGTCTGAGAGGCTTGGACGAAGACGAACCTTACTGTCCTGCCTCGCTGTCAACGCTGTATTCGCTGCAGTAGCCGCCTTCATGCCTACATATGGGACCTTTATGATGGCCAGGTAAGACTGGTCATTTTTTCAAGCGTTTATTTAACTTGCAATGCTTGTATATGTGTTTGTCCAAAGGTTAGTGACGGGCAGGCGGACAGCTGTAAAAGCGGCAATTCCTATAGCAGTATTAACATCTCAACAACACGGTGAAGTAAAGAAATCTGACTACAAGCCTGTTAAAGATGTAGCTGTATTTTATATTAATATACTATGCTATGTATTATATTATAGCAAGCTACCACACTCGGTAGCTATACTTATCATCATAACAGCCTTTATAATTGTACCCACTGCTGTGACACAAGGCCTCTCCTTGTCATCGAAGGAGGTTTAGGCAGTAGTCCACCACGCTTGCCCAATGCGGATTGGTGGACGGAGTATAAGGTGATTAATACCCCTTTGAAGATCCATGAGTCGCCTTTTGCGCCTTTTTCGATTCATATTCAGATTCTTTATTTGCTTAGATACAAAGTTTACGAAGGTAGTAATAAAGTACAAGCATTATTGAGCAAGCGTGTTCTACTACAATGGTGGCATGCAAAAATTATAAAATTGCTAATTTTTATAGTAAGTACACACATACATTGAATAAATAATCAATTTAGGTTAATTGGTTTGCGTCATGTTTAGGGTAAGCGCTATGGATCATCAGTAGTCTTATTTACCCGACTACGGCGAATCCAAAAGGAAGGGTAATGATTTTAGCAGTCTATGTATGTTTGTATTTACGTATGTTCCTCCGTAGCGCCTAAATTATTCATCCGATTTTGATGAAAGAGGTGTCAATCGATTTGTTATTATGGTCCGGGCAATATCAATGCTACATTTTAACCGACATCAACAACAAGCTGTGTTAGAGAATTTTTCCTTGTAATCCCGATTTCATTCCTTTGATGTTTGTACACAAACTTTTGTTGTGGTTGCTAAGCGACGAGAAAGTGATCTGATAAAGATTTTTCTCGTTGCTTAGCAACCACAACAAATGTTAAACACACACAGAGTAGGTGGGTACCGGTACCTACATTATTTGCGTAGTGAGGTTGGAATTTTTTAACTTTTTTGCTTGTTTAAAAGCATGCCAGTATCTTTCCTGTTGATTCTGTGACCGCCTTTATACTTTAGCTGAGCTGTTTCCGCTCAGGTTCTGCTCAGCCATAGGCTCGGGTGGCATACTGCCTACATGCTACACATACGCGGCCGAAAGTATGTCGCGGTCTCGAAGGCCGCGCGGCCTGCCGGTACTAGCGGCCGCGGCCTCGGCGGGGGCCTTGGCGGCTGCGGCCCTCGCCAGAGCCGTGCTACCGCCAACTGGAGCCACCACGCTCATAGAGAATAGGGAGCATTTTAGCGCGTGGCATCGGTGAGTTTTTCAACACACTTGCTCTTAAAACAGTTTTTTCAACACATCTATATATAAAAAAATGTTATGTTGGTTTGTGTAAGCTTCAAAAACTCAAAAAGCTCTGCACGGATTGAGTTGAAATTTTAACATGATATAAAATCCGCATCAAGGATTGTTTTTATCTATTTTTTTCATCAGTCACATATCTGCGACCGCGAGAAAACAGTTTTTTTAACGATCAGCTGTGTGCCAGTGACCGCGCCATCTGCCAGAAGCGAGGAAAACACTCGCTGACAACGTCAATCAAAAAACTATAGACAATGTGGTGGCCAGTCGCCAACATGTAAAATCCGCATCAAGGATTGTTTTTATTTTTGAGGGGTACAGCTAGAGTGTATGTTGCGTGTTCCCGAGTCGGCAGACCAGATAGTCTTTATATCTACGCAGACAGTGGAAAAACAAAACATATTGTATATCCACAAGTATTGCAAAATTAAACTTATATGAAATATATTCTTTGTTTTGTTTCTCATTTCTCAACCATTCAATCACAATGTGCCACTGCGAAGCGTGGCAGGGTACAGCTAGTTTGCTTATAAAGTAACTTTAATGCACTATTTTCGGCTTCATAATGCGTAGTGGACGCCTGCTTTCCCGATCCTTAGATTTTTTTATTATTTTTAACCGCCTTAAAAAAATCGGGAGTGGTCTCCCCTTGACTTTCTCGTATATCCTTAAATTTTGTTTAAAAAATCTAAATGGTTTTTGAGGTCGATGATAACCTCAATGTTTGGAATAAATCTTGTTACTTGTATTTGGGACCGACCTCAAATAATAATTAAAAAATGTAATTTTTAAACAAAATTTTTATTTCTCCGTTTTTAGTTTTTAGCATCATCAATATGTCTATAGAGTAAGATATTTTGTTTTTGGAAAAATAATTCCAATGTCATTGATTATTTTTCCATTACATCATTATCAATCGCATGCCCTGCTCATCATTTTATGTGTGGTCTGGTTATGGACGGCTGATCGAGTAGAGTGAATCTCCTGGATCAACCGTCATCTCAACATTAACACCCTTCTTTGCCATATCATATTTCACACATTCTATCTATATTTTCTTCGGCCTTCCTATTCCTCTATATCCATTAACATTCTTGTGCATGTAATATCGGAAGTTTTTCAATCCTGATATTGATTTACGATATTAGAGGTAAATATCAGAATTCCGATACTAATAGCTGAGACGACTCAATCCAACTCATTCAACCCACTGTTGGACATAGCTAGACCTCCCCCAAGGATCACCAACCCGATCGCTCATACGCTGCCCGCATCCAACGGCTTTCCGCGACCGTCAGATCGCCGGTCCACCTTGTGGGGGGTCTACCAAGGCGCGTATTCTTGGAATAAAGAACAAAAACAAAAAGGGTTGGCTTACATGCAGTCAAGTTATCATGATAGTTTCACCAGAGAAAATGTAATCGATGTTTCAAATTATTCAATGTTTTCAGATATCTACTGCTATGCACGTTGCCGATACTCGCGTCTCTCGTGAGCCTCATATGGACGCAGGAGTCTCCCAGGTACCTCCTCGATGTTGGGAGGGAGGTAGACGCCATGGGGGTATATCAGGTAAAAAACTGACAGCTATGTTTGTGATGTGTAAAAATAAGCTTTAATACCTAATCCAATAATGTTATTTAATGTGATTATATTCAAACTGAAATTAACTTTGAACTGAGTATGTATGTATTCGAGGAATCACCACTCCTAAGATACAGGACATGTCCTAGTTTGAAAGTTGGAGATCAGATATTTTCTAAGTTGTAAATCATCTCACATGTATTGTTATCTGTATTTGTATATGTGATATTTTTGTTTGAATAAATTTATTATTATTATTGATTTTTTAAAATACTCATGTTTTGCTTCGCCGTAGTCAGGTAAAACCAACTTCATTTTGTCCACAGAACATCCACAGCGGCAACCAAATACGTATATGTGGCAAGGCCAATGTTGCCAGCACCGACTCCGAATATAGGCTCGGGGAACTATCTTTGCCAGGGAAGAGACGACCTCCTTCTTTACACCACGTTAGGCACAGCGTGAAAATGGTGAGTCTATCTTAAGAAGCAGTTTCTATCTTGCAAGAGAGATTTTTATCTTATAGAGTCATCGCGTCGAAGATACATTGCATTACATGAGGCAGAGTGTTAAATTAGTGAATCTATCTTCTGTAGCATCTTTCAGGAAGGATTTTATGTTATACAGGATGACTGAGAGCTTACCCCAAATATTCAAATCAATTGTCCTAAAAAATCAGCTGTTCCATATGTATTTAGTTACACAATGGTGGCAATTGAAAATACTTGTTAAATTTATAAAAACGTGTAATCGAAGTTAACTATAAGACGGTCGTACAGAAGGTGAAGGATCACAGTGGAGGCACTAGGAAGCGCGCAAAGCGCCTACGGGATTTCATCACTACATAGTATAAAACAAAGTCTATTCAAAGTCAAAGTCGAAGGTTTATATGTATAATACTTGCATATTTACATAAGCATTGCACCCGTGCGAAGCCGGGGCGGGTCGCTAGTTAGCAATATGCTGGCTCCACACGTTGGCGAATAGAATTGTCGCAGAATTTGAATGAGCCTTAACACCATATCATAGGTCTATGCTGTAATACAGATCTGGGGGCTTAGACATGTGGCAATCGTTTTATAACGATAAGATGTCGAAATTCGTCATCATCGGCCATATTGATTGGTTATCTACAGCGTCTTAGCTTGTTCTACCAACTTACTTAGAGCTACGATTGGCCACGTGATTTAACGACGGCTAAGTCGATCCTATACATTTTGTTCTTATCGAACTTCGTTATCGTTTATATTTGTTACCTTGTCTATGGGCCCAGTTCTAGAAAATCTTTGGACAGAAAAGACATGGTATAATAAATGAGTGAGGGAGGGTTTCTTACTTTTTAGGTAAGACTGGAAGCCATACTATCAAAAAAAAGTGAAGAAAAATTTATTTACCCCAAGTAACCTTTGAATGTTACCGTTTCGTACGTAATATGATGACGTACGTGCGTGTGACGTATTAGACGGTCACGAGACACGTGCTCTAGTGGTTAAAAAGAGACAAATAGGAAAAATTTTCTCAGTCAATTTTTTTATCTTCACTTTTTTATTGGTAGTGTGGCTTCCAGTTTTACTTACAAATTTCTTAGTTTATCCTAAGTTTTTTTGATAACTTTTTTTTCTAAGATGTAATTTAATATTGATTACAGTTCTGGCAAGCGTTCTTCCAATTATTCTCGAGCACCTATCGGAATACAACACTATGCTTAGGGGGCATTATGCTGTTCATATTTGCTATACAGGTAATACCTAGTTATTTATTCAACAAGTGAGCAAAGTTGTTTTTTGCAGCGAGTGCCGATATTAAATCACGAACCAGCAAAGTAGTCTACAATTGAATCACGAGCATAGCGAGTGATGCATAAATAGATTACTGAGCGCAGTGAGTGATTTAAAGGTACGAGACAAAAAAAAATTGCTCTCGTGTGAAACATACAACTTTTCACCTCTCCAGCGATAAAATTGTTATAGGTGAGAAAAACAAGGCAACACTTTAATATATGTTTATTGTCTTAAAAATAGCCATTGAAAATTAAAAGTAAGATTACTAAAATAATTTAGATTGAACGTTACAGTCTTGTTCAAAGCTCGCAGTAAAAAGCGTTTTTGCTTCGAGATTTTACGATGCAAAAGAGGTCTTTTGGTGCTGGAGAGGTGAAAATAATTTTTCACTTATATCCTTTAAAATTGAGTATGTATTTTGAATATATTGATGATATTTTATACTTTACTTTCATACTTAGTTTTCATCATCATCATAATAACAGCCTTTATAATTGGACCCTCTGCTGGGGCACAAGGCCTCTCCTTGTCAACGAAGGAGGTTTAGGCAGTAGTCCACCACGCTTGCCCAATGCGGATTGGTGCACGGAGTATAAGGTGATTGTTGAGACACAGGCTTCCATATACGCACGGGAGGAGACGCGCGGGCGCTGGGGGCACATGAAGCCACCGCGACGTGGTGGGAGCCGGGCGCGGCTCGTATATAAGCAGCGAGCGGGCGCGACCCGCTCTCTTGGGACCTCCGGCATACTTAATTATATAATATCGTCTAATATATGTCTGTAAATATTGTACTGAAGGCAGTAAAGAACTAGCATAACCAAGTTACAGTCCATTATTTAATACTAACGTCCCCATAGGACCCTAACAATGTTGGCGATAAAGACATAAGTCTATTCTTTTTGGGTAGTGATTTTCCCATTTTAAGAATAGAACACTCATTAGGAAACATTTCTAATTGAGCTTTACAAATAATAATATTAAATGAGTTTTCTAACTCTTGAACTGTTAAAATTCCATTTCTTTTAGTATATTTATTTTTGCAATTGTAAATAAATCTTTGTAAATATTCTATTGACCTTTGTATAAGAATAAATTTAGATTTTGAATGTATGAATTTTGTAATCAAATCAATATCGATTGTATTGCTTAACACAACATGATGGGCAACTAACTCTGGTAGATCTTGTTTCTCTATATGATTTGGAAATTTAGGCCATTCATTTTGGTTATTTAATAAAAATGTAGGACCTGACCACCATAATGATGAATTTATGATGCAATCAGCCCTCACCCCGCGAGAAACGAGATCCGCCGGATTGTCTTTCGACGGTACGTAGCTCCACGTGTGACCTTCGGTACATTCCTGAATTTCATAAACCCTGTTTTTTACAAAACTTTTAAGTTGTGTGTATGGTGTTTTTAACCATCCAAGCACTATGGTTGAATCGCACCAAAGTGTGCATGAGTTTATAGGAATGGTTAATGAAGAAAATACCTTTGTACACAATCTAGCAGCTAATAAGGCTCCGCAGAGCTCAAGGCGCGGAATGGTTGTAGGTTTAATGTGTTAAGAGTATATGTTTTAATAGGTTCGCTAGTATCGTAACGAAATATTATTTGTTGAAGAGAACGTTGCGTAGGATTGAGTTCTATGGCCCTGTACATTTTCTCAATATCTCCGGTAATTACATATTTATGCTGCCTAAAACGAACTAATATTGAGTATAGATCTTCTTGTACAGTTGGACCTACCATCTGAATGTCATTAAGTGACACACCAGTACTAGAAGCTGCTGAAGCGTCAAACACAGTACGAAGCTTAGTCGTAAGGCTTGACTCACGTACGACCCCATGGTGAGGTATAAAATAAGATTTGTGCTTAGAAGACGTGATTTCCTTATTTTCTGTCATATGACCTAGGAATTCATACTCACGCATGAAGCTCATATACCTACTTTTAAACAGAGGGTCTTTAATAAATTTACGTTCTAAAGACAAGAAACGAAACTTTGCCTTTTGGTATGAATCGCCTAAGACTGAAGGGTCTTTCTTCAGCGGCATGGATACGACAAAGCGACCGTTATCTTTACGAAAAGTGCTTGACACAAAACTTTGTTCGCAAGCACGTTCCTCAGAAGATAAAGAATTTTTTGTGGATACTGAATCTAATTCCCAAAAACGCGTCAAGTCTGGATTGGGTTCCTCGTTTATTAAATGACATACGGGAGATGAAGAGTGTCGGGTGACATACCCGGACACCAACCAACCCAGCTTCGTTTCATATAACTTTGGTTTATTTTTACCTAAGTCAATGGAATTATTACATAAGACCGACCAAAAGACATCGGCTCCAACTAATATGTCTATTGCCGCTGGCACATTAAAAAAAGGGTCTGCAAGACTTACTCCCATAGGAAGAGGAATATTTTCAATGTTAATTAATGAAGACGGCAATGACTTAGTTATTAGAGGCAAAATGTGACAATCTAAATTAATTTCAAAGTCGTCATACCTAGACCTGATTGTAAGACTACACGATTGTGTACAAAGAGAAGTATTATTATTTATACCTGTCACCGTGGCGCTCGCATTGCGTCGCGACAACCCCAGCTTACCGCAGAGCGACTGAGTTATGAAGTTGGCCGTGCTACCGTTGTCAAGCAGAACGCGGGCGGAGTGCACGGTGCCCTTGTCGTCAACCACGTCCACCAGTGCTGTGGAAAGCAATACATGCGAAGAAGTAGTAATCTGTTTTGCATCGGTGCAACAGTTGAATGTGTTAATTGTTGCGTCATGTTCAGGTATAGGGTCTGATTCGTGTAAGTGTAAAAGCGTGTTATGTTTTTTCTTACAATATTTACAAGGCACTAAATTACATTTTTTCTCAATGTGGCCTGGGCGCAAACAATTTAAGCATACTTTTAGTTGCTGCGCTTTTTGTATACGACTTTCTATTGGAAGAGACCTGAATGTTTCACAGGAAAATAAATAATGAGATTGATTACACACAGGACATTTAAATGAATTTTTATTGAAATTATTGTGTTTTTTATGTGTATTATATGTATTATTTTTATAGGTTTGTTGTGTTTTTGTATTAAGTGTAAGTAAGTTAGAATTAAATTTATTTGTATCTGACCTTTGTGATTTGCTTTCTTGCAAGGTTTCCAACAAATCTGCTCTGTTGCTAAGAAAACTCACAAAAGTGCTCATCAAAGGAGGTTCAGTCAACCTATTCCTATATTCTTCCCATTCCCTATGGGTTACGCTGTCTAATTTTTCTGTCATCATATAAATGATAAGCGTATCCCAATAGTCTGTTGGCTGGTCTAAAGTAGACAATGCACGAATATTTTTATTCGTGACGTCTATGAGACGACGAATCGCTGAACACGATTCTTCTTTGATGGGCTCAACACTAAACAACGCCTGAACATGATTGTTTACTAGCAGTCTTTTATTATTATATCTGCTGCATAGTAAATTCCACGCCACATCATAATTCTCGGCTTTATAATCTAATTTGTCGATTACTAATGATGCACTTCCTTTAAGTGACGCTTTCAAATAATGCAATTTATTTATATTGTCTAAATCCTCTCTCAAATGGATTAAGGAAGTGAATGTGTCCCTAAACTCGAGCCAATTCAAATAGTGACCATTAAAGACAGGTAAATTAATTTTTGGCAATCTTATACACTGAGTTTTTAAACATGCCTGATCATCCTCACGAGCTGTGACGGCACCATCCTGAAGCTTGCGTTGACCACATGGCCGGACACCCATTAAGCCACGCGCGGCTGCCACGTGCGCGAAATATTGGTTTTCAAAATGTTCACGCTCTTTAGCCTCGGCGTCGGGGCTGTCCGATGTTATTTCGATATCACCCTGTAATTTATCAAAATCATCGTATAAGCTTTCAAATTTTTTCAATCTAATTTCTAAATCTAAAAGTTGCAGGGCGCTTAGCTCAGCACAGCTTTTAAGCATATTTAAATGATTGCTAAAAATGGTAAGTTTTGATTTCATACTGCTTCGTTTGCGTATTAAAATTTCTATTTTATCATTCATGTTGGCAGTCTAACTTAAATTGTAACACAATTTGCAATAATTTTACGACGATGCTATGCAAAAAAAAGGGTCGCAAGCCTATTCAATTTGCGCTGGCACAAACAATAGATCGGCCGGCTACGGCCGGCGAGCAGGTAAACTGTTACGTAATGAGCTACAGCGCGCCACGGCAGGCAATAATTTGCAATTCTTAAAGATTTATTGAAATAAATAGGTTATCAATCTAATTCAATGCCTTGACGGAATAGGTAAACTATTGCTTAATTGCGACAGAAAGGCTACGCATTCACCAAACATTGGCTATTTTAAAAAAATGATATTTAGACGATGAAAGGAACGGAAAAAGGAAATTAATTGGAACGAACTCACAAGTTTACATCTGATGACGATGCTTGAATGAAGTCCTGGGTCTGAAGTCCGGCACGTGGTCGTGGTGTGACCTTAGGGTAACCTCGTCCTCGAGCGTGTGCGGATGCTTCGCGAAGATTTCTTCTCTTCTTTCGCGCTGCTGAAGGCCGTACTGAAGTGCTCAATTCCACGTGTCTTTTGTTGTCCACGTTTCCGCGTGTCTTATTTTTTTTTTTGTTTTTGTACTGTGAAGACGGCGAGATAATCCTAAAGGACCATTGTTAGGGTCCTATGGGGACGTTAGTATTAAATAATGGACTGTAACTTGGTTATGCTAGTTCTTTACTGCCTTCAGTACAATATTTACAGACATATATTAGACGATATTATATAATTAAGTATGCCGGAGGTCCCAAGAGAGCGGGTCGCGCCCGCTCGCTGCTTATATACGAGCCGCGCCCGGCTCCCACCACGTCGCGGTGGCTTCATGTGCCCCCAGCGCCCGCGCGTCTCCTCCCGTGCGTATATGGAAGCCTGTGTCTCAACAGTGATCAATACCCCTTTGCTGATCCATTAGTCGCCTTCTACGACACCCATTGGAGGATATAAGGTGATGCGATTCTACTTTGCCGGCATCACATAGCTATCTGTCATTTTCTATGCTTTATCTAAAATGCAAACAAAAATGAACTAATGACTAATTCCTTAATAAATTAAAATGAAAAAGCTCTTTTATAAATGGACTTTGCTAAGTACTTTTAAATCGTCAAAAGCCCTACCACCATTTCGGGACGAAATAATTATTAGAAACTCCACAGCTTACAATTTGGTAATAATTTCGAAACATGCTTACAGGTCAATAGATAATACAATATAATTAAAATACAACCATTTCTTCCAAACAGTTCTACCTATCATCCTATGTACCAGCAACAGTGGTATTAAAAGAAAACGCTCTCTTCGAGGCGTCCAAACAGATAGAAAGAAACATCGTCTACGAAAAGAAACTCTACAATGACACACTCGAGAACGTCGAGTTTGTAAACGTCACTTTCGTCGGATGCAGTTTTAAGGACATGCTGATGTCTCGAGTGGTTTTCTCGAATTGTTCGTTTGGGAACGTCGCTTTCTCCAATGTGAAGACTTCTCATACCAACTTTAAGGGGTGCTCCTTCTTGAATACCACGTTAGTATAATACTGTTTTTTTTTCTATGAACAATACAGGGTTCTTAGTACAGTCAACAGCACATCGGGCTATACAAAACTGTCAAATTTCTCCCAAACTATTTTCAACCTAAGGCTATTCAATATAAAGTGCATATTCGATTGGGAAAATTTGACAGTTTGTGGTAACCCAACGTGCTGTTGTCTGTACAGATGACGGCAGATGAGGCTACCACAAACTGTCAATTTTTTCCAATACACTTTGAATCCTATACATAAAATTTAATTACAATTTATTGAAGAAATTTGAAAATTTTAAAGTTAATGGGTACTAGTATGAAATTACCATAGCAACGCGTGGGGAAAGCTAGTAGTCATATAAATACTAATTCAAAAAAAAATCTCCATACAAGTAATTCGGTCAGTAAAAACAATGGAAACCAGTTTGACTCTTATTTCTATGTCTACCCATGCTTAGTCATATAAGTACTATGAAGGAATCAAAAAAATTAAATTGTTAAATGAATTTTAAATTCTTCCATATAATTATACTGGTCAGCAAAAATAACAGGGTTTGAAGTGATAATTATCAAGATAAATATAGGTTAATAATTATCTTGATAAGTATAATCCAAAATATTTGCTATTTGTTATTTGTCGCATTCAACGACTGCGTGTGTCGGAACGCGCCACTTAACGTCAATAGCGGGGATTCCCCGCGTCGTCGGGTTTTGGTATCTGAACTCTCACTTATTCATTATTCTCTTCATTCATTTGTTTTGTGTGTAGCCAAAACAAAGAAATTGAAGTTGGTTTTTTAATTCTTAGCGTAACTTGAGTTGTATACAACAATATAGTATAGCTATAGAATAGATTGTTTCCTCAACATTACGTAATGCCGGGAAATAGGGCTTATAACTGTTTGATAATTATCTGATAATTATCATGATAATTATCGTGATAATTATCAAAGGGCATATTTATCTTGATAATTTCAAACCTGTCTGAAAAATAACCTGTATGGAAAATTTCAATATCTATTTGAGCCATGTAAACACTGTAGATTTTTTAATAAAAAATAGTTTGTTGTTTTCATTTTTGAGCACATTATTTTTTTACTGTAAACAGAATAATCGACACAGACATGGAGGTAGGCAGGGAGTTAGACGAATGGTGCGTGTTCAATAACACCGTCCTCCGCGGTATGAGGGGCGGCTGTGGGAGGCATGCAGACCTCGCGTACAGTATAGGCGGACTTGTCGCCGAACAGAGCTACGCGGCACACGCTGGTTTGTTAGCTTCGCTATTGGCTGCGTTGCCGCAAGCGATTCGACGACCTGGTGAGTTGTTTGCGAATTTTTCTTTTTTTACTTTCTCGTATACGTAGTACAGAGGAAGCCTTGTAATCGTCAAAAAATTCGACCTTGAAATTTTGAGGGATTTTACACGTTTTGGACCTCTCTGAGTCCAAAAAACCCGTTTTTGGGATTATGTCTGTGCGTTAGCACAATAACTCCAGTATGCTTTTACTTATTGCAACCAAATTTAACATGCACGTATAACATCAAAATATAAGGTTTCTATCAACTTGAGAGTCGTTTCCGGTATACGAGAAAGTCAAGGGGAGACCACTCCCAATTTTTTTTCTAGTAATTCTAAATGTAAATTTTCTCTTGCAACTATTTTATTATGAATATTGTCCTTCACACAAAATATTTTATTTGATTATATTGTGAGCTATATCGGATATTTACATTGTCGAAATTGACTGTAAACGTAAAATTTTCAATATTTCGTTCAGATATTTTGTTATAATTTACAATTACTGAATAAAATAAAATTTTTCTCACAACTATTTGCATAAGAATGTTACCTAGAAGTTTTTATTATATTTACATTTGTAAGACGTGCCGATTTTAAATAAAAACGCTTAAACGCTTTTAATAATCAGTCGGTTGATTATAGGAACTTATTAATTCACGAGTTCTCAATGCCATACAAAATCTAAGGAAGGATTGGTTTCTCAACTCGCATGACAGGCAACATCCGTAATTCTTTCCAGTGTTCCTATGCGCGGCGTGTGTATTGCTGTCTCCCTCGCTCTACATAGTGCAGAGCGAGACAGCGTTATACATAATCGAGGCGGTGTTCCGTCTCTTCATCACCCTGATCTTCTACGGAGTTAGCGTCAACATAGTCGAAGCGTATCCCGCTAATTTGAGGTTAGTAACTTAATTTGTTTTTTTGCTATTTTACCTGACTACGGTGAAGCCAAAATGTAAAAGATTTTAGCAGTCTATGTATGTATGTTTGTATTTACGTATGTTCATCCGTAGCGCCTTAACTATTATTCCAATTTTGATTAAGCAAGTGTTAATCGATTCATTCACATAGGCTACATTTGAACCGACTTTAACAATTGTAGGAGTCGATTTTACCTTGTAAACCTTAGATTAAAGGTTAACAAGGTAAAATCGACTCCGGGGGAGAAGAAACGCAAGCTAAAGAAAGAGGGGACTTTCTTTAGCTTGCGTTTCTTCTCCCCCTGGTGTGTTCGCCAACGTATACAATCAACAAAGTTCCCGGTGTACCACTTGTAGGCAATAATCGTGTGGCACCGACGTGTCTGATTGGCAGGCGACCCGACTCCTAATACCGGTTTGAGCCAATAATAATAATATACAGGGTGTAAAATACATGAACAGTCAAACGAGAACCATGTATTCTGCTCACCATTATAACATTTTTTTTCCTTTAGACTATACCTGGGAAATTGATAGTTACGATTTTATTGAAGGTCAAAGTCATAATTTTATTTTTTTATTTTTTATGGAACGTTCAATGTAGCTCACTCGATGCGCACGGACACTAACGAACGGGGCCGCCGTCTGGCAAAATTATCGCGGTTTTGCGAGTTGTCTAACTTAACTGATCGACGGTATTTGTAAAAATATCTCATCGGGTGTTAAAGATGTAAGATGTAAATCTGCAACATTGTTAGGCAAAACGTCAGCTTGATGACGCAATTAAAAAAAAACGAAAGACATGGCTAAATTGGTCGTGGTCAAACAGTCCTGTGTAGCTCAGTTGGAAGAGCAGTCGCCCGGATAGCGAAAGGTTCAAGGGTTCAAGTCCCGTCTCAGCACTTATCCATGACAGGATTTTTTTTCCATCTTTTTCGTTTCTATTTAATTTGGTATCAATTTCAATCATAATTAAACTTGCCAAACAAAAATAAAAATAATATATCATTAAGAACTTGTATATCATTCATAAGTATCATTATGATGAAGGAAAACATCGTGAGGAAACCTGCACACACATGTGAAGAAATTGTTAGGTTGTGTGTGAAGTCGACCAACCCGCACTTGGCCAGCGTGATTGACCAAGGCCTAATCGTCCCTAATGTGGGGTAGGCTCGAGCCCCTCGGTGGGGACATTATATGAGCTGTTGATGATGATGAAGAACTTGTGTTACGCATACTAGATAACGGACAAATATACATAATAATCTAGATATTTCATAAATAAACTTAAATAAATATATAAACAACCATGACTCGTGAACAAATATTCGTGTTCATCACATTAACATTTTCCACTACCAGGACTCGAACCCGGACCGCCCGATGTGTAGGCAGCGTTATTGACCACTCCACCACGACGGCGTCAACAGTCAGAGCAGACTATGTCGTCAGCCACGCTAGAGCTGTGTGAACTGTAAAGACGCTTCGCCTTATTGGCTGCGTCATATTACGTTAATATTCTATTGGCCGGAGTATAAAGTAGGCGGGGTTTGGTGCAGGGTAGCCGTTGAAATGATTCTGTTTGATAAATGAAACACCGGGTACTTTGTCGACTGTAAGATGTAGTGTACACGTTGGGGTATGTACGTGCCAAGTGTAATGGCCAATGTTTATGACCAACTTTTTTGCAGTTCGCATTGGCGCGATAATCCACAAAATGTACTATCAGGGTCTTCCTAATGTTTACAATTAATGTTTTTTTCTTAAGTTTAAAAGCTTGTTTTTAAAAATGTTTTTAGAATGTTTAATCGTATTCTTTTCAGCAAACCCTTTCATTTAATACCCATATCATAGGAGTGAACAAAAAATAACTAGTCGGCAATATTGATTTAGAATGACGTCACTTAGCTAAGCATGCATAGTCACCCAACTAAAACGTGTATGCAAAATTCAGCTCATTCGAATACCCAGTAAATGGTACCCACTTTTTCCCAATGGTGGCCACTTTCTCGTCAAATGCCTAAAATATTTAAACCCTAGTCTATTGACTTTTAAGATTATAAACAGATAGTATTTATGTATGCTTTGTTTCAGATGTACGGCCCACGGCCTGATTCTATCAGTGTCATACATGGGCGCGGCTTTAGTCCGAGGCTTGGGAGATGCGAACGCCCTTCTCACTAGCGTCCTCTGTTGCTGTCTCGCTCTCGCCAGTACAGCGCTGGCTACGCGAGTGAGATAGACTTATCTACAAAGAGCGTAGGTAAGTCTTTATTACATATTAACTGCTGAATATGGTTACATATGTAGTTAACAATCAGTAGGTTCATTCCAATATTTTCTGTCGTATGACGTGCAAACATGTTATTTTACTAATTTTATGTTAAACCCAAAATTAAACTAAAATGTCAAATAATTTTATATAAATCATTATAAATAACTTTGAAATTTTGTTAGAGTCAAATCACGAATGTACTCAGGTAGTTTGATAAATATCTTTATTGCCATACAATAAGCACTTTTCGATTGCAATGCTAACCTTCTTATAGGGACAAATAAATTATTTTTGTTTCTACCTCTTCAATTACATAATTAAGAGTACACTTAGTATTTTGGCAGTAGTTTTTTGCCATGCATTCGATGTAGTCGCCGAAACTCAGATCGGATGAGATTATCATCCCTAGTAGCTGCAAGTGATTAGTCGCTATTGTATACACAGTTATATAGGTCCCAGCCAGGAGCTAGCTTCATCAAATAAACAAGGTTTTTTGTAATAGATCAACATCTTTCAAACCATTTGTAGATTAGACAAGTTGTTTCATACAAATTTACAAACAAACTCTTCTGAAATCTATACAACGATAGATTTTTTCTTCGCGATTCCAGTTTTGCTTCCATAGAAAAAAATAAATAAAAATAAATAAACAACTTTTAAAAAAAAAGTCCAACCGACTTCAAAAACTATAAAATAACATATTATTAAAATGTGTGCTAGGTACCTGCTGTACTCTTTGAACTCTGTGCCAAGCCATGCCAATCGTTCAGCCCCACGAGCCCCTCGTCATCCAAGCTGGTGCGTTCGGTCGGTCGCAATCGCGGGATGGTGTGATCTATGAGTGTGATGTGGCAGGCGGACCTATAGAATACCTAGTTGGCTTGGCACCGACTTCACACAGTACAGCAGGTACCTAGCACACATTTTAATAATATGTTATTTTATAGTTTTTGAAGTCGGTTGGACTTTTTTTTTAAAAGTTGTTTATTTTTCTATTTTTAGTGTGAACAATTGTTGTTGTTTATTATTACGAGATGGCTAACAAACTTGCGGCCCACCCGGTGTTAAGTGGTCGCCTATAGACAATTGCAATATTAAGAGTACCTAAATCACTTACCATTAGGAGTGCGTTGCCATTCGGCGGAATACTTTTTGGGGTTTGTGCCCCTTTTATGTAGGCGACAGGCTGGCAACCTGTCACTATTTGGAGGCACTGCATGGTCCAACAACTCTTAATCGTTAAGGAGTTTTACAATAATCAGCTCACCTGAATAACCTGAAAGAATACAACTATCGCTCTTTAGGTACCTTTAATAATTAAAAAAATATCGTCCAACTCCTAAACATTAAGGAGTTTTTCATTCCATCATCAGCTAACCTGAATAACCTGAAAGAATACAACTATCGTTCTTTAGGTACCTTTTATACTTAAATAATCATCAACCAACTCCTTCCAGTTAAGGAGTTATTCCTTCCATCATCGGCTCACCTGATTAACTTGAAAAAATACAACTATCGGTCTTTACGTGCCTATAATATTTAAAGAATTATCATCCAACTCCTAACCGTTAAGGAGATTTTCGTTCCATCATCAGCTCTCCTGAATAACTTGAAAGAATACAACTATCGCTCTTTGGGTACCTTTAACATTTAAAGAATTATCATCCAACTCCTAACTATTAAGGAGTTTTTCGTTTCATCATCAGCTCATCTAAATTACCTGAAAGAACACAACTATCGGTCTTTAGGTAGCTTTGATATTTAAAAAAACACCAATCAACTCCTAAAAATTAAGGAGTTTCACCATCCATCATCAGCTCATCAACATGAGATGACTACCAGACGCAATCATACTAAAATAGCTTTATAAGAAATATGAATAACCGTCCCTTTCCGTTGTTTCCCGAGGGTTGCCCTCGATTTCCCTAGCTTCCCATCATCAGATCCTGACTTGGTGACAATGGGACCCCCTCAGAAGTATACACTATCAAATAAAAAAAGAATTTTGTAAATCGCTCCACAAATGACAGAGATATCGGTGAACATACATTTACCTTCCATCATCAGCTCATCAACATGAGATGGTGACTACCGGACGCAAATGCTAGTATAACTTTAGAAAATATATGAAAAACGTTGTACATGCCTATAAAATTTGAGGGTTGCCCTCGATTTCCCTGGCTTCCCATCATCAGATCCTGACTTGGTGACAATGGGACCACCTCAGGAGTAAACACTATCGACTAAAAAAAGAATTTTGAAAATCGGCCCACAAATAACGGAGATATCGGTGTACATACATAAAAAAAAAAAAAAATACATACAGACGAATACAGAACCTCCTCCTCTTGGGAAGTCGGTTAATAAAATAAAATACATTTATTTCAGAGTCCATAAAAAAATATAAGAAAAGCAATACTTACCTATTAAGATTATAACCTCATTATCATTAAACTCGTCAAATAAATAATAATCAAAATTAAAATAACATATAAAATAAAATCTAATTATCTAACTCAAGGTTTAGGAGAACCTTAATCACTGTATCATCCACCATTGAAGCTTTTGTGATTGAAATAAATGATTTATTATTATTTAATAGATAAGTGCTCCAAATTCATGATTTCCTCCTTTAATTTTAAATTAATATCATTTGTATTGAAATTTTCCAAAATTTGTTTCAGATTACTACATCACAAATCGAATCACATCGTAAGTGTATCTATACGTAACTGACTAAGTTAAATTTAACTTGCCAATTGAACCGACACCAAAGATTTTTGACTGAACGAGAGAAGACATACCGGAATTAAGATGTTTTTTTTTGAAGAACAAAATTCCAATTGGGATATTAATTTTAGTAAAATTTAAAATTAGAAGTAATAAATTTGGGAGTTACAAAAACTATTAGATTTAGTAATATTTTAATATGGCAACACTGAGAATTGGGAAGCTTCCAAAGAAAATGGACTTGATATGTGTAATATTTTTTTAATATTGATAATTTTTTTCTTGCTTTTTTACCATGTGTAGAAGCGATAGAAAGTATGATTTTTTTTAATTCTTAATGTGTTTGTGTATTAGACGCGTGAAAAAATTTCAACTTATATTGAACTTTGTTTCGGTAAAAGTAAGGTCGGAGATTGTTTATAGAAAAATCCCACTGAAATAGCCCGCCAAAGGTATTCTAATACAAAAAATCGTCAAAATTAGCTAAAAATTGGTAAAATAGATAAATTTAAATCAAAAAGTTCTTTATTTACATAGAATTTGCTAAAATATTATCTAATATATAAAAATCTCCAGTCACTGTGTTTGTGGTTGCACTCCGAATCGGCTTGGCCGATTTTTATTAATTTTTTTTGTGCGTATTTGGTGGGTATGAAAATAAGTCGAGTGTATTTCATACCGCTAAAAATGAAAAAAAAAATATGGCAAAACGTTTGCCAGGTCAGCTGGCTTTGTCCAATTTACGTTTTTATCAATAGTTCTTAATTTTCTTAGTGATAATAAAATATTTGTTATACGACACGACAGTGGTATGGAATTATTTGTTAGTTCCATAAATTTTTTAGTCAGCTATTAAATAAAATAAAAAAAATTTTAGCTAATTTTGTTAAACTTTCTACATACTGTAGAAATTGGCATCTTTTTAAAATAAGACTGCTCATAGTGCTTACCCCAAATATGAAGCAAATCAATTGACTTAAATAATTTTTATTTAATTCACTACCCATTCGCATAAAAATTTAAACCATAAAATATTTTGGCATTGACTTTATACTAATGATACTTACGCATAATTTTTTTAGCCATAACAAATTTTGGCATACATGATTGTTTTAATCATAACTATAATCAGCATGATCATGCTTAAAAATAAATAAAATAAAATAAAATACTTTTATTTCAGACTATTTAAATTGTCCATATTTTGTTAGTAACAAAATTTACCTTAAACTATGTTAGTAAAATATAACAGTCATTAATTAACAAAATTACATTAAATAAAAATTTATATAAAAATAGGCATATTATTATTAGATTAAATGAAAATTGAAATTAAAATTGAAATTAAGTATAGAATATTAATGTCATAAACAGGGCTAAGGAAATCATAGGCTAGGCACTATAAGCAATGACACAGTTACTGTACTAATTCATGGGAGTAAAGCAATTGATTACCCATTTTAGGTTAAGGTTATTTCAAATATTACAAACATTTTTCGATAAAGAAGCGAACTGTGAAACAAATTATGTTTTTAACTTTAAAATATGTAAATCAATATATCTAGCCTGAACAGTGGACATGGGTCTTTCTGCAATCATTTTCAGAATTGCGTTGTCGCTCCCCCGAGTGCGGTGCATGAGGGAGGATGACTTCTTACGCATAAGAGCAAAGAAGTCATCCACCCCGGCGTCCGCAAACATGCCTGAAGCACTGCAGAATCGGGGCAACCTCAACAGAATTCTGAAGGCATTGTTGTACTGGATACGAAGCGCATTGTAGGCCTTTTGCGTGTAGTTGACCCATAGGGCACTGGTGTAAAAACTTTGACAGTAGGCTCGGAACAATGTGACTTTTACATCTACTGTACACCCAGCAAACCTATGTACCAACATATTTGCTCTCACTGACAAGGCCCTTCGCTCCCTCTCAATATCCGCGTCATCATTAAGAGTTTCAGTTACTATATGACCCAGGTACTTAAACTGTGAGACTCGTTTTAAGGGTTCTCCATTAAGACAGATTGATGGTATATGATATGGCAGTTTATTTTTACCTCTAATAACCATGAACTCACTTTTCCTTTCATTGTACCTTAGGCCATGTTCACTCACATACGACTCACAGATACTAAGAAGTTTCCTCAGACCCCCTATCGATGGGCTCAGCAACACCATGTCGTCAGCATAACTTATATTATTTACACATATATTGGCTATATGACAGCCGACACGAGTGTTGCTAAGCTCATCGATTAACTGATTCACATATAAATTAAACAGTCTTGGAGATGTAAGGCCACCCTGTCTCACTCCACACTGTAAGATATACTCATCAGATAAGGCACTACCCCATTTCACATAGTTATTCTAATGTCCATACCAATAATCAAGTAATTCTACAAGTTCATTGGGTGTACCAGTCTCTGCGAGTTTCATCCACAGCTTATTATAATTTACTAAATCGAAGGCTTTCGACAAGTCTAGAAAGCAGGCATATATAGGCGTTTTTCTGTCATTATAATAGGTAACAGTGTTCTTTAGTGTCAGTATAGCAGTTTCCGTGGACAGTTTCTTACGAAAACCGAACTGAGCATCGTGCAAAGTAATATGCCTATCAAGCTGTACATCAAGTAGACCATCGAGAACCTTCGCAATTACATTTGCTAAAGAAATAGGTCTATAATTGCTTTTATCCTGAACATCACCAGTGACATTTTTCGCTATCGGTACCACGCCCGTTTTTGTCAAATCAGAAGGCAGGTAAGTATGACGTATGCAAAAAGTGAAAAACAAAGCCAACACCCTAAAAAGATGCCTCCCAGCATTCTGCAGATGTTCAATACTGAGCCCGTCACTACCTGGAGACTTGCCTCTTTTCATGTTTTTTATTACCTTCTCAACATCAGCACTATTAAAACCTAGTGGCTTCTTACAGGCAGTGACGCTCCCCGCACCCAACACAGCAGAACCACATGTCTGCAAAGATTCCACCTTGAAATAATCCTTAAACAGATTCGCTATGTCTTTAGGGTCCTCAAGCCCCTCCACACACTCTGGCAGCATAACTTTACCATTTAGCCTTTTCGTACCTTTCCAAAAAGCTCTAAAAATTTTACTCGGAACTTGATTTGCTAGTATGTCCAATTTAATATCTTCCTGCCTCTTTTGACATGCCTTAAGTCTTGATTTAAATATTTTACGACTCATACACATGTTGTCATAAATAGGCCCAGTATCAGGCTTTCCATACAATAGATAATATTTATATGCTTGCCTTGCTTTACTATGAGCATCCTTTACATATCTATTCCACCCTGGTACCTTATTACCCTTTCTACATATGTTAGTCTTTTTGCTTTGTATTGCAGCTTTACTTAATATACTAACTATATCTCTATAGAAAATGTCAATGATATATCTGTGACTTAAATCCCTACACATATTGTCAGCACAAGCATGAAATTCACTGGGGAAGTCCAGGCACTTCAATTGTTCATTACAAAGGTCAGAATACATATTTATTTCACCAATTTCTCTCTCCCCCCAAATAATACTATTACAAGACCACTTGTCAAAGATACACTTATTTCTTACCAAATTCAAATTACATTCAACCACCAGTGGCAGGTGGTCCGACCAATACACTCCATAGCGAACCCCAATATCAGTTATTGTCTGCCGGGCTGATTGTGTAACTACACAATGATCAAGCCAACGCTTACTGTGATGAGCATCACTATGAAATGTGTAGGTATGAGACTTTAATCCCAACTTATTTACATCCGCACATGTCCAATTGCATAGCATTCCCAACTATAATAAATTTATATAAGCATAATTATCTTTATCTACCCACCAGTCATCCATGTAGGTGCATAAAACGCAGATTAATGTAGTAGTCATGTGTTACTTCTTGTGCTCGTTGCTTTTGAGTTTAATTTTATTGATTGTAGAAATTTTGTTTGTAATAGTACGTCTAGAATCTAGAATGTAATGCCGTATACACCTGTAAAGGCAATTCATAGTGTCCAATAATATTATTGCTAACCAAAATTTATATAATGTATTGTGAATATGTAGTTGCTGTAACTATACAAATAAATAAATGACACTAGACTCCCCTAACAGAAAAAATAACCCTAACCTACACATTACTCAGCCATGTAGGTAGGTGCATAAAACACTAGACTCTGGACAAAATACACTATGCCTAAAAACATTATGCAAATAAAAATTATGTATAGATTTATTAGTCTTAATCATGAATTATGAAGCCACTATACATATGCTGCCAAAAATCAATTATGCCATATTATTGTTATGCAAAAAATAAGCCAAATTCATTATGCCAAAGTATTTTAGGAATAAATACATTATGTCAACGAAAGGGATCCCTTTAGGTTTAGCTTAATTGATTTGCCTCATATTTGGGGCAAGCACTATATCATCTAAAGACTACAGATATTTGAAAAGGATACCACTGTAATCCCAGTCGTCCTGTATACCATGAGATTCTTTAGGTTGTTGTTAACAACATCTATCCTTGTCCTTTGTATAGGTTTAGCAAGAGACAAGGAATGAAGCAATGATATTGTGACTGTTATAGGTATTAAAATAAATTCGGAGTATGTTTTCCGAGATTCGAGATTGAAATACAATTGAGATTAACACTTAGGCCCATACCAGACTGCGGACATTCTGTGCGATCTAGTCCGGAACATGATCTTTATTACTAAGCTCGTAAAGTTGAACTTGTCCGCTTATAAAAATGACAGACTTTATTCTCTTACTGATAAAAGTTATGTTGCGGACTCGATCGTACAAAAAGTCCGTCATCAGTGATGTGTATTGGTGTAAAGGCTAAATTTGCAACCGCTAAATATCGTGTAGTTGACAATGGAAATTAATTCTTAAATATGTTGCAATAATAATCTACATTCAATTGCACATTGGACCAGACTGAACGCTCCTACGATGGTTTTGAATATTAGCCCTTAACAACATCATATAAGAGCTATATTCCCAAGACTTCAATATTGGAATAGACTTAAAAGCAAGTCGCAACTGATATTCACGCGTGCTTATTGAAAAGAAAAACCATCTTAGATCATAAACTAATAATAACTTTAGCTTTAACTTAGACAGCCATATCTTTTAACTATATCACTATAGACTGCTTGATTTCCCAATTGAAACTATAAAAGACATTCTTTTTTATTATTAGGTACTACCCTATCCCCACGATTCATGTATATAATTGCAAGTATTGCCATGTTTATTTTAAGATATCCTGAAATGGGCAACAATAATATAAATAACAACTTCTTTTAAGATTTGATATTTCTCTGTAAAACAAACACTATTAATGTAAAAAATATTTTGAATTTCGACTGATTATAAAATCGTGTAAATATATGTGATGTGGCGTTTGAGCCAAAATTAAAATTTAATCCGCCATATTTTATTTTATTTCTATTTAAATTTTATTGTTTAGTTTAAAAAAAATATACACAGACTAAAAGACGTATGTAGTTAGAGGCTCAAAATTATAATTATGTATGTTTGAAAATTAGATGTTGGCCATGTTATTACACGAATATATTGCGAAATCGATTTTCAAACTGTTAATCTCATCGAGTTTACATGCTGTTTGGTACAGACAATAACGCGCCATAAATTGTCCTATTTTGCCAATCTATTTTGCACTTAATAACAAATATGTTTAGGTTGGAAATTTTGGATTGGCGAATTTTTTCCGTATATGGTTATCTGATCAACTGTTGTCTATACAATATGTATGACAAGCAAACACCTACCTATTTTTTCAAAAATGTTGTATTAATTTTGAAAGTTTCCATACATTCTGTTTTGCTTACAAAACTAATTGTATGGAGAAATTGGAAATTAATTTTCTTATTTTGAATATTTGATAACACGATGTTATTTATATGACTATGTAAGCATGGGTAGGTGCCCGCTTATATACCGTGTACCAAATAGGCTACATTTAATGGAGTACAGACAGAATAAATAAAGTCTAGAAATATATCTATCTTACTCCAACTCGTTTAAATAGCAAGAGAGAGATTTAGAACTCTTAGGGCCGGTATCATAGTTCCTAGTTGGGAGATATCTGGCAGTTAATTGATATTTGTATGGACTATCTGTCAGATAACTACTATTGGTAACTTATTTGTAATCTGTGACACAGGCCCTTAGAGAACGAATGTGTGGAATTTCGTATATGATTCTTGTCACAGTGCATTAAGGTGCATTTTCATGTGACGTATTCGACTGTAATTTACCAATGTAAGATTGTATAAAATTATGATAATAGAATGTATAAATACGTAGTAACTGAAATTGTATGGATAAATTAAAATTTTCGTGTAGTTGTTGTATAAATAAGAATAAACTTGAGCATTTCTAGTTATTAGTAATATTACGGCACACTCGTGTTCGTTTGATAAAATACTATAATATTCACATTGATTACGCAAATTCGTGCTAGGTTTGTTAGGGCGAAAGGTAGGCTGTATGCAGAAAAAGCAACTTTGATCTCCGTTTTGCGGCAACAGGCCACTCGCAACTAGCTGTTTACATATAACTTAAAGAAACTGCACAGACAGCAACTCTAGTTGTGAGTTTCGATGATCGTATCAGTTTTCAGATGATGCATTCGAGGATAGAATCAGTTTGGAATTGACGCAATTAGCAACTGTCAAATTTGTACTAATTGGGTCAAGTTTCTGGTTTCCCCAATCGGCAATCGAAACAAATCTAGCGTTTTCACTCCCTCCCCGAAGCGTCTGACACTAACTGATGACCTTGAAAAAGTTTATTTAAAATCACGACAACAGTAATCTGAGCCTTTTTGTTGCTGCAACTGATAACCTTTACCGAAAAATATAATAGTTATAATATAATATAATAGTTATTTCAACACGGTTGATAGTTTCTATAACTAAAGTTGCTCTGTCTGCATAGCGCCTTAGTCCGCCTAACTGCCACTTCTTATCGCAGTGTGTGGCCCTAATGTTAACAGCATTATTGTGTTCCGACAATTAATGATAAGATAGCCGGACCCTCTGTGGTTGGTGGTTCCAGGTGAAACTCGATTACATCTTCGGCCCTATCGTCACTTACCATCAGCTGAGGTGAAGAGCAAGTGCTTGCCCGGTAATTTTCTTATATGCTTGACAAAGGGATTGGATCCTACCATTAAAGTTTTTCCAAATATGCTCCAGTATTTATTTTTATTTGTATGACTAATCCAAATTGTAAATAAGTCGAAATATATAAATGTATCATTATTATTAGGTAATGTTTAAATGCAGCGAGATATAAAAAAAGTCAATTTAATTATCTGAATATGTATTTCAATACATAAATAGTGATTAACGTACAAGTAAATAAAATGTAATAATGAAGTAATAATTTTTTCATATCATTGTGTTATGTACGAATATACAGATTGTTTGGTACATAATCAAGTGGGAACCGACCAATATTAACGTAGTCATATAAATACTATGGTATTATCTATCTAACTATCTGCTTTATGGCATATGGGTCATGCTGTACCCCCAAAATAGTGTCAGGTTGCCAGCCAGTCGCTTACATAAAAGGGAAATCATACCCAAGAAACTAAATCTTCAGTGAACCGACTAACAAAACCTTTTGTTTTTGGCCAGGACACTCAACATTACCCAGCAGTCCGGGTAAATGTATGAAAAATAAAATGTATATATAATATTTGTAATAATAAATATGATTGAATAAGAGTGCTTTTTTGCCGACTAGCCAGTATAAATTGTAATTTGTTTTCCATACAAATAATTTCGACAAAACCAATTGTATGGACATAATTGTTTTTTTTTTCGATATATATATATATTCATATGACTATGTTAGCATGGGTAGGTCCCCCTTGTCATACCATGTACCGAACACCTGTATAATAATCCATTCATTGTGATTAGACTACTCGCGTGTGTTTTTGTGTGTATGATGCTTGTGTGAAACCCCAAAATGTGATCGGTTAGTTATATTTGATAATTACTATGCCATATTTTTATTGATTTATATTTTAATTTAGTCATATTTAAATTTAAGTGATTCGAAAGACAATTTATTAGTTTATTCATGTATTTTTCTGTAGACTGTTCCAAGTTCCAAGCGAATTGTTTGATTTTACAATGCTTTTTATTGTGTTTTGTCATTGTTTAAAATGACAAGTTACTGTAGTTATCTTAAAAAAAGAAACAAAAAACTAGACAGATGACTTTATAATGTGCACTAGTTTAGTTAGGTATATTTTTACGTATGCCATAATTATAAATTCTTTGTGTTCGTGTAGCTCAGTTTTTATTTCTCTTAAAACTGAGCTACGCATGCGAACACAGCGCATTTTTAAGAGAAGCTGACAAAGAAAGGTCATAGATTTAATTCTCTAATCAAGGCGGTTTTCTATTTTTTTGTCTCTTTTTTTCTAATCTACTAGCACTCTACTCCATAGTCTACTATGGAGTATGTTAAATTAAATCTTCAGTAATATTTTCAACTCGTGAACGAAGGTAAAACTATAATTATAATATTTTTAGATTCACGAATACGGCCATAATTCCTAGTCAAAGGCACTGTTAATAAAAAGGCAGCTAAAGAAATATGTCTGGTTTATTCCCTAACAATATCTTTCAGTATAACATTATTGTGCATCCTTTTTATTTCAAAATCATTCTTATATTACCTACTTATTGCGTAAAATTAAATAACTGGTCTATTACGTAAAGATCTCACTTTGACTTCGAATACATTCGTTTTTTATTTTATATTATGACAAATGTTAAAGACTAGAATTATAACTATTTCCAATTTAATGCTATGCAGACTGTGAAGAGATTATAAAACTTGCTGAGTTTCTTTCTGGTTCTTATCAGAACAAGGCCTCCTGGTAGACTCTTGACCCGATGGCATCAAATAAAACTTTCAAAGAAATGTTGACTTTGACTTCATCTGTCAAATTTAAAATAAAATCCGGAGTTTTGTCGGGTAAACTGGGGCGCGTTCCAAGCCTACAACCCGATTTGTTCCGTTGTTTTATGTCCTGTTCTAAGGTGTGGAACGACACAGGTTGTTTTTAAAACCTCAAATTTTGACATAACACTTGTCATGTCACATTTGTTTCTGTAATTTTTCAATTTAACGTTTACGCTTAATGGCTATTCGGTTCTCTTTTTATTGTATTTCGAACATTTCCTTATCTAAAAGACTCTCATTTCACTCGTATGACTAAAGCCGGATTCCAATCTCAGATGACAGTTACTAATCTCATGTGACGTTTATAAACGTCAAGATCACAGCCCTATATTAATCTGTAGACATAACAATAGTGTTAACAGCATTATTGTGTTTCGACAGTTATATATCCAGTCCCTCTTTGGTTGAGGGTTCCAGGTGAAGATCAATTGCATCTTCGGCCTTATGAGATGACCAGGCTTACCCGTTAAGTGTAAAAATTGTATTATGTTTGCTTTGTAAACTATTTCATTAAAATATTTCTGTCGCCAACAAGTGGTCCTTTGAGCCGGATGTTTTTAAATCGGCTCTATCACAAATACAAATTATAGTACATTATAGAATCTCTTAAGAGTAGTAAAGAAAGAGTTAGGAGTAGTTGTTGACGCTATAAACAGCAATTTAATGTCACCAACAGGTGGTCCTTCAGAGGCGGATTTTGTTATAAATCAATTTATGTACGTTATGCCAACTTCTGGAGCAATGAAGAAAGAGCTAGAAGGATCTCTTGTTGACGCGTAATTAAATGTCTCCAACAAGTGTCTCCTACAGGCTGAATTTTATTATAAATTAACTGAATGACAACTATCAATTGTGTACGTTATACAAACTTCTAAAGCAGTGAAGAGTTAGAAGGGCCATTTGTTGATAGGATAAACAGTAATTTAACCAACAAACGCCAACAAATGGTCCTTCGAACCAGATTTTGTTTATTAAACGGTTCTATAACATTGTACATTATAGAATTTACTACCTAAAGCTAGAGGAACCATTTGCTGTAGAAAGTTAACTGTATTTTAATGAAATAGTATATGAAATCAAAATATTCCATAAATAAAGTCAAAATTCCGAATTAGTTTTATGTTATTGACATATAGTTAACTATCTTCGAATATCTCATTATTGAAATTTCATTTCTTGTTTTAATATTTAATGTACAGTATTTTTATCTCACGAACGCAGATGGACCTGTTGATACATGCACTCATGACTCACCGGCGTTTGTGTTAAAAATACTAAATCACGAATTTTACATTGACAAAACAGTATTGTAAATTGGTGCTCAAAATAATATTATGTTCTGTTATTTCGAGGCTTCGAACTGTGTTGTGACACTGAGGCGGTACAAAGCTATTGGTAACTTAATAACTACAACATGTAATTTAAATAAATAGAGGTGGGTTGATATAGGCTTCAGAGTTGATTAAAAAAAAAATTAAAAAAGTTTTTTTTTAAATAGCCAGAAAATATTACAATATTTTCTGGGTACTTTTTTTTCCAAAAAAAAAAACGTTTTTTTTTAATATTTTTATTTAAATCAACTCGGAAGCCGATCCCAACCCAGCTGTATTCAGGGTGTTGGTTATTTAAATTACATGTTGTATATAGAAGGAAAGAACAAGAAAATACTTTATATATCTTCTTTAAATTAATAGCATTCGCGACAGTTAAAGATTACGCATTTCGCCAATGTAAAGTAAAAATGTACGTCATATAGTAACAGAAAATTGTACGGTAGATTGAGGTTAAAAATGGAGTCTCTCAACACTGTCGTGTTTTTACAACGAGAAGTCGAGAGAAACTTCATCAAGAAAATAATTCAGAAAATCGATGGTGCAACATGTCATCACAGTGCTGCAAGTTGTCATTGTTGGCTGGCTGCCAGTCTGACAACAACCCTTTTTGGAAATTCTGTTTTGGATTGGCTGAAACCGCGCAATGTAAAGCTTTGGGTTCGCTTCGTTCCGTCTCAGTGTCATTCTACATAAAATGTATTTATTTGCACCAGCTAAATGAACGTAAATGTGAGTGCAAGCGACGATCAAAATAATTTTGTATACATATCCTTGATTTTTTAGACTGAAAATTGTATTATCATAATGTATTTATTAGATGAATTATACTTATGAATTCAATTTAGCTATTTTATTTCTACCCTCATGTAACATGACTTTTTAGTCGTAAATATTTATGCTAAATTTGTTGCCCAAATAGCAAAATTGAAAAATAAAACAACAGATTTATCTATAGGATGTTTATTAATAAATATAATAGGTTGGGGAAAAAGTTTCTTCGCATTTTTTAAGAAAATTCAAAACATT
The DNA here is from genome assembly GCA_955850985.1 of Elophila nymphaeata. NCBI lineage: Eukaryota > Metazoa > Arthropoda > Insecta > Lepidoptera > Crambidae > Elophila > Elophila nymphaeata. Next base: position 25,523,415 of record OY039066.1, read on the forward strand.
TTTTAATATAGTTTATTTACATTTAACTAAAGTATGTAGGTACCATTTTGTTCGATAACTTTTTGCCATCTTGTAGGTAGAGACATGATCCCATTGCTATAGAAATTTTGGGACTTCTGGTCAAAATACCGCGACAAGTGGTTTTGGCAGTCCTCTCGTGATGTTAACCTGACACTGCCTAAAGAATTCTGAAGAGACCGAAACAGGTGGAAATCTGAAGGTGCACGGTCAGGACTATACGGCGGATGCATTAACACCTCCCAGCCAAACTCTCTTAATTTTTGCTGAGTGGCTAAAGATGTGTGAGGTCTAGCGTTATCATGATGAAAAACCACACCCCTTCTGTTGATTAATTCCGGCCGCTTTCTCTCAACTTCTTGCTTTAATCTCATCAGTTGTTCGCAGTAGAGTTCAGAATCGATGGTCCTGCCTGGTGGTAACAGCTCATAATGAATAATGCCCTTCCAATCCCACCACACACACAGCATCACCTTGTTGCGAGTTAACCCGGGTTTCGCCACAGTCTGTGAAGCCTGACCGGCCTTTGACCACGACCTTTTTCGCACGTTCTTGTCGTACGTGATCCACTTTTCATCACCAGTTATCAGCTTCTTCAAAAATGGTTCGGTTTCATTACGTCGTAATAAAGAATCACAAATGAGTACACGGTTCATTAGGTTTCTTTCAGTGAGCTCGTGAGGTACCCAAATGTCGAGCTTTTTTGTGTACCCAGTTTTTTTCAAATGCGCCAAAACTGTTTTGTGGTCAATTCCCAATTCTTCAGCTACGTCGTAACTACTGACATGCCGATCTTGCTCCACTTTTTGAAAAATGACATCCATTTTATCTGTAATAGGGCGACCAGAGCGACGTGCATCTTTGACATCAAAATTTCCGGATTGAAAACGCTTAAACCAAATTTGTGCTACTCTCACAGACACTACACTAGGTCCATAAACATCGCAAATTTTTTTCGCGGCTTGCGTTGCATTTTTACCTTTTTTGTAGTAAAATTTTAAAATGTATCGAATTTCTTCATTAGATTCACTCATCTTGGCGGTACGAAAAACAAATGAAAATCACACATTTTCCTAATTTGAATTTGGAATTATGTTCTTTAAAATTTAAACTTTCAATGATACCAAAACCAGCCAGATACAAATAGTATAGCCAAAGAGATTTTATTACAAGTTTATACATACTATAATGCGAAAAGACTTTTTCCCCAACCTAATATATTTTAAGTGCATAAAATTAGGTACGAACTCGCTTAGTTCTCGGTATTTTTATTTCACGATTGAGGATTGAGCCATGACACAAACAGTCAGGAATGGCTCACCCGCGTTTGCGAAATAAAAATATTATAGATACACATTTTTTTGGCGACTTCATAATAAATGGAATTCCTTAGATAAAATGTGAGAGATAAGTATCTATGTAATTAATAAGTAGAATGACGTTTTATATTGCACCTTCAAAAAACTAAACTTTCAGATATGCCCAGCAGTGCACGCACAGAACTTTAGTTGAATAAATAAAAACGATATCGGTACCAATGTAACGTCGTTGATTTTACGACAAATTCGTAATTTTTTCGTCGAGCCGATCGATAAAATTTATTTAAACTTTGTCGAGGGTAAATATGTAGATCGACAGTTTCGTGACCACACTCAAAACCCGTATTCACAAACATTATTATGAGATCTCTCGACCCTTGGATAAGAAACGAACCAATCATAGAGCCCTATTCAATGCCATTGCGTTGAATAGAGCTCTGTGATTGGTACGTTTCTTATCCAAGAGTCGAGAGATCTCAGTAATGTTTGTGAATACGGTAAGATTCCGTAAAATACCTCATAACACCACAAAGGGGTCATTGGGTTTGGCTAGTCACCTGACACAACCCTCGTGATGTTCTGTATACTGTTTACCTAAGCAATCTGTGATCCGTAAAGCGCGCGGTTATTTTATGCGGCAAACGCTCCCGAAGACGCATTGCGTTGACGCGTTTTGAATACACATACAGCAATTAACGTTGATTGTTTTTTACGTTTGACTTAGCGGCAATCGTCGGCTAAAATGAAAGGGGGAAAATGGCACTTGCCGAACGCGTCTTCCGCAGCGTTTGCCGCAAAAAAAACGCGCGCTTAAGGTTGAAACCGAAAGAGCGTATTTTGCGTTCAACGGAAATTATGTTGTGCTGCCAAACACCCGTTTTTAATGCGAATACCGCAAAATTAAATAAGTGTAAATAAAATATCTAAGACTATCGATCACAGTACAGACGATGATAAAGATCTTAAAATTAATTATCTTACACAGGGTGCCTGTGAGGACATTAATATAGACTACTGATAACTCATAGTAGTGGACTTCCGACCTTAAGAAATTCAAAACGTCTTCCCATTCACTCGCTATTAAGTAAAATAAATAAGCATACCGTATATACAAAAACAAAAATCTAATTAAGCGTAGGTATATTTTATCCCGCGAATGCGGGTAAGACACAACAACATTGTATCTGTGTGTGTCAGTGCGGGTACTGAGCGCCCTTCTCGAACGAACGCCCTAGGGAATAAGCGGTGTACAGATTCCCCGTATCTAAAGTGCGGTCGCCGAACAGAGATAATTTCGTAAATTGACATCACGTTTGTAATTTCGTAAATTGATATACATTATAAAAATTATTATATAGCAATATTATTTTTACAATGTTTAATAATTTTGAATGTATATAAAGGAAATAATAATATATCTCTACGCTCACACTAATTATCTAGCCCAAATTAAGTATCAATAAAAACTTATGGTATCGATACTAAATAACGGACAACAATTGAAGACATGAGTGGATGAAGGAGCTATGTTACATTTTTAAGAATTTTTATTTTTTGCCTTAAATGAAGGTGTTATGTACACTTACAAATGATATTAGATCTTAAAACAACTAAGTTTAAACCCAAACTTAGTTGTTTTAAGATCTAATATCATTTGTAAGTACATAACACCTTCATTTAAGGCAAAAAATATAAATTCTTTAAAATGCTTAGACAAAGAATAAAAATGTAACATAGCTCCTTCATCCACTCATGTCTTCAATTACATAATAAACTACATATTTTATAAAGAAGTAATCTTAAATAAATATAAACAATTATGACTTATGAACAAATTTTCATGTTCATCACAAAACATTTGCAGCATTACTGACCACTCCAGCAGCGTCGACGGCGTATTTGTATCTATGTCGCAGTCATGTCGTATAACACGCCGTATTACAAAACAGCGCGCCGGATTGTAGTGTGTCTGAGTGACATGTGACAATAATTTCACCTGCTTGGTTGTAAAAAAATCCTGAACCTTCCAATAGGTGTTTGGTACATGGGGTATGAAGCCCGACACCTACCCATGCAAACATAGTCATATAAATACTATGGTGATATCAAAATCATTAAATTGTAAAATAAAAATGTTGAATTCCCCATACAAATAGTTCGATCAAAAAAACAAAATGTATAGAAAATTAAATTTTTTTTTTACAATTTTGATTTTTTAATATCACTATAGTATTTATATGACTATGTTAGCATGGGTAGGTGCCGGCTTCATACCCCATGTACTAAACACCTTGTATACAGACTAATAGAATCTACCATGGATTTATCAACTAACGGTTTTATTTGGTTGATTCTCTTCTCACACACTACAAATAAAAATAAAAATGTAACACATTCACACGCACACATACACTCACACGCGCACACACACACACAAAAGCATGCATGATTTATAAGTTTATAATTTAAGTTTTATTTTTATAACTCATACATACTTGTACCTAGGATTATTTTAGGAAATGTACTCTGGAGGTGGGCGTTAATGACTGCGACACAGTTTTGTAAACTAATGCAGCCATTATCAAACACTATTGTCATGTACTTATATATTATGGAGCCAATAAAGTTATTATTATTAATCCGCCGCGCAGTTTTGTAAGACAGCTTGTCTTAGTACGGCTGCGACTGCTACCATGCTTTTTGTAAATTCGCGATCTCAGATCAAATAAAAAGGTGAAGATGGAGCGCTGCGCTAAACGCAATGAGGCCGGTATTATATCTATGTAATGCACGAGTCGGTTCTTTTTAGTGTAGGTCAAGGCGTAGATTAGTTACATGTGTGTGCGGTGCGAGTGCGAGTAACTATGTACTACAGAAGTCCCGGTATTAATACCGGGGCTTAAGCCCCGCCTACTTTTTACCCCGGCCAATAGAATAATACGTAATATGGTGCAGCCAATAAGGCACAGTGTCTCCAACGACATAGTCTGCTCTGATTGGCCCAACTCGGTATTGGGAGGTGGGTCGCCAGCCAATCAAAAACGTCAGTGAAACGCGATTATCAACTGGAACTTGTCGATTGTACACGGGCGACGAGAGAGGTGTAGTTTTATTTTACCGGCCAATTTTTTCTTGGTAGCGTTCCTATTCAACTTTTTTATTTGGTCCGACTTCGCGACATCTTCGCTATAATAGGATGGATACAAAGACGCGAAGAAGCGATACCGAAGCGCGTTAGCATCGCTCTTGTATCAATATAAGGAATATTGGTTTAAACATATATAGAGTGTTCTTTTGCACTATGTACATTTCTCCATGCAATAATTTTTCCAAAAATCATTATTGGTCATATACAAGGTGTTACGTCTTAGTACCTACAACGTTCTTCTTAGTCTTGTATATCCTGCAACAAATAGAAAGTAGTATTTAAAATTCGAAGGATCGCGGTTCATAATTGGATGAGATTAGCGCAGGATCGGGACGAGTGGCGTACACGAAGAAAGGCCTATGCTCAGCGCTTGTTCCCAACGAGTCACACTGTTAACCTGTAACACTGTGACTCGTTGGGACAACTTTGTGAAATAATTCCCAACCAGTCACACTATAACACGTTGGGACAATTCATATAAGAGGTTACTTATTATTATAAAAGTTTATTTAACCCAATTATGTATTATGATTATGATTTATAGTATGCTAAACATCTCCTGGATAGTAATGGTAGCCTGGTACATCAGGTTGGAAACATACAGACTGAAAAGTTCACAATCCCACATTGATGGGGAAAGTCGATGGGGATTAGTGGCCTGGAAACAGTATATCTGTTTTCTGTTTATCTTAAATAAAAATCATTTGTTAAGTGAGTATTCGTATTTCGTAAATTTCGAAAAGGTCTCTCAACATGTCACAGTGTGACTGGTTGGAAATAATTTTAAGAAAGATGTCCCAACGTGTTACAGTGGGACTGGTTGGGAATTATTTTACAAAGTTGTCCCAACGAGTCACAGTGTTACAGGTTACAGTGTAACTCGTTGGGAACAAGCGATGCTCAGCAGTGGGCGATAACGGGCTGAGGATGATGATGATGATGATTTAAAATACGCATTTTTGATGGTACAAGATGAGACGAACTCTTATGGCGCGATTTGACCTAACCTGCATACAACCTACAACTTGTAGGAGGTGGTTTGAACTTGTACATTTTTAGTCCAGTGACGTCACTGCACCGTGAATCCATTTCGAACCCTCTGAACAGGCCGACGACGATGCTTCTTTGTTTTAGACAATCTGTAATTTTAAATTATTGCAGAAATGACTCTGCAAGACACTTGACGTCTACCACCCAAGAAGTGTTGAACATCTCCACTTGTAAGTAAAACCTGCATGCAATTTGCACACTCTCGAAAACATGTTTCCAATGGAAGTAACTTGTACGCAAATGTGACGTCATATTTGCGTGCAAGACTTGCCTAATGGAGTCGCGTCCTTAGGATTCCGTGGATGCCGGTTCCATCGCATTGCAGAGAGAGGTTGCAAGAAGCAGTGCCTGGACTTGTGACCGCAGGCGTAGGGTAAGGGTACCATTTATAATACACACTCACCTCCACCACTAACCTTTTTTTTCCATCGGAAAATGTCACTAAAAATCGATGTTTTCCGCAATGTCATGGCCGCGATGCACACAGGGTACCTACTTAGCGCAGTCACTATATGCGTCGAGGACAGGACAGCAGTGCCCGCTATCGGGCCCACTGGGGGGTAGGGAGTGCCCGCGCAAAATAAGGCACTCCCCCTCGCGATGGTCTTTAGTTGCTGGTGACGGGGCCCCTTTTTTTTGACAGGGAGGTCAAATGCATTTACGCATCGTCCCTGAGGGGTGGTGCCAACCGCAGGGGATATGTGGGACTCGAGGTAAAGGCGTTCCCTCTATACCCACTAAATATCCTCCCCGGCCTGACCTCCAGTGCGCTATTGCGGGACGGCTCGGGATCTGCGCACGTGAGCGCAACTACACCGAGACCGTCCCAATGCCGCCAGTCTAGGCACTCCTTGTACACCAATGGTGGCCGGCCAGCAACCCACAGGGGCTAGGGACTACCGCCAGCCCCTGTGGGCCGCTGGCCGACGCCGGCCTTATACGCCGCCTCCTCACCGACGGCTGCTCGACCTGGCGCGTCCTCCTGACGAGGACACCGGGAGCAGCCATCGGACCGCACCCGGGGGATTTCGGGTGCGGTCGTGGCCCTGAAAAGGGCCGTCCGGAACTAGCCGTGGTGGGAAAACAAAATCAACGCGGATGACAGGCCCACACCGTCACGCAGTTGCTGTTATGTCGGTTGGTGTTTTCCGTGGAGCCTTCTTCTATTATATTGGAGGTGATCTCTCGTTGCCAACCGTCGTGCAACGCATGATCTCTAGTGAGAAATGCTTAGAAACGATGACATCTTTCCGTTTTCTTTTGTTTCTTTCTCTCTTTTTGCGTACAACCAGAGCTCGAATGAACATTGCCACGACATAATAAATTATTAAAAATCATTGGCGGTATAAAGGTGGACGCACATTTAGCCGAGCCGAACACGCTAAAGAAATCTTTGCACTGAAATTATATGTGAATATAATGAAAGCGAGCGAATCGGCCGAGTCGTCCGCATCATACGCGCCAAATCTGGTGACGTGTTCCGAATTCCCGGGGTATAAAAAATACTGAAATTCGTTTCGTTTGGCGCTTTCGGCTCGGCTAAATGTGCGTCCACCTTAATACCTACATAAGGTAATACTTACACAGCGCTTCCATTGCAATCCTCCTTCACAGCGACACTGCAACTCGCTCCGTTCATAACAGTATACACTGCATCACTAACATAATCAGCGTCCTTCACAAACCTCCACACATCACTAATAAACTCATTAATCAACTCAACTTCTAGACCTTCGAACGCACCGAGAAATTTAAACTCATTGTAGTTGATATCTTTAACAAACGCATTGAAGTATTCAAATATGAGATTGCTAATTTCTTCTCTCGTTGATGTGTTGTAAGAAACCTTCTGTTTGCTTATAACTGTGTTCTTCTTTAATACATCAGCTAGTGCTTTCCGTTTCGATGGTTGCCTTTGAGTTTGCTTCTCGAGAAATTTTGCTCTAAATTTCTTATATCTTTCATGTTTTCTGTGCTCTTTGGACGAGACAACTGGTTTCTTTACAGGTAGCTTGCCCTTAGTTTCTGTAACGTTTAACATAAGCTCTGGTGCTGCTGTTTTATCATTCTCTGATCCACCTCCCTGTTTAAAACTTTCAGTTGCCACATTATTTTCTGGTTTCACTGCTGCATCAACTGTTTCTAAACCATTCGGTGCCGATTTCGAATCTTCTACAACTACAGCCAATTCTTTTGCATCTTCTTCAGACTTTTCTAGAATGTTCTCTTTAGCATTTTCTGTATCACAATTTGCGTCCTCATCTGTATCGAGTTCTAAATCATAGTCTTCGTAATCGTCATCATCGTCAATAACTATCGGCGACTCTCGATTTGAAGTTTCAACTATATCACATTCATCTTCCATATTTGTATCTAAATTTGTTTTTTCTTCTATAATTTCTTCGGGTTCGTTGCGTAGATCGTGATGCGTTACCAGGAACATATAAGGTGGGGCATCTTTGTAAACGCAGAGGGCGCTGTAAACGAAAATGTACAAATAACACTCAAGCAAAATATACATATTGCGGAAAAACAATCCGAATTATATTAGAGATTTTATTTGTATGAAAATTAATCGTCGGACGGTCTTTTTGCTGTCAAACGGTCAGCTACTATATTTTAACCACCAGCGACACAGCAGGTTAGCAGCTGGCCACCTGGTTAAAAACTTTCTATAGTCTGTTTTTTTAACAAACGAGTACCGAGTAGGTCTCTCGCATATTTCCGATATTTACAGAGTGAGATAGATCATGTTAGGGGCAGGGCCAACGTCTTTGTTCTTGGTTTGAAATTGTAAAAACCCGTTCGGTTTTAAAATGAGTAAGTTTTGAAATATTAAATTAAAATACTTACAATCAAAATTAAAGAAAATAAAAAATAGGTTTTGATGTCTTTTAATGTCTCTTTCCCATCCATATAATTTAAAAAAAATACTATAAAAGAAATGAAATGTGCCTCAAGCTTGTGCCTCTCGTAAGTAAGAAAGGAGCTCATTAGGTATATTATTAGTTGATGTTATGTTAGCCTTGTATTTTTTCATTTGTCAATGATTTATTCATTAGAGAAAATCTCGTTTAAACTGTTTGCTCTTTAGAGATTTTAGCTCTTGTTTGGGACTTCGGGTCAGACAATCTGAAAGCGGGACGTATAGGGACACAGAAAACTTACCGTTCACTCAACTCCCCTTCACTTTGAGTTGACAACACGTACTGGTATCTATGTATGTCTATTAGCAATTCATGTAAATCTCCGAAGCCAGCTGAACCTTTTAACAAGGATTTGTCATTCAACTTCTGCATAAGTTCATGTATTTGCTTTCTCTCGCGGTTGTCTAGACTGCAGTCGAACATCAACTCAGTTTCGAAGTCATTTTGCAAGAACTCCAATATACTGGTAAGTACGTTGCTTCGAAAAATTCCTCGGTCTAGTTTCTTTTGCTGTTTTTTTGAGGGCTGTACGTTTTGTGCTTTTTTCTTTTTACGAAACGGATTCACCTGGATCGGGTCTGGTTGCCCGAAGCCGGATGTCTTCGTTGCCTGTGTGGAAAATAGAGTAATCAATGATTGAGGAAGGGAGACTTGCTCCCTATGATTAAGAAAGGGAGACTTGCTCCCTATGATTGAGAAAGGGAGACTTACTCCCAAAGATTGAGAAAGGGAGACTTGCTTCCTATGACTGGGAAGGGGTGACTTGGTCCCTTTGATTGAGAAAGGGAAGGAAGACTTGCTGCCTATGATTGACAAAGGGAGACTGGCTGCCTATGATTGGGAAAGGGAGACTTGCTCCCCATGATTGAGAAATGGAAACTTACTCCTTATGATTGGCAAAGGGAGATTTGCTCCCTATGACTGGGAAAGAGAGACTTGCTGCTTATGATTAAAAAAAGATCTAATCACTGTGATCGGGAATGGAAATACTTTTGGAAATATATAATGTGTTTCTTCACAGCATAATCTATTTGTGGCATCAAAGTACAGAATATGAATGTAAATAACTTTAATAAATTAACTTATACTTACATAGATAGCGTTTGGAATAATCGGTTCCATTATGCCCGTACCAGACTTGCCCAGAGCGCCTCCTTGCCAACCCATCTTGGCCATCATACTGCAAGATATAAATAAAAAAATAATTAAGTTATCTTAGATTTGCGTATTCACTACTTCTCATTTCTACTTTCTATAATCTATGTCTAACACATACGGCGGACAAAAATACCGCACTGCCCGTTCCCGGTGGGCATGCCGCGACGTCACAAACCACTTTGTAGACTAAAGCACGGCGGGCATTAATGGGCAGACCCGGTCTTTCTTGCTTCGCGGCCAAAAAGACCGAACTTACCCCGACATCTTTGGGGTGCTTTATGGCATCATGCCTTTTTTATTTTGATGGAAAATTCTGTTTATGGACCGTACCGCATGTTGACTAGACACTAGACTTTCCAGCGCGTGTGGAAATTCACGGGAATACTAAAAACCAACGGTACCCTCACAGCCCTTTATCCCCAAAAACGTCCCGTTCTATGAATGACGTACAGTGTATGCCTCGTCTTTGAAATGTCAAAATAAGTTAGATCTTCATGTAATTTCAGATTTGGATCTAAAGTGTACAACTGGCTTGTCTAAACTGTTTCATTTAAAATAGGATGCACCCAGTATGTTGCTTGACTTCTTAAATCTTCATTGAATACTTTCGAACTCGTATATGGCAAATGGCAACATTAGCCTAAATGCCATTAACAAGAAGAAGAAGGTTTTCAGCTGATATAATAATAGAGTGCAAATTAATCACTTACCTAGCAGCTTTGTCTATTTTCAGCGGCTTGGAAACAGCTTTATCTATTTTCTTCTGTAATTTGGTAGTATTAGGCTTCTGCCGCCACTGCACTGTGCCCATGTTGTCTCCCGTCTTCTCCTTGTAACCTAGAGACGAATCGTTTGATGGGGCGATTTTCTCCACACTAAAATTTGTGTACAATTGTAGTTATTTGCACATTTTGTCATACTGTCAACATTATTTAGAGTAGTATAGTTAGTATCAGAAGTAGATTAGCAGTTTAGTACCTTGAAATATTCACAGAATATTGAGTTATATTATTCACTTTAAACATAAATAATTAAATAAAAATAAAATTAATATTTAATGGGTACAACAGACATGATTTTTTTTGGTAATTTTTTTATAATTGCTGACTTGGCAGGTTTTTTTTATACTAACTATTGAAATTCAAAATCATCACAATTCATAATTTCATTACCCATACACATTGTTTATACCAATATTTGTTGTCTTATATTTTTACTCATATTCGTCAGAATTCATAATATCATACACCTTGTTTAAACTAATATTTATTCATATATTTTTTTAAATGCTACAGTAGTGGCCGGCGAAGTGTCAGTTATTTTACAGAAGAGCTTTTCAACAACAAAAACAAGTCTTTTGGGTTATTTGATGCAATTTTGAATTCTTAACTGCCCACAATCAAACAACTATTGGGTAGGTATAATATTGGTTTAGGTTAGGTTAGACTTGCGACCTATATGAAAATTCTTTTTTAGCCAGAAACATCTTTTTATATTTTACTGAGGGACTATTTTTTTATGCATTTTTTTGACAATTTTTGCAGAAGTTGGGAGGTAAGAGGTAAGAACATATTGTTTCTTGATGATTTAATACTATTTTCAACTTATGTAAATCTAATTTTGAATACATTTTCTAGGTAATGCCATTGTTAAGAAGAAAATTATGACAATTGTCTGTTATGAAGGAAACAATTATAAAAAAAATATGAGTGAAAACTATTCAAAGTAACAACAGTATGAATAAAAAAAATATGAGACCTGTTAATATGAAGGAAAAGTTATTAAAAAATTGGGAATGGTCTGCCCTTGACTTTCTCATATACCGGAAACGACTCAAAAGTCGATAGATACCTTATATTTTGATGTCATACATGCATGTTAAATTTTGGTCACCCATCCGAGTACCAAGCACGCTCTTCGTTGCTTAACTTTTGTGATCGACAACACAAAAGTTGACAGAAACTTTATATTTTGATGTCATACATGCATGTTTTTGGTAGCAATAAGTTAAAGCATACTTGAGTTTTTGTGTGAGCATGTGCGAGATATTACAGACATAATTTAACAAAAAAAATTTAGACTCAGGGAGGTCCAAAACGTGTAAATCCGTTAAAATCTCAAGGTCGATTTTCTTGAAGATTACAATAAAGTAGCCTATATTCATCAAGGATAATATAGGATTCTAAGTGTGAAAGAATTTTTCAAATCGGTTTAGTAGTTTTGGAGCCTATTCAATGCAAACAAACAAACAATGAAATATGTCCTTTTTATAATATTAGTATTAGCATAGATAGGTAGGTATTTATAAACTATAACTTACATTAAAGAATAACATGGAACTGATAAATTTTAACATTTAATTGATTGAATTGGTGGCAAACTCACAAGACATACTTAATTTAGTTTAACAGTTCAAATATTAATGTTCTGAATAAAGCTTACTTTTGTTTAGAAATACGCTCACTGTCATATAACGATGCCTTGCTGATAATTCTTCGGTTTTTAGCATCCCGTATCACTTCTTCATTTGCCGTTTGAGATGGTCCTTCACCACTTTGTTCGTCGAGTATATCTCGGGGACTCAATTCGTTAGATGAACTTTCCCAAAGCTGATAGGTACGTGGAAATTTTAACGTCCCACCAGACTCAAAATTAATATAAGACATGTTTGAAAATAAAAGTACGTAAATACAATTTGTTTTGATTAAAGACGCTTCTGTATAGTAAGTAGGAATTCATAAAAGTATGAAAACTGAAGCTCTGAATGATTGATAGTTTAGAAATTTAATAGGCTAATTTAAAAAAATAAAATTTAAAACACTTATCATCATGCAATAAATGTGACTTTAAAATAAAAATTCATGATCATAAGTACGAAATTCTAATTTCTAACCTTTAAAATTTCTTTTGACAAGCGAGTGCATTTCGTTTCTCCTAAAATGACATCACAGCACAGAGGCTTTAGACAACATGCATTTCGACAATCGCTCTCGCTATCGCTAAGTAATAAATGTATGGGATTGACATAAGCAACCGAAAAGTGATCGATTGCTTATGACAATCCCATACATTTTTTTACTTAGCGATAGAGAGCGATTGTCGAAATGCTTGTTGTCTAAAGCCTCAGGAAGGCGTTGGAAGAGTTCATGGAAAGAGTCCAGTAAGACAAAGGGCGCTTGGTATGCATCACTGCAACAAGACATCCCTACAAAGCCTTGGTTTTACAAATATAAAAAAGCCTCGAAGACTACTACCTCAGTTTTATGTAGAATCCGACTAGGACACTGTTGCACCCCAGTTTTCTTAAATAAAATTAGAGTCCGAGATAGCTCCCTGTGCGAATGTGGACTAGACGAAGGTAATCTAGTCCATATTTTCCTTGCATGCCCACTGAACAATGCATACTCCCTCCAAATGTTATTACTAAATTAAGAATACAACACCCAGTTAATATTAGACACCTTCTTTCATTCTTCCCCAATCCCGAGATAATAACAGCATTCTTGAAATTTATTACCAATAATAATATAGAACTATAACATGTATGTTTATCTCAGTGTCTATCTATGTATTCCATTTTACTAATACATAATCATTAATAACAAACATAACCACATCCGGGGGATCCCGGGCGTAGTCGTGGCCCTGAAAAGGGCCGTCCGGAACTAGCCGTGGTGGGAAAACAAAAACAACTCGACGATGGCATATGACTTCGAATAAAATATAAACTACTTTACTAATAAAAATTATAACATTTTTTTCCCTATGTCAAAGCGGGATGAAAAAAAAAAATTAGTATAGAACTCAAATTGCAATAACTTGTAAGAGAATGAAAACGCGTCCGTCGACCAAAACAAAGCGCGAGCGGAGTGAGCGAAGGGAACGTGCGCGAACGATGCGCGGCTGCGCCAGAAAACCATTCAGAAGATCCACTCCAACGATACGACGTACCATCGGTGTACCCTTGAGTAGTGACCGTTGCTGGAGCGTTTTCAATACAGCAACCGTCGATGTCGTGAACTAGACCCGTGTGAAATAATCTTTTGAGATTACTTAATATGACTTCGCATAATTGTGAATCAATATTTGTAATAGTAGTTCTTCTTTACAGTAAAAATAAAAGAAATTTTATAGTTTCAACCTTTTTATTATTTATTATTCTACATAATTTAAATAGCTATGTATAGTGTAAAGTAACATATCAGACGATAACACTTTCAGCTTATTACTTACATAAAATATTCTTTGACAAAATATCTACTTAGAAAAATAAAGATGTTTAAAAACATAACATCTCTAGGACAATGATTTCTGAAGTTTCCTTTCGTATTAGACAGGAAGTTCCGCCATTTTGAAAAGCGTCATCTTTGTTCGTCTTCAAAATTAGGCTGTTTACTCGTAAATTAAATTATCAAAGTTGATTTTGTTTTAAAATAAGGTAAATTGTTTATTTACATTCACAAAATCCTCGTAATATTGTTAAATAGATTTCTATATGTTACTTTAACCATTCTTTTGTATAAATGACAGCTTCTGAAGAACCTGCGAACAAAAAGCAATATGTTAGAAAAAAAATTGCGCTGGTGAATGCGTTAGGAAAAGTATGATCAGGCGAAGCGAACGGAAGTTACTTTTTAAATTTGGAACACATCCCGTCACGTTCGCTGACCAGGGGCCAGTACCTCTAGTATGAGTTTATTAGTTTTCGAGCTCGATCAAACGTATCGTCTCTTTTCATACATTGCACACTAGCGCCTCTTGCGTAAACTATTAGAAACAGTGGGCAATGAATGAAAAGAGACGATACGTTTGATCGAGCTGGAAAACTAACAAAACTCATACTAAGGGTACTTATTGCGCTATTTACAACGTTTTTACCAAAACCAAATCGTTAACGTTTTCATACATTTTGACAAAAGTTTGACAGCTGTTAGCTGTCAAAACTTATGACAACGATAACGATATGGTTTTGGTTTTAACGTTCGTAAATAGCGCGATCAGGGGGCAGGGGTGTTGCCTGTCAAGTCAGTTGAGATCTTTTTATAGTATTATTATTATAGAAACTTCAGTCGTGTTGGTCTAAAGCTCTCTCGTTTTTTTATTGTATTTCCGACATTTCTAAATCTAAAACATACTCATCTCACTGTTCAAAGATGAGTAAAGCCGTATTACCAATCACGTATGACAGTCACTATTCTCAAATGACGTTTATAAACGTCAGAGTGTTTTTCAACCATCAAAATTGATCGCCGAGCGTCCGAGAGTTGCAACTTAAGTGAACCGAATTGATCGCACGCAAACAGTGCATAAAGCACCGTATTCAAATTCGGTCCAAGGCGTTTGCAGTTTGCACTGTTGGTAACGTTCGTAATGTTTTCGCATCTCGTACCGCAGTGAAGGTGCCAAAATATTTCCTCAATAGATTTTGAACTCTGTGATTATAGAATAGATAGACATTTATTAAAGAAATTTTATAGTTTTCTATAGTCAGTTATAACTTGCAAGTTAATGCAATTGGGAAAACCTTTAAGGTTGAAAATATTATAAAGAAGAAACTTCACAGTTTTTGGTAGCCAAATCTACTGTCTGTACCAAGTTTTACAATAAGAACTTTTTAATGTGATACTCACCTATAATTACTCTGTCATCCAGTAGAAACGGCTGCCGAATCTCGCGGGCTTGCGCTCGGCGTCGTCTGGTAACGCAGGTGTAGCGTCAGGATAGTTGATCTTTGGTTCTTCAGCCGGTTTGGGCCTGGAGACAAAATAATAATGTTACGCAATAAGGGTGGGAAGCATAGATTTATTATTACTGACGTTAATAGATTGGCAATGAATCGACTACGGTGAGACCAAAAAAATACACCGACGTGTGCGTAATGCGCATGTGTGCATGAAAAATAATTGCTCACTTGGTACACTGGCAGGATGAGCGCTGAGGTACTTACGAGCAAGTCAAGTAAAAAAAACACAACTCAAAACGTTTCAAAATGCGAACGCGAACATTCGTAACATCCCTGGTGTAAATGTCCGCGCGCTAATTTTTCTTTTAAAACTGCATGCGCCTGCCGTAACGTCAGCGTATTCTCACTCGCCCGAGCGTCGTACGGAAAGGACGTGTCATCATCATCATCATCATCATAACAGCCTTTATAATTCGACCCACTGCTGGGACACAAGGCCTCTCCTTTTCATCGAAGGAGGTATAGGCAGTAATCCACCACGCTTGCCTAATGCGGATTGGTGGACGGAGTATGAGGTGATCAATACCCCTTTGCTGATTGCCTTAGTCGCCTTCTACGACACCCATTGGAGGATATGGGGTGATGCTATTCTACTCTGCCAGCACCACATGGCATCCAGCACCACATGGCATGATGAAAGGACGTGTAGCGCGTGTAATATCTTAATATTCGAGATTCTTATTGTTATAGAATGTGATCTAAAATTTGGGATACTGTATGGCCCATACTGCCAGATCTGTGTGGCTTATGTAACCAAATGTTACAAAGGTCTGCTCGACCCGTTTTGGGCTATGGCTATGTCATGGCTGCCTACACATTAAAGCATATTATTAAAAAATTACGGTACCTCTTGGTATCATGGACGCGCACCTCACTGAAGTAGCCGTACGAAGGTCGTTCAATATTCATGTTCTCCAGCATGCATTTATCGAACACACCCTGAGTTTTACGGCATCTGAAACAGAAGAAACGATTTACCTATACAGAAGAAACAGAATTATTTATTATTCAGCCTTAGGCCTCATTCAGGGAGACGCGGCGCGGTGCGCGGAGTGGGCTGTCTGAAACACAAACATACGGTGATGTGTAAAGCCGCGGACTGGATGTCAGCGACGAGCGAGATGACGGCGGCGGAACTGGCCTCGAAGGCAGCGGCGCGGGGAGCGACGCACGAGCGATGCGCTCCAGTCAAGCGGTGCCCGAGCGTCTGTATTAACGTAGTCTTGTACATTTTATTTATTGCTTTTTATCGACTGAAGTTTTAAAATTCCCGCCGAGGACGTCTGGGAGCAAATTAGTTCAATTATTTTTGACAGGAAAAAGACACTTATTTGTCATACTTATAACACAACACTACGCCCCTTATCGCCGCGCAATCTACCCGCTGTCTTCGAAGCCGGGTCGGTGTACGTCGCCCCGCTCGTCGCTGACTACCGAGTCCGCGGCCTGCTGCGTTCAAGGAGACGCGTTTTTGCAGGATTTTGTTTGAACTGTAGTGTCGTATGTGGCGGATGAAGACACGGGCGACGACGCGAAGGACGCTACAGGTTTTCTTATTACACATGTTTGTCCGTTGTTACCTTCGATCATCTACAACCGTGGATAATGCACGGCAATAGCGTCGGTGGCACACTTCAAACTCCGCTAAAACGCAGCCGTAGCGGACTTCGCATTCAGTGATGCATGATTTGTCAAACGGTAAACATGTCAAAATGCTCCGTAAAAGATTGTAAAAATCACTCCTAAATTCTAGTTAAAAAACATGGTGTGACTTACCACCAGTAAGTTAGTATTTTTAATAAAATTTGAGACTGAACTTATGCTAAAACTAGCTTGAAATACGCTTTGGTTATTGAAAATTATAAAATAATTTCATAAAACAACGGCCCTTAGCCATCCCTTTCACACTCATAGCCAAAGTGAGACAAAATACATAATAAAATCGGAACATAGTCAAGTTTTTAGGAATGGAGTTCCTATATATTCGTATAGCCATTCATATATATTTTTAAATTAGTGTAGTAAATTAAAATGATCTATTTTCAGCTTTCAATCAATTTCATCATGTCTATCATCTGACGAAGGCCATTATCGAAAAATATGTCGATTTAAGACTTCACTATATTTCCAGGCAAGAAAATTTAGAAAAAAAACGTAAATCTAAAAGACAAGTTTGGAACAAGATAAATTTATTTCAGGGCACGTAATCTACGATAAAATAAATAGTGCAGGCCCTAGTATTGGGTTATCTTATTTAAATAATAATAAGTCATTTAAAAATCTTACTTGTTTTTTTATCATGATAAAATCACACACTTCACAACACTAAAATTTTGAAAGGAACCGTAACTCCGAAAGGCAAGTTTGAAACAAGATTAATTTATTTCAGGGCAAGTAATTAAGCCTGAAATAAATACCGCAGACCTCAGTAAAAATACTTTATACACACAGATACTTATTCAACTTAATATTTTTTCAAGTTTTATTTAAATAAATTATCTTTATCAAGTATTCAAAACTATACGTCGTTCACATGACGACTCGGCTTGATTAAAAGTCATCGACTTTTATCTACTAATAATAATGAATTTAATTAGAATGCATAATATCTAAAGAGTAGAAAATAAATACGAAGAAAACTAAATATATTTTTTAGATAAATAAAAAATAACAGCTCGTTGCTACTCCTCTGCACTTTTTGTTCGTTTCAGCTTCAAAAATTACCTTAGGTAGCTTCAAGTGACTGTTTTTTTACATTACTGTGTAATGACTGAAGACATTTTAAAGGACTGAGGTGTCTGCGGCAATGTATGGACAAAGCCAGTAGAAGCATAATATGGTGAATTTTTCACATGTGCCAAGTTTCAGCTATGTTATTGTATGACGTGCTGTATCCACGGTTGTAGATGATCGAAGGTTGTTACTATTTAAAAAGACTGGTAGGAAGCAAGCAAGCTTCAGTAGACAACGCGTCAGGCACAGCAGATTCAGATTCAGATTCAGATTTCTTTATTGCTTTCATGTGTAAAATACAGGTGGTCATTAGTATAATTTTAGGTACAACATGATGCCCGTTGGGCGTAGCAAACAAATTTATTAGTTAATTAATATCAATTATTATTAATGAGTTGAATTATATGATAAATTATTACAAATGTACACTTAAATTTACATGTCAACTTCATACTTTTTTTTTATATAATAATAATAATTGTATTTGAACATGAAACAGATTTTTAATTTAGTATTATTTTTCTAATCAATTTTTTCAACTATGTCAATTTATCACTATAAAATTCATTCAAATTATAATAACTTTTTATGATTAATAATGACTTAATTTTTTTTACAAATTTGTTTATATTATTTTCATTTCTTATGTCTCTTGGTAAGTGATTATATATTCTTAAAGCAGCTACAAAAGGGCTAGATTTATACATCGCTTCCCGGCAAGAAAAGTGTCACAACACATATTAGGTACAAAATGACATAATCACAGCACTTAATAGCGCATATTTCATTTGTTCGTCTGCAAAAACGTCATTATTATGTTGCGTATTGTTAACGCTAGGTGGCACAAAGTTCTCTTTTTCACGGACCCGTTTCGCTCCGATCACCGGCGTGAACAGTGTCACATTTGTGTTAATACAGAGTAGTAGGTGTACTGTGTCGTCAGAAAAGCGTATTATCGTGTGGTGTGACTTTTTATCGGTTAGTTTTACATTGAAATATTAGAAGTATTACGAAAAAGGCGACACAATCTGTGTTATGACTGTATTGTTGACGACAAAACATTGTAAATATTGCCACATCATACAAAAAAGAGACATAAACTGTAAAGTGTCTCTTTTTTTGACTGTTTTTGATCTATATTTGCGTTTTAAATGATGTTTTAAAAATCAACACAATACGTGTTATGTCATTTTTGTTGTGTTGTTTTATAAAAATTACGAGTTATAGTGTTGTGTTGAGTTTTTTATTCTTTATTAAATTGAACTCAATCTTAATGCCACGTGGCGTATTTTTTAATGTTTGTTTATTGAATAATGTAATTTTACTTACAGTGTTAGTAATATAATAAATAAATAAATATAATATTACGCCCCAATGTTTTAGTGGTTTAAGTACCAGGCCATGATCTTGGTGTCCCGTGTTCGATTCCCGGATCGAATAAAAAATATTTGAATATTGCGAACTTTGCTCTGGTTTGTGATAATGCATGATTTCATGATTGCAGTGTAGACATGAAGTCAATGATTGAGGGTTTTGTCCTGTAGTGGGACAGGCTGATACTTTACATTTAAGCATGTTTACCATCGGTCTGATTATCATAATACAGTGTGAAATCAGACGGCCGCATATCAGCTGTCCAAGGATTTTAAGGTTTCATTTTGTTTTTTTAGGTCTCGATACCTCTAGTTCAAAAAAATGTGAAAATAAGAAGTACGAAACTGAAGATCAGAACATAATGCATTCGCAATGTTCGAGTCCAAGCATAATTGCGTATATTAGAGATAGAGAACCTTCTTGTACAGGTTTCTTAATATTGAAGTGATATTTAAATTATACTCTTAGTTTATGGTTTGATTAATCAATTATATGTAATTGTTTTAGATGGAAATACAGCATAAGATAAAAAAAATGTTTGAAACGTTGAAGTTATTAAACGCGCCAAAAAAAGGCAATCCCTATGCCGTGACAGAAATGTCAACTAGTGATTTTTATTCATTGAAGCGTCTGTCTGAGGATATAGGGCTAACTACAGCAAAACCTTTTTAGATTTCTGAAAGATTTTCAAACTGTTGCAGGACGATCCCACGAGGATGTTGTTTAAATCATAAAGACGATCAGTTCCCCGAAAGAGCTTTACGCGAAAAAAAAACTTAATTTTTTGGTAATTTTTCATGTTTTAAGACCATGTGAAAGAGAAAGTATTAATTTACTTATTATTTTTTATTGTATGTACCTAAGTTTTGACAGTAAAGACAGTTTACCAAATATAAGTATCTACGTATACCTACTTAATGGTGATGATTACATTAAGGTATGTTATAGAAAAATAATTCATCATCATGTTATTTATATGATTAATTCTTTAATTGTTTTCGGACAAACTGTAGTAAGACTGATTGTTCATTAGGGAAAAACTTCAGAAGGTCGTTTTTGATGTTTTTATTTTATTTTATAGAGAAGTTTGTAATTTGGTTACTTTTTCGTTTTGTTTTATTAATATTGAAGCCTTTTAAATAAAAAGTAATGGTGATTTGATAAACATTTAAATGTGTATTATTTTTTAAACTACAGATATTTTAATCGAAAAAACAGTCATAATATACATCAAATTAAAAGTTTCTTGAAAGTTACTTAAAAAAAAAGTGATTTTGTTATTCAATTTCAAGGCCTATAATAAACATATAAATAAGCTATTTACACATAAAATTTCAATTATCTTACTATTATAGTTTTTAAATTATTGATGTTTAAATGAACAAAAAAACATTCAAGTTACATTTTCTCGAAACAGCTATTTTTGTATTATGACACTTTTTTTGCCGGGAAGCGACATGTCAATTCGAATTAAGGGCAAATTAAATTTATGCTCTACATTGGTTCTGGGGGCAAATCGCTTATTTTGTTTCGCTCTTTCAAAAATTTTTGGATACTTTCTAATAAACTTACATAATTCTAAGATATACATGCTTGTTACGGTTAGTATGTTTAGTTGCGTAAAATGTGGTCTACATGACTGGGTATTGTCTATATTCACTATGATTCTTATTAGTTTTTTCTGTAGTACGAATACCTCTTGTATGTGATTACTATTACCCCATAAAATAAGTCCATAATTCAGCCAGGAGTGGGCATACGCATAATACGCCGAGATAGCGGTTGCCTTATCAGTACTAGTCTTGAGTTCATAAAGTGCATATGAAAAACTAGCTAGTTTTGTTTTGATTTTGTCTATATGCATTTGCCAATTTAGATTGGTGTCAATTTCTATACCTAGTAGGGAACATGTGTCTACCTTTTCAAGGCTCATATTATTTACATTTAGTTGTACATTGAGGGATGACTTTTGGCGTGGTATAAATTCTATTATTTTAGTGTTAGTATAGTTTACTAATAAATTATGCTCCTCTAGCCAATCTGTAACTTTTAGAAATGTTTGTTTTAGATTTATTTCAAAATCAGCTGAGTTTTCGAATTTGAATAGTAAGGATAAATCATCCGCAAACAAAACACACTGTGTATTTATTGTTTTTGGCAGTTGGTTTATGTAAATTATAAACAGTATACAACCGAGCACGCTTCCTTGTGGTATAGACCAGTTTATTGATTTAGGATCTGATACATAATTTGAAATGACGCTTGTTTTTGAGCAAAGATAATCTATTTGAACATATTGTGTTCTGTTTTTTAGGTAAGATTCCAACCAATTATATGCGTTTCCGCGAACTCCCACATCATGCAACTTACATAAAAGAATGTTATGTTTTACTCTGTCGTATGCCTTTGTCATGTCCAATAGCAGACCCACTGCGTACTTCTTTTCATTTATGAATGTCAACGCTCCTTGAACAAACTTATAAACTGCCAGAGCTGTCGATCTATTTTTCCGGAAACCGTATTGATTTTCATCTAAGATGTTATTTTTTTCACAATAGGCATACAAACGGTTTGACATGGCTCTCTCAAAGACTTTTGAAATAGAAGGTAGCAAGGGTATAGGACGGTAATTTGAGGGATCTGTTTTTAATCCTTTTTTATGTATTGGCTTTATAATTGTAATTTTTAGACGATCAGGGAAAACCCCTTCCTCAAAAGATTGGTTGATAAGCAAAACCAAAGGCTAGACAAGCACGTCTAGACATGCCTTTAAGACAGAGGTAGGCAGCTCATCATATCCATAACTTCGTTTATTTTTTAATTTAGTTACTATTGATCTTACTTCAATCTCATCCACTGGCCCCAAAAACATGCTTTTTAAAATTTGATTCTGATTTTGACTTATATATGGTTTGTTAGCTTTATTAGGGCTTGGTCTTCCGACCTCGGCAAAGAATTCATTAAAAATATTAGATACTTTATTTGGAGATTCCGTAAGTGTAATGTTTGTTTTTAATTTTATATTTCTGTGTTTTACTGAAGTTTTACCAGTTTTAGTTTTTATTATTTTCCACATTGTTTTTATTTTATCTTGTGATTGAGCCATTTGTTTTATATAATTTAGTTTCTTTGAAGTCACTATTAATTTTTTAAGTATGTTTCTATATCTTTTATAATATGTTTTAATTGTTTTGTGCAACCTGAACCATAAACGGAAAAATCGCGTCGTCCGTCCGCCTGGCACCCGGCTTTTCCCTAAACGCCGCCTTAGATGATTCTTATATGTAGCAGGATTTCTATTCCATTTCTGGGAATTTGTTAGATGTTAAATTTTTTTACGCGATATAGAATTCACATTCATGTCTTTTTGAGAGAGTTTATTTACTGTCCAAGTCTGCTTCGTCTTCAGGCGCTAACTTTATACTTTCGAAATGTTGAAAATGATACCAAAATAAATAGAAACCTAAAAACATTCAAATACCTATCATTGTAAGTGCTGAGACGAGACTCGATCCCGCGACGTTTCGCTATCGAGTGCTCTTCCACCTGAACTACACAGATTTGTGTGATCACGACAAATATATTCAACTCTTCTTTTGTCTCTGATTGCATTACAAGCTGACCTAATATAATGTCGAAGATATTACATCTTCAACATCCAGTTAAATATTATTACAAATACTGTAAATCAGTTAAAACTTTGCTTTTTGAAAGCATATAATTTTTATCGACCAAACTGCACTTGTCCAGCATGGTCGACTAAGGCCTAATCGCCCCTATTGTGGGGTAGGCTCGAGCCCCTAGGTGGGGACATTATATGAGCTGGTAATGATGAATCAGGAATAATGTAGCATTCTAATGGTGAAACATTTTTTTCCAGTCAAATAGTTTTGAGTTTATTTGTAACAAACATACAAATCTTTCCTCTTTATAATACTTGTATAGAAGTATAGATTACACATTCGCCCAGATTGGCAAAGGTCACAGGTTCGAGTCACATCTCAGGCATTTATCAAGACAGGCTTTTGTTCTTGTTTAGTTTTATACTACAGGCTATGGTGCTTGTATTGCTTGTCATTGGCAGTTTGTGTGCTTCTGTACTAAGCAAAACATAAAAAGAATAAACATCTAAAATCATATCAAATAAAATTTGAAACATAATTCAATACTTACGGTTGAAAGGCGAAGTCACCAGAACTCTTGTCCACACAGTTAGCATACTGGCTGAACTCGTTGAGGCATACTTTCTTCACCTTTCTAAAGAATTCCATAGTGCAAGCAGTGACTGCTTTGCCCTCATTGATGCACTTGCGAGGGTCATTCTCCTCTATACGGCATAGCATAAACTCCTTGAAAACGTTAAAAGAACTAATATTAGTAATATCTTTCACACTCACAGCAGCTATTGAATCCCTAATTAAATAAAACCTAAGAAATAGGTATAGTACCTATTTAGTTATCATAAGATCTCAACCTCATTTTTGCTCACTTTGAGAATATATTTTTCTTTTACATCTCTTCTTAGTTTTTTTTACTGCCCCCTTCTTCTTTTAAATTAAT
The DNA here is from genome assembly GCA_955850985.1 of Elophila nymphaeata. Lineage (NCBI taxonomy): Eukaryota > Metazoa > Arthropoda > Insecta > Lepidoptera > Crambidae > Elophila > Elophila nymphaeata. The sequence goes on from OY039066.1 coordinate 25,547,445, forward strand.
GGCGATCGCGACACGTAAAGATTACGCATTTCGGCAATATCAAGTGAAAATGTAATTAAGCTAACCAACAATTGTACAGTAGATTGAGTTTAAAATGGAGTCGTTCAACACAATTCATGTTCTTGCAACAAGAACTCGGGAGAAACTCTAAAATCCTGAAAGTCTAAAACCACAAGAGATTGTTAACATTGATAATAAACCAGATTTTTAATTTAAGTTGTTGCTTTAATAAGTACATAAAAAAATTACACAACAATATCTCATGAATTTCTATGTTCATAAAACCAAGATTTGTCTACCTAATTCGATATTTTGAATTGCAAAATACACACAAAAGCCAAACACTCAATTCTAGGTAAATAATACAATAATTACAGTCAGCTAATGATATTATTATTCAATTCAAGAACTTTAATCTTCTGTCAAAACACTAGATAATGTTTCAGTAAATATTATAGGTCATTTTTTGAGGGGACTGGTGTTATAGTAATGTATGCTTAATTTACAAACTATTGGAGGGGGGAAGAGAATAACAATATTTGAAGTTTTATATAGTGTCCTCAAAAATGTATACAGAAAATTTGCAACAAAAAATTTCAACACTTGTATTTTTGATCAACAAAGATTTGTATAACTATGGTTTCTACAAGAAACTTGCTAAAAGTGAAAGAAAATATCTTATTAGTTGCAATAAATTCTTCAAAATAATACTTTCATTTATGTCTTACAAGAATTTCGTCTAATCAAAACGAAAACATAACCTCTTTCATACAAGATTATGCAATCAAATTAAACAGGTTAAACAAGATATAAACAAAGGAAAGATAGGTAATACAAATATTAGCTAATGTTCTATTATATAAAATTAAGTAATACTTACATTATTAGCTTGTTCACAGTACTTCCCGAGATGAAAAGAACTAGCAATTAATGTAGACCCAGATAAATTGACCTCTGGCACCGTCAATTCGGACTCTTCTGGGAGAGTAATATCCGCAGTTAGTACCATTGTGTTCTAATACAATTCCACAAAAATTTCAAATGTGTAAACCAAAATAAATACAAATAATTTCTTCCAGTCTCCCGTGGAAGAAAAATCTGAAGGTAATACAGCCGACAGGAAACGTGAAGTAGAAATGTATTAGAAAAAGATAGCTAGATCGTAATCAATCAAGTGTAAGTGAGAAGGATGTATGTTACGTTGACTCTCATAAATAGTCGGTTAGCACAACTGACGTTTGACAGTTTACGAAAGATTTTCCGTTTCACGCAATGTTCAATCCTTCACTTGAAATTGGCAGTAATGAAATGGTCGTTTGCCCATATCGACGACCGATTGCCAAAAGAATTCCTACGTCATTGTTGCCAAAGAATAGCAAAAAAAACAATATACAATAAAACAGTAAATGTGACGAAGATCCCACTTTTATTTATTTCTTCTATAAAATAACTTATGACTAGAAAGCACAAAACATTATAATTAATGTGTTCATAATACAAAAGCCGTCATCAAAATGAAATAATTCATAGCGTTATGTTGGCATCTGAGTTCATTTTTTCATCATATTTTCCACTCGTTCCCCAAATGAGTAACCATCTTGATTATCATCTGAAAACAATTACGCATTTAGTTTTAATGTTAATTAATTAAATAGATTAAAAGGCAAAAGTTGTATTTAATTTACCACTATACTGCATATAATAATTGTCCCCTGGTAATGCATAATACTTCGGAATATCGTAGCGGTTTACCTGTAAATTAATATAACACTTTTCTAACGGTTTCACTTTTCTATTAACATGAAGGTATAAGTACATACGTAAGTCATCAGAATACTGAGGACTATTCCCAGAAATATCCTAATATAAATAACTTACTGAATCATAATTTCTTCTGCCCATGCGTGGTATATTTTTATTTGTTTTTATCACGTATCCTACTGTATCCTGATCGTAGGACCCAGCACTTTCGTCGCTCCTACCGATCCTTGGTATATTATTTGGTTTCACGATAGAACCATCGACTTTTAATAAAAAGTAAAACAGGCAGTATGCTACGACTGCACAAGCTATTTTGGAAGCCATTTTTAAAAAGTGTCTACGGAAAAGTTGGCGGGATACTGATGATTTTCAAGTTTGAAATATCAGCTTTTATAGTTGGCTACTTCGATCTGTCCCGTATTTCTATTTAATCTCTTCATCTTAATTAACTACGTGTGCGAGATGTGTCGATAAATTCGGAATACACATCAAGAACAGCAGTGCTTAAGATTTTTATCTATACAAATGCGGGTAGTGGTAGGCACGTACGTGCTTTGTGAACGTGAACTGTCGGACAAGTATACCTACGCGTCAGCATTGCGACGCGACGCCCTCTCTGCTTTACTACTCCTGTCTAGTCTAGGTGGCGAAAAGTTGGTGCAGTGATAAGGCTTTTGATAATTATTGATGTAGGCGTAGGTCCGTAGGCCCTAGATGGGCTTTTACAGTCATCGGCAAGACCTTGTGAAACTTCATGCCGGTAATAAAGGAAACTTTCTAGATGATTATCTAGTCAATAAGTCTCTAAAGTCAATTTTTTTTTACTGACGCTGTTGACCGCGGATGGTTTTAACAGCGTCACTGGTTATACTCAGATCAGACAAGCTCCTTGGATCAGACCCTTTAAATGATCTGAGGGTTTTTAAGAAGGCCTTGTGTGTCCTCTATGCTCTATGCTCGTTATATTTTTATGGTCGTGTACTCTGTGTGTCTGTATGACAGCACCCCTCATTTGGGAACGACTGCTATCTTGCAACAGCAGCCATTCCCATATGAGGGTTGACCGCCAGTTTAACGTGATGAGATTACAAAGCAAGAAAATTGAGTTGAAAAATTTTTGGGCACCCATCCGAATAGGTACCTACTGACCGCTCACTTGCTAGCATTTCGTGTTCGATACGTAGAAAGCACAAGCGCGGCGCCATTGAATTTGTAGCCACACGACAATGTAGAGAGCGAATATAGACAATGTCCTGTGGCTACAGTGAGAACATTGTCTATATTCGCTCTCTACATTGTCGTCGCATCAAATTCAAGCAAGTCCACGTATTTAACTTAAACTAAGGTAAATAAAAGAGTGCTTAATATTTTTTAATGTTTTATTGTTTTACATTAGTAAAATAAGAGATTTTGATTTTTACAAAAGTGTATCAAGCCGCAGGGTAAGCCGAACTAGCGCCATCTATTCACTTAGCTTCATTACTACCAATCAAATAACAACTGACAAAACGTATCCAGCTTGTAGCAAATTGAGACATAGGTATATACTGTAGAGCTATGATCACGGTAAGAGTCAATTACGGCGGTAGTCGGCTCCTAAATCGGAGCATAGACTAGTTAAAATATTATTTTGTTTCATTTTTTTGAATAATAAAATGAAAAATGGCGAAAACACGACTGCTTAGTGACGCGTGGGGAGAATTTACAAAGGAATTTCGGCATATTTTAAAGTACAAATACTTTTCACTCTCATGAGTAACTGAGTTGTCACCATACAAAATATTTATGGATTTTTAAAGATCTTTCGATGGTATAGGTCCCAACTTGCTACAAAGTGGGTACAAGTCTCATTCAAAGTTACCAGTTGTTCTTTCAATAAATGGGCGACCAGTAGGCCTATTTACAACTTTTTTGACAGATGAAAGTGATAATTACCGAGTGAATTACACATCCTTTGCTCTTCTTACACAACAAGTTGTAGCATTGTTTATTTATCAATTTTTCAAAGTCAACATCGTCATCTGACAAGTGACATTACGTTCCGTTTCGCATTAAGTTTGACATTTAGGCAAAGTGATAAATTCTATACCCAGCGACTTATAAAAAAAAAAAAAAAAAAAAAAAAAAAAAAAAGTTCAGACGAAAGTTTCTTGTCTTGGTAAGTTGTATCATGTTTCAGTTCGATATTAGAGATTATTCATTCGCATTTCGAATTTCAAATTCAAGGCTGAATTTATTTTTGAGGAACACTTAGAATAAGAACATACTAGAAGGATAGTTCCATACAATATGCCGCTTCAAAACTGACGCAAAAAAATTGTTATGTGTGCTAACGCTTACACACAGATACACGCACACTACTAAAAATTGGTGTGGTCACTAAAATCTCGTCACCCCAAAACCAGGTAATTTAAATAAAACATGAATACTACTTATGATTTTGAAGTGAAACTTCTTTTTATACGATAGGTACATCGTAATTTGTAAATTCGATGAAACGGAAAAGCCACACCAAAGTTTTTGACGGATAGTTTTAAACAGAATATCAGGGTACCATTTTGGTGGTTTTCGGGGGTCCCGATTAAAAATATATATACAAGGTGTAAAAGACATGAACAGTCAAACGAGAACCATGTATTCTATACATCAAAATAAGTAACATTTCAAAAAATAATTGCTGGGAAATGATTTTTATTTTTTGGTGTTAAAAAAAATTGCAAATTGCACCGCGCAATGTAAAGCGCTCAACTCGTACGCATCGTAAAATCGCGATAATTTTGCCAGACGGCCACGAAGTTCACAATGTAGGTTGACATAATTGTAATCTAGCTACTTAGGTACTTACCTACTGTTCATTAATTTTCATCTACGATAGGCCTTCCGAAAGGGTGAGGTGTGGTTCAAACTGGCGACCTTCAACGTGTAGACACATGCGCGCTCGATACCTACAGCGTATCTTAATTCGTGATCTCGCCAGGATTCCCTGTCGTAGTGACCGATGCTTTATGTTCGTCGAATACGTCAATGATTTTTTGACGCATCTCGACAGCCGTTTCGCAAGGGCGGTCAAAAACACTGTCCCTAACGAACCCCTTACAAAAAAAATCTAGAGGGGTTATCTGGCGATCGTGCATAGGCCCATACCGCCCAATCCCTTGGTCACCGAACAGCTCCGTCAGCCGCTTCCGAACGGGTCTCACAATGTGTGTTTGGGGGTGTCGCCGTCGTGCTGTTACCATCTATCTCGCAGCTGAGTTAGTGGCATGTTGTACAGAGCGTCTGAAATGTACCCGTTTAACAGATCCAGGTAAGCTCGCCCATCCATTCTTTGCGGCAAGAAAACGGGACCAAGTATAACAGTAAACCATGTTCACATATTCGCGGGCCCTATAAACATGCCCGGGATCTTGTTTCTAACACTCACTAAATCACCACGATCACAACACAAACTGCACTGAAAATTGCGCTGAAGCCTCAGAACCGCTTATTACTCGGACGGCACGATGACGATATTATACCATAAAACCGGTTTGATTACGCAACCTCATTTACGTGAGTTCGAAAGCATTCGATCATAAGCGCGCTACTACCGTGGCGCTACGCTAGCGACTAGCGGTACCGAAGTAGGTAGAGAACTTCCAAATAAATCACGCGGAGTGTTGCCAGCTACTGATATAAAAATTCCGCAACCAAACATACTTATTTTTAGTACAAAAATACATTTTAATTATCTGAATTTATCTGAAAATAAAATAGTACCAACCAAAAAAAGGAACTAAAATAAACACACTTGTGGTAGACAACCTTGAAAAACTTTCCAATACTTTAACCACAATGTATGAGCTAATTGTCGTTAAAAATCTACTAATCCCATCGTCATGACGGTGACCTTAGACAATTTAACACGGGACGTGGCATAGCGCAGATTTAGTACAGAAAACATTCTGCCGTTTTTGCGGGGGGTGAGGCAAACACGCATAGCACACATTTACTCACTAGTGCACACTGTTGCAAAAATTATAATCGCTATTATGAGCGCACACTCGCGGGCTCGGCGTACCACCATATCGCCTAACGTTGTTAGATCGTTGTTTCTGTCGCAAAATTTGTAGATGACAAATTGTATTGTTATGTGAAACAGTAGTTGATTTGAATAGAAAATTACTTTCGTATGATAAGCAACTCCGTTTTAGGATAACTTTAATGTTTCTGGTGGTCGTTTACAAGAAAACACTCCGCAACCAATAATTTTTACGAGGCCCGCTTAGCGACAGATACGAATTCAATATGGCGGTCGGTCGTCGTCGTGGCGAACTATTTTTTATAAACTGACATGAACGTTTATTCATGTACTTTGGCAGTTTTTAATGTAAAAGAAACCAATCTGCTATTACGACCTTTATAACAAAAAATAATTGTCGTAATCGTTTCAGATTTGGCGCAGAAACAATAAATAACTCAACTTAGGTACCGTAAGATGCTGTAACTTTGCCTGGATTTTACGACTTTTTGTACATATTTCTGAACCTATTTATTGTTATGGCTTTTAAGCAGTTTTAATCGGAAAATAGATGTTATGCCCAGCCATTTATGATCCATATCTTTTTGAATTGATGGTAGTTTCCGCACTACAAGTACTCAAAGTCGTAGGCAATGTTGTAGACGAAAGACACAACATTGCCTAGAAGGATACTTAAATAAATAGGATCTTGATCATTTTAGTATTTTTTTCCCGTGTGCATGATACGACATTTTTGTCTCTAGCAGTCAAATTATTGCGTTTACGGTGTTATTTTTTTTTTCACAGCTAATAGGCAATGTTGTAACAGGTACCACCATCTCTTCATACAAAAATGTCGTTAGAATTAGGGTTGTGCTAAAAAAATACAAAGCTTTTTAACATTTTTATTACACATAATACAATCAAATATAATTAAATATCATTCTAAAAACTATACTGGAGTATAGTTTTTTTTATATAAAAACTATACTGGAGTATAGTCTTTAGAATGTTAGGAAAGGTCTGCAGCAATTTCTAGCATTTCCACAGAGTAATCCGCATAACTCCGAGCTCCCGCTTATCTCCTGCTCCGCTTATTCTCTTTTACCATTTTGCCATATAACTGCAATAAAATTAAAGTTACAACATGACTTAGAATATTTATTAAACGTAAAAAGAATAATGTTTAACAGCCGGTTTCTGTGTTGAGAATTAGACCTGCGCACTCAATCTATACGTAATATGTATTACAATTTGTACACGTATTATCTAGCCCAAATTAAGCATCATTAAAGCCTAATGGGTCAAATAGTGCCTAAGAAGCGTCGGTGGCGTAGTGCGTAAGGGCGTTGTCGACGCATTTACGGTGAAGGAAAACATCGTGAGGAAACCTGCACACACCTATGAAGAAATTCTTAGGTGTGTGAAGTCGACCAACCCGCACTTGGCCAGCGTAGTTGACTAATGCCTAATCGTCCTTAATGTGGGGTAAGCTCGAGCCCCTCCGTGAGAACATTATATGAGCTGTTGATGATGAAGAGCTTGTGTTATGGATACTAGATAACGGAGAAATATATACAAGGTATTTAGTAGTACAGACTTACCCTAGCAAGCCGAAACCTGTCCACGTTAACACAGTAATATAAATACTGTGTTATAAAACATTTTGTTTTTCTGATCGAACTATTTGTATGTAGAAATTTGAATTTTATTAAACAATTTTGAATTTTTGATAAAACCATAGTATTTGTTTGACTATCTCAACATAATGACTATGTTAAAATAACGTAGGTTACGGCTCGATAGGGTATGAACCAAACCCCATGTATTATTAGAAATATACTAACCCGTGAACAAAATTAAATGTTCGTAGTCATCATACAAATAACTGCCCTTACCGGGATTCAAACCCGGGACCTCTGGTTTAGTAGATAGTTGTCAGTACCGGACAAGAAACGTTAAGTAATTATACTGTACTTGTTTAAATGGTTAATTTAACTTAAATGTCATTTGATTTTGTTACTTTAATAAAATCCTACTAGTGACAACCCTAGACCTAGGCAAAGTTGTGTTACTGATGTTTCCGAAACACTTGACAATTTTGCCCGTTAAGTAAATTTTATTAAATCGTGTCATATCCATAAAAATACTAAGCATTACTGAAAATAGACAATATTTTCTTACCCTGGGACGTTTTTACTGCACAGAAACACCTTTTGTTTAGGCTACAATTGAAATTCAAAAACAGATTCGAATTTCTGCTGCACACTCCGTGACTCTGTTCACTCAATTGTCGGAAAAATACTATAGTTGCCATTAAAAAAAAAGAAAAATGTGTTGCCTTAATAATGTAAAATTATTGCTAAATAGTAGAAAATGAGAAAGAACTATGTAAACGGAAGATATTGTCATCGAAACGAAATAGGCAAAGTTGCATTTAGTTGGCAAAGTTACAGCATCTTACGGTATGTAAAAAAAAAACATTTAACCAAATAAATCAATCGCTATCAGAGTGCCAATTTACCAGTGATGGTGTGTGTAGTACACTTGGCATATCTCACCAGTAATTACTGATTTAATAATTATTGATTAACAAATCGTGTTAATTCCTGTTTTAACATTACCGTTTATTCATGCAACGCGAAGTAAAAAGTAATTACTGCTTTGGTGCTCGGTTATGACGTTAAACAGTAAACATTGAACTAAATTATCGCAAACAACACAATGAACAAAAAAAAATTTTACTAGGTTTAGAGCAAACACTAAGTTGGCAACATTGTATGCAAGCGCAGTACGTAGGTAATTCTTTTGAGCTCGCGCCGCCCGCGCCGGCCGCCGGCCAAAGCGCCTGCCGCGACACGAGTTTCCCGCGCGTTGCTAGGTTACGAAGCAATGCTTGATTAAATGTAGGTATTTTATTTTCTGTACCTTTCTTCCTTGTTATTAAATTTTATAACAAGTGTAAAATAAGTAATCATGCCTTAATTCATTTAAAGCTTTCTTCAAAATGTTATCGTCTCTGGAACTTGAAGAAATTGTCAGTCCTTACTAACATACCTACACATCTACGTAGGAACTAAAGTCAAAGCGTAAATTCTTACATTATTATGGAATAAATTTGGAATTGCGTTGGAATATCCTATCTGGATATGTTTTCTCGCTATCCTTAAAGTCATAAGTTTATATCAAATTGAACGTAAAAGAAAACTCATTTTTTTACAAGCACTGTGATTTTAAAAATGTAAAAGAATGAGATTTTTTGATGTGTATGAAATTGAAATCACCGTTTTATGTAGGTACGTAATTCTTTATCAGTGATAATAATAACCAGGTAATGTAGATGCTTACTACTTGGCGGTCTGAGCTTGACAGCAGGTTATTGGATGGTTGATCGTTTATTACATTGTTCAACCAGGTAGTAGATTTAATAATTTACTTATTAGTCAGCTGACTGCGGGTCCAATACTTAAATAAATTAAGTTTTAACACGTTGATTAGGTAATTTAATCATTAACTCATCAGCTGATCATTATTTTGCCTACCCTGCTCCAAATTTATAAATTTTCGGTCACCCATCCGAGTGCCGACCGCGCACTTGGTAGCTTAACTTTCGTGATTATTACTAATAATGCACGACTGCGGCGCTATCCATCTCCTTCTCCTCATAATCAACTGTTAAGGTGTAATAAATGTTAGTCGCCCGCGTGGTAATTTTTTGCACTCGGGATGCACGCGCACGGAGTTCAATGGCCCCGTTTGTTAGTGTCCGCGCGGTCCGCGCGGATCGAGTGATCTACGTTGAACGCTAACGATTTGAAGCCATTTTTTATTATGAAATACTAAAAAAAATGATAATGTTTCTTTGGACAAAAATTAAGAAATAATGTTTAGAATATGTTTTCATTAAAAAATGAAAAAAAAAATTATGACTTTGACCTTGAATAAAATCGTAACTATCAATTTCCCAGGTATAGTCTGAAAGAAAAAAAATGTTATGATGGTGAGTAGAATACATGGTTTTCGTTTGACTGCTCATGTCTTTTACACCCGTTATATTGAGATCCAAGATGGCGGACGTGACTTTTTAATATAATATCAATATGGGTATCATTTTCGTGGTTTTCGGGGGTCCCGATTCCGAATTCAACATCCATTTTGAGATCCAAGATGGCGGACACAACTTTTTAATATAATATCAATATGGGTATCATTTTCGTGGTTTTCGGGGGTCCCGATTCCGAATTCAACATCCATTTTGAGATCCAAGATGGCGGACACAACTTTTTAATATAATATCAATATGGGTATCATTTTCGTGGTTTTCGGGGGTCCTGATTACGAATACAACATCTTTTTTGAAATCCAAGATGGCGGACGTGACTTTTTGACAAAATATCAATATGGGTATCAATTTCATGGTTTTCGGGGGTCCCGATTACGAATACAATCCAAGATGGCGGACGTGACTTTTTGATATATGGGTATCATTTTCGTGGTTTTCGGAGGTCCCGATTCCAAATAAAACAAACATTTTGAGATCCAAGATGGCGGACGTGACTTTTTAATATAATATCAATATGGGTATCATTTTCGTGGTTTTCGGGGGTCCCAATTCTGAATCCAACATCCATTTTGAGATCCAAGATGGCGGACACAACTTTTTAATAAAATATCAATATGGGTATCATTTTCGTGGTTTTCGGCGGCCCAGATTCCAAATACAACAAACATTTTGAGATCCAAGATGGCGGACGTGACTTTTTAATATAATATCAATATGGGTATTATTTTCGTGGTTTTCGGGGGTCCTGATTACGAATACGACATCTTTTTTGAAATCCAAGATGGCGGACGTGACTTTTTGACAAAAATCAATAAGGGTATCAATTTCATGGTTTTCGGGGGGTCCCGATTACGAATACAACATCCTTTTTGAAATTCAAGATGGCGGACGTGATTTTTTGATATAATATCAATATGGGTATCATTTTCGTGGTTTTCGGAGGTCCCGATTCCGAATTCAACATTCATTTTGAGATCCAAGATGGCGGATACAACTTTTTGATAAAATATCAATATGGGTATCATTTTTGTGGTATTCGGGGGTCCTGATTACGAATACGACATCTTTTTTGATATCCAAGATGGCGGACGTGACTTTTTGATAAAATATCAATATGGGTATCATTTTCGTGGTTTTCGTGGACGAACACGTCGAAAATGATACCTATGTCGATTTTATATTAACAAGTCGCAAACACCATATTGGATCTCGAAATAGATGTCACATTCAGAATCGGGACCCCCGAAAACCACGAAAATGATACCCATATTGATATTATATTAAAAAGTTGTGTCCGCCATCTTGGATCTCAAAATAGATGTTGTATTTGGAATCTGGGCCGCCGAAAACCACGAAAATCATACCCATATTAATATTTTATTAAAAAGTTGTGTCCGCCATCTTGGATCTCAAAATGAATGTTGAATTCGGAATCGGGACCTCCGAAAACCACGAAAATGATACCCATATTGATATTATATCAAAAAGTCACGTCCGCCATCTTGGATATCAAAAAAGATGTCGTATTCGTAATCAGGACCCCCGAATACCACAAAAATGATACCCATATTGATATTTTATCAAAAAGTTGTATCCGCCATCTTGGATCTCAAAATGAACGTTGAATTCGGAATCGGGACCTCCGAAAACCACGAAAATGATACCCATATTGATATTATATCAAAAAGTAACGTCCGCCATCTTGGATTTCAAAAAGGATGTTGTATTCGTAATCGGGACCCCCGAAAACCATGAAATTGATACCCTTATTGACATTTTGTCAAAAAGTCACGTCCGCCATCTTGGATTTCAAATAAGATGTTGTATTCGTAATCAGGACCCCCGAAAACCACGAAAATGATACCCATATTGATATTATATCAAAAAGTCGCGTCCGCCATGTCGAACTTCCATACAAACTTTCATCCCCTATTTCAACCCATTCAACCTTTTATTCGCGATAAAAAGTAGCCTATGTCCCTCACCAAGATCTATATTTGTACCAAATTTCATCAAAATAGGTTCAGTGCTTTAGACGTGAAAGCTTAACAGACAGACAGACAGAGTTACTTTCGCATTTATAATATTAGTAGGGATAAATATTTCTACACTCACACCAATTATCTAGCCCAAATTAAGTATCAATAAGAACTTGTGTTATTATTTACTTTGAATTCCTTTGCTTCGCTCTTGAATCAAAGTAGCGCCCTCGCCGTAAAAGTAGATTGTATGATAAGGGAGCAAAATAGCTCCCTTATCATACAATCTACTATTCCAAACCGGTCTAGGCGTAGAAACATACATAAAAAAGAAGGTTAAGGCGACTTGAAAACCTCCTCCTTTTCTTAAGGCGGTTAAAAATGTCCATACGTTAAGTCAAAACAATCTAATCATCAGAAAATATTTTTTTTATGTCCTTAGTATTTTTTATAGAACAATTAATATAATTAAATTATTGCATTCGACTAAATTCTAAACAACCAAAATAGGTAAAATAATTTCTGTAACTGGCAGCACTCAGTATTTAAAAAATACAAAATAAAATATTTGGTTTTTATTGCTTAACCCATTCATTGCCACCTCTAAAATTGTGTCTTAACCTAGGTGCCGCCATACATTTGTCAACGAGCGCCCATCGGCGGCCACGGCATCTTAGTTACGGATTTATTGCCGCCCATTGGCGCTTTCGGCATGAGGCCTTAGAACACTACCACGTCAATCAGTTTTTTTCTCTTATTGGTGTTTTTAGTGGGTTATAAAACATGCTTTAATGTGTGATTGTGTTATTATAGTTAAATACTGCGATTTTAACGGGTATTACATTTCAAAACAACGATGAAGAATAAAGGTGCGTTACTAAGTTTTTTTTGCGATTTAAATTGTTATGGAACATTATTTAGTAATTTTTAATTAAAAGAAAGATAAAACACGATAAAACAAAAGTTTAATTGTAAATTATTAAGCGTTATGTGAAACCCAGAAGTCCTCAACCTTTTTCCAAATAATAAAAAAAATAGTAGATTGTATAACAAGGGAGCAAAATAGTATTTTTATGGCGAGGGCGCTACTTTGAAGCACGAGCGAAGCGAAGGATTCTAGAATAGAATTCCGAGCGTAGCGAGGAATTCTAACGTAGAATCCTGAGCGCAGCGAGGGATTCAAAGTACATCGCCCGAGGGAAAAATAATTTGCTCTCGAGTTATACACTCTACTTTTCATCCCCTTTCTATGAGAAAATAAATAAGAGACGCTGTTATGTAATTAATGAATATATTTAATTAAAAGAAGACATGTGAAATGAAGTAAAAATAATTACAAATTTATATTTATATTGAATACGCTAGCGCATTTATTAAAAGTTATTGTCACTGTTTTATTTGGGATCGATATTGTTGTCGATTCATTTACATTTTGAGTATTTGTACGACGTTGTTAGCTTCTATAGTTATTGTTTCAGCAGTTAATGCATTATCACTTTCATAACTCGAGGTATTAGAACTCATTATTTTTGCGAAATACAATAAAATATGTACTGAGGTAACAAGAACAGAAAAGTAATTCGCGCGCTTTTGTTTTTTTTTTAGCTAGTGCGTGCTGCCAACACGTACCAGCCAGTAATTCACACAATTTGCGTTCGATTTCTATGAATGATATATGTTCTAAATTCAAATCTCTTTTACGCCCGCTAAAAAGTTCTTATCGGAAAAGAGCTATTTTGTTCCCACTTATAGAGGAACAAAGCGGCACTATTCGAATAGAAGGAATGAAAAATATTTTTTGTTACACTTTCATAAAAATGTCTTTTTTTTTGTAAATTCTGTAAATCAATTTCTATACATAACAAGTATGATAGTTGTTCCGGAGAACACCAATTGGAGGGAGAAACTGACTCATTAAAAGCTTTTATTTAATTTGCAATGTACCTATGTTTGTTCGGGTGGAATCTTGCTACTCGATTTTGAAGCAGATATCTTCAACCGATTGAGCTGAAATATTGTGTACACGTTTAGTTTGGATGACAATATACGATAAGCTGTGTGCGACGTCATTCTAAATCCAATATGGCGGACCATCCAAAATGGCGGAATAGTTATATTTAATGCATTTCTGTAATATGGGTTTCAAATGAAATGGCTTGTTGAGAGTAACTCGAAAAATAATGTGATGTCATTCTAAATCCGTAAGTTGCGTCCGTAAGATTGAACTTCGAAATAGGCGTTATATCCGGAATTGGGATCACAGAAAATGATATCCATAATATTAAAAAATCACGTCCGCCATATTGGATCTCCAAAATAGATGTTGTATTCGGAATAGGAACCGCCAAAAACCACGAAAATGATACCCATATTGATATTATATTTAGAAGTCGCGTCCATCATATTGGATCTTGAAATAGATGTTGTATTCGGAACCGGGATCCCCGAAAACCATGAAAATGAGACCCATATCGATATTATATTTAGAAGTCGTGTCCGCCATCTTGGATCTCCAAAATAGACGTTGTATTCGGAATTGGAACACCCCAAAACAGCGAAAATGAAATAGGAACCGCCAAAAACCACGAAAATGATACCCATATTGATATTATAAGTATTTAGAAGTCGCGTCCACCACATTGGATCTCGAAATAGATGTTGTATTCGGAACCGGGACCCCCAAAAACCACGAAAATTATACCCATATTGATATTATATTAAGCAGTCGCGTCCGCCATATTGGATGTCGAAATAAATGTTGTATTTGGAATGGGGATCCCCGAAAACCACGAAAATGATACCCATATTGATATTATTTTATATTAAGAAGTCGCGTCCGCCATATTGGATGTCGAAATATATGTTGTATTTGGAATAGGGACCTCGGGCGCCAAGCATGGACGTGCTGCGCGCGATCCAAGGACACGCATTCTATTGTAGTATGTTAACGATCCAGTTCTATGAACCTGGATCGCGGGATCGCCGATCGTCCGGTGTGAACCCCCCAAAAACCATGAAAATGATACCTATATTTATATTATAATACCCCCGAAAAGCACGAAAAAGATAGGTGTACCTACCTACAATAGAATAAATATTATTTATTTGTTGATATTATATTAGAAAGTCGCGGCCATCTTGAATCTCGAAATAGGTGTTGTATTTGGAATCTCGACCCTCGAAAAATACGAAGATGATAGATATACCCATATTGGTTATATTGAAAAGTCACGTCTCGCGTCCGCCATTATTGGATCTCGAAAATATCATTATGTTTTATAATTTTAATAATAAAATATTAATATACAAAATTAGTTATATTTATAGTATTCGGACTCAATTGCTAAAAATCATAAAAATTATAATTTGATAAAAAAGTTAAGTATCTCTGAACCTTGAAGCAGGACGCCTATGGGCGCCGGCGGCATCTTAACTAAGAATGCGTATTTTGTTATTTCTAAGATATCCAGAGGCCAAATGAGGGAATTGTATACTAATGATTGAAAGGATTTTTTGGTAGTATTATTTCATTTTACAAATCACATTTGACTGAAAAAGTCGACCGAAAAAGTAGGGCGCCGATGGGCGTCTTCGGCATGTGCTTATACTCGCAAAGAACGCCCATGGGCGTCCGCGGCACTGAATGGGTTAAAAAGTGAAAATACAATAAAATATTAAAAACTTACGTGTGAAAAGTAATGTTCTCACTCTTTTTATTTTTTTCAGTTCGTTTATTACACCATTTAATAGCACAAATCGTCATTTTTTAATAATTTGTTGGAGATGCGTACGGAGTGCGTTGACCTCGAGGACTACGCATAGACTTCCCGTATTGTGCCAGTTAAGGCCTAATATTGGCGGAACCAAATTGAGTGCCCGGATTCGGTATCTGTATGTTCTTAATCTAAGGAGGAACATTAAAAATCTTCGTGTTATTAACATATGCGAGGATTATATTAACGAAGGAGAACTATTTTCTAATTTGGAAGGAAGATAATTCCGTATTTACATAATATCCTGGAACGGATAAATAACCGTTAAGGAGTTAATAATTCACCCGAAAGGGTCGTCGGTACGGGTTTAGAGACCCAAATTTCCATTACAAATATAGTCGCCTGGTAGAGAGACCTGCGCAAAACCAGAGTTTGGAGGTGTGAGATCAATTTGGAAAAGTGACCGGTGAACTACAATATATAGAGAGAGCTAACTAGTGGCTGATCTATCAGAGCCAAGACACAACGCACTGATCCAGGTACACTACACTAACCAAACGGTAGCGGCTGACTGTCGAAGAGTTCTACAAATACTCTGCAGAAGGTTGTCTCATAACGCGTTTACTAATAATTTATACATAGTAATACCCAAATTCCACTCGTTAACGATCAGAGCAGACTCCAGGACCCTACCTTTCATTATTTTTATGGTTGTATTTTACTATTAGATATATAAGTTAGAAGGTCTAAATTGTGTAAAATCTAACTTGTGTAAACTAGGTATTTTCAAGGAAGAGAATTCTCACAAAGGTATATTATTTGGAATATATAAATTGTAAGTAAATAACTTTTCTAGTGCAACAAACAGAATATTGTCCACCCTAAATAAACATTGTACTGCCAAACCATCAAATTGTTGTTTCACTTCATATATACCCATTTAGGAAAGGAAAATACAACCAGTTCAAATCGAGTATTACATGGCGCCCGAACATTAGGAGAGGAGGTTCTGTTATTTTTTTTTAATTCTTGATCTAGTCATATTCGCTCAGAGGAGGCTGATCGTTGACGGTGTGAGTTTGAGATTTTTTTTTTTTCTTGTTTTAATTTGTGCCAAAGGTGGCAATAAACTTTAATATTGTTTGTTCTCCAGTTAACTATTGTATATTTAGGTATTTTTGCATTCATGTACATGGAGTTTTGTAAGCTGTGATCGATTTTGGAGTGGTTTTTTTTTAATTTTATGGGTTTTTTTTACATTTTTGAATGCTAATAAGCTAATATTTTCATACCACTCACAAAGTGTTTGAAAATATAAATATAAGTAAATTTGCAGTTTATTTTTTGAGCTTGAACCAAATATTACACTTATTTTTTATTTTTTAACTCTAATCTTTGCCTATACATACCTATATCACTTTTTATTCTCCAAATTACTACATTACATACATTAGGTAACATAAACCTTCTCTTACTATACACATTTTTAGGAAAAGTCATACTACCTATTTGTTTTCATAAAGTTGAAACATGGAACAACGACCTATTACATTTAATTTACTACTTAAAGATGAACTTGAATATGAAGTTAGAATTAGGGGTGCAAAACCTGCAGATACAGTAACTGCTTTGAAGGCACAGATTCGTTCTCTCAATAAGGACTTACCCTCTGATGAGATATTGGAGTGTGATTTGGAGGTAGTTTCTGAGCTAAGAATTGTCCATAGAAAGTTAGATGACTTGGACAGGCTTATTTCAATATCTTCATCAAAGGCAGGTTCCCTCAAGTCTTTGAATAGAATTCAGACATTGGCTCATCACTTGTTTCACCGAATTGGTCGACTTGATGTAGAGGAGGAAGTTGACAGCGACTTCTCCACTATGCTTGATACCTACCAAAAGCGTTTGGAAAGCGTTTTGGTAAGGATTGATAATATAATGCACACATTCAAAAGTAGCTTAGCACAGGAGAAAGTTGGAGAACATTCCATTAGCAAGCCACAAGATATTGCTGGCCAAAACTTGGTAGGGGACGCGGCAGTCCATAAGCTTGGTTTGAAATTCGATGGCAAATCATGCGTTAAGGCTTTCTTACAACGCTTGGAAGAGCTTTGTTTATCTAGGGGTGTATCGGAAACTGTACTTTTTATGTCAGCTTCTGAGTTATTTTCCAATGAAGCGTTGTGTTGGTATCGTGGTGTTAAGTCAGATGTTCATGATTGGTTAGGATTAAAGTCTTTGTTACTAGAGGAATACTTACCTTATGATTATGATAATAGATTGATGCAGGAAATTCGTTCTAGAACGCAAGGTTCTGATGAAAATATTATAAATTATCTCAGTATTATGCAAAATTATTTTAGTCGTTTATCTAAGCCTTTATCTGAAGATGAAAGGTTGAATATTGTTTTATTTAATATAAGGCCATTTTACACAGCCCAGTTAGCTTTGACTCCTGTAGACTCGTGGGCAGAATTGAAAAGGAAGTGTAGATTACTGGAGGGGGCACAGGAGAGGTGTAGACTCTTTAGGGAACCTAATAATACCCCATATTCATTAGCCCCTGATTTGTGTTATAGGGGTAAGCAAAAAGTTACACAACAGCAGGTCGCTTCAGTTCAGCCTGTACAGAATGATTTCTGTGTCCGTTGTAGGATAAATGGTCACAGTTTAAGTAATTGTAGGGCACCTTTTGTTGTGATTTGCTATAGATGTGGTACAAAGGAGTTTACTGCTAAGAACTGTCCTAGTTGTAACACTAAGAAAAATTTGCCAAATGTGCAGTCTAAGACAGTGCATTCTAATAAAAGGCAAGAGTATAAAATTAATACAATAAAGTCTACATGTGTTTCAAAGTCAATTCACTCTATTCATAGTGATGTACGCCCTTATTTAAAAGTAAATATTTATGATTCGGAATTCAGAGGATTATTAGACTCCGGCTCTGAAATATCAATAATTGGAGGGGATTCATTAAATCATTTTATTAATTTTACCAATTTACATACTTCACATAACCTACAATTTATTAAAACTGCGAATGGTTCCTTATCTCCTGTAACTGGATATATGTATTTGCCGGTAACAGTTGATGAGAAAACTCGTTTAATTAGATTCTTTGTCGTTCCTGGTATCACAGAGTTTATCTTCGGCATTAATTTATGGAAGCAATTTAAGATTGCTCCCGATGTTTTAGCGTTATTGAAAGGTGGCAAGTTGTTATCTGAAAAAGAAAAGGTAGACACTGTTGTGGCGGCAGATGGGGCTTTGCATGAGCGTGACTCGCTGTCCGAGGAAGAGCATAGCCAGGCTAAGAGAGTCATATCTCATTTTGAAAATTTTCCTGCTGAAAAGAAGAGATTATGCTTCTTCTTCTTCTTCTTTGTGAATGGCATTAAGGCTAGTGTTGCCATTTGCCATATGCAAGTTTAGCAGATTAGTAATTTTGTATTTTGTCAATTTTTCTTTTTATTGGACAGGTGGTTAAAAAGGCAGGAAAACGGATATTTACAAAATTATGTAACGGAAAGGGATTTGGAAAGGAATCAGATGAATAGGTACCTATAGAAATGGGTGTACAATGTGAGATGAAACAATGGGATGAGTAAGAATATTAATATAAACAGTATAAGATAGGAAGAATAGGTTAGGTTAGGCTATAAAATATGTAAATAATTAAATCTTGATATCATTTTTCCTTATGAATAATGCTAAAAGTTTATAAATATCTGGATTATTGTTATATAAAAGGATGGAAATAGAAGTAGGAAAAGGAACGTTCAGTTTGATTAGAGATTCTAGGAAGAAATCTCTTTCAAAACGTGGGCAAACAAAGAATATGTGATTTATATCACCCTCGATGTAACCACATTCACAACCAGGGTCGGTGATTATTCCAAATCTAGCTAGACGCTCGGGCGTACAAACATGCCCAAGACGCATACGAATTAGGATGGATGTGACTGTCTTACTAAACCTTAGTTTTGCAAACCAAGGTTTATTAAGCACAGATGGTTGAATAGTTCTGTAATATTTTGCAATTGTAGTACCACCCTCTGTCCACAGCTTAGTCCAAGATAAATGAAGCTCTGTCTTAGACAGACTAACTAAATCAAGACTAAAGTTCTTATAAAAGTCAATGTCGCCACACCGAACAGCATCCCGGGCAATATGGTCAGCAAATTCGTTACCAGTCACACCACAATGGCTAGGTACCCAAGCGAATGATACGGAATAACCTTTGGCTGAACATTGTAACAGTAAAGTACGTATTTTGAATATTAATGGATACATTTTGAGTTTAAAGGGAAATTTTTCTAAAGCATACAACGCACTCAATGAATCAGTAAAGACTACAGTTTTATTTAACTTTGCTAAAAGGATGAATTCAACTGCTTTAAAAAGTCCAAGACATTCTCCAGTGAAAACGGAGGTCTGAGGAGGAAGTCGCATTTTTTGTTGGATCTTATAATTACTGTGATAAACACCAACACCAACATCAAGTAGATCGCTTTTAGATGCATCAGTGAATATTTTGTGCCAACCATACCAATATTCATCAACAGCCATATTAAAACAATGATTGGCATTTGCCTTATCTATTTTAAGGTTAAACGTGATGTTAGGCATCAGTGTTAAAGAAGCATATTCTGAACTATACAATGGGAGAATTGGGCATTCATACGTTGAAACACCCATATTCAAGTATTTGTTATAGGTTTTGATCAAAGGCGGCAAAGATTTATTATTCCAATATGCTGATGATGTTATTTTGCTGGACAAGAGTTCAATTTTCTGTATAACTATATTATTATTATTTAATTGAGTCGATTTGTATAAGAACCTGTCCGCTAGAAATTGCCTCCGTAAATGTAAAGGAGGGTCATTACACTCCACCTGTAATCCACATACTGGACTTGATCTCATAGCACCACTAATGATTCTTAATGCCTTAGCTTGTATGCTATCTAACTTCTTGTAATTTGCAACATTACAAGGTTCTAGTAGGAATATACCATAGTCTAAAATACTACGTACAAGAGCGATATACAGTAACCTCAAAGAAACAGGATGACTACCCCACCAGACTCCAGCTAGACATCTCAAAATATTAAGGCTGCGCTCACATTTTTTAAGAACGTATTCACAGTGTGAGTTACCAGTAAGTTTCGAGTCAAGGATTATTCCCAAATATTTAGCTTCCTGCTTTTGTGGAAGACAATTTTGACCAAAGTTAATGTGTAATGTATTCTGTGAACGCATTCTTGTAAATAAAACAACTGAGGTTTTAGAAATCGATAAATCTAAACCGTTCCTGTCAAGCCAGGTCTTAAAAATACTTAAAGAATGATTTAAAGTGTTTGAAATATGGGATATCGAATAACTTAAAGAATACAATACAACATCATCAGCATATTGAATAATAGCACATGAGTTGTCGAGAGAGCTTTCAAGATCAAAGGTATACAAGTTATAAAGTAGCGGACTTAATACAGAACCTTGAGGCAAGCCTTTGCAGATACGTCTTTGTATCATAGTATCTTCAACAGAAAGCATCAAATACCTCTCCGAAAATAAATTAATAATAAAATTACAAAGCATAATTGGAATTTTTAAAATGCCTAACTTTTCTCGCAGCAACTTTATGTTAACATTGTCATAGGCCGATTTTATATCAATGAAAACAGCGCCAACTGACGCATTATCGGAAAAAGCTATTCGAATATCGGAGACTAGAATGGAAATGCAATCATAAGTACTTTTACCGCGTCTAAAACCAAACTGACTTTTCGAAAGGAGGCCCTTGCTTTCAACGTACCATTCCAAACGATTTTTAACTAAGTGTTCGGCAATCTTTAATAAAACAGTAGAAAGAACAATCGGTCTGTAGGAATTTACATCTGATGGCAGTTTATTCGGTTTTAGAATGGGCAACACTATTTGCTGTCTCCATGCTGACGGAATATTACCTGTCAACATGACATTGTTTATCAAATTTAAATAATAACCTAGAAGTTTATCCCCAAGGTTCGTAATGAATGAATATGGAATGCCATCTATACCCGGAGCAGAATCTACTAAGTGATTTAGGATTCCTTTCAATTCTGATAGTGAAAATGGTAGATTTAAACCCGAATTATCGACAGGAAGAGGAGAAAGTGAGACCGACTCAGCGACCGATAACGGCACTAAATTACTCATAAATTTGTGAGCCATGTTTAAGGAAAGACTGCAAGAGGAAGGCTGAACAAAGGCTGAACGGAACCTTCGAATATTACTCCACACTAATGAAGGAGGAGTCTGTGGGGAAATTGAATTACAAAATCTTTTCCAAGCTTCACTCTTTTTCTTCTTCAGAAAGGTTTTAACTTCTGAAGTGATTCTAATGAGGATATTAAAGTTTTGTAAAGTCATATCTGCACGATACTGCCGTTCAGCATTCTTCCTCCGAGCTATCTCTGCAGTACAGTCCTTGTCCCACCAAGGCGGGGAAGGGATTGAATAACAAGATGTTTTTTTTAATGGAAATAGTTCATCAGCTACACCAATCAGGCATTTAGAAAAAGCTTCAGAACATTGTTCTTCATTACCATTCCCAATAATTGGCAGTGTTGAAAATCTATCCTCCAATTTATGTTTAAACAACTTCCAATCAACATTTTGTAATTTATATTTTAAGCAAGTTTTCTTCTTTAAATTTAGTTTAGTAATAAAAGGAAATGTTATAATTATTGGGAAATGATCACTTCCATATGTAGAATTAAGTGTACGCCATAATAGAGACAGAGCAAGACTTGGAGTACAAATAGAGAGGTCAACAGCACTAACACATTCATTGGGATTAGTTAGACGTGTAGCAGCACCAGTATTTAATAAACATAAGTTGTTACGATCTAAAATGTCAAGTAAATGTTCACCATAGCTGTTTGTAAATGAACTACCCCAGGATTGGTGATGACTATTGAAGTCACCAAGAATCAAAAAAGGTTTAGGAAAGCGGCATATAATATTATTTATTTCACTAAGTATAAAAATAGATGGATGAGGCACATAAATTGAAACAAAACAAATATTATTGATAATAGCTCCTACAATACAATAATCATTACTTGAGGGTAATGAAAAGATATTATATTGATAAGTATTTTTAATCAAAAGAGCCACACCTCCGTGGCCATCTGGTCTATCTTGTCTTAGACAAAAATAACCAGAAATCTTAAAATTAAAACCTGGTTTAAGCCAGGTTTCCGAAAGGGATATTATAAAAGGATTATATTTGTTAATTAAATGTATAAGATCTGTTTTTTTATTATTAATGCTTCTACAATTCCATTGAACCACTTTGGCCAACTGGTCCATTGTGGTGACTGAGGTTTTCTATAGCTTTAAGCAAAGGGGCAACGTCGGACGGTCCATAACTATTGTTTTGTGTTAGAAAATTAATAAGAGAAACAATCATATCTGTGACTGTTATATTTTGAGAGCTATTTTTATTATGAGTAATAAGAGTGCCATTACCACTGCTACTAGGCATGTCATAGTCTCTAATTAAATTATTATGCTCCGTTTGATTGTAACCTTTATTAAGGTGGCCAGATGAAAATTGCTTAGGTTGAATGTATACCGTTTTTTTATAAGAGCGATCATTATTGTGAGTATATGTATTTGATGGTGATGATGCAAAACTTATAGTGGGTTTGGAAGGTTTAGACACTAGTACATCTGAATAAGATTTTCCTACTGAAGGGTGAAGCTTAGCTGCTTCGAAATAAGAAATATTATTATTTGACATAGAAATTTTAATACTTCTCTGTCTTTCGTACTCTGGACAAGAACGTTTAATCGCCAAATGGAGACCATTGCAGTTACAGCAATTTGCATTTACTTCCTCAACAGAGCATCCGTCACCCGAGTGCTCCTGTCCGCACTTATAACAACGTGGCTTTGATCGGCATTGTAATTTAGTGTGTCCAAAGCGACAACAATTGTAACATTGTACAGTTGGGAAGATATAACGGTCAACTGACAAAGCATTGTAACAAAGGAATACTTTAGACGGGAGCATCTGGCCATCAAAAGTAACAACAATTGACTGAGTAGGCTTCCATGTCACAGTGCCATCAACTAAAACCTTATAATTTAGGCGCCTAATTTTAATAATTTCGCCACAACCTGAAGGCAGAGAAATTTGTTCTTTAATTTCATCCGGTGACCAGTCTGGAGGAACTCCACGAATAAGTCCCATACGGGTAACATTGAAAGTCGGAATAAAAGCTTTATACTTATTATCTACTAGCTTTTGGTCATTAATGAAATTATTTGCCAGCTCTAATTTAGAAAACGATAACGTTATTCTATTCCGTCCTATTTTCTTAACACTTCCGTCAACTATATTGTAGAAACCATTTTTCTTGAGGAAATTACCAAAATGTACGGGATGTAACGAAGTGGCGTCATTAAAGGAAGTCTGCTCACGTTGCACATGTACGACATAAGGTGGTAGATCATTACTATTGTACAATTTCCGACCGGAAAAATTAGCAGATGGAGGTTGTGATAAATCACTCTTATTTGTAGGCTCTGGTGGAGGTAAAAGTGAAGGATTTATATGTTTAACTGTTTCATTTGTATTACAATTAACATCTTCACTAGAATTTTCTGTATGGTCAGTACATAAACATCCCGCACTTTTTCCCGCCATTTTGTTCTTATGTTTTTTCCTGCAGTGTTTGTTCGATTTTCCCCTTTTCCTACTATGAGTAGCAACTGTAGACCACTCAGTCTGATCAGTGTCAACGCTAGAGTCATCTTGGCTCATGATAGTAATATTCTGACCAACTGAGGGAATCGATCCACCTGGGTCAGGTGGATCGTTCATGATGATGCATGAGTAATGAAATTAAATAATACTTACGTCGGATGAAGACAAATATATACAAATATACAAACACTTACTAAATAGATACAATAATACTAATCAACTGATTCACAAAAATAATTAATTAAAATAAAGAAACAATTAAAGCAAAAAAAGACTCCCGCCTGCTTCAACGTTTCCCGCCCTTTTCAGAGATTATGCTCTAGTTTTGACATAAGCGAAACATTTACACATTCCATAGATAATATACGACTTCCCATAGCCTATGGGAATCGTTCATTGACAACCTTGGCTCGTTGGGGTTGCAAGCTACCACTTTTATTAGTATTTTTATTGTTATTTTCCCTTGCAATTCCAGTGGCACCCATATACATAATCTCCGATAATTATTTTTGGCATAACAATATTATAAAAAGTTGTACGGATAGGCCACGAGCGTGTCCGAATTTTCATATGATAGATGGTAGATTAATACGTTTCACGAAAAGCATTTTTAAACTCTGTGATGATACCCAATGGAACGAGGTACGAGTACCGTTGGAATTTAGGGAATATGAACCTGTACAAAATTACTCTATACTTACTGTTGCACACGGTAGTGTGACAACAACCTTACATTTAAAGTTACTTTATTTTTTTATCCCGGTATGTATAAAGATACCGTGTAGTTTACTGAGATATTGTAATATGAAACACCCGGCTGTATGGGTGAATCTCATTTTCTTTATTCTAACTCTTAACTTTTATTTTAATGGGGAAGAAAACGCAAAACTTTTTTACAGAGGGCGCTGTGTGTTTGTTACCTGTCAAAGTCTGTTGTGAACAATAACATCAGTGATTTAAACACAGTTCACTTAAAAATTAATGTTTTTAAAATTATTGTATGTATTGTACATACATTAAATGTCTTTTGAAATAATTATATGTCACTTGTGTGCTGAACAATTTTTTTCTATTTCATTCTTAAAATATTAATATAGGTATAAATGTGTTTACTGGAACACACCTGTTTGTCTGGAAGTAGTTTCAAAATCAGATTCTTTGAAATGCTTGCTGTATGTTCTGGAGTACTTAGTAGCTTGAAAATTTACCCTTCTTAAAGCCTTTTCCCACTTTTTCCTGAGAAACAAATCTGTAAAAAACTTGTGTGTACCGGTTTCTACGCACTGGAAAGCTACACATCGTCCCATATTTCTGTTTATCTAGAAATACTAAGAAATCCCTATGAAATGTACTGAGTTTGACACATCCTTTGGAACAAACACTCAGCGCCACCTAGGAGAAACTAGTTGACAGTTGTCTTCCCCATTGATTATTTAGTTTGCGTTATTTTCCATTCACCGTGGGTTGACGGTCGAAGAATATCCACCCCGCCGTACTTCCTGGCGTGTCGTAGAAGCCGACTGTAGGGTTTGCTCTATTAAGATCAGATGGGGCCGGTGGTGCCTGCCTGTTGCCTCAGTTTTTCGTTTTTTCCCTTTCTCCTTAGTTTGACGTTTGTAGCCATGATGTGCTTGGTAAAACTAAAGTAATGGAGTTTAGTTTACTTAAGCATATAATATTATTTAAATCTGATCATTCATTTAAATACAAGGGGAAAAAATTTAAGAGGGGCTGAGGTATTAGGGCAGGCTTTGATGATTTTACTTAAGTGAAGATGCTTATTTTTTTGTTTTAAGGTACTTTTTTTTATTTAAACTAGAGCATAACTTGATTAAACTCAATTAAAAGTAGGTTTAATTTTTTTTTAATAAAATCAAGAATCTATTCGTGTCTATGATTTTGTTTTTTGATAACTGTGAAAGCAAAGAAGTTTCACGGTTGCATCCATGATGTCCCATTAGACTTGATATATTTTTCACTAACATGAAATACCTTGAGTTAGTTATTTCAATAAAATAGGAAGGAATTGTGCGTTGGAAGATCATTCTTTATATTTGTTTTATTTTAGTATTTTGTGCAGAGGTAACTTAGTTTTTGTGTGGTTTGGTTTGGTCAGTTGTCTGAGTAGGTATAGTGTTGGGTGTTGACGTGGGCGTCAAACGCGAATTCACTACGTGAATTCTTACCCGGGTAGGGGGATATTGTAGCATTGTTTATTTATCAATTTTTCAAAGTCAACATCGTCATCTGACAAGTGACATTACGTTCCGTTTCGCATTAAGTTTGACATTTAGGCAAAGTGATAAATTCTATACCCAGCGACTTATAAAAAAAAAAAAAAAAAAAAAAAAAAAAATAGTTCAGACGAAAGTTTCTTGTCTTGGTAAGTTGTATCATGTTTCAGTTCGATATTAGAGATTATTCATTCGCATTTCGAATTTCAAATTCAAGGCTGAATTTATTTTTGAGGAACATTAAAAATCTTCGTGATATTAACATATGCGAGGATTATATTAACGAAGGAGAACTATTTTCTAATTTGGAAGGAAGATAATTCCGTATTTACATAATATCCTGGAACGGATAAATAACCGTTAAGGAGTTAATAATTCACCCGAAAGGGTCGTCGGTACGGGTTTAGAGACCCAAATTTCCATTACAAATATAGTCGCCTGGTAGAGAGACCTGCGCAAAACCAGAGTTTGGAGGTGTGAGATCAATTTGGAAAAGTGACCGGTGAACTACAATATATAGAGAGAGCTAACTAGTGGCTGATCTATCAGAGCCAAGACACAACGCACTGATCCAGGTACACTACACTAACCAAACGGTAGCGGCTGACTGTCGAAGAGTTCTACAAATACTCTGCAGAAGGTTGTCTCATAACGCGTTTACTAATAATTTATACATAGTAATACCCAAATTCCACTCGTTAACGATCAGAGCAGACTCCAGGACCCTACCTTTCATTATTTTTATGGTTGTATTTTACTATTAGATATATAAGTTAGAAGGTCTAAATTGTGTAAAATCTAACTTGTGTAAACTAGGTATTTTCAAGGAAGAGAATTCTCACAAAGGTATATTATTTGGAATATATAAATTGTAAGTAAATAACTTTTCTAGTGCAACAAACAGAATATTGTCCACCCTAAATAAACATTGTACTGCCAAACCATCAAATTGTTGTTTCACTTCATATATACCCATTTAGGAAAGGAAAATACAACCAGTTCAAATCCAGTATTACAAAGTGCCATAATAACCTGTCGTGTAAAACAGCAATGGATATATAATTCACTCGGCGATAATCACTTTCAACTGTCAAAAAAGTTAGCGAATATAGACCTACAGGACACAGCTTTTCTACCACTTTTCGTTCTGTAGTTTATTCACAAAAGGAACCCGCCTAAACGTGGCCACTTTTGGCAGTAGCAAGTTTTGACTATGTACTTACGTACATACAAATGATTCAGTAAATATTATATTATAGATGTTTTTCTAGGTGACCTTAATTGCCCAGCACGAATATTTGAAAGATTCGCAACGTTATCGTATAGAGAAACGTTCTAAAACTACAAAAAATAAAATCTAAACCAGTATTTTATTAACAGTTCATGGGAAATTATAGATATTAAATTAATAATAACATTATAAACACCTACTTAATATGTATTGCTATATTTTAAATTTAAGAAAAAAAAACATCTATATTAGCTGATGAAAATAAATAAATATTTCTTGCGTTTGTTTTAGATTTAGAAACATGAATTTTTCGAAACTGTCGGTCAAAATCAAGAAGGTCACGGAAAGCGTTCATAAACCAATAATAATTTCATAAACGCAAGAAATATTTAAATATTTTCATCAGCATTTAACGTAGATTTTTTTTAATGTAAGTAATTATAACTTCCAAAGAAATGTTAATAAAATTCTGATTTAGATTTTTAGAAAGTTATCAGTAGCTCAAGAAAGGACATGTAATTTTTTGGGCTCTAATTTTCAACCAATGTGTCGGGCGGCCTCCTGTAGGTCGCTGTCAAAAACGCCTGTGTGTCGGCCGGCCTCCTGGAGGTCGATCCCCCCTCCACAGTTTTCCGATGATAAAAATAATGAAGATTATTATTATTATTAGAAAATATAACTGTACTAATTATATTATAGATGTAGCGAGCGGCGCAGAGAGTAGGTATCTTTCACCGCCATCCGAACGAACGGTCGCGTACGCGTCCCGAGGTCTCCCGACCCGAGCAAAGTATATACCTTCGCGTCGTTAAGCTCTCTCTCGTTTCGCGCGCACAGTAAGCAGAGACGTGTTGCTAAGGCAAGATTATCGCGCCCTGTATCTCCGCGGCTCTCGTTTTCTCTCGCATTTAGAGATACTTATTGAGATACTTTTAATTATTATAACAAGTTATACTTATAGAAACAAATTGTGACAACTGTGTGTACGTGTGTACTTATTTTCTATAATAAATATTTTTGCAAATCAGACAGTGTGTTATATATTCTGTTAGATTATTTTATAACGATTTTAGTGACAAAAACTCATATTTATAGTTTTATTACAAATTTTTTATTATTATTTTTTTACACCCGGAAAATTCGCGACGGAAAGTCCGGAAGTAACTGACACATGCGCGAAATTTTACAAAATGGCGGCGACACAACAGGGGTTATACATGTGTGGTTTTTCTGATAGAGAATCCTACGAAAACAAAAAAAAATTAAAATCTCCGTTTTTACTTAAAATATATTTAAACCTTTGAATGTTTCCATTTCCTACCTGTCTCTTTCCAACTCTCCCCACAAGTAATATGATGACGTACGTAAGTACGCATGACTATTAGACGGTCACGTGACATGTGTTACAGTGGTTAGAAAGAGACAAATGGATAATAACTTTCAAGGTAAACATTTTTGTCTTCACTTTTTGTTGAGTAGTGGTTCTAGTTTTAACTATAAATTTCTTGTTCTCGATACGGTTACGTTTCTAATAAGGTAATCAGCTATGAAAGTTGTTTTTAGCTACATGTTAAATAGGTTTTTATATTTTTTTAAGTGATGCAGGTTTTATTTTTTGTAGTTTTAGAACGTATTTCGTTACGATATCGTTACGAATCATCTTTCAATATTCGTGTTTGGGCCACAGAATTCGTACGTGGCGTTAGTTTTGCTTACCCTTCGCCTTATGTTAAATCTTTCAACGCTTGTTCCCACAAATAACTATCTTTTTAATTGGCTGTCTGTCTTATTCACAAAACTTCATCTACCATTTCTCAGTAACTTTGCTGGGAGGAACACGTGGTATTTGGGAGTGACGCCACCTTTCTCTATAACAGCACAGACTAGGGAGAATGGATCCAACTTCTTTTTGACGACGAGGAATCTGCAAAGCAATAAAAACAATCTTCATATTATAAAGAGGTAAAGTTTGTTTGTAGGGAAGTAATCTTTATAACTACTGAACCGATTTTGAAACTTCTTTCAGCAATATTTAAAATGGACTTCAGGGAAAAAGTAACTTTCAAACCCAAAAGTAGTTAAACCTTCAGTAAACTGAACCAAACAACAGGACAACTAGGATATATGTTATACTCTAACTAAACAATCTTAGCAGTCCGGGTTAGTCCTACTATTACCTACTTGTTTATAGTGAACAAGGCAGTCTGGCAGTAAGTGTAGTAAGAATGCGATTTTGTCTAGGAGAGCAGGACTATCAATACCATCTTACTAGGTGGTAGACCCATACGTAGGGTCGTCTGGGTAGGTACCACCGCCTTTCTTATTTCTGCCGTGAAGCAGTTCGCTGTGTTTCGGATTGAAGGGAAAGGTAGCCAGGGTAATTAGTGGGCATGGAGGATTGGAGGGCATATCATCTTAGTCCCCAGGATGGCAAACGCACTTGCGGTGTTAAGTGATTTACACTTAATATTGCAAGTGTCTATAGGCGGCGGTGACCACTTAACATCAGGTGGGCCGCAAGCTTGTTTGTCATCTCGAACATAAAAAAAAGTAGAATTATTTCTAGTTTTCTCGTAAAAAATCTGAAATGTAATCTAATTCATACACATACATTTTTTTTATAAAATTTCATTCGGATATTATAATAAATTTTAATGTAATAAACATTAAAACTCAGTCCTACTTTATAATGTTTATGGTAGGATTTTACTTTGATTATTGGCAACATTGGTAGATACGTCAATCTGTTCTTTTCTTTGTGAATGACATTAAGGGTAGCTGTTATGACTGCGATCCAAAAAGTTAAGTTACAAACAACTCTAGAAAAGAAAAAATAATTTGGATTTAAAAAGGGTTTTTTTTTATGACCAAGCGGCGCTAACTTTTGAGGCAGATATACGTAGGATCAAGTTAGGAAGAGGGCTACGTACGGAACAATCGTTTGAAATTCCTAATCTAACCCGCGATCGTGTTAGGATTTCGGGTCAGGTTCGGAATAATCGGAAACATCGCGGGTTCGAGTCCCATCTCAGCACTTGATCACGACAAGATATTTTTCTTGTCTTTCGATTCTATTCAGTTTGGTACTATTTTCAATAATTTCACAAAACACTAGGTACAAAGAATAGTATCAATTCAAATACTCAATACCAACCTATCCTTATCCCCATAGCTCTTAGATCCCAATCCAGCTTTCTGAGCGCACTGGTGTAACGCCGCGCGCTCCTCTTTGCTGAACTCACTGCTGAACACAAGGTCAAGGTCCAGGGTATCAGAGGCTATGTACCGACGCATCAGCTCGTGGGCCGCCCGCCTTAATTGACGGATATCTTGGTCGGCACTGCCTAGACCTGCGCGGTTTACCTGTCGGAATTTAGATGTTATTTTTAAGATATTATAACAGTGCCTATGCTTGAGACAAATAAATAATAAATGTAAACAAACAAAAATATAATTTTGTGTAGGCTTGTCCTTTTCACTCGCTACCTTTCTTGTTCATCATTCATACAAAAATCGGGAGTGGTCTCCCCTTGACTTTCACGTATACCGGAAACGACTCAAAGGTTGATAGAAGCCTTATATTTTGATGTCATACATGCGTGTTGAATTTTGGTCACCAATCCAAGTACCGACCGCGCACTTGGTTGCTTAACTTTCGTGATCGACGGCTCAAAATTAGATAGAAACCTTATATTTTAATGTCATACACGTTAAATTTGGTTGCAATAAGTTAAAGCATGCTCGAGTTATCGTGTTAACACACAGACATAATTCCAAAAAAAATATTTTTGGACCAAAACATGTAAATCCGTCAAAATCTCGAAGTCGAATTTTTTGACGATTACAAGACTTCCTCTATACTACGTATACGAGAAAGTAAAAAGGACAGTGGTTTGTTTATGAATACATTACAAAATCTCATATTATGCAATAGAATATTGTACCATAATGTAAGTAAATAAAATAATGATGAAATGAAAGTTTTTATGGAAGTTCTAGACAAAGCGAGGTATTTTAATTATATATAGGGATTCAGCTGTTATACTCCTCACGCCTACGTTTATCGCATAGAAACCAATGATATAGGCATTTTTTGTTAATTGGTTTCCTAAATCAAAGTATTTATTGGTTTTTACATCGTGGTCTTTAGGGATGTTCGCTTATCGAGATACATGCTCGACTAACAGTACACGCTTGAGTGTCCGTGAGAAAGTTGTATGGCCGCTACGTCATTTGATATTTTATAATGTTTAGCTGCTAAACATTATAAAATACCAAATGACGTAAATCTAAACTTTAGCATAACCACGATATTGACGTCATAGTATAGTGGGCTACGATGAATCGTCGTTTATGCACAGAATTTCAATGTAAATTTTCGCTATTTCGTATTTATATAAATCGCTATAAAATTTATGACCATACCTCGTGATCGATGTTATAGAATTTATTTAATTAATATCAGAGCCTTTAGGGTGGATATTTTTTCTCCCAAACCACCAATTATAATATCCGAAAAATTATACGAATTTAGGGAAGGATTGATAAATTCTATTTTAGCAAAATAAGAACATGATTCCGATCAAACTTATTATAAATTACCAACTAGTGTCTTCCTCGTTATTTTTTGGATGTCAGATACATGAATCATATTGTTGATATTGTAAAAAATAATATTATTGACGCTAACAAAGCATGTATGTTTTGAAAGAAAGAAAAACAAAGAGCAACTTAACTTACAATTTGGCTATGATGGAACTGAAATATATGTGTGATAAAGGTTCTTAATTAAAATATAAAAAAACTTACCATTTGAAAGTTAGGCTTGATTGGTTCAGATATTCCCTGGGCCTCGGCACCCAAACCTCCCCCTTTCCAGCCCATCAGTTTCATCATTCTGTAAAAGATTTTTATATTTTTCTTTGTGTCTTGAACAGGTTATCTTGAGATGGCTCAGATTTTTCCACCTTACAGAAGACCACAGTAAAGCTGCAAGCGTCTATAGGCTACAGTGACTGCTTACCACCAGGCAGGCCATATGCTTGTATATGGCTTGTCTGCTGACCAAATAAAGCAGTACCACGCATGTGCGTAATTTGTTTAATGGAATAACACACTTTTGTTTACCTTTTCTTTAAATTAATGACTTCATTATATGTATTTAGATACGAAAGAATTGGAAAAAATAAATTTAAAATTATCAGGAAGATAAAAATTTAAAATGGAGTCACACACACAACACAAGAATTTGAGCGAAAATCCCGTAATTTTAATTAAAAATGCTTTAATTTATTACTAAAGGCAGCCTTTACCGTACTGGGGTTTGCAAAAGGACTTGCGTCCTCTACTTTGAAAAGAAAAACTACTGAAGGAAGAAGTCTTATTCGACAAGTATCTACCAGTAAGAGGAAAAAAAAATTTTTTCTCTGTACTCAAGGTGAATTCCAGTCGTTAATACTTAGGGTGTGTTATTTGTAAAAAATGAACTAACTTAGCAGCAACGCTGTTGTCCAAAGGTGTTCCGAAGTTTTCCTCTTTCCCACGCCCCGTGACTTCACCCACAGAGATAGGAGCGTCGCCGTGCGCTATCCATTGCTCTTTCACTACCACACTGACAACTTCTTCTCGTAATCTCTACAAGTAAAAACTAGCAATGAAAATAGCAAATACTCTTTAGTTAGAGTATAATTTTGACAGCCGGGAGAACATTAAACAAATTAATTAAGATAATTTCTTTACCACTGTAAAACAAAATAGCAAGCTGTGTTAGTATACAAGGTGTTTGGTACATGGGGTATGAAGCCGGCACCTACCCATGCAAACATAGTTATATAAATACAATGGTGTTGGTGATATCAAAAGTGAATTTAGTATTCTTTTGTCTTTTATTTTAGCAACATTAATTAATTATTACAATAATAAAAATTAGGTGTTTACACCCAAAACAGGGTGAAACTTGCAACCACCTTCAGATTTATCTATCTTTCCATAAAAACATCCTGTGTTTCGGAAGATAAGCCGCAAGAGTGTCATAACATGGCAGCAAGTCACAAAAGAACCACGAAATAGATTTTTTTTAAATTTTGGTATCCAGGCTAATGCTCTTCCAATTGAACTACACAAGACTGTGCCATCACAACGAATTTATTCATGTCTTTTACTGATCGGCGCTATTTGTAAAAATATCTCGTTGTATGTTGAAGATGTAATATCTTCGATATTGTATGTATAATACGTCAGCTTGTGACGCATTCAGAAACGAGAGATACGAATAAATGGGTCGTGATCTCACAGTCCTGTGTCGCTCAGTTAGAAGAGCACTCGCCCAGGTCGCGGGCAAGTTTAAAATCGTATAAATTTAAAAAAATTCATATATAGTTTTACTAGGTGGTAGACCCATATGTAGGGTCGTCTGGGTAGGTAAGTACCACCGCCTTTCTTATTTCTGCCGTGAAGTAGTTCGCTGTGTTTCGGATTGAAGGGAAAGGTAGCCAGTGTAATTACTGGGCATGGAGGGCATATCATCTTAGTCCCCAAGATGGCAAACGCACTTGCGATGTTAAGTGATTTACACTTAATATTGAAAGTGTCTATAGGCGGCGGTGACCACTTAAGATCAGGTGGGCCGCAAGCTTGTTTGCCATCTCATAACAGAAAAAAAAAGTTAAACAAAGGAAACAAAATTCAAAACTCTGAAGTAGCTTTTACAAAAATTACACCCGACCTTACAACGAGACAAGAAGATTAACTTGCTTATAATACGCCCATGATTTTGATATCGAGCAGCATTGTCGTTTCATTATAATATGTCCAACGGTGGTTTTCATAATATAATAAAGGTCACAGCACACTTATCAACTCGGAAACGGATCAGTATCGCCTCAACTGGAGCCATTTAGTATTCTTTGTATGAAACTCCATACTGTAACGCAACTAATCAGCAATGTAACGACATCGCATCGCCTCGGGAAAAGCTCACGAATGGCGGCGGCACGGCGGTGAGAGGAAACCTTGCAGATCCCACTTGCTCATCTAACCCCTACCGCGGCCTGCCTGCAGCACACTAGGTACTGTTGCCAATCATGCTTTCATTCACAAGACAACTTACAATCGTGTTGCGCACCTGTTTTATTGAATTTGTAGGTTTGAAATAAAAATGTAGGTATATCCGCGGATACGGATCCGAATACGGATATTTGGTGTCAAGATTCGCGGATACGGATATTTATTTTCTTATTCAATCGATGTCGGCGCGCGATACCTTGAAATAATAGTTAACATAATAACGTTAATAGCAGGACAGGTATGTACCTACTATTGGTATGGTAACTTAACACGTACGGTAAAATATTTTATTTAAAAAATAAAACATACACTTAATGAAATTAAATAGTTTTTTAATTCTACCTAATCATCTATATAGCGTTTCATCCTATCAATTGAAAATTAATAATGTAAAAGTTCCATAAAAGATCCGCGCGAAAAGTAACAGATACGGATATCAGGAACATCACTAGTTTGAATCTGATCTTAAGGCGTATTTGGTTGAGCACGTAAAACGTTACGTTGACGCCTGGTGGACAGCGAGGCGTAAGGCAATACGGTTACGATCCCTTGTTCACGGATGGCAAAGTCTACTGTCTACCTGCCAGCCTATTAGCTAACTTTTATGACAGATGAAAGTGATAATCGGTCTTAGTTAGGATCCCTTACCGTGTTGAGAAGTGTGCCACGACCATTAAACTTACATTCCACGCCATCGCCTCCACGATGCTTTTTGCTTCAACCTTACTGGTCCCGGTAGCTTGGGCCACAAGATTTCCGTTGAGAAGAATAGAGAAACATCCATTCTCAAATGTGGTTTGGAAATTGATGCGGCAAACTTGACTGCTCGCTGAGAAATATTGGGGGTTAGTGTTTGAAATCGCATAACTATAAATAAGAAAGGAAGGTGTTATGATAACGCAAAATGAAATGGACACATTTTATTGATGGTAATGGTTACTCATGAACTGCCAGCTTTGAACCCATCGCTAACCTTGTAGAAAAATTCTTCTGCAATTTCTTAGGCATTCCAAATGGCAGAGGATTATAATTAATATGCTCTAGCATGGAACCCATCTGTATGCGCCCCAACAAGAATCAACGATTTGCTGCAGTATCTTGGTATCCCCAACAGAGTCCTGAATTTATTTGCTATAGTATGGTATTGAAAGCCTAAGGCAACAACGTCGTAATTTCCAGAAATATCAAAGTTACAACACGAAATTACAATAAAGTGTTGAGCAACTTTTGCTGACAAAAATTTACTTACTTTGAATATTCCAATATTTAGTAGCCCATGGTCGTATCAGCAAAACCATTCTGCCAAATTTTGTTTGGAACATGCTTTCTTTGAAAAATTTCACATCTAAGCATTTAACTTTCAACATTTCTTGTAAATATTGGTTGGTGTCATACACTTCTGAGCTAGTTTTCTGTTTTGCATTTTCAGTTGTGTCATCGTTGTTAATTTCAGTGTCATCATCTTCTTTGTCGGAGTCTTTATCTTTGATGTTCTCCCCTTGCGATTGCGGCACAAAGTCTATTTTTGCATTTTTGCTTGGTGGAGAGTCAACAATCACACCACCAGCTCTTTTTACACCTTTGGCTCTGTCTTCAGCGGCAGTGGATGCAGATACAAAGGTTCTTTGTAGCTTTGTTTTCTTGGATTTCCTGTAGTCTTGTGCTACCTACAAAACATTGATGATATGGTACAATAGTGTGAATTTATTCTTACGACAATAAAACGAAAGTAAATGAAAAGGAAATGAAATAGGTCTTTATTTAAATGGAATTTGCTAAGTAAGTTTTAAATGGTCAAAAGCCCTACCACCATTTCGGGACGAAATATTTATCACTTAAATTATTATTATTATGCTGAGATGGAGAAGAAATGGCGAAAGAAACTCCATAGCTTACAATTTCGTAATGATTTCAAAACATCAATACAGGTCAATACATAATTATCAATATAATTTACGTTACAGTTTTATATGCGTCAATTTTAGGTAGTTATTACTCCCACATATTTGGATCATACAAATAATCATTTATCTTGAGTTACACCAACGTAACAATCAACCGACCAAAATAATACGCTGATGCAGCGGATGCCGCAACTGCAGAACGGAACAGTCAGCAAATCCATTTTTACAGTTCATTTTAATTGATTAAACAATGTATCAGTCTTGTTCGGAAATCTATATTGGAAACATCTTTTAAATTTCTTTTGTAATTAAAATTAATTATTTAAAAAAAAACAATTCCCGATCGCCGATACACAAGTGGCACAGCCGGTAGGATCGCGCAACTTGGACAACGAATAAACTCTTCAATTCAAGTAGACGGTTTCAACCGTTGTGAGGCGCGATTGTTTAGGAATCTATATCGGTGGTCACCTCGAGGCGAGAGTTGACGACTCCGACAAGCC
Source organism: Elophila nymphaeata (assembly GCA_955850985.1). NCBI lineage: Eukaryota > Metazoa > Arthropoda > Insecta > Lepidoptera > Crambidae > Elophila > Elophila nymphaeata. The sequence goes on from OY039066.1 coordinate 25,584,659, forward strand.
CCGGCTGGAGATGCAGAGGCTGATCTGGTAAGTACTCTCGTTTGCCACCTGTTCCTTTGCTATATTTCCAGTTGTCTAATAATAAGTTTCGTAACTAGCTAGGCTCAATATCACTATAATTAGTTACGTTAGTTAGAGTCAAATAATATTATAATATAATGATTTACAGTAATTTCTTATAACGCGTAAATAGGTAACATACGATTACACCAAGGCTCAAAGTGCATTGGGATCGTTTGCGCTAAGTAATAAACAAAGCAATTAACTAGTTAGCAATTTTAAAATAGTTATTGAAAATAATTTAAAATGTCTATTACAGACTGTGATGCATATTTTAAAATGATTTCGGAGATGATGCCTCGTTATGATGGCAATCCGAAAACGTTCAATTATTTTATACGAGAAATAGAAAACATTTTAAATTTGCTACCGCAAGATCAGGATGCATCTCATCCTGTGTTAGTATGTCTAATTAAAAGTAAGTTATCCGGCGTTGCCATAGACGCCACGAGGAGTCGCTTTACAGTTGGTCGAGCATAAATGAAGCCCTTTTACGTAGATTAGGTGCGCCGTGTAATGAAATCCAAGTCATGCAAGAATTGACTAGGTTGCGTAGATAAAAGTCCGAAGACGTCGAATCCTTTGGTAAGTTACGGGAATTATTAGATACTTTATTCTCGATCGGAAAGCAATCAGTCAAATCTTATTATAAATGCATGGCTATAGAACAATATGTTAGTTAATTAGATTTTCAAATCTCAGTGGGGGTGCGAATAACGCAACCTAAAACCCTTGAAATGGCTATAGTAACTGCCAGACAGGAAGAAGCTAGATTAACTTATAATAGAAATAATACCTTGAGTTGATCCTTGATATCACAAATAAAGCCCAGAGAGGATGTTCCGAAACCTTCACCCTCAGGATTTAACCACATATTTAGAAACAGTCAATTCCAGTAACAATATAGATCCCAACCTAAGTTACGTACCCAAGCCCAAAAAAATGTCCCCTGAACAGCGTCAGCAACTAGTCCATGCTATGTTGCCATAGAAACAGCGACTGGTGGTAACTTTAGACAATCAGGCAACTTCAAACCATCAGGTGATTTTAGACAGAAAAACTTCCAGAGCCACCAACAAAACATGAGGCAACAGGTGAACCCTCTACAAAAGGTACTTAACGTCACTATGAGATCAGTTTACAGGCCTCAGAAACAACAGTGTACGTCGCAAGAACTGTTCTACACGCCGACGTATATGCCAACACAGCAGTATGATGAAATTGAGGTTAGTGATGATAAGCAATTTTAGTACGACTATGACACGAGTTTCCACGGTGCCCGACCGTTCGACGCGCCGTACGATGTTGAGGAAAGTAACAGCCGCGAGACCGTGAGTGTTCAGGACTTTCCCCAGGAAGAAAAATCAAGTCCCCCGTGTGCGGTCTGATGGCTGCTCCCGGTTGAACGCGTCGAACGCGCCAGGTCAAACAGCCGTCGGTGAGGAGGCGGCCTATAAGGCCGGTGTCGGCCAGCAACCCACGGGGGCTGTCGTTAGTCGGTAGCTCCTGTGGGCTGCTGGCCACCAATTGGTGCACAAGGTAGACGGGCATCGTTGGGACGGTCTCGGTGTAGTTGCGCTCACGTGCCGCAATAGCGCACTGGAGGTCAGGCCGGGAAGGATGTTTAGTGGGTATGGACGGAACGCCTTTACCTCGAGTCCCACATATCCCCTGCGGTTGGCACCACCCCGCAGGGACGATGCGTAAATGCATTTGATCATAAATTATAATTATATAGTATTATCTATACTATATAATTATAATTTATGATCAAATCGAACGAACGATCGAACTTAAAATCATTTGCAATAACACATCATTCACATTAGACCCATATCTAGAACAGAAAGACAACTATTCTCAACATAAGTTCTTCTACTTCTTTCAATTATATGGCGATCGCGACACATAACGTAATCTTTATGTGTCGCGATCGCCATATAATTGAAAGAAGTAGTAGAAATTATGTTGAGAATAGCATTGCGCCAATACCAAGTGAAAATGTACTTAAAAGTAACTGACAATTGTACGGTAGATTGAGTTTAAAATTGGAGTCTCTCAACAGGTGTTTTTGCGACACTCGGAAGAACTCGGGAGAAACTCCTTAACATAAGTTAAACTCATATGACGTACGAACAGACGTTGATAATGAATTACGTAAAAACTTGACCAAATCACGGTAATGTTATCCCTACTAATATTATAAATGCGAAAGTAACTGTCTGTCTGTCTGTCTGTTAAGCTTTCACGTCTAAACCACTGAACCGATTTTGATAAAATTTGGTACAATTATAGATTAGATCTCAGGGAAGGACATAGGCTACTTTTTATCGCGAAAAAAAGGTTGAATGGGTTGAAATAGGGGATGCAAGTTTGTATGGAAATTCGTAATTTTTGAAGATAGAACCATGAAACTTTGAATTTAGGCACTTAATAAGACAGAAAGAAATATTAGTTCAAAGATTTTTGAAATTTTGACCTGTATGGGGGTGAAATGGTGGATGAAAGTTTGTATGGAAGTTCGTCATTGTTAGAGATAAAACCATGAAACTTTGAAATTAGGGACTTAATAAGAAAAAAAGAAATATTTGTTCTAGGATTTTTGACATTTAGACCCATGTGGGGATGAAATTGGGGATGAAAATTTGTATGGAAGTTCGTCATTGTTAAAGATAAAACCATGAATTTAGACACTTGATAAGAAATAAATAAATATTTGTTCTAGCGTTTTGAAATATTAACCCATATGGGGATGAAATAGGGGATGAAAGGTCGTAAGGCAGTCAAAATAAAGTTACGCATTCACGTCTAACACCCGACCCGATTATGGTGAAATTTGGTACAAAAATAGATCCAAGATGGCGACGTGACTTTTTAACATTGTCAATATAGGTATCGTGTTCGTGGTTTTTGGGGGTCCGGATTACGAATAAAACATCTATTTCGAGATCCAAGATGGCGGACGCGACTTTTTGACAAAATGTCAATATAGGTATCATTTTTGTGGTTTTTCGGGGGTCCTGATTTCGAATATGACATCTATTTTGAGACCCAAGATGGCAGACGCGACTTTTTAACATAATGTCAATATGGGTAAATTTTAGTTGTTTTCGGAGGTCCCGATTCCCAATACTTACACCATCCATTTTTGAGATCCAAGATGGCGGACGCGACTTTTTAACATAATGTCAATATGGGTATCGTTTTTGTGGTCTTTGGGGGTCCGGATTACGAATAAAACATCTATTACGAAATCCAAGATGGCGGACGTGACTGTGACAAAATGTCAATATGGGTATCATTTTCGTGGTTTTCGGGGGGTCCCGATTCCGAATATGACATCTATTTCGAGATCTAAGATGGCGGTTGCGACTTTGTTTTGTAATATAAAATCGATATGGGTATCATTTTCGTGGTTTTCGGAGGTCCAGATTCCTACTACACCATCCATTTTGAGATCCAAGATGGCGGACGCGACTTTTTAACATAATGCCAATATGGGTATCGTTTTCGTTGTTTTTGGGGGTTCTGACTCCGAATAAAACATCGATTTTGAGATCCAAGATGGTGGACGTAACTTTTTAACTTAATAGGACTATGGGTATCATTTCCGAGGTTTTCGGGGGTCCTGATTTCAAATACATCATCTATGTCGATATCCAAAACGACAGATGCGACTTTTTAACATAAAATCGAAGTGGGTATCATTTTCGTAGTTTTCGGGGATCGCGATTCCAACTACATCATCAATTTCTAGATCCAAGATGGCGGACGCTACTTTTTAACTTATTATTAATATGAATATCATTTTCGTGGTTTACAGGGTTCGGATTATCTATTTTAAGATCCAAGATGGCGAAGGCGAATTTTAAATTTGATATCAATATGGGTATCATTTTTGTAGTTTTCGGGTGTCTCAAAATGGATGCTGTATTCGGAATCAGGATTCAGAATACAGCATCCATTTTGAGATCCAAGATGGTGGACGCAACTTTTTAAATTAATCGCTTTCACGACCTATACCTGAACCGATTTTAATGAAATTTGGTACAAAAATAGACTCAACCTCAAAATGAAATAAAAGCTACCTTTTTTTGTAAACAAGGGAATGAAAGGGTTGAAATATGAGATGAAATTTTTTATGGGATTTCTCATTACCAAAGATAAAACCATGAAATTTTTAATAGCACGCGATAAGAAATAAGTAATATTTTTGTAGCGGTTTTGAAATATTGACCCATGTGGGGATGAAAGGTTGCATGTAAGTTAGCAAAAAGTGGGAAAAACATAAAATGGTAGATTGTAAAAATGCCATTTACAGTAGTGTACGGCAGTTTGTACTTATGTGTATTTTTTGCAAAATAAGTACCTATACAAAAAAATTAAATGCTATCTAAAGTAACTATTCCACGGGGACGAAGTCGCGGGCAAAAGCTAGTACTCCATATTTTATCATAAAGTGAATGAACATATCTCGGACAATTTGATAGTTGTTTTGTCTTATTTCTTAATGTACATTTTTTTATTTATAGCATACAGTTTCATACAAATTTCGAATATTTTTTGATATAAGAATGAACTTACTTCATACAATGTCATGTCACCACTAGAAAGTATGACATTGGTTGTGTGGGTGCCGCTGTTTTCATCCCCGTATACAAAATTATTTTAAACTGCCAAAGCCTTCCATTGGCAACTGGCTTCACCCGCCCTCACTTACGTGGAGTCGCATAAATTTGTGGTAAAAAAGTTGTCACTCGGCTAGAGCTCTGGCATAGGAAATACTAGGAAATGAATGGCCTAATAATGACTTAATCATCAACTACACATCATACAGCTAATTTATTATCTTTCTATTCTTAATTAATGGCATCGCGTCGCATTAAGCGTACGCATTTTGCCAATGTCAAGTGGAAATATATCTAAAGTAACAAAAATTGTACGGTTGATTGAGATTATTAAAAATGGAGTCTCTCAACACGTGTTTTTACGACAAGAACTCGGGAGAAACTCTTTTATTATCTTTTAAAGATAGATTTGTATGTCATATTGTCAGCGGAACACATAACTTTGGTAAAATCCAGAGAGGCAACAACGCCATAAGGAAACCAGATTTTGTATTTTTGATTATGAAAATTATGATTTCTTACATATGTAGGTACTAATCTGTGAACCCCTTGGCAAAAGTGATTCAAAGAAAACACCTTGTACTTATTACCTAAGGTCCAGTAATGCAGTAGTACTGGACCTTAGATAGTACTACTACTGGACCAGTAGAATTTATAACACTAGTTTGTCATGGTGTTTTATATTCCCATAAAGAAGTAATTAGGGGTGCGTTCCAAAATGCTCGGGGTAGAGTAAATTTTACCCTAAGGTACTATCAGAGTAAATTTTCGCATACATTCGGTTTCACTCTGGTGTATTTTAGAACGGCTTAGAGTAAAATTTACTCTACCCTAATCGTTTTGGAACGCACCCTAGGTAGCTTACAATGAATCTAACCTTTAAATCTATAAATAATAACAAATCATTAAATACCTCGTATGACAATCGAGCAACTTCATGCATGACCTCAGTAGGGTATCTACATCCCATAAATTCCATATTAGCGAATACTCTAGCCAAACAAACTAATCTTTCTTCAGAATAATCGTTTTTCCATCGCGTCATAAACGCCCGCCTTAACTCCCAATGTTCTTCACATTCATGGTCCTCTCTGTGCTTATCGATGTCCCAGTTCGTATCAAACGACATTTTTCATAAATTTGCTTATTTTTTCATTCAATTTATCAAATAATATGCCCAAAATACGTAAATAAACATTACTTATTTGAAATGTCAAAATAAATGTAGTCTTGACATTAGGGTAATCATGTTGCCATGTTTAGAAAAAAATCTACTAATTTGGTAACAATAGTAAGTTCTTTGTTAGGCCCTCATTTTAAGTAATGAGTTATAATAATGTTTACGTACATTAAATAATAAGCCAGGAGAATTATTGATTTCAATATACTTGATAGTACTTAGATTTATCTAAATTTAAGAATAAATTTCTAAAAAACTTGCTATCTTTAGTGGATTTCTAAATAAAAATAATAAAAAATAAAGTTTTGATTCAAGGGCTTTAAAGGAACCATTTCATTTCAGTTTATTTATTTACGATAAACATGCGCGACACTGCAAAAAATTGATGGATTTTGTAATGAAAATTGAAAATCCCCTCTTGATCTGGAGAATTCCGAAACTTCATCTTTTTTCCTCGTTTTCAATAGTTTATTTATCAGTCTATTTATTAAGTGACGTATAAAAAGAAGACGAAACAAACAAAATTGGAATTGGTTTGATAGCAAAACTTATGAATATTTTCCTGTAGGTAGTTGGAAGAAAAGTTTTGAAAAACCTGTAATTTTTTCAATTTCTTGATTTTCAACGGCTGTAAACTGCAACCCAAAAATGTACAACATATCTTACGGACGAAAAGAACCATTCAGGTAAATTTTACCAATAATTTGCGTATTTAGCGGAACATTTGTACATAAGTACATACAAAACCTTTCGTATATTCTTATTGATTTCTTACAGAAACCTAATTTGTTTTATTAACAGCTTCGTTGCAAAGTCGACTATTTTTATTTATTTTTTAACATTTCTTTTGATATCTTTTAAAAGAGTATATAGCTTTGAGGTCTGCAAATAAAATAATCCTCTTGTAAAGTGCGTAATTTGTATTAGGTATTTTGTAAGTCGCCTTGCACGTGAAAAACTGTCTTCTTGAGAGGCAGGTATTTGTGAATTCTCATTAATTCTGTGAAATCTCAATGATATTATATAAAAAAAAGAAGCAAATAATGAGGCGCATGTGTTGTGAAGACTCGTAAACGTCCCTATTGGACCGTCTTGCTGTCAGTCTGTGTTGAGAGCAGACCAGAGCCAATTGCATAGTGATACTTATGTCCTAGCCAACATTTATTTGTGTGCCTTTCAGAAGTTACTGTCCACTCTACTAAAATTTTATTCGATAAATGTTATTTTTTGCACAAGAAAATATTTGTCAGTTTTAGATTGCGCGGCACATTTCAACGCAAATTACTATGAACGTAACATATCTATAGTTTGTAATATCATTGGAAAATCTTGACAGTATCCATCCAGAAACACCTCTCATGAAGCAACCTTCTCCATATTTCTATGGGATTTTGGAAGAAAAAGCTGTGGATAAGAATTAATGTTAATTACAGAGAAAGAGCTCTAAATATTAATTATAGAAAACTATTACTAATAGGAAATATTCTTTTATTTTTATAAATAAGTAATGCTGCTTTCATAGGTTTTGACTAGTCACATGAAAATGGCAATCCACAGAGCTAATATATGAAAAAATAACATTCTGTGCTTTTATGGTATAGTCAGCAACAGAAGTAAATCTTTGTTACCTTTCATAATTTTTTTTTTATATTACGAGATGGCAAACAAGCTTGCGATCTACTTGGTGTTAAGTGGTTACTATCACCTATCTAAGTTCGCAGTTTTGGTAAAATTCCAAGTTGGCGGTTTTATCTAATGATTTTTAACAGTTCAAAGTGATAAATGGCTATATCATATCGCATTTCGGCCGTCATGCTAGGCGGACTGGCATTGATATGACATTGTACAGTCAACAGCACATTAGGTTATCACAAATTGATACAACCAAAATGTATAAAACAGCTGATTTTTTTCGAGTTTTCGATGACTGAACCCATAGCAAGAGTTATTTGTATTGACCTATCTGTTAAAATTACTTTGGCCCTACCGTCACTAAAATTTCATAGTGTATATTAGGTTTATAACATAATTTTCACTCTCACACCAATTATCTAGCCCAAATAAGTATCATTAAGAACTTGTGCTATGGATAGTAGATAATGGACAAATTTAATATAAGTACATTGTAGTATAGATATTTTTATAAATAAAAAAAAAATACATAGACAGCAAAATGTTCGTGTTCATCACACAAACATTTGCTCCTACCATGACTCGAACCCAGACCGCTTGATGTGTAGGCAGTATTACTGACCACTCCACCACTTTTTTTGAGTCAAATTAAGGTGCAAGACTCCTATAATAACTAATATTTAGCTTTTTCTTTGTGTAATGAAATAAAGTCTTTATCTGAGTAATAACTCAGTGAAAAAGTAGCATTTTAAGGGCGTGCGCTGTATTAAGCGGGTGCGCGGCGCGGACACTCGCGCGGCGGGCTGATTTATGTCATCTGCATAGAGATGCCCGCGTGGCGTGCGACGGGAGACGCAGCGCTGCTCTATGGAGATGGGATGAAACAGCCCGCCGCGTAACTCAGCGCACGGCCTAATATTGAAAGTATTTTTAATATTAGTCTAATAGTTTTTGAACATATTTCATTACAAACATACAAATCTTTATAATATTAGTATGTATTTGAAATATTTTTGACAATAATATTAAATTTCTGTCCACAGGAATACGGTGAAGCAAGCTGAGGAAATCAACCCAAAAATATTGCCTTTAGACCAATTAGTGCATCTAATAAACGACAAAGTATTATTGTATTACTTAGAACAAGTATCAGTATTTCTGCGTAGCAAGAAGAAGGATTTATGGTTCCCGAAGATTTCTCCGAATTTAGATGCTTTCTTAGTGAGGGTGATTAAAGATGTTCAGAACATGGAGGGGTTGATGGGCCACTTTAATGAGGAGAGCAAGATTTTCGCTCAACAAATAATAGACTGCATAAAAGAGAATCAGCAAGTGTATCGTTTGGATTATAGTTATGAGAGCTGTAAAATCGATTTCAAGTAAGTATAACAAAAATTATAGAGTAAAACCTGTTTAAGACCGTTCATAGGGACCTAGCCAATAACGCATCTAGGCGGGAAATCGTATCAAGCGGTAATCTCCGGGATAGTGAAAATAAAACGTATGAGATATATACTAGAATTACAGGAGACACATGTGTGGTGTGACGCGCAAATTTGTCTCGTCGTGGCATAAATTATACTGAAGTGGCGCGCAATGCTATGCGGCCGCGCATTATACAATTGGATTTCTTTGTGAAAGTATCAACGTGCTTCTTATGCGAGATTAGACGGGGTGCGATAGCGGTGGCGCTACGCGTCTCCTGAAGGCGCGGGTGCAATTCTTATGGACGCTACACATAATCAATTCGGCATGACAATTCGCCATCGTGCGTGGAGGGGTGTCCCGCAAAATTGATCGTGTCAGGCTGTGGGAGTGCATGACAAGTCTACTTAAAGCGAAACCGCTGCCGAAAGTCTTTTACTTACCCATTGTTGCTTTTACATGACAAAGGTCATAATAGCGTTATATAGAATAGAAATAAACTTTATTGTATGTACATATCGTCGTAACACATAGAATCACAACATGTTTACATAAAATTGTACAATGGGCGGCCTTATCGCTAAGAGCGATCTCTTTCAGGCAACGTTAGGATGGACAGGAACTAAAGAGCATAACCGTGTGGGAAGATGACGATGTAGCAATTTATATAGAAATATATACACAAAAAATAAACAATATACATATTATTACCAAAAATACACACACAAAAGTACACAAATACGTTATTATACCAAAGATATTATATTAAATATAATATAATATATAAATACTATATATAGGTAGATAATACATACACATACATACGATTATAATATAGATACTTTCAAATAGGACAATAATCGCATTTTCGCGAATGTACCCAAGGATTGCGCACGTCTACTTTCGACTGGCAACTCATTCCACAATAGAACAGCTTGCACAGTGAACGATTTGTTGTAAAATTTAGAGAAGTGAGTAGGGGTGGCTAAACGGAGAGTCTCCGATGACGTCAGTACACGCGTGGGTGAGTGTCATGTAGATATTTAAAGCGTTCTTTTTGGTAAGAAGGAGTGTTGGGATGGAACAGGATAGTATAAAGAAGGGAAAGAGTATGAACATTCCGGCGACGGAATAGTTGTGGACAGGGCCGCGCCGACCCCAGGCAGCGCCTGTGTGCTATAGCAGCGCCTCTTTTGTTTACAGACGACAGATACAGACGATATATCATAGAGATGATATATCGTCTGTCGCCCTTTTGGCGCCTGTGTGCGCCGCACACTTCGCACATAGGGGCGGCTCGGGCCTGGTGTGGATCTGTAAATAGTTCGGTGATTATCACTTTCATGTGTCAAAAAAAGTTAGCAAATAGGCCAGCAGGCTTGTTGTAAACTCTACAACATCTCAGCAATCTGGGCATAATCTGGGACAATAATACAATGTGGTGAAATATCCGTATATACACTAACCCGCGTGACTCTACGGTCCCTTACTGGTTTACTGACACCTCTTTGTACTTTTCAGCAGTCTCGTCTACAAGAAAGTATTCCTAAAGATACAATCCGAATTGGCATCAGAAAGCCCTATTCAGAAAACATGGTAAGTAAATCAAATTAAATCTCTTTATTTGCATAAATATGGGTTATTTTATTACAAAAGGAGAAGCAATTTTGTCATTGTTACGCCGCACAGTGTTTTATTTCACCTCAAAATGACCAACCCCTTGATTATACCTGATTCAGATAAAGCTCTTTATTAATAACACGAGAGTAAAACTCCCACGAATCTAAATAGAATAGTTTTGAAGAAATCCTGTATTACATTTTTGTCCCGTATATGGGTAAAAAATAAAAAAATAATGATTGTGTCTAAACTATTAAAGTGGTTTTATTTTTTATATTGCCTATTAAAAGGTCTCATTATTAACCATATTATGAGTCCTCTATGGCTGCGCTAAAGCTCATAGAAACAGAAATAATTGCCATTTTGTGATTATCGTTTTAATTTTTTTGTGCCCACATTATGTAATATTAAAGCCTCTAATTTGCTTCAAAATCTAGTTAATAATGTTGACTACCAACACACAAAATTACAAGCTTTAGTTCCGTGGAATCTCGAATATATTAAGAATTTAAATTTACGGGACAATTTGTGCCGCAATTTTTTGAAGACTTGTAACTTTGCTATTTTAATTCTCAATAATAACACGCAATAATTTATTTGGCGCAAATAAACATATAACAAAAAACTCAAACATCATCTGTGGTAAAAACACTATCTTCGTTGTGAAGAACAGTTGTGAATTCATTTTCTTCATTCTCTGTGCATGAAGTTTCTTCATCGACATCACTGTTATCGTCATTTAAACTTTCTGAACTGTCCGGTTTTAGCATATATTTTACAGCCTGTGGCAGTGGCTTTTTTATTCGGTTATTTTGGTGCTGTTTTAGCCGTATAGCCGATATTACAGGTAGGATGACTCGAGCACCCTGTGAAATAAGACAGCAATCATGGTATGAAGCCTACAATTTTTCCGACTGTGATGTTCCCTATGCCATGATGTTCCCTATCCAAAATTTGTTCCTAAATTCTCCAGCCAGTTTGGAGAGAACGAACGAACGAAGTCCTACGGGTAGCGCTGAATTTTCTATAGCCTTCTCTCCGTGAATAAAGATTGTGTGAATGGTAGTAGTCCTAGTCCTAGGGTGCTAGTTATAGGTTTCAACGTATTTATGAGCCAGATTTTTACAAAATGTACCAAATTTTTTGGCGTTTATTGGTAATTCCGAATAAATGGCTACCAAATAAATTATTGCGTGTTATTATTGAGAATTTAAATAGCAAAGTTACAAGTCTTCAAAAAATTGCGGGACAAATTTGTCCCGTAAATTTAAATTCTTAATATATTCGAGATTCCACGGAACTAAAGCTTGTAATTTTGTGTGTTGGTAGTCAACATTATTAACTAGATTTTGAAGCAAATTAGAGGCTTTAATATTACATAATGTGGGCACAAAAAAATTAAAACGATAATCACAAAATGGCAATTATTTCTGTTTCTATGAGCTTTAGCGCAGCCATAGAGGACTCATAATATGGTTAATAATGAGACCTTTTAATAGGCAATATAAAAAATAAAACTACTTTAATAGTTTGGACACAATCATTATTTTTTTATTTTTTACCCAAATACGGGACAAAAATGTAATACAGGATTTCTTCAAAACTATTCTATTTAGATTCGTGGGAGTTTTACTCTCGTGTTATTAATAAAGAGCTTTATCTGAATCAGGTATAATCAAGGGGTTGGTCATTTTGAGGTGAAATAAAACACTGTGCGCCGTCATCATTCTCTATCCACATATTCTTATTATTCTTAGACCATTTGACACGGGACGTGGCATAGCGCATAGTACCTACTGAAAATATTCTGCCGTTTTTCGCGGGTTGTGAGGCAAACACGCAAAGCACACATTTCCTCACTCGAGCATACTGTTGCAAACATTTTAAGCACTATTATGAGCGCACATTCGCGGGATCGGCTAACCCGCGTACCACCATATCGCCTAAAGTTATTATATCGTTGTTTCTGTCGCAAAATTTGTAGATGAAAAATTGTATTGTTATGTGAAACAGTAGTTTATTTCAATAGAAGATTACTCCCGTGTGATAAGCATCTCCGTTTTAGGATAACTTTAATGTTTCTAGTCGTCGTTCACAAGAAAACACTCTGCAACCAATATTTTTTACGAGGTCCGCTTAGCGACAGATACGAATTCAAAATGGCGGTCGGTCGTCGCGGCGAACTAGTTTTTATAAACTGACATGAACGTTTGTTCATGTACTTTGGCAGACGGGGAACGCGTTCGCTTGCCACGTCCCGTGTTAAATTGTCTAAGTTTAATTATTGGCCATCGCGCGATTACGCATTTAGCCAATGTCAAGTAAAAAAATAATCTAGTAACAATAAATTGGGGAAATAATAAACCGAGCAACTATAAATTCCAGAATGAGCGACTAAAAATACTAAATGGGCGACTAATCGGCGGTTCGTCGCATATTAAGGATTTTTAGTCGCTCATGCTGTATTTATATAGGTTTAGGTTAGGTAAATCTGCGGACCAGTTAAATAGATTCGAGAATTTGTATGGTAGATTGAGTTAAAAAGAGTCTCACAACACGTGTTATTACAACATTATTGAAGAATGATCGTGAACTGGTTCATTGCGAGCTAGTAGGGCTGTCGAAACTTGATACGACCCCTGGGCCAATCCAAATAACTAAATAGATTGAAGGCCACAGAAACAAATATTATTATCATAGCAGGTTTCTAGTTGAAACAACTGATGATGCCCTGTATCCTGTTACTCTTTTTCTATGTGTTTGTCCAATCTATAGTCTTAGCCAAAAGTATTGAGCACCCTACAAATACTGCACGTGCGTGACTATATCAGAAACGAAAAGTCGGTTAAAAAGAGTTTTTGCAAACCGACTTATAGTTTTTGAGATATGCGCCGACAAACATAGGTACAAACTCTTATACCCCCATATGATGACGGCAGAGTAGAATACCACCACTCCAACAGGTGTTGTCACTTTATTTTATATACACCGTCCACCAATCCGCATTGCGCAAGCGTGGTGGACTACTGCCTAAACTTCCTTCGATGACAATGAGAGGTCTTGTGTCCCAGCACTGGGTCGAATAATAAAGGCTGTTATGATAATGATGATACTGTTATGAAATTTGGCACCTATTTTTGGAAGCTGGCTAAAATTAGCATATAAAAAACTGTGCCATTCCGACAACGTTACATGGAATTTTGAAGTCGGTTATAAAGTCCTTATAAAAACTTTTGATCTCGCCGAGTTTTCAGCTATTAATAGACCAAAGTCTGCTCGAAACAGTCGCAAGAGACTTCGGAAAGACAGTCTAAAAGGCCGCAAAGTCAGAAAGAAGCCACGGTTTTGCGACCTATACATCGGTGCAATATTGCGTGGTCTGAAGAACACAAGAAAAAAAAAATACGCACCGAGCTAACCGTCCTACCTACTTGTCAATTTACGAGGTGCTTCTTCACGCCTTTTTAAATCCTCGACTAAAAAGTCGGGTGTGATAAGTTTACGCTGCCCTCTCACGTCTGATAATTGGTAACAGATTTTTTATAAGGGAAAGTGGAACGTATTGATTGCAATAGTGAAACGTACACGTGATACGAAAAATCGGTTAGAAAATTTAATTAAATCTCAAGTAATTAAAAAATCGGCCCAATTCAGTATGACGTGGGCGAATGCCATTTTTTAAATCTTATTTATTTAGAGGCTTTTACTGTGCAGGGTAGGTATGCCAGCCCCATCATATCCTGATCTTGATACAAACATTCTGAGAGAAATAATTTCTACAAAAAAATATAGATTAATCCCTCCCAGTGTCTCTTAAGGTTGCCATTCACGAGCGAGACAGAGCGATCCATTTGGCACGCTGTCGTTCCAAAATTCGTCTATGAATGTGGATGCACTGTTGGTCCAAATGGATTGATTCGGCACGATGTTATTCCGACCGCGCCAAGATACATCGCGCCCAGTCAATTGGCAAGCGTAAAGTGAATTCTGAATCGAAGTTCATTATAAACAACTCCGCTGCTGTCGCGCGTACAAAATCGATCCAAATGGAACGGCTCGCTGGCTCGTTCGTGAATGCCATGAATTTGGCTCGGTGCGACGTCAGGTATCGAAGCGAAGGCCATATGGCACGCTCGTGAATGGTGACCTTTAGCAGAGAGGCAAGTATAGGGATTACCTACAATACCTACATCCACCCCAATGATCCGATTTGGTTTTAAAAAATTTTGACCCGTAGCGGTTTGAAGATCATCAGCACTTTTATAGTTTATGAACGGAACTTAATAACTTCCACAACATATGTGAAACTTATCGATTCGGAATTTGGCTTGCTGTAACTACCTAATAGTGATATTACTGATGCTTTGATTTTTACTATGAACAAAAAAACCGGACAAGTGCGACTCTATGTCAGCGACGAGCGAGGCGACGGCGCGAGAGCGGCGCTATTCAATGCATATAAATAAATAATAATAGTTATATTTCTACGCTCACACCAATTATCTAGCCCAAATCAAGTATATTTAAGAACTTGTGTTATGGATACTAGATAACGGACAAATATAGGTACTTATCTAAATATTTTTATAAATAAACTTAAATAAATACATAAACAACCATGACTCATGAACAAATGATCATGTTCATCACATTAACATTTGCCACTACCAGGGCTCGAACCCGGACCAGCGTTACTGACCACTCCACCACGGCGGCGTCAAATATATTTAAATGGGACTGGCCTCGAAGGCAGCGGCGCGGGGAGCGACGTACGAGCGATGCACTCCCAGTCAAGTGGCGGCCGCGCGTCTTTATTAACGTAGTGTTGTGCAATTTTATTTATTGCTTTTTATCGAACGAAGTTTCAAAATTCCCGGCGAAGACGTCGAGGAGCAAATTATTTAAATTATTTTTGACACTATTTTCTCATAACACATCACTACGCCGCTGTACGCTCGCTTCGAGGCCGGTTCGGCGTCCACCGCGTCGCCGTCGCCCCGCTCGTCGCTGATATCGTATCCGCGGCCTAACCGCCTAAAGACGCGGCGCAGATTTCATTCAAATACCGTACTAAACACACGGCAATAAGGTCATTAATTGAACAAATTCAACGGCCCTCATCGGACGCGCTATAGCACGCCATTTCGGCGTTGAATGTGTTCAATAAGGTCCCTTATTGCCGTGTGTTTGGTACGGTATTTGAAACAGAATGATGTCGGCGCCCGTCGCCCGATCGGTGTGTTTCGCGCCTAAGGGTCAGAACATGCCGAAGATGCCTCACTGCGATACCTCGCGGTCGCTGTTTAGCTCGCTACATCGATGTCACCTCCATGTAAAACAAATGCATGCTAATAAACACGCACGCACATGCCGAAGTATACCTCACTGCGATACATCGCGGTCAGCTTCGCGGTTTAGCTCGATGCCTACGTGCAAACAAAATATTTTGTTTTTACATCGCGGTCGACGGCAGGCATCGATGTGATCTGGCTCGTGATTGGTCAAATCGGTTCGCCTCAAGTTGTAGGTATCTACTTCACTTTCATACCGCTTCTATCGTCGCGATAATTGATCGGCTATCTGTTCGATTGTTTTTTGGTGAATTGAATTATGGATAAGGAGGTGTTAAATTGATTTAATTTTTACAACAAATACAACACTGAGCAACTGAGCTGTCAGGTGCGACCGAATCGACATTTTGGGACCGCCGTCAATGTAGAAACAGCAAGTATCGACATCGAGGTAGCGAGATATCGAACGCGACCGCGAGCAGCTTCGGCATGTTCCTACCCTAAGGACTCAGATTTACATAAACTTATGTGTAATATTTTCGTTTACAGCTCAGGCCAGTCTAAGGCATCTGACCCACCAGACCGCAGGCAAGGCAAAAAACCACCTTCGCCTCCGCACCACACCCGTTCATTCCAAACACACTGGCTTGATGTCACCCTGCAATTCATCAAAGATAACACCCGCCAAAATCTAGAATGCCCTGAGATGACGTATAACGAAGCGAATTACGTGCACTCCTTAATTCAGAGGGATAAACTAGATTCGCCCGACCCGCGTCATAAAGAGCTTAGCCATGCGCTTAAATTGTTTTATGTGACGCATGAGTTTAAAACTTGCTTCTTGTATGTCGCTGGAAATAAAGTGTAAGTGCTTTTTTATTTTATTTTTATATGGCAACACTGAAGACGGAATGAGCCTTCGTCTACTCCTCATGCTTATTTTACCTTGCTTATTTTACTAATAAGGGTGAGGCTAAACGAGCGTAACTTTGTGAGTTAGTCGCGTTTTTGCGAAGGCGCAATGCGTCGTTATTGGCTGCCACGACGCATTCTCATAGCACGATCAGTTCAGCATACAAGATTTATTCAGTGTCCTAATGAGGTTGTAAACATTGTTATTTTTTTATTTATTTTTTCCAAATAAATATAGACATTTCACACTTAAAATATGACATTTAATTTTTTTATGTAGCACTTCAAATGGCGGTACAATATTTTTTTAAAGATTCGTGAAAATGTCCGCGTTCTATTTTTTCCTTTAAAGCTGCATGCGCCTGCGCCTGCCGTGACGTCATCGTCCTCCGACTCGCTCGAGCGTCGTACGGAAAGGCATTGTCGCGCGTAATATCTTAATATTCGAAACTATGTTATATTTTGCCCGCCAAACTGCTGTGCTCCCGTGATGACGCGTGACCAATTTTGGCACTCTAAAGAGATATGTAGCTTTAATTGCATGATTGCACGATTAAACCCTTTTAACCATTGCACGAGTACTTTCATCGGGCGACGAAAACGCACCGTATCATCGTACGATCGTTGCCAACGAGCTTAGGAAAAATAAAATTATTTCATAAAATTATAGATCTTATTACTAAATAATCAACAGATTTTGTTTCACTTCGATACGATACGTATTTATAAAGTTATAATACATTTAAGTTTCGTATAAAACTATATACACCGCATTTATGTGCTTTCAACTTAAATGTTAGTAATTCAATGTTTTTAATAATTATATCTCAATTTTGATTTTATGTTAACACCATAGTATTTATATGAGACTATTTTAGCATGGGTAGTGTGTTCGTTTGTTATATTTCACCATTGATTTTTGTAATAGATTACATGAATGTTAGGTATAGGTCTTAGATTCTTACAGTCTTATTCATAAACACTCAATAAATCTATTTTAGTTATTACCTTGTTAAAAAGTGTTTTGTCTTATTCGTCTTGTGCCAGAGAGGCAGAGACAAACGATTTATAAATCTCTAATAAATTTACTCGTTTTTATGAATAAGGGGGTTAATATACTCGTAATTTAATTTAATATTATTAATTTACCATTAAATTTGAATTTCAGCCAGCTATGTGTTGAGAAGCAACCACTTCAGAATAAGCAGGACGATGAAAAATGGTAATTACCTACTTGTTTATTAAAGAACTACTTTTGTATCGTAAGAATATATTTTAAATAATTTCAAATTGAAAAAATCTCTTCTGTAGTGTGTAATGAGATAGGAGAAAAATGGTTTTACGGGTTCAGATTAGGAGATATCTAGCAGTTAAATTGACATTTTGGTGGCACTATCTGTTAGATTAGATCATGGTTAGATAGACGCTATTGGGATCTTAGTTGCAACCTGTGAAATAGACCTTAATGGCATAAAGTTTTTAAATATAAATAACATTAATTTAACACTTGTCTGATTAAACCGACAAATGTTGCTTGCCGTCCGTCCTTGCCGTATTTATCCGACAAAGATATGCTTTCGTATCTAATGTTTTATTTTTGTTATACGAGCTGCGTGCTACTCTAAAATAATCGGGAAAAAAGACATCACTGTCTATGTGTACGCACGCACATAGACACAATGTGCATGTATGTATATGTCGCAGATGGATGGATAGGGTATGGATCCTATAACACGCTGTATTACAAAACGGCGCGGCGGATTGTAGTGTGTGAGACTAATGGATGGGTGTCAATAATTCCACTCTGCTTGGTCATAAAAAAAATAACCTGAACCTACCAATAATAAGCGATCTCCATTCGATTATAGGGACTAATATTGATAAAATCTACTACGGATTCATCGACAAACAGTTTTATTTGGTTAACAATTCTCACAGACTACAATCCGCCGCGCCGGTTTGTTATACGGCGTTTTGTACAATACACGACATATACATTAGGGATGTTACGTAGGTAACTTTATCGGAATCGTAGTCTGAACCGATGTTTTCAAATTTATTAATTTTTTCAAATAAAATTTGGCTTGAGCCAAATTGTTATTTAAGTTTTTCTTTTTGCTGTGTTTTTATGAAGACTTTCATGCGAAACATTTATCACTATGTTAGCTATCCGTTGTAGTGTTGGCATCCTCATAAAGCTACTCATTTACTAGCAGCCCCCGAACCACGAGCGACCATTACTGCCAGAATGTCCAATCTATAAGAAATGAATTCTAGTGGATGGCCAAAGCACGAAAAAACAACGGTCTTAAAATCTTTTTGACCCTTCCGTCGCGCCTCCACGACGCGACATCCTTGACTTAGTTACATAGAATGTCGCAGTAAAGCATGTAGAGATGACATTAATTAGTGGCCTCAACGGTTTTATTTATCCCTACGATGAGTCTCTACAGTTTGTCCGTAAGGACAAATCATACGGAATAAACGCTAATGGATGGGGGGCTAATGAGTAGCTTTTTTATCAAACAGATTTAAAATGTAATTTTCATTTGCTTGTATTGTGTAGATATATTTTTCGTTCGTGTAAGCAAATTCTCTGCCACGGTTGCATATTTCGTTTCGATCTTCGTTATGACCTCAGTACCCCTAGTATGAGTGTTGCTAGTTTTCGAGCTCGATGAAACGTTTCTTTTCTTTTCATACATTCCCCACTGTGTCTGATAGTTTACGCTAGAGGCGCTAGTGGGCAATGTATGAAAAGAGACGATACGTTTGATCGAGCTCGAAAACGAACAAACTCATACTAGGAGTACTGATTCAATATTATCGAAACCCAAATCTGGTCTTTTTATACTACAAGATGACAAACAGTCAGTGGATACCCTCGACTATAAACACCTGCAATAACAAGGAAAAATCGCTTGGTATTGCAGGTGCGTTGTCCGTCGTTGCTGAGGTCTAAGATGAAATGCCTTCCATGCCCACTAATTACACTGGCTACCTTCCCCTTCAATCCGAAACACAGCAAACTGTTTCACGGCTGAAATAGGTACCTGCCCAGACTACCCTACATATAGCTTACCTAGTAAAAATCAATTGGAACTTCCGACCTTTCGGCATCGGCATTGAAGCTCTATAACATCACTAGTATACACACACACATACACACACTGCTTTTATGACAACCTGCAAAGATAGTCCTTCGTGTAGTATTGTAATGCAATATATTTTACTGCATTTAACTTTAGTTCTCCGTTTTACCTTACAGCTCACTCGACGCGTCCAAATCATCGGAAACCGACTCAGAATCGAAACTGACGAAGGCGCAAAAGGCGTTGATCAAAAAGCAACGCCTCGTAGACAGTCTAGAGAATTCCTTCATAAACACAGCGCTCAAAATGATTTTGGACTTTATTCGCAACGACGCAGAGGCGAGTCTCGTGTTTAGCAACGCTAACGACGAGCAAAGTTTGTTTATACAGTCCGCATGTAACATGGCTAGGGATAAGAGAACTTATAGTATGTTTGCTGAAAGTAGCAGGGGTTTGTTGAGGAGTATAGCGGATAGCTTGGCGTCGAATACGCTATTCGATTTGAAGATCGGAATCGCTAAGATGCAGAAGAATCACCAGCTCAGGTGAGTTTTATTTATATGCTGGTTTACAGAGCAAGTCCAACACACCGGCAAGTCAATGCAATACATACGAAATTATCTTTCATCAACCTAAATCATAGAATTACATGTCAAATAAAAATCAAAATATTCGTCAAAGTCAAAGAAAATACAGAATCAATGTAAGTTATAAGGGAATGCATGTCAAAATGTTAAACTACAATAAACAACTATAAATTAAAAACTACAATACAATTATTTATAACCTGCATGACAGTTAGTCTAATAGATTATTGCTTAAGTCAAGTGTATGTAGATAAGAAAGTAATTAAAAATATAATATCTCAATTAAAATTAACATGTCAATCAAAAGTCAAAATATTCGTCAAAGAAATTACAGAATGAATGTCAATTATTAAATAAAGAATAAAATAAAAGTGGGTAGGTACATGTCAAACTATAAATTAAAAACTAAAATAAATGAATACAAGGCCAATACATTATTCCTCATGTCATTTGTAAATAAAAAATAAATTAAAAATATAATGTCGTAATTAAATTAAATTATATCATAACAAATCAAAAACTACACTCTAGAATCTGGCGAGTCATTACAATCAATCGTACCAGACCATCAGCAAATAAGTCCTTTGCTGATGGTCTGGTGGAAGGGTTATGTTAGTATACAGGCTGCCTGTGGTAAGCAGTTACCGTAGCCTATAGACGCTCGCAGCACTGACGTGACTCTCGCGCGCTGCAAACCCTAGTCCCCTTCCATACTCGGTAGATCTCTGGCAACTTTACTCACAAACAGAAACACAATCCCACAAAAATTTAGTGTTATTTGACTGTGGTGCTTTTCACTCATCTTTTGAATGGCCCAGGACCATCGAGCACATAACCAATACAGGGGAAATATCACTTATTTTGTTCTAAAATAATTCCGCCAAACAATTGAAACTACGCGTCGTACTAGACATGGGGATACACAGGTATGTAAATGTTTTTATCGATATCGTTACCTAGCTATGAAAATAAAAACTGAATAAAACAAAAATACTAAATAAGAATAAGCCTATTTAATTTCTTTATCAATTTTATAGTAAATATTAATTCATCAAATTCTCATCAGAAAAAAGTACCAGCTACATTGACAGAAAAATCAAAATAAAGAATTAATGACAAAGAAAGTTTGACATTGGCAGTCAAATAAGTAAACATAAAATTAGGAAATCATCATCAGTTAAACCATAAAATAATTTAGAAAGTAACACATAAAAATCAGTGAAAAGTTACGCACTTTTCACTACACTATCAGAGGAAGTGCAAAAAGTGAATTAGTTACACAAAACGCGAATAAAGCTTCAAACAGTTTTCATAATATTTTTAACAAAGAAATGTATTAGGAACAAATAAAATAAAGCTATTTCGAAGGAATAGTGTGTTATTGCACTGCAAATATCGATACATGTTTAGATGCAAAACTAATAATAGTGCGATTGAAAGTTTGACGTTAGCGAAAAAACTCTATCCTGTTTGGGAGACGGAGGGCGCGTATTACCACTCTATTGGTTATGTGCTCGATGCCCAGGGCTTACAGAAGGAGGGAACAGGTGTGCTGAATGAGAGAGGGTGTGTGAGTTTGGTGCAATATAAACAATTTTCGATTATAAAAGCAGATGTAATATATTTTTTACTTACAGGACAGTCTCGTTGAAGAAAGAACCAAAGAAATCAAGCAATAGGTAATAGCAATTATTTGTGTTGTTAATGGCAATTTTAGTATCTTATCAATAAATCTTACTCAAATAATAAGTAGACAAGTAGGTCAGAATACTTTTAACAGCGATTCTTAAACCTTTTTCAGAGACACTGCACCAATCGATTTTAAAAGAGTGAGTACACTGGAACCTATAAAAGGAGGCATCACTGAAACCGTAGACAAAGCAACTGCAACAAACCTACCCAACGAACCTAATAAGGAAGCAGAGACAAAAGTAGAGGAAACTAAACTAAAACCTCATGAAGAGATAAAAAAAGATGCCGAAAACCCTGACCATAGTGTAATTTCAAAAGCTAGTACCGGTAGCGACACGAAAGTAAATGCAAATATGAATGAATTTAGAAAAATTGAGACCATTGTTAATGGTATTACTTATCCAACCAAACCGAACCGAACCGATATCAAGTCGAATGAAGCTAAAACTGAAGTAAAGACTATAGTTAATGGTGTTAAAGATACTAAACCTAATGACGCTAAAACTGAAGGGAACGCTAATCAAGTTAAACTCTGTGGTAGAAAAGCTAAATTGGTAGAAGCTATGTCTGTTCCGTTGGAGAGTGATATTGCTATGAGGTGAGTTGCTAGTAATAGAAATACATACATAAATAACGGGTGTAAAAAGACCTATGATAAAGCCGAGAACTACGTATTCCGCTCATCATTAGGAGCTTTTTTTTCTTCTAGACTACACCTGGGAAATTAATAGTTATGATCTTATTGAAAGTCAAAGTTAGAAATCTTTTTCAAGATTTTTATGAGAACAAATTAAAAACATTATTTCTTAATTTTTCACGAAAGAAACATTATCAACATTTTATGTCTTCAAGTTGCTAAGGGCCGGCTGACTTTTTGGAGTTTTTTCTTTGGACTTTGGCTTTGTCTTAGGTCTTTGTAGATTAAATTCAACGCTTTTTTTAGCGTTAGGCAGAGAATATTTGTTTCCACTTGCTACGATCCTTACATATATCTTTCGCTTCATCTACTCTCACCACAGTCATCATACATGCTCGGTGATTTTGAGTACTCTTGACATGGCCCTTTTTCAAGACGTTTTTGATTTGATCGATAAACGTTCGCTTAGGTCTGCCACATGATTTTTACATGACCGAACCATTTGAGCATCCCTTTCTCAAATAAAATATCTACTTTCTTCTCACATAAAGCTATGTATAGTCACAAAGTCACCGGTGTTCCATTTAGCAAATAGAATCCTTTAAGCCAATAAGGCGCAGCGTCTACGCTCCGCTTCCGTAGGTCGCCTCCCCACCGCGCAGTCGCTCTAGCGTTGCCGATGACATTGTCTGCTCTTATTGGCTCAATCCGGTTGCCAGCCGACCCGCCTCTCTAATAGGGGGCGGGTCGCTATCACTCAAACACGTCAGTACCACGCAATTGTCGCCTACAAATGGAACTTGGTACTTTGTTGATTGTACCTATTCACTAGGACATTTGCAAAACTAAAAAGATCACAATAAAATTTAAATTCCAGGATGATGCGTCAAATGGGATGGTGTGGTGGTCCTTTGGGTGTCAGAGGGGAAGGTATTACCGAGCCGTTGATGCCAGCTCTGCACTTGGTAAGTATAATTGGTTAAAAACCACGTAACTTTCTGTCCCGCACAACCAAGTTGTGGTATCAGCTTGTACCAACAGTCAATCCGATGTACGATTTAGGAACTTTCAAGAAAAGAGCGTATTCCTTTCGCAAAGGCAGACAACGCAACCGCGTTTTATGTTTGTTCATGGGTGAGGTTGATCACTTAACACCAGGTGACCCGTATGCCCCTTTGTTTTCTCTATGAAATACGAAATTTATAAATGTCTGGTCATGCTTACATAATCTTAACACGTGTTTTACCCGATTGGGTAGAAGCCAAAAAGGTTATGATTTTAGCAGTCTAAGTATATTTACGTATGTTTCTTCGTAGCGCTTAAGCTTTTCTTCCCATTTTGATGAATAAAATGTCAATCGATTCGTTATTATAATCCCTCCGGGTAACATAGGCTACATTTTAACCGACTGACAATAGAAGGAGTCGATTTTACCTTGTAAACCCCGATTGTTTCTAAACATAATACTTCTCTTTTTTGGCAAACTAGAAGAAGGAACATCTCGAGGTAAGTATTTAGTATTTTTACGATTCTTGTAACACGAAGGTTTTCTTGTAACACGAAGGTTTCAACATTGTCAAAATCAAAATATTAAACTTATGGTATTGCTTAAAATTTAATAATAGGTGTTAAAGTATGAAATTGCCGATTTTTTCCTCATTATCATTAGTGTATAATTCCTTTAATACAATAGCTATGACCATTATTCTTTTTTTTATTTTAAACTTCATTACAGGGACTTATATTTATGTATTAAATTTTATTCTCAATTGTATTTTTTTCACTAGAAATAACTCTTCAAAAACAGCTCTTCGTAAGAGGTGTCCGTTTCCGTTATAAAAATGTAATATATAGTATAATATTTTTTTACAGGTATCAATTCTCAATTTTTTTCTCTCTAAGTATCCTATAGCTTAATGTTGTCTAAACATATCCATTAAATTACACAAAATTTAGATTTGTGGTTCCTTAAAAAATCGCAAATATATTTCTATGGAAAAAAAAATTTTCGTTAAATTCTCCATACAAAACGGCAATTTCATACTTAAACCCCTAATATTAATATTTGTTGTTTCGGAGCCAGAAAGATCTATTTTGACGATCCTGCAAGTAGTTTGAGCACTACGTCGTTAACACGTTGAACGCCATGACGGCCACACATGTGGACACATGTGTGCAAGCATACTTTCCCCCGGGGTGAAAGGCCGGGGGTTAATCAAGAAACGTCCAAAAATCGTCGGGATGTTTTATGGCAAATGTTGTCAGGAAATAACTTAAAAAAATATCGGGAGTGGTCTCCCCTTGACATTCTCGTATACCGGAAACGTCTCAAAAGTTGATAGAAACCTTATATTTTGAAGTCATACATGCATGTTAAATTTTGGTCACCCATCTGAGTACCGCCCGCGCACTTGGTTGCTTAACTTTCGTGATCGACGACTCAAAAGTTGATAGAAACCTCATATTTTGATGTCATACATGCATTTTAAATTTGGTTGCAATAAGTTAATGCATACTCGAGTTATCGTGCTAACGCACAGACACACACACAGTTATAATTAAAAAAATATATATCTTTGGACTCAGGGAGGTCCAAAACATGTAAATCCGTCAAAATGTCGAGGTCGTTTTTTTTGACGATTACAAGACTTCCTCAGATACTACGTATACGAGAAAGTAATAATAGGCGGCTTTTGTAAACAGTGACGTACGCGTTACCTTTTATTTAAAATGTAAATAAGAACACCTGTTCCGTAATAGGTACGTTAGCCTATACCTTGTGTAGGGTTTCATATTTTAATTCCAAGTCCTTTAGTTTTATTTTGTGCCAGTGGCCAGATTGTCCTATGGGGTAAAAAGAATCGACACGCTGAAAAAGTATCGACACGCTGTCTGTTGGCGACCTAGAGACATCTAAAATGATTGTTGACAAACTGGTTACACACTCAGTGACTCAAACCAGAAATAAGCTAAGGTACAAATATCCCGCGATAACGTCAGTGTCGGTAAAAGTGTCACCAGTAACGTCGAGTGAAGTGGCGCGACGTTTGTTGCATCGTAGTAGTTTGTAATTCGGTGGGTATCATGATATCGACTGCCTTGTGAATCACAAAGTCGCAATGTCGCCGGATATGTCAAGCGAAATTGTCATGGTACATTTGTCCTTTAGTGCAACCCTGGCTTTAAACATTGGCGGGAGCGTTTCGCTGGCTTACATCTCACCGTCTAAAAATAATAAGATATTCCCAGCTTGGATTGTTTTGATGTCATCTGTGCCGAGAACGTGTCTCCCCAAATGTGTCTGTTCAGCTTATAGTGACCAGTGAACCACGCTTATGCTTCGGCCGCACCTGCGCCTATCGTCCTTCGGGACGATGCGTGGCGATACTTCGTACGTTATGGCACTAAAAAGTTATCGCGATAAAGCATTTGGTCATATTAGCGATTTCTTTATTTGCACGAACTATCGTGCAATTATCCAAGATGGCCGAAATAAATTCCAGACGTGTAACTTGCGTAGTATTATTATCCTGTTTGTGTTTAACTATAGATAATCACTTTCTTTACTTCGAAATTGTGTGCTAATAATTACGTAATGCATTTATTAAAAAAATAACTAAGCCGTATCGTATAAGTACTTAGTCACCCGTACGCGTCTGAACTAATGGAGAACAACCTCCAAAATGGTCTGACCACGCTGAGCGATAGGTTAGCGCGCTAAAACCCTTTGAAGTATTGCCTCCTGGCCGATAACGCACACGCAGCCCGAATGTTCGCGACAATAGCCGAAAATGGCCGGTCACATCTGCACGTATCGTGTCTTAGCACGAAGCTTCGTCACGATACACGCAGGTGCGGCCCTAGCTTGACAAGTTATATTTCCAATTCCAGCCTTCAGGAGCGGGGTTAGGTCACATAAAAGATACGGATAAGAAAAAAGAGAAAAACAAGAAAGAAGGAACCGCTTACATAGAACTGCTTCGAGAGATCCATCTCTTACTCTCTCAGAGTAATTTAGAAAGAGTGCTGCAATACAACACTCCATTGCTGAAAAGGGAGAAGCAATTCGTGAATAGTATCCTGAAGTCATTCTCAAATAGATGCCGGGTGGAAGGCAATGAGGCTATTAGGGAGATTGTTGATCAGATTATGGTCGATTTGACTAATGCTCCAGACGTGCAGTTGGATTGTCGGCTCTCCGAAGATAGGAAGTAAGTGCCAATTAGAAAATACTTATCAGTGCATTTTTCTATTATTCGTTTTAGTACCATAAAGGACTTGTGTGGCTGCTGGCGACAGATAGCAGACGTTCCCAAGAAGGGTTGGTGTCAAACAGATACACACGGGACAATCTAGGGTGCGTTCCAAAACGATTTCAATTTACTCGGGGTAGATTGAATTATAGCTCACTATTGGTCGTTATTAAGAAGCGCTTTCACCATTCGTTAGTTTTATCAAACTATAGTTATTTTACACCAATTAGAAAAAAAAAACTTGCTTTCTAACGCTGTCTACTTGGCTTCCCCTGGTTCTGGAACGCACTCCTAATGACAACACCTTTTTGCAATTTTTGGTTATATTTTGGATTTTTATGTTTGCAGTAATGTCGGTATCACGAATAGATTTATAATTACTGACGTTTATAGTTTGGCAATTAATCGACTAGGGCGAGACAGAAAAAATGCACCATGGAGTAAAGCGCATGTGTGCGTGAAAAATAGTACTGCAGACTGACAGTTGCTGTCTCTTCTACGTGACTGAAAGGCCGACATAGGGTGCCTGCGTGTACGTGAAATAGTCTCGTCTATCTGTGTCGTTCTAATATACGTGTTAGTGTGCTCTTTCTCTTTCACATTGCCCATCTACAGTTTCCTATATCTATGGTATCATGTCTATTGAAATAAACTGTAAAATTAGTTAGTGTATTATGTTACGCTCAAAGACCGATAACGCTCATTGAACGAAGTAAACTCCGCCTGGTCATAAAAAGTAACCCTAACCTACCCATCAATCAGCAGCCATGTAGGTGCATAAAACACTACTTTCCCAAAAACATTGCTCTCCGTCTGTTCATTAAAAAAAATCACCCTAACCTACCCATCACTCAGCCACAAGGTTCGAAAGGATAATTTTCTGTGGACGTTTTACTGTGACCACAACGCGTTGTGAGGGTCTTTAAGCGTAATATGAAATTATATTTGTTATTACAACACACATACACAATTAAACAGAGTAATCTACCTAATCATATATGGGTTAGGTATATTACTCTGTTTTATTGTGTATGTCTGTTGTAAAAACGATACAAATACAGTTTCATTCATTCTTTTATAATTGTTTATAATATATTTAAGTTTATTTATAAAAACATGTAAAATCATAATGTCCGTTATCTTGTATCCATAACACAAGTTCTTAATGATCCTCACTTTGGGCTAGATAATACTAATTGGTGTGTGCGTGGAAATATATTATTATTATTATACTATATTTATATCTCCTAAATTATTTTCCAGGTCGTTAACGCTGGTAAAAATCGTCAATACCAAACCTATCCCAATACAGACTCCCCAAAAGCCAGATCCAATAAAATACCAAATCACCAACGTACCCGACCCGTTAACCCATGAATGGGCAGACGCAGTAGGGAAACGTTACACCAACGAGGCGCCAAAAGCACAAAGGCAACTTGGTCATAAAATTGGAATCTTGTTCAGGATACTCCAGTTCTTTAAGGAGGAATCGCTTGAGGCGTCTATTAGCTTCGATTATGTTCTGAAGAAGAAGCAGGTTAGGTATCTGAATGAAGCTGTGAGGAATGTCAACGAAGGAGGCAAATGTTGCTTCAGCTCTAAAATTGAGTACGCCATCGTGTCTGACATCAGGAAGCTGAACAAAAACCTGTGCTTGGTACACATGGTTATGAATAAGCAGTAAGTATTCTCTTGCTAAATCTCGCTTCGGAAGCAGATACGATATCGGGGCAAGTAAAATGTATGACATATGTACAGTCAACAAAGTTCCCGGTATTACATTTAGCAGACAGAATCCTTTAAACGGCTGCCCTGCACCAAGTCCCGCCTACTTTTTACTCCCACCAATAGATTATCGTATACGACATAGCCAATAAGGCGCAGCGTCTTCATTCCGCTCCCGCAAGTCTCCTCCCCTCCGCGCAGCCGCTCTAGTGTGGCTGACGACAGTCGGCTCTAATTATCTCAACCCGGTATTGAGGGACGGGTCGCCTACCAATCAGACACGTCGGAGCCACACGATTATTGCCTACAAGTGGTACACCGCGAACTTTTTCTATTGTATAGCTTGCGCCAAACATCTTGTTCGCTCTGAAGTTTTTTCCGCTTCGTTCGCACAGCCGTAACACCTACCAACAAGGTTCAATTTCGTACTGCTCAGGTAATCGCCTCGTGTTCAGAGCCAACTAGAATTTTGGCGGGAGCTCTACCTGCCTTTTCCATTGATCGGTACGTTATCTGATATTCACTCTAACGACGGGTTTTAAAAACTAGCTACCGACAGGTTCCCTTGATGACAGAGAATTTTAACACAATCTATACAAGTTATCTGTCAAAATCTTATGGCTAGTAAGCGTAGTAGTTTAGATAGATAAGTTACTGAAACTGAGCATACATCATCCAATAACCATCATCATGCGGTATCTTCAGGTTACCCAATAAAATCGGTTGGATACGATTCCTTTAAATTACCTTTGAATTTTTCATTTTGTAATTTTTAATTGGTTTTCGTATTGATACTAACTTTGATTATATCAACATTTTAATAATTATTTCTTTCTTAGTTTTTAGAAAACTGGTACATATTTATTAAGTATTTTTTAATTTAAATTGACTAGTGAGATTTCTCACACATGAGCCACGTGGAGACGCTCTTGCTTGCCCCGTTCGTATCGGCTTCCGATACCGATATCAAGTCGGATAATTTGGAAACGCTCTTGGTCTGTCAATAATGATTATGACATTACAATTAGTATTGGCCTAGTGGCCCTGTTTAAAATTGTCAATGGTTGTATAAAGTTGTAACTTTGTACTCCTATAGTATGCGTTGTAAATAAGCATACAACACGCCTTATATCACAGAACATAATAATAAAGCGCTGCCCACACATGTCCGAGTTGAGAAATGACGGCATTTACGGAACACTGCAGGGACGATGAAATAATCGGTTACATACAATTTGTACGAACTCGTTCACACGTCTCCGTATTAGGGAGATCCGAGGCTCGGATGCACGGACACTCTGTCAGTGCTATCCAATTTTTATCTACTGTCGGCCCGTTTTTATTATAATTTTGACTAATCTGCGCAGATATAACTTAGAAGATGCATATAAATTGCGAAGCTTTTTAGTCCACTAATATGCATTAGAAAAAATATTTTTCGAATGAAGGCGATTACTTAGGAAACAGACGATACTAACTCGAACACGGAAATGAACAACTCGGAACTCAGATGAACACGGTGATGTGTGGACAGCGCTTAATACTACATAAAGAATGGACACTGCGTCTCGCCAGCTATCGGGGCTTCCTCACCCCGCCATCGATGAGTTGACTTACCTTACAGACGTCACGTGCACAGTTGTGCGTATGTACAAGAAGAGATCTATGTAGTGTCTGTAATATCGCGGATTTTATATAGATATTTAATCCAGTGTCCGTGTGTGCTCATAGTAAGCTTCGTTACATACTCTAAAGAAAACTCCTTAAATTTTGAGTTCATCATTGCTGTCTCGTCTTCTTTAAAGTGTAGGTACATAATAATCATGAAAATTAGAAGTATTTAGTAAGACTACCTTAATTTCAGTATCCTTTTAAGCATTTTAATGTTTTTTCAGAAAAGTGTATTTCCGCAAAACTTTCAAAACTATGATTGTAACGGACAGTGCCAAAGAAATATGTGATATTGCCAACAATAACACGGTTGACAATAACAAATATAAGGATAGTGTTGCCATTGAGAAGAAAACTGATTTGAATATTGATATGAATAAAGATCTTAAGAAAGATATAAAAATCGATAGTAAAGTCGATACACATGCTCACGATGATAAAGATAAAGATTGTGTTGCCATACAGAAGAAAACAGATTTGAATATTAATCTGAATAAAAATGATCTTAATAAAGATATAAAAATTGAAAAAGTAGATGCAGTTGAAGCTAAACTAGAACGTATTAGTGAAAAGACTGTTGAGGAACTAGAAAAAGACTTTTTAAATGAAACTAGTATTATGAAAAAATCGCTAGTTCAATTAGAAAAAGAAATAAGTTTGTTACAAAAAGGCATTAAGAAATGCGAAACCGACTTTGAAAACGACAGTTCTACGTCTAGCAAAAGATCACGTTCGGAGTCGGAAAACTCTACTAAATTAATCAACAAAAAGACGAAATTGGATGAGAATGTTACCTTTATTAAAATATCGATGCAAGATGGCGCTATAACTACAGAAAAAATAAAAGAATTTCAAAATTATATAATAGATATATTTGGGAAAGTTGATGTCGGCGTAGAGTTGCCGCTCATTGAATGTAACGGTTTACAAAATGGTGCCATATCCTACAGCTGTTACAATAATGCTGGCGTGAAGTTCATCTCCAGTGTTGCCAGTGAAATGAATCTGAAAACTACCAAAAGCACGGAGCTCAAGGAAAAAGGTAGGGTACTAGTGAAGATGAGGCTGAATACTTATGTCCCAGTTAATATAAAGAAGTTGTTCAATAAAATTGAACGGTTTAACGTAGGCTTATCGACTAATCTATGGTCTGTAAACGATGTAAACACTCACAGTGATTCTATTGTGATTTTAGTAGAAATTGACGATATTTCGCTGGATTATATATGCGAATCTAAATTCAGCTTATTTGCTGGTATCGATAAGGTGCGTTTTAATATCGCCTGGAAATAAGAAGTATTTGAAACAGAGAACTTTATATTTTTGGAGGACTTAATTTTGGTAGAAACAGTTTTTGAATGCTTTAAGAATTAGGACCGTAACTTACTTGGCAGAGAAAATCGATTTTGACAGCACTTATTTATTATATTGCTTTACATTTATACTCTTGGTAGTTTAAGTACGCATGTTCAACATGGAACGAACTAAGACTACTATGATTTTTTATTGCAGCGTAGCTTCAAGAATCATTTATTCGCAAATAACTAAAACGTATAAAGTACTTACATAAAAGATTAAGTACGTAAAAGAATAGGGCATGTTACGCCAGAATAATTGTCATTTTCAATTTATCTCAAAATTAAATTTTATTCTAAAGAAACTTATGACGTCACGATTTCTCAGTTCCATATAAAATTTAAAGAAGAATCTCAGCAGACCTAACAATCAACATCACTATTGTCTATAGTTTATACTGACCGTATACCATCAGATGTGTCTGTGTGTGACCCAATTATTTGTTGTCTTTGTTGCATAAGTGCATCCTAACTAAACTTAAATAATTAGAACATATTTTTTAGTAAGTGTTTGCAATTGTCTTGCTTTCTTCGATTTCTTCTGCTAGGTGCGTTACCCTTTAAAAGTGTTCTATAATAAATATTATATAGATATACAAGCCAACTATATATCATGCTGAGCATGAAGGAAATCAGTGTAATACTAAATTATGTAATGTAATTTAGTAATATTTATTGCCATAATAGAAAACTGATGGTAGTTTTCAGAAAATACTACCAAAGTAGTAACTTTATTTTGTGAATTTAAGTAGTAGGGTAATTGGTTTTGCGATTATGTGTATTATTGTATAAAAAGTAAATGAATATTTAGTTATGAATCCAACAAAGCCAAAACACGTGTCGGTATTAATTAGTACATAATGGCGTACTAAATATACTTTATGTTTTTTCCTTCATTAGTTTAGTGCCAAAAAGAAACAAAATAAGTACTTTTTTTTTAAATTCTGTGGTCGAGTTTAATTTACTATTACTTTAATACGTTATAAGGATGTTTTATATTTCTTTGAAAAAGTAAGTATTGTTAGGAAGATAGAGCAAAAATGACAAAAGTTTTATTACTAAGTTATGCTATTAATTGTAAAACAAATTGATATACGTATATCTGAACACTATTTATTTCTCTTAAGTAAATTTTAAGACGTAGATTCAAAATAGTACTCTAAGACAGTAGATATTTACCAAATTTTTATATTATGGCAATTCTATCTAAGTTAGTATTATAGTAAAGGTTAACTTCCGTGCATCGCGGCCAACGCAGCCGCGCGCGATTAATGGTGTACAAGTGACGCACGGCTGATGCGGCAATAGTCGGAAAATGATATTTAATATTTATTTTTATGAAAATGTGACGGTTAAGATAATTCAGTTTCACAGGCATTCTTTAGGATATCTGGCAATCAAATTGACAGTTTTGTATGCACTATCTGTCAGATAAACCTTTTTCTTGGGACCTGCCGGCCTTTTTTGACAGATGA
This sequence comes from Elophila nymphaeata, assembly GCA_955850985.1. Lineage (NCBI taxonomy): Eukaryota > Metazoa > Arthropoda > Insecta > Lepidoptera > Crambidae > Elophila > Elophila nymphaeata. Next base: position 25,617,894 of record OY039066.1, read on the forward strand.
AAGTGATAGTCACATAGTGAAACAGCTATGGATAATGTACTATTGCTGTTTTACACGCTTTTATTATTAGCAATGGATGTGTAATTCAATCGGGTGAATATCACTTTCATCTGTCAAAAAAAGTTAGCCAACAGGCCGGCTGGTCGCAAATATACTAATTTAATTTTTTTCCGATAATAGATGTCACTAGACATGTTTGATTAATTCTCAGATTAATGATCATTGGTCTGAGGTTTAATTATTACTATGATTAGGTGTCACTTAGTCACTTTTGCAATAATCGGTCATATTTTAATTAAGCCAAATTGAATAAAGTATAAATATAAACAAACACTGTAATTTTTGTATTAGAGATGAGCGAGAAAGGTAGAGAATGAAAAGGGACAGGACTATACAAAATGACATTTGGTTTGTTTATATTTATTCTTTATCAAATTTGGATCAAGCATAGGTTGCTTTTAACTGACTTCAAAGAAATGAGCAGATTCTTAATATGACTTAAGTTTTTTTATGTGTGTTACCGCATAACTGCTCACTGGGTGTACCGATTTTGGCGATTCTTTTTTACATTTGGCTTGTCATTTGAAATAGCGAAAAAAAAACAGCTATTCCTTACAATCTGATTGCACTTTTGTATAGTACAGCTAATTATTATGCGATTTCCATATTAGTGCCATAGCAAGGAGCCCGTCCTTGATATGGCACTAACATGGAAATATAGGAAGTGCCATTTCACAACTTGAAAATATTTAAGACCGTTAAAATATCATGATGTAAAAGTTTTTTAATCGCAATAAAAACTAAACTCAAGGTGACTTAATATGAAAATAATCGCAATTTGTAGAAAAGTATTAATTCAAATTTAATTTACTTTGATGGCAACATTGGCATTCCGCTACACTACAGGCATTTATATTGATTTTTAGACTGATTGTTAACATTTCTTATAGGAAACAACAATTCATTGAAATATTATACGACTGATTTTAAAATGTAGATAATTTTAAAAAGTTTTATTTCCGAATGACATTTGATAGAAGTTGTATTCTATTCTATGAACTGTTATGTCCTATATTGCACTTAAATATTTAAAAAGCAAAATCAAGTTAAGTTTGATTAAATTGTGGGTAGTTTGAAATTAGTTGGAACTGAATCCAGTCGCAGACTAAAAAATGATCTCATTTTATAATAACGTAGTCTTTGTTATCTTTTTTATAGGAATAATAAATTTGGAGGTAATATAACTAAGTAACCCACGTTAACTGCTGTCCAGTGTATCGAAAACGGTACAGTTCGCATAGCTCTGACAAGTCCGTGTACTGTTTAACGGCTCCTTTTCATTTCAATGAGATCTAACTTTTATATATATTTTGTATAAATTGTATTCTAACTGGTATTGTCGACATGTTGGAGTCCTAGTATTTTTATCTCATGAACGTGGGCGAGTAATAATTGTGTGTGTAGATATACAACGTGTAACAGAAAAAAAAACCGCACACCCTGAAAGTAGTTTGTCTAATATGCAAATGAATCAATTTCTCGTGAGTATACACGTCAACGTATTTTTCGGCTTAGCTAGCTACTGGACCATAAAAAACTCGACCACAGCACGAGTAACCCATTTTCTAAAAATGGCAGTAGTCAGGGCCCCGATCGCGGTAAATCATTTCAAGATGAAGCGCAAATGGAACACAGCATGCAACTCAGACCAATGAGAGGCATGCAACTTTTCGATGCTGTCGTATCTCGACGTTGATTTGACAGATGCTGCGAACCTTAGCCTACTGCGAACCAATGACGTAGGAGCGAACGCATGTCGAACTCAGATGAAACACAAACGCTGTCAAAGTTACATGTCAAATGACGCTACTTTTTCTCAAACGTTACACGAATGTTAGAGGATTTTTGGTGCTTTACTTAAAATTTTATTTTAAAAATGAGAGAATGTTCAATAAAAGATATAGGCTATCGAAGGACTGCTTGAGTTAATAGTGGAAAATTGTATATTTGTATTTTGGTGGGTTTTTACTGCATTATTTATTAATAATCAAGCACAAGCTAATCGAGTCGTCGATCACGAAAGTTAAGCAACCAAGTGCGCGGTCGGTATTCGGATGGGTGACCGTGTATATCGACACCTGTGTACCAATGTGCGTGTATATCTACACCAATACTGATGGCTAACCCGCGTTCGTAATTTAAAAATGCTATGCTCGATATTTCGATAAATTAAAGCTATTTTTCATTATTTTGCGTGGGATTCGAACTTTTATATATTTTTTGTTAAGAAATGTGTCAAAGTACAAATAACGCCCTAAGTACAGACGATAGCTTCAAATTTCTCCAATAGACTTTGCTTTAGGCTGTGATAGTGGGATAAGGTTGAAAAATTGAAGTAATTTGACGGTTTTTAGGCAGCCTGATATGCTGTCATCTGTACATTAACTATATCAAAAACGTACCTTTTATATGTTTATTAGAAGAAAATGTTTAAGGAATTATAAAACTACTAACGCTCCGCCCGCGTTTTGTTTTTTTAAAAATCAAATATAGTGTGTCACTCAGGATTAATGTAGCTTTTTAAGTGTCGTCCTATTTGACTTCGATCGTAGATAGTATGATGCGTTTTCATCGCGCGATGAAAGTAATGTTTCTGTGCTCGATGACTTACGAGCTAAATCAGGACACTAATTTTTTTTTATGTTGAACTCATCGTTTGCCATTTAGGACACTTAATGCAATTGGGCCAACTCCATTTGAACTTCAAGGTAGGATATGAAGTTTGAACATATGTTTGTATATGTATTATTATGTGAATTATGTGATTTGAGGAAGCTGTTTATTTTACTTCCGTGCTCGTAAAGTCAAGAGAAAGATATTGTAAAATGTGGGTTTAATTAATATTGTGATGCAGTTGTTGCATTTGGTCCTGCATTAGGGCTGGACGTTGGACACCGTCCGTGCAGCTAGTTGCTGGAAACTGGCACACCAAAAATATATCGGTACTATCTGCCAAAAATACGGCATTTAGCAGTATTTCTAACCATAAGATGGCAACACTGTCATTAACAGTATCCTAGTCAAGATGCTTTTCAATATTGGACGAAAAGTGGTATTTGACATTTACATTTGGATAATCTCATATTTATTTTAGCAATAGCGATAGCAAGATGTGATTTTAATTTAAAATTATATGTTTCGTTAAGTTTACCACATATATATATATATATATATATATATTGTTTTGTATTAGGTTAAGAAATTAGTTGTATTAAGAAAACTGACGTTCCCGTTATATTTAAATTTCTTTTTATATCATTATGTTTGTACCGTTCGGTAAAAGATGTATGTATGTAACAGGTAAGTCGTTAGATACGCTTCCGCCATATTTCCTACCATCGCAATACCTATACGTGTAAATAAGTGAACACACTTAGGGATAGATTGTTTTAGTAATTTTTGACAAAAAGAGATAACACGACATCTCTCGGCGCGGTGACGTCGGAGTTGTCTGATCTAAACATCGAGCACATACCCAATAGAGTGGTAATACGCGCCCTCCGTCTCCGAAACAGGTTAGTGTTTTTTCACGAACGTCAGACTGTCAATCGCACTATATTACTAGTGTTGCAATAACACAAATCTAAAAGTGTATCGATATTTGCAGTGCAATAACACGTTATTCCTTCGCAATAGCTTTATTTTATTCTTTACTGAATTCGCGTTGCATGTGACTATTTTGCATTTCCGCTGATATTTTACCACATTTTTTACTGATTTTTATGTGTCATTTTCTGTATTATTTTATACTTTAACTTGCTATAATTTCCCAATTTTATGTTTACTTATTTGACTGACAATGTCAAGCTTTGGTACTTTTTTCCCGATTAGATTTTGATGAATTAAGATTTTTGTCATTTACTGTAAAATTTATAAAGTAATTAAATAAGTAATTTTTTATTTATTTATTTTACATGTGTTATTAGTAGCGATGCGCCAAACATATCACTAAAGTGAAAAGATAGATATATATCTTTTCAACTCAGTGATATATATCACTCTTGTATATCAGTATCTCATTAAAGATACATTGCCTGCCTTGCACTAAAGATAGATATAGTTGATAACAACTATATCTATCTTAACCAAAGTGTCTGAAAAGTGATATTAATCATCAAACTATATCTTGCAGTCGTGTCCATAGATTTGAGACTGTGTGTCGGTGATTTTTTGGCGGAATTAATTTCGCACAAAATAAATGACATTTCTCCTCTATTGAATAAGTGCTCGATGGATCAAAACTATGTAAGCAGTCATACTTTGAAGTATCGAGGCGTATCTAAAGACTTACATTTGTGTTTATCTATAAGCAGTGTCTGTCAACTCTCAATTCTTCGATAGATTTTTAATACGAGATTTAGGCTAAGAACACATCTAACGCGCGTCAACGCACGATCAAATTTAAAAGAGAGTTCAGGGGCCTCACCACCATCTTTATAAAATCGATTCAAATTCCAAACGGTTGAGTTTAGATTCGTACACTGATTCGTATTATTTCGTACCATCATCTTCATATACTTGATTCGCGTTTGCATCGAAAGAATGAATGAAAGATGTCGCTGATTGGTCCGTTATGGAGTGAAAAAGAGAGCGCTATATAAATATAACTCCTGACTTATGGTTGTCTTAGTCTACTGATGTTGAAGTGCGCTTAAAACTTGTGCATAATTTATTACCAGTTATAATCGTAGTCAATCAAAAATTTAAAAACATTGCTCATTGCGTGGAACTTAACTATTATATAGTTGTTGTGTCAAATAGAACAACTAATTTAACTCAAAATAAAACAAAATTCACTTCAACAGGCATGGAAGAGGATTTTTGTGGTTATATTACAAGCACGCCGTTTCACAATGTTTTTTATAGGATTCCGAACCTATTTTCCAAATTGCCGGCCTTTTTTCTACTTCCTCAATTAGTAGGTCTATGTCAATATCTTCAAATTCACGCATTTTAAATATAAAAACAATATACAGTGTCTGGTCATGGATCAGCGATAATTTAAGAGCATTATATGAATTTCAATAGTAGTTGCCCCTGTACAACTGTATTTTATTCATTTCGGGGTTAGAAAGTAAAACAATTTTTAATGAGATGAATAATGAAGTACCTGTGGAATTTAAAAACTTTCGCAGATTATGTCTTATACATTATGAGTAGATACTTCTCTAGATCTATTAAAAAAATGTATTTATCCGATATAACTAAACTCGCTCCAAGACCATTCTAACAAATCAAAAAACACGGCGACACGCACGACCTTTTTATTCAAGCGCGCGGCGCGAAGTGTCGGTCGCAGCTGAATGTCATTGTAAACACACGCTGCTGCTCGCGCTGTCCGTCCTTTGAAGTCCGCACAAAAACCGCTCCTTGGGCAACCTCTGGGCAGCGACGAGGCATGAAAGTAGCGCGCATACTCGTCCTGCCCACTTCGGCTGAATGTAAACTGGGTATTGGACTAGCGACGTGAACCTCCTCCTAGCATAATATGCATTTGAAAGTACAAGCTGTAGGTACAGTCTACAGCACATCGGTTACCACACATTGTCAAATTTTCTCAATTGATTTTGCGCTTTATGAATCAATTTGAGAAATTTGACAGTGTTGGGTAGTCTGATCTGCTGTCGTCCGTTCAGTTTTCAACAAGTCTATGTTTGAATGCTTAAAATACTCCGACACGAATCTCGATAACTGAGTTCTATCGAAGACTTGAGTAGTGGACGACACCTCGTTGAGTTAATAGACAAGACTAGATGCTAAGTTTCTGAAAATTGTGCAAAATATAATACCGTCCTCCGCTTTAGTGAAGTTATAATCTCGGAGCGGGAAGGTGTATGTAAACCAGTTTGGCGAGTCTTAATGAATCGTTAGTGGTCATACAAATAAGCCCCGCAATCCATCGACGAAGAGGAAATAATTCCCCGCACACGCTTGTATTGGGCCCGTATTACAACAGAACACTCAGAAGTCTTGAGAGTAGTTTGTCACTTATTATCAAGAACAAAGTGATAACAACGTACGACGCTCAAGTCGGCGTTGATTAGTGTGCCTACAGTCAGTGGTCACACACACAAGTATCATTATGTCAGCCTGAAAAACGCCCATTTTTGGACATGGCCTTTTCCAAGGATCTCCAACATGATTGGTTCTGCGCTGCCCGCATCCAGCGGCTTCCCGCTACCTTTACCAGATCGTCAGTCCACCTTGTGTGCCTACTAACGCTGCGTCTCCTTGTATACGCGGCCACCACTCGGACCTTTTCGCCCCAACGGCCGTCAGTCCTTGCAATGTGCACTGCCCACTGCCACAGTTCGCAATTCTTCAGGCTATGTGAGTGACCTTAGTTCTGCGGGTCTCATCTCATCTGATATGATAGCGCAGTGAAACTCTGAGTACCTACATACCTATAGGTAGTACTCTAAATTGCCCATTGAGTGACCTTGGGCCTTCTTATGAGGCCCATTGAAAGCACGCATGTAATAGTGTACTTGCTGCATGAAACCTAGCCTCTGACTTGTTTATTTACTCAAGTGGCACTAAATGTGTTAGAACGTAAAATCACATTTATACCAACTAATAAGTGTCAAACAGAAACATGGGTATTTCAGAAAAAAATGTGTATGTTAGGTGTAAAAAAATAAATGTCCATTACTTAATAACAATCGTTTTACTGTAAAAAATTAAAGTCCTCATTGAGTTTTAAGTATTTTAGGTAACTCAAGATATTTTTATAAGTTGCACGTCGCCGCAGTGAAGTAAATGAGACCCCCTCCCTTCTGAGCATCCCCGCCACATAAGGCTGTTTCCACCGGACATGTCCTAGACCGCTGAACACCACGAGGATGCGTGGCGACGCTGTGAAAGATTAACGGTGACGGGATGTGTAGCGGGCTCTTTGAAAATCAAAGGTACGTGGTTTAAATCCCGTTTTTCATTTAAAGCGTTTTCGTTTCGGTACCGAATCTATAGTAATGATGGTGGGATCGGTATTATTTTTTAATTTTTAGGGTCCCGTACCTACCGAAAAGGTAAAACGGGACCCTATCACTAAGACTCCGCTGCCTGTCCGTCTGTCACCAGGCTATATCTCATAAACCGTGAATAGTTAGGCAGTTGAAATTTTCATAAGATGTATTTCTGTTGCTAAGAAACAATAAAATAAAATTTAAGGGGGCGCCCATACAAACGTGATTTTTTTTTGCCTGATTTTGATAACGGCAACAGGTGGATTGATAATATCGTTCTTCTTAGTGATAATCCTGGTGACCTTCAAATTATGATCCACGAGTTGCATGAAGTCTCCGTAAATGTCGGATTAGAAATGAACCTCTATAAAATTAAAATGACCAATGATCCCATACTATTAAACCAACCCGTCATTGAAAAGGTAGAGAAGTATAGACATACTTCTCTACCTTTTCAATGACGGACCTGGGTCAGGAAATAAAAATGGGAAAGGAAAATCAGTTGAATGAGATAGATAGGGCATTGAATAGAGCTCTGTGATTGGTTCGTTTCTTATCCAAGAGTCAAGAGATCTCATAGTAATGTTTGTGAATACGATTGAAGGACGACGTCAGGAAAACTGCAGGAACGAATTGGATGGAGGTAGCGCAAGATCGAGCTAGATGGCGTAATTAATAAATGTATGTACTAAAGCGTATATTAGAGCGAGATAGATAGACGAGACCATTTCACGTACACGGAGGGAGCATAAGGAGGCCTGTCAGTCACGTAGACAGCAACTGTCAGACTGCAGACATGCGCATTACGCACACATCGGTGTATTTTTTTGGTCTCACCATTGGGTTTCACCTTAAGGTTTCACCGTAGTCGATTCATTACCAATCTATAAACGTCAGTAATAATAAATCTATGGTCACAGTAGAGTTTCTAATATGGTAATGTTGGCGTATTAAGTAGTATCCTCAGTTGCTCCAACAAGACACCATTATTGTAAAAAGGAAGAAATGAAAGATACATTCAAAGAAAAACAGAATTTATTTCAAAATATCGTAATAACAATTTGTTAGCCAGGAGGCCAGCCCAGCTGGCGCCCACCGAGGATGTGAATGTGGAGGTGATATACGCTTTGACACCCGTTTTTACCATCATTTATAACCAGACGAAAACCAGTCTTGTCTATGCCTTCCTGCGCTGCCACCTTGCGAGCAACCACTAGTAGATGACCTGGAAAAATATTACATAATTGTAAGGTATGTTTTAAAATATAAAATTAAATAGAAAAGAAAAGTAAAAAAAAAGTAACCCGCAGCGACGTTAATCTTAAAAAAAAATTAATAGGTTCTTTTAATAAAGTTAAGAAGGTCGAAAGAATTTTTCTTTTTAGATTTTTTTTGTGTTAGGGGTAAGTAACTTAAAATTTTGTAATTTTATTTTTATTTAATTTTTTTTAAGTCCTCGCGGGCCCGAATTCCGATAGATAGATAGATACTTGAATTACATTTTTCTTGAATATTATTCAAAAGAGAGCTGATGAGCTTGAAACGCTTGAATAGATTTTCATGAATTGTAGCTAAGAACCATCTTGATCACGTCAGCTTTCGAACAAAAAAACTGCATCAAAATTGGTCCATTTGTTTAGGAGCTACGATGCCACAGTCAGACAGCCCACGTCAAACTTAAACACCACTCTTTTTGCGTCGGGGGTTAAAAAGTCAGCTTGACGCAATCATTAACGAAAGGCTTAAAATATCCATTATATTTAAGCCTTTAGTCTTAAATATAATGCATATTTGCTAGAATCGGGTAATGATTGCTAAGATAATATATTATAAATTGCGTCACACATATTGAACGATTACAATAAAACGATGATTTATTGTAAAAACTTTCTATTAATAAAAATTATGTCTGTGGTGGCGCCAGGCGCCACTCATTTTGGTTTGAAAATGAAAAAGCTCTTTATTTAGATGGACTTTGCTAAGTAAGTACTTTTAAATCGTCAAAAGCCCTACCACCATTTCGGGTCGAATAATTATTAATATCCTGAGATGGAGAAGAAATGGCGAAAGAAACTCCACAGCTTACAATTTCGTAATGATATCAAAACATCAATACAAGTCAATAGATAATTATCAATATAATTTAAGTTACAGTTTTACATGCGTAAATTTGGGTAGATAGATAATACTCCCACGCATTTGGATTATTTATCTTGTGAAAAGCTTTTCTATATAGTTCAATTAATCATATTAATGAACTAAGCAATTTAAATTTTGATACCCACTACCATTTCGCTTGTTCCCAACGAGTCACACTGTAACCTGTAACACTGTGACTCGTTGGGATAACTTTGTAAATTAATTCCCAACCAGTCACACTGTAACACCTTGGGACATCTTTCTTAAATAATTCCCAACTAGTCACACCACGCTGTGACACGTTGGGAGACCTTTCTTAAATCATTCCTAACGTTAGGCCAACCTGCTGATAGGTATACTGTTACATGTTCATTCTATTTTAGACTCTATTTATATAGGTGAACCTTTTATCCGATCTTTTATCAATTCAATTCTTATAACTTTAATCTTAATCGCGCTATTAAAGAATTAAAGAGCCTACTCAAACGCTCTGCTAATGAAGACTTTAACAAAAATCTAGAACAATTGTCGCCAACAGGGCGAGAGGAGCGTAATCTCTGGAAAATAACAAAGGCTAATAAACAACCTTTTTTTTTTTTTTTTTTTTTTTTTTTTTTGTTGTCGATGGGGAATCCTTTTAAGGACCTACCGCACGCTGGCTAGGCGCACGGCGTGTGTGGGATTCACCGACAAAGCGTCGGTACTACCCACTAAACCCCACCAGTACCCTCCTAAGCCCTTATGGGGGTGCTTTGGGATCGGCGCACTTTACGTGCACCTTTTCACCAAAGCGTCCCCGGGCTGGCCCGACCCAACGAGTGAGCCGGGTGACGCGCCACTGGGGGATTGCGCTAGGGTACTAGGCAATCCCCAGACAGGGAGACCTGTGCACTGCACTAGGTCACACGGGGGCCAACCCATGTGCAGGTCACACCTTAGGGACGGACAAGAGCGGCGGTCATAGCCGCCTGCCTTCTCCGACCCGTCCGTCTACGCCGGATGGGAGCGGCCAGAGCATCCTCCTCCCGCTCCCTCTCCGCGGCCTCCTTCTGCGACATCACTGATTCGCAGAAGGAGGCGGCAGCCTTCCAGATTCTCTCATTACCAAGCATGGCTCTGACCATGCTTGGCAATGAGAGGTCTCCCCCGCCGAGCGCCGCTCTCAGAGTGCGGCGCTCACTTCGCCAGGCCGGGCACACGACAAGCGTATGCTCGGCCGTGAGGCTAATAAACAACCTAAACGATTTTCTCACCCTATCAGAAGTGGTTTGACTTGGGCACGCACAAATGGCGAAAAGGCCGAAGCATTTGTTAAACATCTGGCTCTTGTCTTCCAACCCAATGACCCTGTCGGTGATGAGGACAGTGAAATAGAGGATATCCTTAAACAAGACTTCCAGTTATGTCTCCCACCCAATCACTTCAACCACGCCTCGTGAACTCTCCAGAGAGATAACAAAAATGGATTCAAATAAGGCACCGGGGTTTGACCTTATCACACCAAGGGTTCTCAAGGAACTGCCCAAGAAGTGTCTTGTTTTCCTGGCGAACCTGTTCAATAGCACCTACAGACTAAATTACTTCCCTGGTCCCTGGAAAATATCGCAAGTCATAATGATTCTCAAACCGGGAAAACCAGGCAGCGAAACATCTTCCTATCGACCGATTTTGTCAAAACTTTGGGAGAGAGTGTTCTTAACTCGTCTTAACACATTTTTGGAAACTGCTGAAGTAATCCCGAGTCATCAGTTTGGATTTCGTAAAAGTCATTCGACCTTGGAACAAGTGCATAGCGTCTATAATACCATACGTCAATGCCTAGAAAACAAGCAATACTGCTCAGCCGCCTTTCTGGATGTCCAGCAGGCATTTGACCGAGTTTGGCACAGAGGTCTGCTATGTAAAATTAAAAAATTCTTACCGCATTCAATTTTTCCCATCATTTCATCTTATTTGTCTGACAGATACTTTCAAGTAAAACAAGACGACGCAAGGTCAACGTTCCATGAATGCTTAGTTCTCGGGCCTGTATTTTTTTACATGTGACCTCCCTCAACTAACATCGACGATATCCATTGCCACGTTTGCTGATGACACGGCTTTCCTCTCATGTAACAACAGTGCAATTGAAGCAAGCGTGTCTTCAAAAACAGCTAGATGAAACCAACAATTGGCTGGGAAAGTGGAGAATAAAGGCTAGTGCCTCGAAATCTCATCATATTACATTCACACTTCGCAAGGGCGATTGTCCAAATGTCAAGCTTGGCAATGAGATGCTCCCTCATAACAACTATGTCAAATACTTGGGATTTCATTTGGACCGACGACTTGGACGGATCACATAATCAAAAAAAGAGACGAATTAAAACTTCGCTTCAGGAATCTGCTCAGAGGCTTTAGACAACATGCATTTCGACAATCGCTCTCGCTATCGCTAAGTAAAAAAATGTATGGGATTGACATAAGCAATCGATCACTTTTCGATTGCTTATGTCAATCCCATACATTTTTTTACTTAGCGATAGCGAGAGCGATTGCCGAAATGCATGTTGTCTAAACCCTCTGGCTCCTGGGCAAACAGGCTGCTCTATCTCTAAATAACAAACTACTGGTTTACAGTTCCATCCTAAAACCCATTTGGACGTATGGCATTCAGATGTGGTCAACTGCAAGCCAATCAAATATTAAACGTATTCAGAGAGCCCAGAATAACATTCTGAGACTTATTGCTGGGGCCCCTTGGTATACCCGCAACACTGAAATCCACTCTAATCTTCAAATGCCAACCATCGTAGAGGAAATAGACCGATATAGAAGGAAATATAAAGACCGCCTTCTCTGTCACCCAAACCCAATTGCTAAAATGCTACTGCAGCCAAATAAATGTAAAAGGTTGAAGAGGGCAGATGTGTTGCCATTATCATAGAGTGAGGCAGAGTGATGGCTTTGCTTTCCATAAAACGCCATTCCCACTCAACAAATTTGATAAAAGTCTGAAGACTGATGGCAAATAAATTATTAGAAAAAAAAAAATCTTATAAGAGGTTACTTATTATTATAAAAGATTATTTAACCCAATTATGTATTATGATTATGATTTAATAGTATGCTAAACATCTCCTGCATAGTCATGGGAGCCTGGTACTTCATGTTGGAAATATAAAGACTGAAAAGTACACAATCCCACATTGATGGGGAAAGTCGATGGGGATAAGTGGCCTGGAAACAGTATATCTGTTTATCTTAAATAAAAATCATTTGTTAAGTGAGTATTCATATTTCGTAATTTTCAAAAAGGTCTCCCGACGTGTCATAGTGTGACTGGTTGCAAATAACTTTAAGAAAGATGTCCCAACGTGTTACAGTGTGACTGGTTGGGAATTATTTTACAAAGTTGTCCCAACGAGTCACAGTGTTACAAGGTTACAGTGTGACTCGTTGGGAACAAGCGAATTCGTTTGTTGAAAATGATCTTTATTTAAGATAAACAGATTGGGATTGTGTACTTTTCAGTCTTTATGTTTCCAACATGAAGTACCAGGCTCCCATGACTATGCAGGAGATGTTTAGCATACTATTAAATCATAAACATAATACATAATTGGGTTAAATAATCTTTTATAATAATAAGTAACGTCTTATATGAATTGAATTGATAAAAGATCGGATAAAAGGTTCACCTATATAAATAGAGTCCAAAATAGAATGAACATGTAACAGTATACCTATCAGCAGGTTGGCCTAATGTTAGGGTGTGCGTTCCCCCAGCAAAATGTTGTCAAAAACAGTCATTTAAATGATGTAGGTAATTAGTTGCCGAGCTTCTGAATTTGTTGCAAACTATCTTAAATTAGTTGCACTTATAGTTTTTTAGTTATTTAACAAAAACATTTTCTGCTGGGGGAACGTTACCGCAGCAAAACATTTTCTTTTTAATGGGAATATTGAAATAAATATTAGCTATATAATTAGTAATCTAGGCGGGGTAAATGTTGCGACTTATTTGGTGTTTGTTCTTTCTTCGGCTGCGAAGTTATTCAAGATTCTGCTGGGGTAACGTTTGTGATTTTGCTGGATCTCCAAAACGGTTAAGCGTATTCTTATCATCTTTTGTACATGACTACATAAGAATTTGTTTAATTAGTTGCGCTATAAAAAACACCTTTTTAATGCACCGTTCAAAGGTTATTTAATTAAATACAAAAACACTTCAATAGGTCCTAGCTCTTTGAAATAGAGCTTTAAAGATTTGCTTTAAACTTTATTTTGTAGCTTGTAACTGCCTTCAAATGTTTGTGAAGTTTCATTAGTATCCTGTTAGTAATTAAGAAATTATGATGAAATTAATTTCTCCACATTCACGGTCGCAATGCGCGCGGCGTTTTTTGGCCACTGTTAAACCTGTATGTGGATATATAAACCTAATGTTATATCAACAATCAGTTGCTTAGTTCAGTTTTATACCTGTAAAATTTCAGCGTAGTACATACAATATATAACGAGATAATAAAATAAAAGTCATTAGGAAGGGCAAGATCGCGGTAACCCGACCGTGTTTAGGTGGTGACAAAAAAGCGACCGCGTAGTACATTTAGGCTATCTTCGAAAATATGCAGGATAGTGTTACAAGTTTAGTACAGATGTGTACATAAGTGTTAAAAAAACTAAATGTTTTCATCAATAATTTTTATTGACCGGTAATAATAATTTCGAGTAAACGAGTTGATTTCATATTCAATAAATAAATATGAAATTCTTACATTTCTTTACTAGGTACGAGCATGTGGAAATAAATACCTGCTAATAATTAGGTACGCAATTTGAGGTAAAATATTGGCTTTTAAGCAATAAGTATGTAAATTAAGTAATACATTTGATTTTTAAGTCTTACACATCTCTAATATATGCACTATGCTCTATGTAGGCACAATGTCAGCTAGGTGCCTATCAAAATGTAGGTACTAATAATAATATTGCAACTATTTTTGTAAACACATTATACAACTTTATAGCACAGTCTATAGAAGTCTTACAGTCGTGCGACGAGCGCGTCTAGACAGGGCAATCGTGAGGGGGTTGCGGGACGGGTGGGGCGCAACGCCGCCCCCGAACTGCTTACACTCGTTTGGGAGATGTTGGCCAAGGGTGTCACTAAAAAAAACATACCAACTGAATTGAGAACCTCCTCCTTTTTGAAGTCGGTTAAAAATATTTAAAAAATGGTCCATACTACATGTACTATAAGAGACTGCATGTCATCATCTAGTTTAGGTAACAATATTAAATTTCATCAGTTTCCAGGCACAGAAGAAAGGTAATTCCAAGAATATTTTATTTTAACTTGCCGTAAATCTGATAAACGCGAAATGGCGGACTTTTGGCGAAAACATTAATCACGCATAATTATTAAGCGTAGGTACTATCTTTTTACAGGGTTTAATTCAATTTGCAATACATGTGTATTGTGTATGTTCGGGCCAAACCTTGCAACTGAACTTTTTCTACATATAATAATACCTTTGAACTTTGATTAAAGAAAAAAACCCTTTTTTGCTTTAATCTAAGCATTTGAATAAAAAAAATCGAATGTTTCTAATTTATGAATTTAAAATCTATTTCGAGATTCAATATGACGGACGCGATTTTTTTAAATTTAATATAAATATCAATATGAGTATCGTTTTCGTGATTTTCAGGGGTCTCAATTCTGAATACAACATTTATTTCGAGATCCAAGATGGCGGACGCGACTTTTTGATATGATATCAATATGGGTATCAATTACGCAATTTTCGGGGGTCCCGATTCCAAACTACTCAAAACAAAATAAGGGCCATCTACATTTTGAATGTTTTTTTAAACCAAGCCTAATGTTTCCTGTTTTTGTGTCTTAAATCTTTTAAAGTGTGTTATTTTATATTAAATTGATAAAGAATTAAAAAAAAAATTAGAGATTATTCATACAAACATTAAACAAGAGTTATGTTTATTTATTTTACCAATTTACGGGTGGCCTTTATTTTGTTATAAGTAGTATATTATGTCAAGATCTAAGATTGCGGAAGAGACTTTTTTACAGAGTCTATATTTTCGGGATTTTTGGGTCCCTATTACGAATACAACACACAAGAGATAACCAAGATAGTGAACGCGGCTTTTTAATATAACATAAACGTTACCCATGTTAACAATATGTTAAAAAGTCGCGTCTGCCATCTTGGATCTCGAAATAGATGTTGTATTTGGAATCGGAACCCCCAAATAACCACGAAGATGACATCCATATTTATATAATAAGTGAAAAAGTAGCATCCGTCATTTTGGATCTAAAATTGATGTTGTACTCGAAATCAGGAACCCCAAAAACGTTAAAACGATAAGTTTAATAGGTACGTCTGCCATCCTGGGTCTTGAAAGAGTTTTTGTATTTTGTTGTAATTTGTAGTAAGTTGATGTTTTGTTCGGAATCAGGGCCCCCGAGAATTATACCCATATTGATGTTAAGTTAAAAAGTTGCGTCCGTCGTCTTAGATCTTGAAAGAGTTGTTGTATTTGAAATCGGGACCCCCGAAAGTAATACTTAACCATATTGATATTAAGTTAAAAAGTCGCGTCTGCCATCTTGGATCTTGAAAGAATTGTTGTATTTGATATCGGGATCCCCCGAAAACCAAGACAGTGATACCCATGTTGACATTAAGTTAAATAGTCGCGTCCGCCATCTTGTATCTCAAAATAAATGTGATGTTCGGAATCGAGGACCCCCATAAACCGCGAAAATGGTACCCATATCGATTTTGTATTAAACTCGTGTCTGTCCTCTTGGATCTTGAAATAGATGCTGTATTTGGAATTGGGACGCCAGAAAACTACGAAAATGATTCCTATATTAAAAAGTCACGTCTGCTGTCTTGGATCTCGTCATTACAAACGTCTGTCATTTTGCATTACAGATTTACATCAACATAAAAAAAAACAACAAAACTATTTTGTCTTTTTACATTTTATTCCTTATACCCTACATAAATGTTTCACCACACCAACAAGCAAAATCAAATTTAGAATATTGCCCTCAATAGAATTAATCCACGCTAAGTAGGTACACACACACACACAGAGACACATTGATTAATTCTCAAGTACTTGATATATATTTTCAAAAATAGAAAGCGCACGCGCACACGCACTCTACAAGACGAATTACTGACTAAGGTTCAAGTTTATTGTGCTATGCAAATAATGAAGTACCCCTGTGCGCACCCCTCCTGCGTCCCATCCCACTTAAGGACGTGTTATCGACGATTCTTGGTTTCTGCAATTGTGCATATAATAGAGACCTCAGATAGAGACTAATTTATTCTAAGTAGTAAAGTAGCCGAAACCGAAAGATAATAATATGATATGGTAGATAGTTTTATTATTGTTATGTATTTAACAACCATGTACTCGTCTGTACCGAACTTATGAGGTGTATTATACTAAACATTTTAGAAGATAGCCTAAATGTACTACGCGGTCGCTTTTTTGTCACCACCTAAACACGGTCGGGTTACCGCGATCTTGCCCTTCCTAATGACTTTTATTTTATTATCTCGTTATATATTGTATGTACTACGCTGAAATTTTACAGGTATAAAACTGAACTAAGCAACTGATTGTTGATATAACATTAGGTTTATATATCCACATACAGGTTTAACAGTGGCCATAAAACTCCGCGCGCATTGCGACCGTGAATGTGGAGAAATTAATTTCATCATAATTTCTTAGTTACTAACAGGATACTAATGAAACTTCACAAACATTTGAAGGCAGTTACAAGCTACAAAATAAAGTTTAAAGCAAATCTTTAAAGCTCTATTTCAAAGAGCTAGGACCTATTGAAGTGTTTTTGTATTTAATTAAATAACCTTTGAACGGTGCATTAAAAAGGTGTTTTTTATAGCGCAACTAATTAAACAAATTCTTATGTAGTCATGTACAAAAGATGATAAGAATACGCTTAACCGTTTTGGAGATCCAGCAAAATCACAAACGTTACCCCAGCAGAATCTTGAATAACTTCGCAGCCGAAGAAAGAACAAATACCAAATAAGTCGCAACATTTACCCCGCCTAGACTACTAATTATATAGCTAATATTTATTTCAATATTCCCATTAAAAAAGAAAATGTTTTGCTGCGGTAACGTTCCCCCAGCAGAAAATGTTTTTGTTAAATAACTAAAAAACTATAAGTGCAACTAATTTAAGATAGTTTGCAACAAATTCAGAAGCTCGGCAACTAATTACCTACATAATTTAAATGACTGTTTTTGACAACATTTTGCTGGGGGAACGCACACAATGTTAGGAATGATTTAAGAAAGGTCTCCCAACGTGTCACAGCGTGGTGTGACTGGTTGGGAATTATTTAAGAAAGATGTCCCAACGTGTTACAGTGTGACTGGTTGGGAATTATTTTACAAAGTTATCCCAACGAGTCACAGTGTTACAGGTTAGTGTGACTCGTTGGGAACAAGCGGAAATTATAAGCTGTGGTGTTAAGTTTTACCATTCCTTCTCCATCTCAGCATAATAATAATTAATTATGTAAAATCATTATTTCGTCCCGAAATAGTGGTAGAGCTTTTGATGATTTAAAAGTACTTATCAAAGTCCATATAAATAAAGAGATTTTTCAATTCTTTTCTTTTCATTTCATTACTGAACAACAAAAGCATTGTTTTGATGAATGCGCTGAACTCGTGGCTTCATTATCAATTTCCGAAATAAAGATTATGTTAGGTAGCAGAAATTAAGATTCAATAAGAGAACAAATATGAGTTATTAAATAGTAGGTAATTTGGTTTGTTGATAAAAAGACATACTGCGGAAGCACTTTATAAAGTAGTACCAAATTTATCGCTTTTTTAGGGTGGTGGGGAAAAGAGGCTGCTAACCTCTCCTAAACATTTTTTTTATATAAATTGCATAGATTAAAAAAACTAAAATAAAAATTCAAAATACTTTTGCATTATAAAAACCCAAAAGACATACTTATAATAGTCCTCTAGTAAAATGTAAAAAAAAGTCATTTCTGGCAAGTCTAACCTAAACCAATGTTATACCTACCTAATTATTGCTTGGTTGTGGCTGAATGAAATAACTAAGGGTCGACCGAGATCTCGGTCTCGGCATTCTCGGCTATAAATTCTACCGAGAACTCTGTCTCGGCTATCGGCGAAAAATCGCCGAGATTCTTGGCCGAAACCGAGACTGTTGTAAGTAGGTACGGTGTAGGTTAAAAATAGGATTCACATCTTCCGCGCGCGTGCTTATTCGTCACGTGGTGTCAGTGCGTGAGAGAGCTGTCGATTGTGATTGGTCGGCTGGCAAGGTGGCGGGTTTTACTTACCTATCGCTGCTACTGCCGCTCCGTTCGTTCATTCTGGTTCATTCATTTCACTACTTACTTTTGTAAACAAACAATTTGTAGTTAAAGGAAGTTTGTTTGAATTTTGTTCGTAGTAGAAAAATAAGTTATTTTATGTGTTAATAAGTTATTTCAAGTTAATAACCAGAATAACTACATAAACTAGATAACTGAATATCAAAATCATTACGTATTATTTTACACGTATGTTGGAAAGCTGGTAAGTGTATGAACATTTTTAAGATAAAGTGGCCACAGTCGTCATGGATTCGCCGTTTTGTATATTTGTTACTGTTTTTCTTAGAACTTAGTTCATAACAAAATAAACTGCCAAAACGGCAAAATTTTTATTACATACTTAAATATACTTTAGTATGCAAATATAGCTCATTTTTTTCTCAATTTATCTATTCTCGGTCTCGGCCGAGATTTTAATTTATTCTCGGTCTCAGCCGAGAACGAAAAACCTGACTCGGTCGACCCTTAGAAATAACCTCCTTTGCTTTATCATTATCGATAAAATTTTAAAACAACACCAATTGTCAAACTATTTGATAAAATATTTTCGAAGTGTATTTGTATTAGTGTTGCAACAGAACTCTGCTTCCGCTTCCGCTTCTGCAGAAGTTCCGCAAGTTTTTTCACTTCCGCTTCCGTTTCCGGTTCCGCAAACTTTATAACAGAACTCTAAACGGAGATTACAGAGAGGAGCGCGGTAGCCTACGCGTGTAGGACGGTATAGGGCTGTCGTCATAAAATATGCCGGGCCAGTTGCGATACCTTTAATGAGCCAAATGTGTTAAGACTTAACACTTACACTATGATTGACAGGTAATAAAGCACAGTAACAGGCCCAGATTAATTACTTTGTAGTAACAATAAGGCTACATAATGTATTGTTTCATAAAGTTGTCATAATAATTTTGTTTTTTGTGCATACACATATACTGGAAACTGATTCCTCAAAATAAATCATGTAGGTGTATGTAAAAAAATTCAAACCCGCACTTTCCCGCTTTATTTATCATTAAGTGTGTGGAAGGGGATCATAAATTTCGTTATCTATTTTTGGCTCCCATGCACTGTTTTCGAAATATTATCGTTTTTGTATTTATTTTATTGAAATTATGTTAGTTGAAGTTCCATATAAAAACACTCAAAAATTGCTACACCCTTCTGAATTACAAATTCATTTAATAAGTTCAATTTGAAATAACGAAATCTTGCAGATAGCCATGTGATGCCAGAGACTAGCATCACCCCATATCCTCCAATGGTGTCGTACAAGGCGACTATAGATTCAGCAAAAGGGTATTTGATCACCTTATACTCCAATCCGCATTGGGTAAGCGTGGTGGATTACTGCCTAAACCTCTTTCGATAACAAGGAGAGGCCTTGTGTCCCAGCAGTGGGTCGATTTATAAAGGCTGTTTTGATGATGATGATGAGTCAACTCCTGAATTGCTGAGAACTCAGTCAAAAAACTTGGCAGTCTTTCAAAGGTGAAACGGTATTTTACATTTGAGCTCCTAAGACTTTATCGAGCCCAAATACGCTCCTGCATGATATGCAAGAGCGTGTCGTTACCTTTGGGACGATTCTGCACGATATCAGTTGGATCCACTGGAATCGATGGAGCACCGAGCGAGGAGACTCATTGGTAGTGAGGCACTCACTGAGGCTAATCTCCAGTGTAGCTTGCTTGCCTCTCGGTCTTTTATCGGTTGCATTTCGGAGTGTGCGGAGGTTCTTCATAATTTCACCCCGGGGCCGCCCTTTCCACCAGACTTTTGCGAAGGCTTTCACGGTTGTGGATATACCTCCCATCGGCGTGAAACGCTTTGCTTCCTCTTTCGTTATGCAAATAGATAGGGAATGGAACTCGTTGCAAGGTCTGTTTTTCCGGATCTTTATACTCTGGATATTCAAGGCCAGATAAACAAGCATCTTCTAGGCGAGCGTGTACCATCTTAGGCCTCATCTTCGCTTTCCATCAGGTGAGGTTGTGGACAAACGCGCAGCCTATCAAACATTAAAAAAATGTTTGTGTTTTTGTGCTTTTTCTTCATAGTATTCACACTTCTGCTTCCGCTTCCGTTTCCGCTTCCGTTAAAATTTATTTTTGACATCTGTTTCCGTTTCTGCTTCCGTTAAGACACTTCCGTTGCATCACTAATTTGTATGTAATTTTGGAATATTTTATCTGAACATTTATATAAATGAAATTACAATTAATGTGTTAGTCTATAGTAGAGATGAAACAGATATCCGGTAACTATCCGGTATCCGGCCTAAATTTACTATCCGGCCAGATACCGGATAGTAACTCAATATCCGGCCGGATACCGGATATTAAAAACTACGACAATTTCCTATAATAAAATGCAAAACATTCATCTTTGTGAGGTAAATATCAATAAAAGGGCTTATAATTATAACGACCTTTATTTAAAGTCGAAAAATATACAAAAAAGCTTTTTAAAAAACCAAAATTTTCTTACATAAAAAGTAAATATCTAAAGTATTTTTTTTAGTAAAAACTTAGCGAAACCGCCCAAATTAATCTGATTGGGTTTGCGGCACTAACTTCGTCACGACATGCAATGAGACAATGGTCCAAATATCTGGCCATCCAGCCTTGCACTTCGCCAGTTAACCGGTATCTGGCCAAACAACTATGTTTCATCTCTAGTCTATAGTCCGTCTATCTACACAAAAAGTATAAACCTATTCTATAAGATACCTCTTTCTAAAGCTGAGCCCATACTGCACTGATCCCAAATAAATTGGGAACAAGGTAGGAAAATGATGAAGTCACAAAGTAATAAAAAATTCTTACCCAAAAGTTGTTCATCCTCATCATCAGCCTTTGACAACTGAGAAATGAATTTCCTAGGAATCACTAGAATGTGAGTTGGGGCCTGCGGGTTAACATCGTGGAAGGCCACACACTAAGAAAAAAAATGAACCTTTAATAATAATTAAAGTATTCATTCATTGTTGCAAAGTTTCAACGATTTATTAGGTACGTAATTACTCAGAGTAGGTAATCTATTTGTATTTAACTGAACATGTTAAAACATAATAATCTCGAGAAATAATATTCAACGTAAAACTTATAGTGTTATTTATTTGAAAGACATAGAAAGACAAATAGACAGAGAATACATCAAAAATATTCAAGTTTCTTTTGTGTCCAGTAACCAAAGAGTTTACTATCCACACTTCAACACTGCCCCTTACTCTAACATGTATATAACCAAAATAAGAAAAAAAAAAGTATTACATGGAAGAGTAAAAACATTAAAACAAATAAATTAATCTAACCCTAAGCACTTTACAAAATTTTCATGTTTTATCCTAGGCAAAGCTTTAGTTAAGAGATCTGCCTCTAATTCTGTGCTTGGTTTATATTTTAAATATACTACTTTTCGTTCAACACATTCACGAATGAAGTGGTGTTGAACATCAATATGTTTTGTTCTCCTAAAACATTCATTTTCAACCATAGTTAAGGTACTTCGGTTATCGTTATATATTAGGATAGGTTCCAATACCGACTCTGACTGTGACTGTTTCCTACAACTTAGCTCTAACAAAAAATTTCTAAGAAATTTAGCTTCCTTTACAGAATTACCAAGAGCATAGTACTCGGCTTCAGTACTGGAACATGCAACGTTTTGTTGTTTATGGCTGTGCCAATTTACAATATTATGACCATATCTAGTGATAAAACCAGAATAAGATTTTCGGTCAGTTGTACCCATAACCAATGTTAAAACATAATAATCTCGAGAAATAATATTCAACGTAAAAACTTATAGTGTTATTTATTTGAAAGACATAGAAAGACAAATAGACAGAGAATACATCAAAAATATTCAAGTTTCTTTTGTGTCCAGTAACCAAAGAGTTTACTATCCACACTTCAACAGAACACAATAATGCTATAGATTTTTATATTAAAATAAAAAGAAAAACTTTGGTTTTAAATCATGCGAATCATGCAAAGATTTCTTGTAAGGTTGAACAGCTGATGGTAAAATGTCATCGGAACACCGGGTTCCGGGAGGTAATCTATGCGATCAGCAAATATGGTATAAGTTAAGGCTACAAAAAAAAATTACCTGGTCATCTTCGTAGACGAACTTAGCGGGTATCTCCTTCCTTAAAATCTTTCCAAATATCGTATCACCACCTGGAGTGGCAGATTGTGCGAGTTCGACCTCGCCGCTCGCCATGTTTTCAATCAATATTCTCCACAGATTATTAGAGAGTATATGTCTAAAGAATATTTTCTTTGGATTGTGTCTATGATGTCTGATGTCTAAGGGTGCGTTCCAAAACGATTAGGGTAGAGTAAATTTTACTCTAAGCCGTTCTAAAATACACCAGAGTGAAACCGAATGTATTCGAAATAGGAATTCATACGTCATTGATTCGAAAATTTACTCTGATAGTACAGTCAACAGCACGTCAGGCTATACAAAACTGTCAAATTTCTCCAAACGATTTTCAACCTAAGACTATTCAATATAAAGTGCATAATCGATTGGGAAAATTTGACAGTTTGTGGTAACCCAACGTGCTGTTGTCTGTAACTTAGGGTAAAATTTACTCTACCCCGAGCATTTTGGAACGCACCCTAAATTTCCGTAGACAGAGTTTCAATCAAGGAGCTTATATTACGTTTCAATGAAATTGGGGTGCGTTCCAAAACTCGAGATTTTTTTTGTTTCTTTTGTCCCTAACGGGACGGGCAAAGGATATCAAGTCCATACAGCCCTGTCTGTATTTATGTCTCCTTTCTTGTTGTTTGCATTAAAATATGGGCGTCGCACATTTTAATGCATCTAGGGAGTGCTTGGAAAGAAATGCATGGCAACAGAACTCATGACTGTGACTGATGAGAATTGTATAGTGGAATTTCCAACCACTATACAATTCTCAACGCCACATACACCAAACCTTTATTTCAATGATTCCTCATAACTGTTCGTCAACACGGATGCTTATGCAAAGAAACGACACCACTTCCACTGCACAAAATCCACTCCGAAGCAATTTTGAATTATCGAAATAAAGATCGACATCCAGACGCCATGGTTTCCCGCCATTACCCAAAACTCGGGAGAATTAACAACGTTTTGCTATAATAAAAAAATGAAAAGGTACGTTCAGAAACTAATTAAAGCTAAAGTTACACCTACCACTTTCTTAGTTATTGACTTTTTGATGTTTTTTTGTTTGGGACACGGGTGTCCCCGTGGTCGTCAAAGGGTTAAGGTCTAGATTTGATTTTTATCATATTAAAAGAGGAAAACGTTCCGTCAGACAGCGACAAGAATGGAGTGTGTCTCTTTCTTGCAACTGTATGGACACATTAGTAGAAAGAGACACCATCCATTTATGTAGCTAAGGCCCTGTCCGCACAGCGATATTTCAACGCGCGTTTTTTTCTCGCAAAATTCTGTGACACATAGGATCATAAAGGACTATCCGCACATGCGGTAAAAAAAACGCGCGAAAAAATCTGTGGTTTGATGCAAATTGAACGCAAAATTATTTCCGCGCGAATATTTTATCGCTGTGCTAAATCTTCAGAACGATTTTGAGGTTGCCTTCAGCGTTCCAGAAGATTTAAGTTCCTTGCGTATTTGTAAGTAAGTCATTGTCGAAAACTGACACCGACACAATGACTGAAACTTTTAAATACAAGCTTCTTGGCAGTACTGGGAATACTAGTATTCTTAAGTCATTGCACCGACACGGGTCGGCCATAGATCGATATAAGTAGGTACCTACGTAGGATCGGCACGGCAACAAGCTAAGTTATCACAACCTCACACAACCCAAACCATACCACCCGTTTACGTGCCTGTGTTTGTGGAGGGTTATCGAGGCGTGCCACGCACGCGTCTAAACGTGTCATTATAATGCTCTCGTCAACATGCAAACACATAACACCACTTTCAGTGCAAAAAACCCATTCCGAAATATTTTTTATTATTATTGAAACAAAAATTGGATTATCGATGCCAAAGATGATAAATACTGAAGATATGGCGGTATGGGCTAGAGATTTTGCCTTTCCGAGAAATTAAAAAAGTTTTCATTCGCGCGCGCGGTTATCGGCCTCGGCCATTGTTTTTGTCAATAATCATCAGTATTGTATTGTTTGTGAAAAGTAAGCAAAATAGCAATTTCAAAATATAACAATAATATCCAATTTTGATTAAAATAAGTGAAAATGAACGAAAATATATTAATAACAGATATCTTTACTAAATTCCAAAAAGATCTTGATGCTGATCAAGATCTCAGAGAGGTACGTATGTATTAATAAAATTTTAGTCAATCATATTTATTTCGGGGTTTTTATTAACATAAATATATTTAACAATATAAAATTAAATATTTCTGTAACATGAAGATTTGCTAAGAGTGATTTTCACGAAATACTGAAAGTATTTTGAAATTTTTTTTAGGTTATCAGGAATATTTGCAAAGAAATATTGCAAATATCTCGAGAAACGGTGACTGTGTTACAAGTCATTCACCACAAAGAAGATGGCAGTAAGTCTATTATCTTTCACAAATCTTATTAGAGTAGGTAAAAAATAATTTAACCCGAAGAGCGCACAGTTGGGTCTATATGACCCGCGACATTTTAAAACGCGAGTATTTAACAGAAAATATTGTACGATTTGCTACTTTTCTCACTAACTGGGACTAACAACTTCCCCTTCCCGTTTTGTGTTTGTTCCTAATTCCTAAAAGAGTTTGCAAGAGTATCCTCTTTTTTTGTATTGAGCCAGTACACTGTCCCACAATGACAGCATCCGCTTGAAGGGCCTGCCTCTTTTCCTTATCTTGATTTCAGGGTACCAATGATTAATTGTCTTGCTCTACTTGTCTGTTCCTCTAATTATTGTGTCCTTTCCATTTGCACTTTAATATTTTGACTGTTGTAATTTGACATCTTCCAGTCTAGTGTGTTTTTTTATAGTAGTTGTTGCAAAGGTGAGGTGAGATGTGTGCCAAAATGCGATAGAGAGGAGCTTGTTAGGGATAATAGAAATCTAACATAATAAGAACAACAACTATAGTAAATAACAAAAACAATAATACTAACATAAAACAATGTAAATCCGAAACAACTTAGGTCTTGCTCTTGTTCGCGAGCATTTGTGCACTTGGAAAGATGTCACTCAACTACTGTGACTGATTTGTAAAAGAATAAGGATTTTAGGTGAACCTGGAGCCACCTCCAAAGATGCCTAATGTAAGAATAAGATATAAAAGACCCACCCTGATAAAAAGGTAGTAAACTCAATAATTTATGTTGGACTTGCAACAAATAGTATGTACTGAACACACAATTTTATACATTAAGAAATCATTGCTTTGATGCAAAGCAATGATTTCTTAATGTATAAAATGCTTGTTAATGTAATTTGTAACAATAAGGAACTTATTTAGAAGTGCCATTCTAAGTTAAATTTAAAAACAAATATGTTTTGTTGCAATTTTGATGCTATAAGACACAAGGTGTCTATTTTGTTAATTATCATTTCATGTAAATTTATTGAAAAGTGAAAGAGTTTATGAAAAAAATATATGTATATTTGCTTAAAACCCTTTCAATTATAACCATTAGATCAAGTTACAACTCTAGAAATACCTTTATAGTAATTGCATAAAAATTTAATGTGAATTAAATTTTTATGCAATTATATGTTTGATTATAACAAAACATATTTTTTGTCGTTACATAAATTCTTGGCCCTGGCTCCATGGAACCGATTCCTTTGCCGAGTTTTTTTTCATGCACAGAGCCTTTGACACTGTCAATGTCAATTTGATACACAAGCGACTACTTGACATGTCATGTCGATATTTTTCTTTTAGAATTATAATTATGCGGTAATCCAAGTATACTTTTGAGCCATAGCAAACAAGTAACTTAGTGAAAACGAAGATGAAGAAACAAACATTACGAACTTTGTTTCTTCATCTTCGTTTTCACTAGGTTACTTGTTTGCTATGGCTTTAATAATTAATGTTAGGACTGGGTCATGGCTAGAGAATACAATGCTGGCTCATTTTCGATCCCGAAAATATTGGCACTTTGGCTATTCTTGTGATTTTCGGGATTGCCACAATCAGATCTATTTTGCATTCCATAATCCGTTGCGCCTTACATGATGTAAACAAAGAGTAATAAAGTAATAGGTAGGTACAGCCCTAACAATATTTTAATCAAATTCTTTTTTCTTGGTTGAGTTGCGATTTCACAGGTATAATTTAATTAAACAAAATGTCTGTTTATATACATACATGTGTGTATATGTATAGGTAAACATCTCTCTTTGTGTATGTGTGTGAATGTGAGTGAGTGCGTGTGAATAAAAAGATATTGTTATATCACACTGTTGTCAATGCATGCTGTGGCTACCTATAAGTAAAACAACACTTAGATATAAGTTAATTTGTACCTAGTTTTTGTAAGAATAAGTGTATGTTTTGTTGGTTGCCATTAAATAAATAAAATAAAAAAATTGCTGTCGTCAGGAATCTTAAGAAAGGTATAAATAGGTCAGTTGGAGTTATATTGTTTCGTTTTTTAGTATTCTACTACATACATGTCTTACAATATTTTAAATTTAAAAGTGAAAGATATTTTCTATAGCTCTTAATCTTTAACATAAGAAAAATATGTAAGCATGAGAAATGGTATAATGTTTAAGAATATACTGTCTATGCTTTTATTTTGCCCAATTAGTAGCCGTTTCCTTATCCCGACATAGTACCAGGATCCCAGGATTACATATAAAAAAACCTTTTTTTTGTTACGGTGGGAAATCCATTTACGGACCATACCGCACGCTGGCTAGGCGCACGACGTGTGTGGGACTCCCCGACGCGGAACAGCGCCGGTCCTACCCACTAAAAACCACCGGTACCCTCCTAAGCCCTTCTGGGGGCGTTTGGGGCTCGGCGTACATTACGTACACCATTCACCAAAACGTCCCCGGGCTGGCCCGGCCCAACAGTGCCAGTGCTCTACCAAATATAAAAAAAACCTGGGATTTAAAAACATGCTCTGTGTGTTGTTATTGTGAATTCCCGCACATATTGGGAGCAACACACGATGTGAAAATAAAAGTTTCGTGTCGCAACGTCTGGGAGACTTTAGACTAATACACCAAGGTACTCACGTTTCGGATCCAATACAACTGCTGGTCACCAGCCAATTTGGGTCAGACAGTGTCCAAACTAATCACCGGTCAGCTGACGGCACGGGTACAAACACTTCCTAGTGTCTTGCTTGAAAGTTTATAATTAACAAAAAAACACAGCACATAGAATCTTGTAAAATGATAAGTTCAGCTTAGCGCGACCGTCAGTATTTTTGAGAAGTAATTGTTCCACACCTTCACACGCGAATTCTCAATCGAAAGTGTCAAGCTGGTTTTCCGGCTTCTTCCCTAGATGGCGTGGCGCTCGACGTTTTCTTGGCCTCAACGTGAAAACATTGCAAACTATGTTTTTCCTTTGGTTTATATTAAGCAAAAGTGTCCCAGACGTTGAGATTGAATTGAGAATATTCTAGCTAAAATAAATGATAACGAAACACTCTGTATTATTCTCTAGCCATGGCACTGTGTGGCCAGATTCAGCTACTACAGACGGATTAACACATGAAGTTTTAATAGAACAATCAGTACCTAACTAAAATATTTAATTTTCAGTCACACAGTCCTGCCAGAAAGCTCGCGAATTATTTGAGAAGGCGAAGAAAAGTTATTTGAGACTGAAAGAGGCTGTACCCCAAACTGATTACTTTAAGTAAGTTTCTTTTGATATACTTGACCTATTCATCGTCAACAGTGGCGTAACTACATACAGTCAGCGCGCGAGCTCAGAGCTCAGCCCCCCGATCGCGCTATTTACAACGTTTTTACCAAAACCAAATCGTTATCGTTTTCATACATTTTGACAGCTGACCTGACAGCTGTCAGCTGCCAAAACTTATGAAAACGATAATGATTTGGTTTTGGCTTTAACGTTCGTAAATAGCGCGATCGGGGGGCAGGAATACAATAATAATTGTGACCTACATAATTAGAATAATAATGAGTATGGGTCGGCGCCCCATGCCGCAGAACACCTCGACCTATTCCTGTGAAAATAAAAGAATTTCAGTGCTAAATTCACTTAAATAAAAGTTCCAAAATTATTCGTCTACTAAACCTTCCTTTGATGTGCCATGCATGCCGTCATTTGTAGAATGTAAGAACTATGTAGACTGGGGTTAGATTCAACCTTATTTTAATTACTTAGCTTTCACTTTCTTTAACAATACGAATGTGTACGTCTCACGTCTCGAAGGACGCCGCGGCGTGTAAAATAAATCCCTTACCATGCCGTGCCGTGCCGCGCCGTTATGTGCGCACCCTCTATGACGATAAATATCTAAAAAAATTAAGTCATTTTAATTTTCACATTTTTCACTAGGATAACATTAAGAAAAAACCGGCCAAGTGCGAGTCGGACTCGCACACCGAGGGTTCCTCGGTATAAACTGCTGTATCTTTTGATCGCGTTAACTTAGAAGTTTGATTTTTTCACTGCTTAAAGGGACAATAGACCTAGGTATTTGGTATAAATTTCAATTTGATACCTTTATTCGTTCGTGAGAAATAAGGTAGTAAGTTTCATTTTATTAAAATATTTTTATTATATTATATAACTAAAAAAAATGTGATTTTCGCAATTTTTCCTATATTTGCATTATATGACAATGCTTCATGCCAAATTTCAAGATTCTGAGTTTACGGGAAGTATCCTGTAGGTTTTGATTCCTTTGCCAGTGTCGGAAATTTGTTGAAAATATCGATATAATCGGCTGTATCTTTTGATTGGCTTGGCTTAGAAGTTTGATATTTTCACAGCTTAAAGGGACAATAGACCTAAGTATTTCATGTGAATTTCAGCTTGATACGTCCACGCGTTCTTGAGATAAAGGGTCTTGACAGACAGACAGACAGACAGACAGACGGACAACAAAGTGATCCTATAAGGGTTCCGTTTTTTCCTTTTGAGGTACGGAACCCTAAAAAGAACAAATTAATAAACATTACACAATTTTTATTAATTATTTCACACATTTAAATCAAATGTAAAAAAGTATAAGTACTATAATAGTATAATTTGATCATCATCAGATTGACAGACATGGTGGAATCAGTGTCACCGTCGCTAACTTCACTTACAAATCGATCTACGGTATATCCAATTAATCCGTATCGATAACTATCAAGGACAGCACAGCACTACAATGCGCGGCGCGTGAGGCGAGGCGTGCGGTTAGCGAGGGAGATACTCCCGCCCTTTACCTCATTCCCCGATTGCATTCAACTCGCGTTCTATCTGTAGGGCTAGACATTGCAGTGCACTGGGCCTCCAAGCTCAGGGGGGCCTCGGAACCTGACCAACAAACCTCTTATTGAAGTAGTCAGGCAGGGCCTGATTTACCCCCAGGCTAAATAGGCTAGAGTTTGAAAGTTATTTATAAAATAAAAATTAGCAATTTTAAAGTGCATGCAAAATACTTTTTTTTTATTGTTATTACCCTTACGGATTTCGCCAGCCTCAAGTATTCCGCTGAGATTATTAATAGCTTAGGGCCTTTTTTAAATAAAAAAGGAGGTTATCAATTTGACCTGTATGTATGTAATACTAGTGGTCGCCCGCAGCTGCGCTCGCGTTAACGTCGGTTATCATATAGCCTTCATCGATAAATGGAATATCCAACACAAATTTTTTTTGAAGTAAAACTTCTTTAGGCGCGACTAGGGGGTAACTCAGATTTTTCTAACGGAAGTAACGCTCAGTATTCTATAGTCTGTGTAGTTTCCGCTATTTAAAAATAGTAATTTCGATTGGTCGTAAGTATCTGTCATATTTTTTTTTTTTCAGTTAAAATTTAATCTATTCAGTGATCTACGTCAAAGAAGTTTTACTTCAATCGCGCGTAAAGGTTACACGCACACAATTTTTTTTTCAATTTTAATCAGTAGTTCCTGAGTTTAGGGCGTTCAACCAAACAAAGTCTTCAGCTTTATAATTTTTGTATATAATAGATTGTCAGAATTACATGTTAACCGTTGAATTATCTGAAATAGACAGTCACAACATTAGGTTAGAATGTTAGGTAGGACAAACAGTAGTCCAATATTATTCTTAGTAATGTAATGACATAAAACACTTAAATGGATCAAATATATAGGTCAAACAAAAGGGACTTCATGTTCAAGGGTCTAGCTACGTACGAGGGAAGAATGTCATTGCGGGAATTCGGATTCTTAGTGCAATTAAATAAGATATGGTCAATTTAGACTTCGTCTAACTAAAAGGTGGCGTGCAAGATAGGAACTCATTTTGCACGCCACCAAACCGTTTAGTTAGAGCCCAACCAACAGAAACACAACACTACAAACATGTAGTGTTATTTATCAGTGCTTAGTTCGGGCGCTCCAAGTTCGAGCGGCTAGTCCGTCCTACCTCAACTTATTATTAATCACTATCGACAGGTACCATGATCACTGGCGCAGTGTGACGCAGCAATACTGTTTCCTTATATCACTTGTCATCTGGTTGGAAGCAGGCATCCTCGCCTCACACGAGACAGTGGCTAGCGTATTAGGCAGTGAGTATATTTTTTTATTTTCCTGTATTCTATTCTTAATCAATGGCTTCGAGACTTGATAACAGTTCCGGGATCCTGAGATCCCGGCCCATTTTCGATCTCGAAAATACCGGTCGGAATCGAGTTGGTCACGTACTGTGCGTTACAGAAGAAATTTTCTTCCGCGTACGCTTCGGTTGTGGAATGAACTTCCTGTCGAGGTTTTCCCTAAGGACTACAACATGTGTATCTTCAAGAAAGGTGTGAAAAAGTTTTTGCAAGGTTGGCAACGCACGTGGCATACCCCTGGTAATGCAAGTGTCCATAGGCTGCGGTGACCGCTTACCATCAGGCGGACTGTATGCTTGTTTGCCACCAATGTGGTATAAAATACCGGTACTGCACTTTGGGATTTTCGGGATTGCCACACTTTGCATTCCGTAATCTGTTACTTATCTTCACTAGATATTACATGACGCCAAAGAGTAAACCTTAAGCACAATAATATAATTTGACGGGTACGGCCCTAACAATAGGGATGTTTATTGTTGAGTGAAAATATTTCAATACCTATCAGTAATTGTGTACCAATTATGCTTTAATAAATAATGTTTAAGAACTTACTGTCTATGCTTTTATTTAATTTTAGCTTAATTGGTAACCAAATTTGGTAATCGTGGGATCCCGGAATCGAAAATGCCGTAATCCCGGGATTCAAAAACATGATCGGGATTGTATTCTCTATTCGTGTCACATAAAGTATAGATCGTTTTCACTTGTCATTTTTTCAATGTCAAGTGTAAATTATCTAAAGTTAATAAATACAATAGATTGACTTAACAATCCGGGAGGTCCAGTTAAAAAAGTTGTTGTTTCGTTAATGTGTGTACGAGTGTATAAACAGCTATTCTAGACGTAACAGACAGAAAATGTCACTGTGTCAAAGGGAGCCAAATAAGTTTTGAGAACAGTACCTAACATATGCATTTTACTTTCGCACAGTGACATTTTATGTTAGCTCCGTCTAACAGTGTCTTCGACTATACGTACACGGGCGAGGCGTATTTTTATTCCACCGGCTCAGTTTTGTTTCTTTGCAAGCGCTCTGTCTATACTTTATTTTATATAATCTGGTTTTTATTCAGATTATTTGTTTTTCAGTAAGTTCAGTGGAAGAAAAAGAGGGATTCCATTTGGATATAGAGGACTACCTAGTTGGACTACTGCTGCTATGTTCAGAATTGGTAAGTTTTTCTGTTAAATATAAAACCTTGTTTCTATATGAAAGACGTGTATATCAATAATATATGAATCGTCTTGCCCCTACAAAAAAAGTAAAAAGTTTTGCTATTTGAATAACTTATGGCGAGCACCATCTGCATACAAAATAACACAAACAGAGAAAACGTTTTCGTACCCCTAATTCTCATCCAATCATAAGTTATTTTAGAATGTTCTTAAAATCTTTTTTCCAATTTCATTTTTTCCGTGGTAATATATTGCACTAAAAAGCGTATATTTCCAGTAGTTCCAGTGGAGTAGCCAAATCATGGGTCTACTGATATTTTTTTTCCAGAGGTTCAGGAACAATTTGACCTACATGGTCGACCCGGCTTTGTTTGTTTTTTGAAAATCTTAAAAAGAATTGTTTATATCTACTTACGGACTATGAAATGAAACACAGGTACCTACTAATAATTACAACCCAAATATTATAATAACACTATTTTTGATGTTTCATGTTCTGTTGACTATTAGTTGATGATTTGTTGAGTTAGTTATTTAGTTATGAGTTATAAATCTTACACTATTACAGCATAAAACTGCTTAAAAATCCTTCCTAGGTCAGACTTAATTATAGGTTGACTAGATGTTACGAAACCTTAGCTTTAAGTATATTTGTTCAACAAAAAATTACCATGAAGTTTTTTTAATGAAACTAATATGATAAATATCCATATATAAACTGCGTTTTATGCGTCTGACTATCACGCGAAACTACTGGGAAATGAAATCCCAATAGTCCAGTCAGTGGAACCTCTGGGAAAAAAATACCAGTAGTCTCATTATGGGATTACTCCACTGGGACCAGTGGGAATACACGCTAAAAAGTAAAAATAAATAATAGTTTAAAAAAACACGCTTAATGATAAAAAGGACTAAAAAGTGAAAAATATTATTTTTAGTAAGTACAGAAAAACATAATGATAAACGAAAAGGAGGTACTTATAATTACTTAGAGAAAAAAATAATATACTTTTCGTTCATCATTTTGTTTCTATACATTTTTTTTTTTCACTTCTTAGTCAGATTTATCATTAAGCGTGTCTTTTTCATATTTTTATTATAAAGTTAATATGTTTGTTTCCACAGTCTCGCCTTGCAGTGAACAGTGTGACTCGAGGTGACTACAGCAAGCCACAACAAATATCTAAATTTATAATGGAACTGAACGCTGGTTTCAGGTAAATTATATTTATTACTAACTGGCCCGGTAAACTTTGTTCTTCCTTTACTCTCATACCTACCTACCAAATATACAAAAAAAAATATCACAAAAATAGGTCCACCCGTTTCGAAGCAGTGACATGAGTTTTATATACAGGGTTATTTGTAGTACATCAAAATCCTTCAGATTTTTTCTTTGCGATTCCAGTTTGCTTCCATAGATAAAGTTGTTTGTTTTGATGAGATATTCAAATGGTTTGAATGTTGTTATTGTAATAAATATATTAAAAATAACACTGCATAAGATTAATTCCCAACGCAAAAAGAGGGGTTTTATTTTGACGTGTCTGGTCTGTGTGTATGTCTGTGGCATCGAATGGACCGATTATGACGAGGTTTTTGTTTGAAAACTGACGTGATCGAGATGGTTTTTAACTGCAATAATGAAAATATGTTCAGGTCTGACTCTGTGTATTCACGTGCCTCGAGTCCACTCGAGTCGCAGTGTTACACGGGGTTATGTTGTGTGGACTCTTTATCACCTATTTATTGGCATGGCTCGTGGACCACTTGAAATGTTTTCCAAAGACCACTTCCACGGACCACCGGTTAAGCGCCACTGCTATAGAACATAAGAAAACCTAACATAATTTGGTTCCAGACTCCTCAACTTAAAGAACGACCACTTACGCAAGCGTTTCGACGCTCTCAAGTACGACGTGAAGAAGATAGAAGAAGTGGTGTATGATTTGAGCATCCGTGGCCTCCTACCGAAAACACAGCCTGAGCAAACCAAAGAGGATGAAACTTGAAGTAAAATGAATAAACTACTTAAATTTTTTAACATTTTTATTTAATTTTTTCTAACCATAAAACGATCTATGGACATTTCTAAGTAATTTTAAATCGTTAAAAAGGCTTATTCCGTTTATCCACCCTAAAACAGACACCTTAAGGTGGAAACTCGGATAAGCATGTCCGTCTATCCACCCTGAACGGGGTGGATAATGGGAATTCACTTCCGATTGTTCTTCCGACTTTTTACCCCAAGGACGACTTATTGTCCCTAGGTCTATAATTCATTGAATTTACAAGCATAATCTTTGTTTTAATATTAAATTTTCTAACCTAACCTAACCGAAATAGTTATTTAATTATTGTAACATTATGAAATTAACCTATAAAAGACTACAATCGGCATCCCGGGCCAATGGGCCACACCATATGGTGTAGAGCGCGCCCAAAAATATGGATGGCTTTAAACTTCATTGTTTTATAATCTTCGTCGACGACTACGTGGTACCCGGCTGGGAGACCTTTCTGGATAGCCACATTCTTGGCCACTATGAGAAGGTGACCTGCAACAAAAATAAATAAAATAAACATTCAGCAACCTCCCGTCGAACCACCGTTTGAAGTCGTCTGAGTGGTCAGTATAGCTGCCTACACATCAAGTGGTCCAGGTTCGAGTCCTGGTAGCGGCAAATATTTGTGAGACGAACACGAATATTTGTTGACGAGTCATGGTTGTTCATATATTTATTTAAGTTTATTTATAAAAATATCTAAAAATATTATGTATGGAATAATTTTATTTTTGCGTTTACAAACGCGTAAATATAATACTAGAAAAATGCACTGAAAAAAAATCGACTTGCCTCAGGCGGGACTCGAACCCGCACCTTCCACAATCCGGGTGGACGCGTTAACCAATTTCGCCACCGAGGCACTGCTTTTCGCTGTCGAAATTTGTCAGTGCTTGGTGCTTATGTTTTTATGGTAAACATCGTTTCATCAAATCTTTGAAATTTGCACTTCCAAGACCCGAACGAAATATTTTTGCAAATATTTGACGCCCAGCTAAGATGAAACTACCTTACATTATGGAATAATTTTATTTTTGCGTTTACAAACGCGTAAATATAGTACTAGAAAAATGCACTGAAAAAAATCGATCGATCTTCCACCCGGATTGTGGAAGGTGCGGGTTCGAGTCCCGCCTGAGGCAAGTCGATTTTTTTCAGTGCATTTTTCTAGTAATATTATGTATATTAAAAATGTCCGCTATCTAGTATCCATAACACAAGTTCTTGATACTTACTTTGGGCTAGATAATTGGTGTGAGCGTGGAAATATATATAAAGAAAAACCACTGGCACTGCCTTGGCAAGTGTCAGGGGGCGTCTATTAATTACGTGAGCTGTTTTTGACGATTTTCTGACCTCATTTCCACGAATTTTCTCAATTATCGCAATTTTACACGGTTTTCGACGGGGATAAAAATTACGTGATATTTGCCTAGACCTTCTTCTATGATACTAAAAAACAATAACTATTTAAACATCGTCTGTCCATTTGGAACGCGTGTGTTGTCCGAAATTATGGTTACCCGCTGCGGATATGACGTAGGTCGAGTCGTCTTGCTTGCATTGTGTACGCTACATCAGACAAGAGTAAAGACCTAAGAAATTAATCTTATTCTTTTTTAATTAAATGGCGTTCGCGATATGTCTAGTGGAGCGCCAGCACCTTGCTCACCATTAGAAACACAACACAATCCGAAAAGAAGTGTTATTTCACTAAGGTCTTCTGCAAGGTGGAGGTAACTTCCCTGGTTCGAGCGGCTCCAATTCGAGCAAAAAAAAAAATCCGCTGTGCACCTCGCTTAAGCTTGTACTCTTGCGATGGTGGGAATAAGAACGATTTATAATGGGGAAGACAACTGTCAACTAGTTTCTCCTAGGTGGCGCTGAGTGTTTGTTCCAAAGGATGTGTCAAACTCAGTACATTTCTTAGGGATTTCTTAGTATTTCTAGATAAACAGAAATATGGGACGATGTGTAGCTTTCCAGTGCGTAGAAACCGGTACACACAAGATTTTTACAGATTTGTTTCTCAGGAAAAAGTGGGAAAAGGCTTTGAGAAGGGTAAATTTTAAAGCTACTAAGTACTCCAGAACATACATCAAAGAATCTGATTTTGAAACTACTTCCAGACAAACAGGTGTGTTCCAGTAAACACATTTATACCTATATTAAAAATTTTAGAATGAAATATAAAAAAAATTGTTCAGCACAAAGTGACATATAATTATTTCAAAAGACATTCAATGTATGTACAATACATACAATAATTTTAAAAACATTAATTTTTAAGTGAACTGTGTTTAAATCACTGATGTTGTTGTTCGAAACAGACTTTGACAGGTAACAAACACACAGCGCCCTCTGTTCAAAAGTTTTGCGTTTTCTTCCCCATTGTGACAGTGTTCTTTACAAATAAAACAACATTAGGTTAATAACGACTCTTTATTTTTCAACCATCATAATTAAATTAGGTAATTAAAAAACAAACTGTAATCAGCAAAAAGGCCAAAACATTTGACGATCGCCCATGACGTGTAAATGTAATTGATCAGTGGTGGGTCCTCCTTCGGGCCCTTCGTTCATTACAACCCTGAAGCCGGTGTCATGTAGGTTTTTCATTTTGGCGACACGGCGACATGTGTTTAGCAGATGGCCTGTAGTTATTTAAAAATGTCAATAACAACTCACGTTATTAATGGACGCTCCCTTTCCTCTTTTTATTATTATTTTCCGAATAAAGGTCACAGCACACATATCAACTCTGAAACGGATCAGCATCGCCTCAACTCGAGTCGTTTAGTATTCTTTGTTTGTAACCATACTGTATTGTACACTAATCAGTAATGTAAAGACATCGCCTCGCGCCAATATTCTAGTTCGCTCTGAACACGAGGCGATTGTTGTTGCAGTGCCTGAAAAGGGCAACTAAGTTCTAAGCACTATGTATCTTACAAGACCTATTGTAACACACTTAGTTCGCAATAAAGAATTGGATTTGATTTGATTACCCGAGCAGTGCGAAATTGAACCTTGTTGGTTGGTGGTACGGCTGTGCGAACGTAGCGGAAACAACTTCAGAGCGAACTAGAAGTTTAGCGCAAGCTTTACCTACTATCGCGGACACACGTGCTTGAGTACCCTTAAGATCAAAATCGCTTGCGCACTCGTAAAATACTATAAGTACCTAAATCAGTTTACGTGTCAAAGGAAACTTGTTTTGAATTGCCTAAACACGGAAATACGTTCCGTTCCGATTTGTCAATATGCTTCTTATTTAAGAATTTCTGAAATTTTTTTTTACTATTTTTGCTGTGAATCAGAACTCTAACCCGGATCTCTTGGTGCCTATAGTACCTACCGATACAGAGCCCGTACTCTTAAGTTCTCTTACGCAACTAAAATAGTAACGTTTTTACTACAAAAAACATACACACGGGTGCCTCACCAAAACGATGGCACGATAGATACTATTTAGAAATTGTCCATATAGATATACCTAGGTATTATATAAATAGATAATCTTACCCAGCAGTTTTTCGTCATCAGGACAAGCTTGAGATAATCGTGGTATAATTTTTTTCGGCACCACCAGGAAGTGTGTGGGCGCTTGTATATTTCTTGTTATATCGAATGCCACGCACTGAAAATTTAATTTTGTTTAATCGAGATTGTGCTTTGTTTACCTAACTAATAACAATAGATAATATACGTATATGTATGATAGGTATCTTATATTTGGATAGTTTTGAGAACGACATGTAATAGCACAGTTAAAGGAAACTACACTTACGTGCAATAAAATCGACTCACCTCGTAGGTTTCGAATCTTAATACCTATATCGGTATATGAAAATAAGATGAGATAAACAAAATCTGTAAATATAATTTGAATGTATATTTCATAATCTTTATTTAATCTACTCTAAACATCGATAAACGAAGTATTGGTGATAATAGACTCATTTCTTCGGAAACCCTGGATTCTCATCTTTACGTCCTACGCCATTTCTGTGACTATGCAGAGTGTTCAAAGTTAATTGAATCATTGTTTATTGAATAATAAATTAATCTTACAAATTTATTGACCCTTAAAATTCAGCTGATTTCCACATAATATTTAGCTGTTTTAATTGTATTTGGTTTAGAATTTGTAAAATCTATAAACCAAAATCTATCACAGTAAAAACTGCTCTAATGTAAGTTTAGGTTCATGTTTAACACACGGGGTTAAAAAATATTATTTACTAATTGTAGATTTTGATTAGGTAGTTCTGAACCAAAGCGTACCGGTGAGTCGATTTCATTGCATGTAAGTGTAGATGGGCAATGTGAAAGAGAAATAATCTTATGTGTAAAATACTAGAGGATTAGGTAAACACTTAGTAAAATTTTAGCGTTTCAATATCCAGTACCTAATTACTTATACAGGATTATTTTAATACACTAAGTTCAAAACCATTTGAAGATCTCATCAATACAAACAATTTATTCTATAGCAGCAAAACTAGAATCTTCAAAAAACAATCTACCGTTTCAGTTTGTATGGAACAGCTTAAAATATTTCGGGATTTCATGTCTTTTTTTTAAATTGAATACTGCAGGTAGAGAATACAATCCCGGGATCCTGAATCCCGGAGACACGGGATCCCTACCCATTTTCGATCCCGAAAATACCGGGATTGCACTTTGGCTAGTCTAGCGATTTTCGGGATTGCCACAATCAGGTCTAGTTTGCATTTAGATTACTAATAGGACACTTACCTATTACATGACAAAAAGTAATAAAATAATTTCACAAATAGAGAATTCCCTGTACGTAAGTATAAATAGGTCAGTTAGATTTTTCCCCATTTATTATTAGTTTTCCAGCGAGTCACAATGTCACGAAGGCTACATTACTTAGGTACCTATAACATTTTTTTAAAACTGAAAGTTATTTCCAATGGCCTAGTGTAGGCAAGGGCATAATATTTAAGAACTTTCTATCTTTGCTTTTGTTTCATTTTGGCCCAATTAGTAACCGCATTTCCCATCCCGGGATAGTATCCAGATCCCGTCTTTACTCATTAACTGCAGGTTATCTGGGTTTTAAAAGAGTTGCTTCTATAGTAAAAGTTGTTTGTGTTCATGTACATTCAAATGGTTTTGAGCTTAATAGTGTAAGCACCTATTAAAATAACCCTGTATGTATACAAAGTACCTACTTTGTGACATTATCTGTGACTAACATAACCTAAAGATAAACATTATAAGATGATATTATTTTACCTTTAACTATAACATTTAATTTACAGAATATCATATCCAATATATAATAAATAATTAGATATTTAGGCTCAAACATGTTGGGGTAGGTACCTACGATATTAACATAAATAGGAACTTACACTACAATTTAAACTATTTTGATAGGCATTAAACAAACAAAATCACTATGTAACTCTTTTGTATGGCATCAAGCTGAGAGAATTAGCTAGGTTGGTAGGTAAGTGTGTTTTCTATTAAAATAAATAGTAATAAAAAATACCTGTTCATCTTCATAAAGATACTGCAATTCTATGTCCTCGTATAAATATTCTTTAAAACTTGATCGTATGTTCGCCACGGCTGCCATTTTTTGCAAAAAAAAGTATTTAGGTATCTATTTTGAATCCACAAAATTAACAAGTGTATTTGTTTATAACGAACGCTGTTGGAGTTATGACGACGAAACTGTAAAGCGTCGATAACATTAGTCTTATCAAATCGAATGACTAATTTACAGATAGGTAGATATAAAAAAGGTGTAAACGTCGTGACTTGCTGTTTGGACATAATACTCTTGTTCGATATATGACAATGCAAATAGATAGCAACCTATTTTATATTTGTGTAATTGATATTTTGGCCGTTTCCCATTTGGAATTTACGTTTAAATATTTCGAGGGAAAAAGGTACCTTGGTCTACCCATCTTCCCCCAAAGTCACAATCGGGGAAGATGACACGAAAATTCCCATCTTCTCCCATTTAGGGGAAGATAGGAAACGCACGATATTTTGTTAAGTACTATTACGTACGTTTTTGCTTGTCTAATAAGCGGGTTATAGACGT
Organism: Elophila nymphaeata; assembly: GCA_955850985.1. NCBI lineage: Eukaryota > Metazoa > Arthropoda > Insecta > Lepidoptera > Crambidae > Elophila > Elophila nymphaeata. Next base: position 25,658,571 of record OY039066.1, read on the forward strand.
AGCTATAATGTAGGTACAGTCAGTATTAGAAGTAGACTAACACTTGTACCATATAATATCAACATCAGCGCTTGCGCAACAATAGTTTTAGCACCATTATTATAATGGTGGCAACTATTGCTGCGCAAGCGCGAAAGTGGTGAGTAAGGTCGCCAGAGCTCTACGGGGTAGGGAAGGGGTTTAGGGTTAGCGGCGCGCGAGTGTCACGTCAGTGCTGCAAGCGTCTATAGGCTACGATGACTGCTTACTTACCACCAAACAGGCCGTATCTTGTCTGCCAACCACTTGACATATTTTTTTTGATGATGACACAGGAGGCCTGTCTTATCGAAAGTAAGAGTTAAAGGTAAAATAAAACAAAACACGTCAACAATATTTTTTAATGAATTACAAACACAACATGAGCTTCATATTTACAGCATTACAATATATTACAATGCGATCACAGTCTTATACAGAATTCTTTATATTAGTCATTTTATAAATATACATTACGTTGCAGGAAGGTAGAAAAATCTAGTATCATTTAAAACTGAAGATGAAGAGAGAAGAATAAAAAAGAGAGAAACATAAAAAAAAATATAAAATAGGTATACAGTAATTCTCTCTAACGAACGGAAGGCCATGGCTGTTAGATATAAACGCACGATGTCTCTGTGTAAAAAAATATTGTATCAATTTAATTGTGTAATATCGGCTTTAGATATGCAAATTGCTTCTGGGTACATCAGTGTTTGCACTCCACTAATGACATGGAAAGACGACAAAATGAGAATAAAATTATTATAATTGGAAGAACGAAAGTCTGTCATTTACTATACTTAAACCAATAACTAATATCATAAATGCGGAAGTGAGTTTCTTACGCTTTCACGCCTAAGCCACTGAACCGATTTTGATGAAATTTGTTATGGTGAGTTTGCCCTGGGAAGGACATAGGATACTTTTTGGCGCAATAACCGAACGCGAAAACCGTGGGCGACCGCTAGTAAAGAACAATAGTCACAGAAGTAATAATAAAGAAGATAGAAGTGCCTTAGTCGCGTGACCTACGTGCCGTACTAGTCTCGTAGTACACATGCGCGAGAGTTGTGGATCAGTGCTGCTCGAACCGTCGGTGTGATGTGCATTAAAATGGTGTTTTGCAGTATTGGTAATTGCGGAAACTCATCCAAAGTGTGTAATTACAGTAATAAGGTCACATTTCATTGGTATGTATTATTTTAATGTAATAATGCTGTTTTTATCAAAATACATCTCGAGAAAAGCTTTCATCTTTATGAAATATATACACAGACATAAAACTTCATATCCAATGCGGCTCATGCTTTTAAAAACGCAGAATGTTTTAAAGTATACGCAGCAATGTAATGTAATTTTCGATATCCCTTCTCTCTCGCTTAAAAGTTCACGGTACAGACGGACATGATAAATTTTCTTATACTTGTATTTCTGTGATAAAAGTATCACCTATACAATATGACGTTTGTTTTTAAATGAATTCTTTTTTATAAAATTTGGCTCAAGTATAAGAACGAGATAATTGTACACTAATGGTTTAAAAATTTACTAATCATTCTTTAGTTTATAAACATGTTATGATAATTTATTGACCCCGTACAAAACCAGTGAATAAAAAAGGAATTTTCCTTGTCCTGTGATCGGAAGTTTGAACGGGAATATTTTTGTTTTCCTTACTCAGATTTACTTTTATGGTTTTTACCCGTATAAACTACTAATTAACCGACAATGTTTATTCAGTTGATCAGTTAATTCATACATGTATGTATATACGGTGATTTTTATTCAGTTGATCAGGAAATTAATACATGTATTATATACGGTGATTTTTATTCAGTTGATCAGTTAATTCATACATGTATGTATGTATATACGGTGATTTTTATTAGGTTTTGGAGCTAAAACCTTAAGTATTTTTTGTTATCTATCCATATAGGCACCATTTATTTATTACGTAAGACTATTTTTGTTAGTTTATCTCTCCCCTATATAAGATTCATGTGTAGCGACGCCATCTATTAAGAATAGAATAGATATGTATTATCTCTCATATTATTCAGTATTTTTTAGGAAAATAAAATTATTTAACTAGTTATTAGGGTTCTACTAAAGCGTAATCTGCAGAGGACTGCGGGCTCTAAAACCAATGAAAAATCACCGCGTATTTTTTATTTGAATGTAGTAATTCTACGTAGGAGATGTTTGTTTTATTTAAAAAGAACAACATTAAAGTACTTGCTAACACATTAATATTAACCCTGTTAACACCTCCAACTTAGCTAATCCACTTGTGCTAGGAGTGGGTACGTCGGTAGTGTAATGGCAGCCGGGGATCGATCTCCGTTCACACACAACCCGAGTCCATCTGCCTGCGCGTTCAGCTCCCGACGCTGTTTTTATTTGAGACTAGTTTTTTCGGAATGAAAACTGCTTTATAAAACAAACTTACACAATATGAAAACGGGAAAAAATATACCCGCTCATATCACCAGACGGAGTTCCGGTTGGAGGACACGGATTAACATTTCAAAAATCCGGAATAAAGCTACTAGACTAATAAAAACATATTCCAGAAGCACAGAATCGAGCCATGATAAATTGCATTAAATTAACCGTCTTAAAACTCTTAATCAATGTTGTAATATTACGTACAAAATTTTAAATAAATAAATAAATTCTTAAAAACCTAAACAACAATGAAAACAAAAGAAATCATCGGCTTCATAAGCGCATTAAAAATTAAAACATAATTATTTTCCAGCTTCAAGCAACGACACCAATAAATGCGGGGGCTCGATTCTGTGGATCCTCATCAAAATGGGTAGGTGGTTGCACGGGTAATCGGGTATTACACTTTCACGAGCTAGTTGGGTGCAATCGTCGCAAACCAAAAGTACAGCTTGCGCCAAACTTGTAGTTCACTCTGAAGTTGGTTCCGCTTCGTTAGCACACCTACCAACAAGGTTCAATTTCGCTACTGCTCAGGTAATCTCATCGTGTTCTGAGCGAACTAGACGTTTGGCGCGAGCTCTACCTACTAAATCAATTAATAGGTACAATTGACAAAGTTCCCGGTGTACCACTTGTGATAACCTCATGGCACCGACGTGTCTGATTTTTTGTTTTGTTTGATTTGTTTGAGCCAATCAGGGCAGGCTATGTTAGAGCGAGCGCGGAGGAGAGGAGAACTGCGGAAGCGGAGTGAAGACGCTGTGTCTTCTTGGCTGCGCTTTATTACGTTATTATTCTATTGGCCGGAGTAGAAATTAGGCGGAGCTTGGTGCAGGGCAGCCGTTTAAAGGATTCTGTTTCCTAAATGGAATACCGGTAACTTTGTCAACTGTACCCCACATTATACTCTCGTGAACATACATAAAATCAATCACCCAATTATCTAGCGTAAATTAACGACAGTTAAAAATAACAGCTCATACCTACATAGTTTCATATAACTACGACATTCATACTCCAAATGTAACAAAGAAAAAAGTTAATTTAAAATTCCAACTTAATTACAATTATTATTTAAAAAAAACTCGCACATCCATGAGATGTTTCTATCACAAAATTCACAATTTCACACTAAATAATTCACTAGGAATTCGTACATCGAATTTTTGGTCAAATTATACTTACTATAATTTAAATCATAAAAATATGTGGATCCAATATACAATATCTAAATTTAAAAAAGTTTTACCAAACTTAGATATTTCAAAATTTGATAACTATTTACCAATCTTCTACAGACAACAGCAGATCCGGCTACTACAATCTGTATATTTTTTTCTAAAGTCTGAACCCTATGAACGCGGAATAAGGTTGAAAATATACAGATATCCAAATATCTTTATAAAGAAGTCCAATTATCTTCTATCAAAATCTCGATATTTATACTGTAAATTTTTAAATTAAATAACTAGCGATAGGTATTATGCGGAATCACTATAACTGGCTATCCTTTTTATTTTAATGACAATCAAAATAAAGGACAATCATTCTACTTTAATTTTAAATTCAAAAAAGTATATTTAATCCACAACTTTGAGATTAATCTTAAGGGGTCATTTGGGAATACTTTTTTTCTATGCACATTTCGTTTTAACTTCTCAAAATATATAAGGGATAATTTTACAATTTTCTTATTGATTAAATCTATATATATATAAAAATGTTATGTTGGTTTGTGTATGCTTCAAAAACTCAAAAAGTTCTGCACCGATTGAGTTGAAATTTTAACATGATATAAAATCCGCATCAAGGATTGTTTTTATCTATTTTTTGCATCAGTCACATATCTGCGACCGCGAGAAAACAGTTTTTTTAACGATCAGCTGTGTACCAAGTCGCCATATAGTTTATGGTGTTTTGAAATTTGAATTATGACAACTGTCAAAAAAATAATAAATTGAGATTGATTGATTGTGACAAGCGGTTGAGCATCAATGAAAACTGTTGGAAAAACGGGAAATCCACGCGGACGAAGTCGCGCGGGCACAGCTAGTAAGTAATATATTGTAATGGGTCAGATGGGATTAACATCATATAATGAAGTATCAAAAATTGTTTAGGTAAAAGTCTGTACAAAAATACAATAGAGTAAAAAATTAGTTTGATGGCGTGTAAATTTGGCTATTCATATTTGCGTATTTGTATTATTTGGACCTTTGACGATTTGATTTGAAATAGAAAGCACATTTTTTCCGACTTCACGTTTTTCAAAGCTATTAGTATTTTTCATGATGACATCCTAGTATTGAGATTGCAAACATGAAAAAAAAAATGAAAAACAGGAAAACCATTAAATTAGACAATTGTTAAAATAGGTTTGACATGACAGCTTACTAGGATTTACAATATTTTTGGCTTTGATAATTCATATTTTTTTTGGGTTATTTTGTAACACGTTTTATGTATGGAGCACATACAAGAAACCATATATTGGGTCACATACATACAGTTAATTAAACCACATACAGCTAAGTATACAGCAACGCCAATGCAAATAGCCAAGAGCCGCCATAAAAACATGCACAGACAAAAAATGTTCCTACATATTAGCTAAAAACACCTTGGTTTAATTTTCTCACTCGCACATTTTTAATCTAAAAGTGTCATTTAACCCCAGCTGGGGTCGTATTTGACCCAGGGGAAGTTGGGAGCGAGGTAGACTCGTCTGCCTTTGACGAAACATGATACTATACCGTGGTACGCTGTACGTGGCACACCACTCTGTAACAAAATTAAATAGTTAACATACTACATAGCTTAGTATAAAAAAAGTCGCTCCCGTTTCCTATACGCTTCGATATTTTAACCTACGCAATGCAGTTTTCAGCAATAGATAGTGATTCAAAAGGAAGGTTAATATATGTATAATACATGCATATTATAGTAGAGAAAAATTGCACACGTGCGACATATTATAAAAGAATATTAAGTACTTAGAAGTTTTTATAATTTCCACGTTTTACTAATTTAACTCACTCACTAGCTCAGCAGTATTTAATCACTAGCACTCCACCCGCGACTTTGTCCGCTTATATATTTTTATTGCAATGAAAAATAGCCTATCTTACTCAATGAAAAAGTAGAATTTTAAATATTAGTCTAGTATTTTGAGTTTCTTCGTTACAAACAAATTACAAATCTTTTCTCTTATATAGACGAGTGTAGCGAGTGATTTATAAATAGAATATTGAGCACAGTGAGTGATTTGAAGGCGCAAGACAAAAAAAATACTCTCGTGTGAAACATCCTTCGCTGGTTCGTGATTTAAAGTCGGCACTCGCAGCATAAATTTATTTGCTCATCTGTTGAACAAATAGTCCAACAAGTGAGCAAAGTTATTTTTGCTGCTAGTGCTGACCTTAAATCACGAACCAGCGAAGTAGCGAGTGATTCATTGATAAACTAGGCTTGAGTGATTTAATAACACATAGGCTGTAATTTATACTAATCCTGAGCAGACGAAGTTGCGGGCAAAATAAACGTCCCTTACCCTAAAATCGTCCATGAGGCCAAGTTTCTTGGCGGCCTTCTGGTAAGTCTTGGCGGTGGAGTAGCTGACCCTGACCGGGGTGCGGTCACCCGCTCCCGAGTTGACCACCTCTTCAGCTGTCAGCTCGGGTAGGGAGTATACCTTGCTTATAAGAGCCTCGTCGTAGTTCTCCTATTAAACAATATTAGTATGAGGCGTCATCCTAATAGGTATGATGACTGAAAATTTCTATTTACGGTCGTAGCACACTTATCAGCTCAAAAAAGGGAACACCTCTCTTTACTGTGAAAAAAAATGATACCAATTTCCACCAAAGTAACCAAGTCGTAATTTTGTAATATTTGCAGTTTGATTTCAATAATTTTTCACTAGTAATTCTATGAAATTGACTCTTAAACGTAAATTTTGCAATATTTTGCTCAGATATTTTGTTATAATATAAAAATACTGAATAAAATTAAATATTTTCTGTTACAACTATTTGCACAAGAATATCATATAGATTTTTTTTTATAATATTTACATTCGTAAAATAAGAGTTCTTAGAAATCAAGAAACTGAAAAGGTGCCGCATTTCAATAAAAACGCGTAAACATTCCTAATGATACGTAAGATTGCCATGGTTGAGGGCAAGAAATTTATAGGTAAGACTGGAAGCCACACTACCAATAAAAAAATTAAGACAACTTTTTGGACCTCAAGTAACCTTTGAATGTTTCCGTTTCCTACCTGTCTCTTTCTAACTCTCCCCACAAGTAATGTGATGACGTACGTACGTGTCACGTGACCGTCTAATACGTGTGCTCTTAGTGGTTGGAAGAGACAAATAGGAAATAAGAAGTTAAAAGGTATTTTTTTGTCTTCGCTTTTTTATTGGTAGTATAGTTTCCAGTTTTACTTATAAATTTCTTGGTTGAGGGATATCACTTTCTACCAGGCGAGATGAAGATCCAGATCTGTCAAAGATTACAAACACGTAAATATTAAAAACGCAATCCGTGAATGTTTGTCTCACCTTGAGCAAATATCTGAGGTCGAGTTTAGTGAACTCTACATATTCCATATTGAGTTGCATCGCCCGCAGGTGCATATCGTAGAAGAGCCCTTTGCTCACTCCGACCTGGAACACGACAAAGAAAGAAAAATAACTAAGCGACACATGAAGGACAACAATAAATTATCGTAAAAAACATTTTTAAAAGCAAGCTTTATTTACATGCTCTAATAAGAAGAAAATTATCTTTAAATTTAATAAAACCCATCAATTTATTACATCACACAATTTAAATGTTATTATAGCTTGTCGCGAGATTTACTTTGACAGGGTGTTTGGTACATGGGGTATGAAGCGGGCACCTACACATGCTAACATAGTCATATAAATACTATGGTGATATTAAAAATTCAAAATTGTAAAAATATTTTTTGAATTTTTCATACATTTTGTTTTTGTGACCAAACTATTTGTATGGAGAAATAATTTTTTTTATTTTACAATTGAAAAATTTTGATAACGCCATAGTATTCATATGACTATGTTAGCATGTGTAGGTGCCCGCTTCATACCCCATGTACCAAACACCCTGTAGATAGTATTTTTGGAGCGTTTAAATAAAAGCTTGTTTTAAGAAAAATTTTTAACATCAATTTATTTTTTTAGTTATTTTATTTGTATTCTTCTCAGCAAACCCTCTCATTTGATACCCATATTATGCTAGTGCACAAAAATAACTAGTCCGTCATCTTGGATTTAGAATGACGACATTTAGCTAACCATGCATGGTCATACAAACTAAATGTGTATACAAAATTTCATCACAATCGGTTCAGGATAACTGCATTACAATTCAGTTGAAAGATTTGACCCGAAGATACATACAAACTTTACAAGTTAAACGATAGCTTTTAATAAGTAGTCCGCCATTTTGGATTTAGAGTAAAGTAATTATTTTTTCTTATACTTCTCAGCGAACCCTTTCATTTGATACCCATATCATGGGAGTATGCAAAAAAAAACAGCTTGTTAAAAACTGTCAAATATAAAAAAATGCTGACGTATCTAACTAACAGTACTCACCTTCCCGAAAGTAAATGTGCGGGATACCTCAGGTCGAATGCAAGCTCGTCCGTTGGTATTTACTGGATCTCGCAGCCAATCGTCGAAGAATCTAATAAAAGGGCATTTGCTTTATAGATTTTTTACGAAAAACTCAAGCAAATGAGTCCAATGCATGTTTTTTAAATATTTATATTACTAATGTATCTGGCATCCCTTGTTATGGATTGTAATTTAGCTTTTGGTGTGTTGACTTATATCTACAACATGTAAATGAAATAACCAACACCCTGAATACAGATGGTTGAGGATCGGCTTCTGAGTTGTTTTCAATATTTTTTTTTTTAAAAAAAACGATATATTTTTTTTGAAAAAAAAAAAAAACTAATGACGTATTTGAGGATTTTTGAAAATTCAATCCCTAAGGGGGCTAAATAAGAGATGGTAGTTTGTATGGAAATCCGTCATTTTTTAAATTAAAATCATGAAAATTTGTAGGTATACGCGCTTGGGTTAGAAGAAATAATAAGAAAATTTAACGGCTGCCCGAAGTAACTATTCTACGCGGACGAAGTCGCGGGCAAAAGCTAGTCTGTATATATAAAAATGAATACTGACTGACTGAATGACTGACTGACATATCAACGTACAGCTCAAACCGCTGTCTAGAGATTCCAAAATTGTAGGTTCCTTATGAGGTCCAGGGGTGCACTAAGAAAGGATTTTTGGAAATTCACCCTCCAAGGGGGTGAAAAGTTAGTATGGAAATCCGTCATTATTAAAGTAAAATCCATAAAAATTGGTACATGGCCTTTCAGTTAGAAATTAAGTAAGACATATTAAGGATTTTTGAAAATCCAATCCTTAAGGGGGTAAAATAAGGGATGGAAGTTAGTATGAAAATCGTGTCATTTTTTAAAGTAATATCGATGAAATTTGGTATATGGCGCTTGGGTTAGAAGAAATAAGAAGAAAATCTAAATGCTGCCTGAAATAACTATTCTACGCGAACGAAGTCGCGGGCAAAAGCTAGTTTTTGATGTATTCAATGATATTTTGTCTGAAGAGTTTTATTAGTAATCATAAAATGCTTAGCCATGTGATACCAGCAGAGCAGAATATCATCTTCCAACGGGTGTCGTAGAAGGCGACTAATGGGTCAGCAAAGGGGTATTGATCACCTTATACTCCGTCCACTAATCCGCATTGGGCAAGTGTAGTGGATTACTGCCTAAACCTATTTTGTTGACAAGGATAGGCCTTGTTTCCCAGCAGTGGGTCGAATTATAAAGGCTGTTATGATGCTAAAAATGTTAACAACAAAATTTTACCACGATGTTAAAAACATAACATAAGCTTGTCTCATGACATTTGTATGACTGAGCCACTATTCAGGACACGGTCGGCCCGAGACGTAATATAGTGCCCTCTTTTTTAAATCACATTTAAGTTAAAGTGGATGTATCTATATTAGTAAATAAAATAAAGTAATTAATCAGTTGAATAGTGTTGTTTTTAAACATATACTATACGGTAGTGTGAATAATGATATATTATGAAAAAAGGGGTGGATAGATAAAATCATCAATAGATACTAACGCTTCAGGCCATTTCTTCTCCAATTCGAACCACGTTTCACTGCGCATCGTCCAGCCGAGCCCGGGGAAGAAGTCGGTCCGGTGAAGAAGCTCGGGGTGAGACAGATCTATCACTTCTTTCTTACCATTATCGTTCCAAGCTGATATACACCTGGAGAAAGTGATGAACTATACAGGGTGCCTGGGACAGTGGCATCCAAGTTTGTAGTTAAAATTGGAAGCCACACTACCAATACAAAAATGAAGACCGGAAATTTGTCCTTGAAACCGTTTACTTCCTATTTGTCCCTTTCTAACCTCTAGAGCAGACATATTAGACGGTCACACATGGCCGTCGTGAACACGTGACGTACGTACGTCATCGTATTACTTGTGGGGATAGTTAGAAAGAGACAGGTAGGAAACGGAAACATTCAAAGGTTATGGGGTCAAAAAAGTTGTTTTCACTTTTTTATTGGTAGTGTGGCTTCCAGTTTTACCTATAAATTTCTTGGTGGCATCCTTTTAGACTACTAATGATATGAGGCAAATCAATTAACCTAAAAAAATCAGCTGTGCCATACATTTTGTTTGCACAGGTGTTGCACTTGTTTATGGAACAGCAAATTTTTTAGGGTTTATTTTTAACCCGACACAAAAAGAGGGGTGTTATAAGTTTGACCTGTCCGTGTATCTGTATGTCTATCTGTGGCATCGTAGCTCCTAAACGAATCGACCAATTTCGATGCGGTTATTTTTTTTTGAAAGCTGACGTGATCGAGATGGTTCTTAGCTATAAATTTATGTCAGGGGTTACAAAGCAAAAACGCTTTTTGCTGCGAGCTCCTAACAAGACTGTCACGTTCAATCTAAGTAATTTTAGTAATCTTACTTTTATTTATTAATAATTGTTTTTAAGATAGTAAACATGTACTAAAGTACTGTCTTGTTTTTTCACGTCTAACAATTTTCACGCTGGAGAGGTGAAAAGTTGTAGGTATGTTGCACACGAGAGCAAAATTTTTTTGTCTCGTGACTTTAAATCACTTTCTGCGCTCAGTAGTCTGTTTATGAATCACTCGCTATGCTCCTGATTCAAACCAAGACTACTTCGCTGGTTCGTGATTTAATATCGGCACTCGCAGCAAAAAACAACTTTGCTCACTTGTTGAACAAATACCTACAGGGTGACTAGGAGCACATTAGCATCCTTTTAAAATAAGACTACTCATTATCATTCACGAGAGTGCTTACCACAAATATGAGCCAAATCAATTGAAAGGTAGCCAGTGTAGATAAACTACAAAAGGAAGGTATTTAATTTATGCTTAACTTTGTCCTGTTATTCAGTCAGACCATTAAATTGGTATTTTTTCATTAGGTATGGATGGATACAATTTTATGAAAATATCTTTGCATTAGAACTCTACTTCTGCTTAACTGTAACCCGACTACGGTAAAAAGTAATAAAGTCGGTTAAATTCGGGGTTTAGGTAAAATCAACTCCTCCTATTGTTCAAATCGGTTCAAATGTTGCCTATATTACCCGGACCAAATAACGAATCGATTGACACCTTATTCATCAAAATTGGTTGAATAGTTTAGGCGCTACGGAGAACATACGTAAATACAAACATACATACATAGGTTGCTAAAATCATAACCCTTCCTTTTGACTTCGCCGTAGTCGGGTAAAAATGTGACAAAACTATAGTTTGAATATTAAAATTACCATAGAGTGGGGTCCTTCAATAGCAAAGGGTATGTTCCCAGGAAATATTCGAAGAAATCTTGAGATACGTCCAGATCATCTGTAAACACAAAGCAAAGTTTATTTAAGCGTTTTTTATATTATTTTGGAAGAAGTCCCCGTAGCCTATAGACGCTTGCAACCCTGACGTGACACTCGCGCTGCCAACCCTAGTCTTCTAGCTGGCAACATTACTCAGCAACAGAAACACAGTATCACATAAATGTAGTGTTATTTGCCTGTGGTCTTCTGTAAGGTGGACGTACTACCACAGTTCAGGCGCTCCAAATTCGAGCGGCTAGTCCCCTGTGCACTACCTCGACTTTTTATAACATTATACTTCTTCCTACATCTCATCATCATCATAACAGCCTTTACAATTCGACCCACTGCTGTGACACAAGGCCTCTCCTTGTCAACGAAGGAGGTCTAGGCGGCAGTCCACCACGCTTGCCCAGTGCAGATTGGTGGACGGAGTATAAGGTGATCAATACCTCTTTGCTGATCTATTAATCGCCTTCTACGACACCCATTGGAGGATACAGCGTGATGCTATTCTACTCTGCCGGCATCACACGGCTATCTTCCTACAACGGGACCCAATCAATTTGACGTCCCTCTCTCCTGAGAGGGCGGCTACTTCCGATAGCCTTATAGCCACTTGGGCAATATACAATAAGGGGGTGTTTAGTCAGTTAAAGTCTGACATAACCCTAGGGGCCGGCCCTTAGGGTATCCATGAGGATTCACCCCCTCCTTCCCTCGCTTGTCCGGAAGGTTCTGCTGATTGTTTTCGTTGCTCTGCCTTTCGCTCCTCCCCGTGGGGGAAGAACAGGGGAGAGTTTTGTCATAGTTTTATGTCCATGTCTGACACCATCCCTATTTGTGAATGCTGTTCTGTGATTTACTGACACCACGCGAGTGACCTTGCTGCGCTGGGGCACGGGGTGTGCGTTACCCCAGCATAGCGATGGGCGATTGTTAGTAAAAACAATCGAATTATTCGAATAATCTGTTTATTCGAATGCATTCGATAACAAGTCATATTATTCGATAAATTGTCGATTGTTATTGCAGTCGCATCGAGTCAATCTGTGTTCATCGACTTGCGTGCGTACGCTGAGCGCTGCGGTAGCGCGTAAACGAATAACAATCGACCTATCAATTGATGGTTCTTTCGATTGCTGCGATTTGTGCTTGCGCCCAAATTGTTACACGCATCATCAAACGTATCGATACATACATATTCACCGATATCTCCGTCAATTGTGTACCGATTTTGAAAATTCTTTTTTTGTTTAAAACAGTATACTCCCGAGCACAAGGTCATTGTCACCAAGGTAGGATCTGATGATGAGATCCCAGGTAAACAGAGAGAACTCCTCAAATATTATGGGCACGTGTAGTCTTTGATGCTTTACTTAATCATATGTTATGGTATGTTCTTATTTATTGCGTATCCAGGAAGTCATCATCTCATGGTGTTAAGCTGATGATGGAAGGCACAGAACTCCTTAACGGTTAGGAGTAGGTATGGAGATTTTTTATAGCAACAACTAAACAGTAAAATGGGATTCGTCGAGCGAAGTAACGTTAGTGTAGGTACAGTCAGCAACAAAAATTGAAGAACATCTTAACTAACAGCACGTAATTTTTTTTTGCCGCACCATCTACTCAATTGAATCCAAGGAGCTAACCGACAACCAGATTAGATGTCGGTACAGTCAGCAAAAAAGTTTCATACAAATAATCACGCTCGTAATCCCAAAAGGGGTTGAGCAAAGCTTTACAGGTAACATTTAGTTACACACAAACGCACATCTGGCATTATGGGCTATACAGTAGAAATTCTTCAGTAATCTAACAAAAATACCAACAACCAAGACAGATGTGACCAAAATTACCCCCCCCCCCTCCCCTCCTAAAAACGCGCCCTTCCGCAGGAGCAACTACGTAGGTACTTTTCTCGCTAGTAGATCCGTCGATTGTTATTCGAACGTCGATTTTTTATCGAATAATTTGTTGAAAGAACGAATAAATCGACATTCGAATATTTGATTAATCAATTGTCGATTCATTCGATAACTTTTAATGGAACAATCGCCCATCGCTACCCCAGCAAAATAAATAATGTCGAAAATAGTCATTTAAATTATGTAGATAATTAGTTGCCCCGCTTCTGTTATTGTTGAAAACTTTTTTAAATTTGTTGCACTTATAGTTTTTTTAGTTAATTCACAAAAAACATTTTGCTGCTGCTGGGGTAACGTTACCGCAGCAGAACATTTTTTTAATGGGAATATTGAAACAAATATTAGCTATACAATTACTTGTTCAGACGGGGTAAATGTTGCACACGGGTAAGGGCAGGGTTTAGAATCTCACTCAGTCGGCTTTTACCACACCCACGGGATTAGGAGGGTAGCCCTATTCGTGTAAGGTAAACCAACCTACAACCAATTTTTAATTATATAAAAGTGTATTATATATTTTTTAACAACCTTGAATAATTAATTTTATTTCCAATATTTAATAGGTTTACAGCATTACAAATACAAAAATGTAATAATCTGTTTACACAGTTGTCTAATTTAAAAACCGAAACAGTCGTGTACTCAAACATGTCGCACAATAATTCTCTGCCAGCACACATGTTCCTTTACAATCCTGGGTCATTGAAAAAAGGTGTGGAGAAGCACCTTACACTACTGCAGCGATTTGTATCTCGCACTACAATACAAATTTTTTACAAATAATTTATGTACATACAAAAGTTTTATGTTAAAAAAAAATCTAAATGCCAGCTGTTTTTTGAGGTAAATTTTCGACATTTCAGAATCTAAAGGACACCCATCTCACTCCACCTACGGCGACAAGCCGGACACCAATCTCATTATGACGCCCACTAATCCCATGTGTCATTAAAATTTGTAAATGTCAGAATGTTTTAAAAAAGTTGCAACTTCGAACCTACGGAAGTTGTGACAACGGAACGTCATACTGAAAGGTCCGAATATGCTTTAGAAAAGTTGTACCCTCTGAACGAGCCAAACCTTCGTTGACAAGAAAAAGCCTTGTGTCTCAGCAGTGACTCAAATTATAAAGGCTGTTATGATGACGACGAGGCATAGATAGTATCTACAATAGACTAGTGGTTTTTACTATAATAAACTTAAAATGCATAAAGCAAGTGTGTAACAAACAACTAACCCTCAATGATAATAACAGCTTCGTGCCCCAGTGTTTTGAACACGTAGTTGAGAGCGAACCTGTAATGGCGGGCTATTTTGTAGTAGCCTCTAAACTTGACCTTGGCCCGGGGCAGGGGTATCTCCGACAGGTCTGGCTGCTTCACCACCGTAATCGTCGGGTCTAAGTCCGCGAAAGACTTTATTACCTTATAGGTGTCGTTATGGCCACAGTCCTGAAAACATATAATTAATACAATCATCACCACATCATCACAACAGCTCATATAAATTACACTTAGTCAACCACGCTGGCCTATTGCGGGTTGGTCGACTTCACACACAATCTAAGAATTTCTTCATAGGTTTCGTCACGATGTTTTCCTTCACCGTAAAAGCGACTTTTTCTGTGTCTGAATAGGAATTAGTTTTATAATGACATTAGAGCTTGGAACTATTATTTGATATTGTACTTTTATATATTATTACTGACATTGTATTTTTTTATTATTATTATTATTATTATTCTATTGTAAATGTAAAGTCATGACAAGAATAACATTGCTGTACCCTAGCAGGGTTCATGTTGATACTCATGCTTAGTTATAAGACCACATCACACATGATTGCAATAAAGAATTGAATTGAATTAAATTGAAAAATAAAATAAAATTCTCGTGTCACAATGTTCGTACCCGTACTCCTCCGACACGGCTTGACCGATTCTCATGAAATTTTGTGAGCATATTGAGTAGGTCTGAGAATCGGCTAACATCTATTTTTCATACCCCTTAGTGATATGGGTTGTCCACCCTTAATTTTTTTTTATTTATAAGGCAAAACAACGTTTGCGGGGTCAGCTAGTATTATATAAATATTAGACGTAAATTGTTAAACCGCCTGTGGACGCCACTCTCTCACAATCTTGTTATTTGATCCTTGGCATACACCCACTTCATTATTGTATAGTTTTAAGATTTAATATTGTGGAGAAAATAAAGAAATTTCATTATTATTATTATAATTTGATTACATTATCTTTTGTAATTTTTGCTAATACTTAAACCAGTGCAGTGGACTTAAGTAAAACATATTTTTTATTGTCAGTATCAATAACGTTGAAAACAAAGGGGAACCCTGGAATTCATCCTCCATTCATACGCTGGTCCCAAGCAGGCCCAACAATTTAAAATCAAATTCGGAGGTTTCTTTATTTCAATAGCTTTGTTTAACAAACTATACTTAACTAATAGGGATGTACTTATCGACGTTTCTAATGAGAATGTGTGGTTTATAAAAATTTTAACAACTTTAAGACTGTATTTTTTTATAATGGAAATGCATTTATTTTAGTAACTTTCTAAGTCTTTGATAAGTACTTTTAATTTTTATCTAGTGCACTTTCATATCTCCCACCTACTGACATAATATCTCTCTGATGTTTTGGATTGGCTGGCAGAGATCTCTTATAGAAATAAGTTCGTTCGTGCAAATTGTATTACGGTAAATTTGTTGTTTTGTTATTTTAAGTTAGTGCAATAAAGAGCTAATAATAAAATTTATAAACTGACCTGACTAACAATGATAGGGAAAATTTCCTTGTTCGGTCTAAATTTGACCAAATTATCGAGGCACCGTTTCACGGTCACCCGGTCACACGCTATCACGAGAACAGGCAACACCAGCTGGTCTGAAAGTAAAAAGACAAACACTATATTATTTTTATCTCACGAACGCGGGTGATACACAGACAATACAATCACGAGCATGTTTTTAAATCCCAGGATTACGAGATTTGCGATGCGTAGTCCCGGGGTTACGAAATTTAGTTACTAATTAGGCTGGAAAAAAATAAAAGCATAGATAGGAAGTTCTTAAACATTATTTATTAATATTGTTTTGTTACACAAGACAACTTATATTGGAATCTCTTAAAAGTTCAACGATAGACATTGTTGGTTCTGTATCTGTGAAATTATTTAATTGTGCTTAAAGTTAACTCTTTGTCGAAGCGACGGATTACGGAACGCAAACTAGATCTGATTGTGTCAATCCCGAAAATCCTGAGATTAGCCAAAGTACAGTGCCGGTTTTTCGGGATACAAAATGGGCCGGGATTCCGAGACCCTGGATTCAAGATCGCGGGCGGGACCGTATTCTCTAGTGATACATGACTGTGTGTAGAGACAAACTGGTCAATACCTACTGGCACCGAGCGATTTACTTATTTATTTGCATGTCAATTGGTTTACAAAAGGTGTTACATTATATTCCAGTACATTTCACACATTACACCAAGTTACACCCCATGGGGGCAGCGCAAAAAAATAAGGGAGAGCGCGACAGAAATACAGAACTAATATTTTATTAATACACAATTATAAATTTATTTAATAATACATTATTAGATAATCTATACTAATAATAAAGCTGAAGAGTTTGTTTGTTTGTTTGTTTGTTTGATTGTTTGTTTGTTTGTTTGTTTGTTTGTTTGTTTGTTTGTTTGTTTGTTTGGTTGAACCCTAAGATCTCAGCAACTACTGGCTCAAATTGAAAAATTCTTTTTCCGTTGGATAGTCCATTTATCTAGGAAGGCTATAGGCTATATAACATCACGGTACGTCCAATAGGAGCTGAGCATTAATGAAGAATGTTGCAAAAACGGGAGAAAAATATTGCATTTCAAAGCTTTCCCTGCGTGCGCTGCGTAAACGGTTAAAGTTAGGGAAAAATTATGTATGACAGAATTATTCTCCATTAAATTTTCTAAAAAAAAGTCCGCGATAGCATATGTTTATCTTTTATGGTTGGCTCACTATAACCTTTCTTTTTGGTAATCAAATTTTTTTTTAATCAAAAGTTTATCTGCGATGGTGTTTTTGTATGCATGATATTATTCCTTATCAAAATAAATACATTATTTATCACAAACATTTAATTTTGAACAAAATTGTTAATGACCTCATTTGATTTCAATGAATATCTTAAGATATATCATAGTTTGAAATAAACGGAAAATAATAAATTTTGATTTTCAGAGCTTTTGTTGCGTGCGCTTGGTAAACGGTTAAAGTTACGCAAAAATCATGTATCACGGAATTATTTTCCTTTAAAAGTTCTAAAAAAAAGTTCCAGGCAGCATTTATCTATCTCTTAAGGTTGACTCGCTATAACCTATTTTAGTTAATAAAATTTGTTCTAAAATAATGCATTAGATGCCAAGGTATTTTTGTAAAAATCATATTATTCCTTATCAAAATTTATACTTTATTCATCACAAGTATTTAATTTTGTACAAAATTGTTCTTTACATCATTAGATTTCAATGAATATCTTCAGAGATATTACAGTTTTAACATAACTCCGCAGCTAAATAATGATCAAGTACTACGCACGCATCTATACTGAGTTGTTTTTTTGTTTAGATGAACGCGCTTATCTCAGGAACTACTGATCCCGTCAGATTCGGACACATTAGAGACTAATAGGTTCATAGACTCCTCCGAGGGAGATGCTCACCGGTCAGGAATCCTCTTTGGAGTGATTCGACCTTAAAGCTTGAGGACCCATCGAGTTACCTCTCCTTTACTAAAAGCCCTGGTGACTTCAAGAAGGTCATCAGAGATAGCCTGCAAAAAAAACCACCTAGAATGGAGTCGAACGCGCGTACGAAGGGTTCCGTGCCATAGATTTTATCAAAAATCTCCAAAAATTATTTGAAATTTAAATTAAATATTTTGTTAATATTTCAAGTTTCTACCTGTTATTATCTATACTAATAATAAAGCTGAAGAGTTTGTTTGTTTGTTTGTTTGTTTGTTTGTTTGTTTGTTTGTTTGTTTGTTTGGTTGAACCCTAAGATCTCAGCAACTACTGACTCAAATTGAAAAATTCTTTTTCTGTTGGATAGTCCATTTATCTAGGAAGGCTATAGGCTATATAACATCACGGTACGTCCAATAGGAGCTGAGCATTAATGAAGAATGTTGCAAAAACGGGAGAAAAATATTTCATTTCAAAGCTTTCCCTGCGTGCGCTGCGTAAACGGTTAAAGTTACGGAAAAATTATGTATGACATAATTATTCTCCATTAAATTTTCTAAAAAAAAGTCCGCGATAGCATATATTTATCTTTTATGGTTGGCTCACTATAACCTTTCTTTTTGGTACAAATTTTTTTTTTTAATCAAAAGTTTATCTGCGATGATGTTTTTGTATGCATGATATTATTCCTTATCAAAATAAATACATTATTTATCACAAGCATTTAATTTTGAACAAAATTGTTAGTGACCTCATTTGATTTCAATGAATATCTTAAGAGATATCATAGTTTGAAATAAACGGAAAATAATAAATTTTGATTTTCAGAGCCTTTGTTGCGTGCGCTGGGTAAACGGTTAAAGTTACGCAAAAATCATGTATGACGGAATTATTTTCCTTTAAAAGTTCTAAAAAAAAGTTTTAGACAGCATTTATCTATCTCTTAAGGTTGACTCGCTATAACCTATTTTTGTTAATAAAATTTGTTCTAAAATAATCCATTAGATGCGAAGGTTTTTTTGTAAAAATATTATTATTCCTTATCAAAATTTATACGTTATTCATCACAAGTATTTAATTTTGTACAAAATTGTTCTTTACATCATTAGATTTCAATGAATATCTTCAGAGATATCATAGTTTTAACATAACTCCGCAGCTAAATAATGATCAAGTACTACGCACGCATCTATACTGAGTTGTTTTTTGTTTGGTTGAACGCGCTTATCTTAGGAACTACTGATCCCGTCAGATTCGGACGCATTAGAGACTAATAGGTTCAGAGACTCCTCCGAGGGAGATGCTCACCGGTCAGGAATCCTCTTTGGAGTGATTCGACCTTAAAGCTTGAGGACCCATCGAGGTCCTCTCCTTTACTAAAAGCCCTGGTGACTTCAAGAAGGTCATCACAGATAGCCTGCAAAAAAAAACACCTAGAAGGAGTCGAACGCGCGAACGAAGGGTTCCGTGCGATAGATTTTATCAAAAATCTCCAAAAATTATTTGCAATTTAAATTAAATATTTTGTTAATATTTCAAGTTTCTACCTGTTATTATCGTTAATAAGACCGAGAAATAAAACACGTTTGTTGTTGTATTTTAAAAGTGAATAATATAACTAAATATTCTGTGAATACTTCAAGCGTCTACTTATCTGTTGCCGTTATCAAAATCGACCAAAAAAAGTCACGCTTATTTTATGGGAGCCCCTTCAATATTTATTTTATTCTATTTATTAGTATTTATTTTATTCTATTTATGAGTCTTAGTAATAGGATCCCGTTTTACCCTTTGGGTACAGAATCCTACAAAGGGGAACCACTGATCTGAAAAATTCTGATTGTCTATTTATCGAGGAACACTATAGGCCAGAGCTTCCCAAGCTTATTTTCATAGTGACGCCCTTAGGAATTTTCTAATTTTTACGAGCCCTCCCCCCGTTATCGTAACAGCCAAGTTAAGTAAATACCTACAAAAACAAAAACATAGCTTTTTTTGAATTATTTAGGCGTTAACGAATGCGCAAATATTTTAAAATTAGAAAGACTGAAAAAAAAATTACCATAAAAACATAAAGTAGCACAGACAAATTTCGACGGCGTAAGCAATGTCCCGGTAGCGTAAAGATGCTTATTCCATGTTTTCGCCCGCGCTGGACGGTCGATTTTTTCAGTGTATTTTCTTATTTTAAAAACAGAGCATCTCAAAACCGGGTTCAAGTTTAGAAATCGCGACTTACATTTCTTTGTCTACATTTATTTTCGTTCGACTAGCTCGCTAAGCTAGCTAGACAGCCATTCTATGTGGATCGTCTCACGACGCCCGCCCCCGGGATAGAACCGCGACACCCCAGGGCGTCGCGACGCACAGTATAGGAAACCGTGATATAGGCTTATATACCTCCATAACATCACTCTACGACTAATAGGAGTTGAGCATCAATGAAAAATGTTGCAAAAACGGGAAATCCACGCGGACGAAGTCGCGCGGGCACAGCTAGTCGTTAATAAGACCGAGAAATAAAACACGTTTGTTGTTGTATTTTAAAAGTGAATAATATAACTAAATATTCTGTGAATACTTCAAGCGTCTATCTGTTGCCGTTATCAAAATCGACCAAAAAAAGTCACGCTTATTTTATGGGAGCCCCTTCAATATTTATTTTATTCTATTTATTAGTATTTATTTTATTCTATTTATGAGTCTTAGTAATAGGATCCCGTTTTACCCTTTGGGTACATAATCCTACAAAGGGGAACTACTGATCTAAAAAATTCTATGATTGTCTATTTATCGAGGAACACTATAGGACAGAGCTTCCCAAACTTATTTTCATAGTGACGCCCTTAGGAATTTTCTAATTTTTACGAGCCCTCCCCCCGTTATAGTAACAGCCAAGTTAAGTACATACCTACAAAAACAAAAACATAGCTTTTTTTTTAATTATTTAGGCGTTAACGAATGCGCAAATATTTTAAAATTAGAAAGACTGAAAAAAAATTACCATAAAAACATAAAGTAGCACAGACAAATTTCGACGGCGAAAGCAATGTCCCGGTAGCGTAAAGATGCGCTGGACGGTCGATTTTTTTCAGTGTATTTTCTTATTTTAAAAACAGAGCATCTCAAAACCGGGTTCAAGTTTAGAAATCGCGACTTACATTTCTTTGTCTACATTTATTTTCGTTCGACTAGCTCGCTATGCTAGCTAGACAGCCATTCTATGTGGATCGTCTCACGACGCCCGCCCCCGGGATAGGACCGCGACACCCCAGGGCGTCGCGACGCACAGTTTAGGAAACCGTGATATAGGCTTATATACGTCCATAACATCACTCTACGACTAATAGGAGTTGAGCATCAATGAAAAATGTTGCAAAAACGGGAAATCCACGCGGACGAAGTCGCGCGGGCACAGCTAGTAGATAATATTACCTATAATTTCAAATCTATGTAATTTTAATTGTCAGCGACATATGCATTTCGACTTCACACTGACGCACATAGAGACGATGTGCATACAGGTACAATCGACCAAGCTCCCGGTGTACCACTTGTAGGCGACAACAGCGTGACACTGACGTCGCCTGTCAATTAGTCATCGACAGTCGACCCGCCCCCAAATACCGGATTTAGCCAATGAACAGACGTCGTCGAATATTGTCGGCCACGCAAGACCGACCGCGGGGAGAGGAGACCTGCGGCATTGGAGTCAAGACGCTGCGCCTTATTGGCTGCGCGATTACGTTAATATTCTATTGGGCAGAGTAAAAAATAGGCGGGGCTTGGTGCAGAGCAGCCGTTTAAAGGATTCAGTTTGCTAAATAGGATACCGGGAACTTTGTCGACTGAACAAATCACATGTAGTTATTTCATGGATACCTTTGATTTGAGAATAAAGACAATTAGAACTACCCTCAATCAAAGTGCAAAAATCTATATCTGTTTCTTTGAATGCGCGGGGTGATGGGTGACGCCTCTATTCTTTCGAAGGTAAATTTGCGACCACCAGCAATAATCATTAAAAAAAGTTTTTTTTTATCTGGATATTTTAATACCTGTTATAGTGTACGATAAAAGCATACATCATTCAAATATTTATCAATCATTATCTAATCAATAACATGCATATTAAAAGTGGTATCTTTTTTATCACCGGAAGAAGTAACATCATCAGCTGTATACTTAAATAACTAATACTTATGCTAGATTATATTACTAATGCTTATAATATAGGGGAGTAGTGCTTCAAATGACATAGTCAGATAACATGACACACCTGCATCAATTTTGATTTAAGTAGACGTGCTAAAAGTGAACCAATAACCCTTTAAAGAGTGCCTATAGATGTCGTTGAAGTTGACATTCAGTATTGCGGAAAGCGAACGGGGATTGTAAAGTTGTGCTTTTTTTTGTGATTTTGATGTGATTAAAAATTTTGCATACGCTTTTGTTTGGTGCTGAAAATAATAGCAATGTAAAACTAATTTGAAATGTCCATTAGAACTATGTATTATATGACAAAATACTGACAAAAACGCATTCTAACTTAAAAATTTTTGTCTCCACAATTAAAATGCAGTTTGCATTATCCATTGGGTACGATGACATACCACATTTTCTTTGCGAACTGTAGTGTATTCACCCTCTCACTTCCACAGACAATAACTGTCTCGTTCGCACCACGTCAGTTATACGAGAGCCGTCGGCGAGAGAGAGCACAGTGCGAGAGCCATTCGGTCAGAGTAGACGTGTTGGTAGTCTGTCCATTAAGTGGGTGTACGAGCCAGTGAGACATTCATAAGACAGGTTCTACACGAACTATGCTCGAATATTTACGACATACCTATCTTAAAAGTCTAAGATGACATACTTACTATAAGTATGTCATTTTGCCCACGCGTCGACCTAAGTGCGATTTACGTTATTTTTTTTTAATTTTATGTTACGTTGATTGTTCTAAAGCTTTATTAATTTCGATGTTTATGATACATTTAAGAATATACGCAAGATGCTGATCTCACATGACTTAAATTATTTCAAATACTTGTCTTGAAATAAAAAGTATGTCATCTTAAGCACAACTCCCCTACCTAATATTACAAGCATAGGTAATATTATAATCTAGCATTAGTAGCCTACCCGCATTAGTATGATAAAAATTTGGTTGCAATAAGTTAAAGCATACTCGAGTTATCGTGCTAACGCACAGACACACACACAGACATAATTCCAAAAACGGTGTTTTTGTATTCAGGGAGGTCCAAAACGTGTAAATCCGTCAGGTCCAAAACGTGTAAATCCGTCAAAATGTCGAGGTCGAATTTTTTGACGATTACAAGACTTCCTCTATCCTACGTAAGTATACGAGAAAGTAAAAGTCTGAGATAAAAATGTATAAGATAGAGAGCAGCAGCTATAGAATCAATAAGCAAAATCTTTTTAAAAACTGTAACCCGACTACGGAAAAAAGAAAGTATTGAAATCGGGGTTAAGAAGGTAAAATCGACTCCTCATTAAAGTCGGTTAAAATGTACCTACCCTATATTACCTGGACTACAATAACGAATCGATTGACACCTTATTCATCAAATTCGGATAAATAGTTTAGGGGGACACATACCTACGTAAATACATATAAACATAGACTGCTAAAATCATAAATAACCGTTCCTTTTGGTTTCGCCGTAGTCAGGTAAAAAATAGAACTTGTAGGTAAATTCATTTAAATCAGTGGTTCCCAATTAGTGGTACGCGTACCCCCATGAAATAAGATTACTTAATTAGTAAAAGAAATACCGAAATAATTTTTTAATCGATCAATGTAAATATGCAAACATCGTCACAGACTTCAACTCGAAGACGACTGGTTGCTCATTGGTTAGGCTGAAACCATAGGTTAGTTTCAGCCATAGTAATCTATGGCTGAAACTAACCAATGAGCAACCAGATTTTTCAGAGTTGTGCAAAGAGAAACGTGCACATTTAACTTATTTTCACCATCATTTAAACTGTATTTAGGTAAAAAAAAAATTATTTTTATTTATCATTGTGCAATAAGGGGTACGCGAATTTTAGGTCGTTCTTGAAGTGGTACGTAGGAAACAGTAATTGGGAACCACTGATTTAAATAATGTTCTAATTATTGAATTTACACTCATATTATTCAGTGTGAAACGGCTAGCGAAGGGAGCGTGACGTTTAAGCACGTACCTACTTAGTTAATTTATGAAATGAAATGAAAAACTCTTTATTTAATTAAATGGACTTTGCTAAATAAAAACGCTAAGTCAAAACCCTTCCACCATTTCGGGACGAAATAATTATTTTCATCATCATCATTATAACAGCCTTTATAATTGGACCCACTGCTGGGACACAAGGCCTCTCCTTGTCATCGAAGGGGGTTTAGGCAGTAGTCCACCACGCTTGCACAATGCGGATTGGTGGATGGAGTATAAGGTACACAATACCCCTTTGCTCATCCATTAGTCGCCTTGTACGACACCCATTCGAAGATATGGGGTGATGCTATTCTTCTCTGCCGGCATCACATGGCGTATTTTATTAATTATTTTACTTAAATAATTATTATTTCGTAAATCATTTATATTATAATTTATCTTGTAAAAGCTTTTCTATATTAAAATTCAATTCGGTTCAATTCAGGTTTTTACACCGTGCAAGAGTTTTTTGAGGATAGGTAGATACTTAAATATGTTAAATTATGTATTAATATAGTTTTTAGTTAATTTAAACTAGAAGTTAATAAGATATTTTATAAGTAATGTTTCATTATTTTTATAAATTATGTTATTCTAATGTTTAGTGTTTAATGTTGCGATACCCTAGCAGGGTTCATGTTTTGGTACCGGTTTACTTGTTATACCACCTTTGTAACCACATGAATTGCAATAAATAATTTGAATTTGAATTTGAATTTGAATTCACATTAATGAACTAAGTAATTTAACTTTTGATACCCACCACCATTTTGTGTTCATGTCAGATAGATTCCTTTCAATTTAGGCGTTAAGCATACATTTATGATCCTCTGGTTTACAAATACAAGAATACATTTGTATTGTGGTGTACTAAATGTAAATCTAATGATACATAGTTATTTACACAATATTGTACACCAACAAAATTATTCTATTAATTGCATGTGTCATAAAATAATCCATCTATAAATAAACAACTACAGTTTACAACTACATTTACATCAAATAAAAATAAAAAATTCAATAAAACATGAGATGTCCAGGCCCCGTTGGCGGCACCCGTTTCTTCCTTCCGGTATGACCATGGTATTGCAAGAATCAGCCATCGCTTCGTTCAATCATATTTTAGGGAATGTAACATTCAATAAAAAACGAACGTTTAATATAACAATATTCGTATGGTAACGTCAATCATCAGGGTAGGGAACTCAAACACTGTCATCCTTCAAAGGATTAAAGGACACAGCTGACAGAGGCTATGAAGCCGCAGATGAACTAGCGAGGAAAGGAGCAGGAATTACAGCAATTAGATCCGATTGTCCTGCCCGATCCCCACCAGTTGGTCAAAGGCAAAGTATAATCAACAAACAAACATCATGCACAACCAACCCTGGTACAACCTAGTAGACTGCGGACTTAAATATTAAGGCTATCCTGTACACTCAAAGGGCAATGGAGATGCTCAGAGTGCTCAGCATGCTCAATGTTTCTCTACGTGATCATATCTGAAATGATGAGATCCACAGGAGAACAAAAGCCCAAAGAATTGCGAACCTTAAGTGGCAGTGGGCAGGGCATATTGTGAGGACTGACGGCCGTTGGGGTAGAAAGGTCGTCGAGTGGCGACCGCGTACCGGAAGACGCAGCGTTGGTGGGCCCCCACAAGTTGGACCAACGATCCGGTAAAGGTCGCGGGAAGCCGCTGGATGTGGGCGGCGCAGAACCGATCGGGTTAGAGAACTTTGGGGAAGGCCTACGTCCAATAGTGGACGTCTTTTGGCTGAAATGATGATGATCCAAAGCCCTCTTACAGGTGAGGTGGCGTCTATGTCTTTAAGTAGGCGCTAACCGGTCATAGAAATTTTAACAAACACCTTTTCACCTTAGGTATATTAGACAGCCCCCTATGCAGAGGATCCTTGGAGACAGAAGAAACAACCACACACGTCCGGATGGAATGCAACGCAGAGGCAGCACACCGAGCTCGCTATCTGGGTTATCCGGGTAGACTTCAGGGTGTCTTCTGAGACGTCAGGGCGTTAGGAGACTTCCTGGAACAGTTGGGCTGCCTGGACTGATCCAGCCAACCTCCCTCCGATGCAAAACTGGCGCAAAGTCGTCGAGTTGCGAATACATCCCGTACGACGATAATTACGTTATGTACGTATTGTTTATTAAATCAAATGCTTAATTAATTCAATGAAATAAATCTTTAGATATGGAATATCTTAATCATCTTTTTCCTGTTGGCCGTATAATTATTGAAATCTTCAGACAACCGTCAATTATCTACTTTATAATTGACAAGTGTGTGCCGTCTTTATTACTACAAAACAGGGTTTATAATTGAATAGGAATTGAATGATTAGCAATACTTCGGATATTTTTACGATAAAATAAGCATTATCTAAGATAATACTGTTATTTCCTGTACTTAAAATACGTGTTACGGAAAGTCACGCACGCATTTCTCCCATAGGCAGAATGTGATCATTCAGGATCGTAAACATGTCATGTTTCTTCCACATTCTTGCATATTTCTTTCGCTCCATCTACTCTCATTAAAGTCTTCAAACATGATCGTCGATTTTGGGTACTATTGACCTGCCTGATATGTCTGCACAGTCACGACATCTCTACATAGTCGCGAATTTCAGAAGCGAAATGCACATGCATATTTTGCCCATTCCCTATACACTGCGAAACACGCGCAGTACCACTACAGAATAGCGGAACGACCGCGTAGATATAGTCAGCGTCTGAGTAGGATCGGCGAAATCACGAGAGAAAGATAGAATAGGAGGTGTACTACCGGCGTAATGTTTGCCCGAAAAACATGGACCATTCGAAACTATAAAGAGCACCGCACATCGATGTGCGTTGCTCTGCAGAGGCAGAGACGCGATGTGGCGCGGTTTATCGGAAATGCTTGCTGACACTTCGTGTTGACGTTAGTATTACCGACGACGCCACGTCGCACCTGGCAACTGCACCGCACCGCGTATGATGTCAGGTGCCCCACACACACACACACACGTATACAAAATTCGCCAGCATTGCAATGTGCGGTGCTCCTAACGTGTATAGTTTCGAATGGTTCATGTTTTTCGTTTTTATAATCTGAGGCTATAAATAAAACATGTAGGTATCTACTAAGTTACAAGTTAGTTTATCGTGGACATTAACAGAAAACACAATTACCGATAAAAGTAAAATGGATAAAGCCTAACAGCCGATCGAGTGGGCGTTTGCACCAATATTCAATTACCTCGTCGAATTTCATAGGCATGTGATTATATCATGTTACAATGAAAACGATATATTTGTTTTGTATTCCCTTGTTTTTTTTTACTGCCGTTGGCCGCAGACTGTCTTTCCATCGTCGCATTTATTAAGGAGAGGACCTTCCAGCCTGTAGAGAGAATTACCCGTGTGATGCTATGTTCCGAGACCTCCCCGCGGTGCACCCTGGGTAACGTCTGGTAGCGGACAGGCGGCTGACGTCGGATCACGGGACCTTGGGTCGTGGGTTAGCTAGCCGGCCGATAGGCTGGTGGGCCGTCTTGAGCGGAACTGGGAGGTTGGTCGCTCCTGACACGCCTCTGCTCACAGAGATGGCGGATGGCTGCAATCTCTGGTTTCGTTTTCTGTGGCGGTGTCGGGAGCAGCGCCGCTCTGTCGTAGCTAGCGCCTGGTGCCTACACGCCATAGCCGGCCAATTGAGTCGGACACTGGGAACCGGTGTCCGGATGGCTGCGGCCTTAGCTAGAGGGACAGGGCCGACATCGCTGATCGCATTGCCAGTGTAGTCTGCTGCTTTGAGTACAAGAGGATTTGGATGATGAGGAGCTATGATAAAGTAGTGTCTAGAAGCATCCTTCATGAATTCGGCTTTGTAGGGAAGATCAATGTCTCTATAAATGTCTGCATTCCATATGTACCAGGGGCAACTGGTAGCCATGAGGATGACTTGGTTTTATAATAAATTATTTGTTATAGATTTCAGCGAGCTTCATATACAAAGATAACACTGGTGTGGTTTAGATCATAATAGGACATGCACAAACAAGCTTTGTGTAGTGGCATATCATTACTAAAAGACTTCTTGGCTTTCCTAATAGTTGGTACAAATAAATATGCACAAAATAGGGCCTGTCACGGGCTTCTTATATTATACTAAAATCATTACTTATAGTGTTTAATAGCGACCCGCCCCAGCTTCGCACGGGTGCAATGCTTATGTAAATATGCATGTATTATACATATAAACCTTCCTTAAGAATCACTCTATCTATTAAAAAAACCGCATCAAAATCCGTTGCGTAGTTTTAAAGATCTAAGCATACATAGGGACAGACAGACGGCGGATAGCGACTTTGTTTTATACTATGTAATGATGAGAAACAAATAGTATTTGTTAACCTTCCAGGAGTTGCACCCTTGCACCGAACATAATAAGTCGCGCGCGGTTTGTTCGCAGTCATGTAGGACGGAGTAACATAGTACTTTATAAGTCACATAACAAATATAACCTCTTTTATTTGTTCTGTGGCATAAGTAAACAAGTACGCCGGACTGAGACACCGCGCGTGCTATAATAGCATACTCGTATAGGATGATATAAGGGTGTAGTCATAAAATATGTCGGGCCACTTTCGATACGCTTAGTGATATGCTTAGTTGAAGTTCCATATAAAAACACGCTACACTGTAATCTTATGATTGCAAAAAATCAAAGTTATTCTTTATCGATAAAACTGATGTTCGCGAACAAGTACGGTACTGCCCAACTATACAAGTTTTTAGCATTTTTAAAATGGTTGGAAATTTTTACCAAATTAAAAAGAAAATTTAAGACAAGAAAAAGGCCCTGTCATAATTAAACCCGAGATGGAACTCAATATAATTCTTCTTTTAAATTAATGGCGATCGCTACATATTAAAGATTAAGCATTTTGGCAATGTCAAGTGAATATGTAATTAAAATAACAGACATTTGTACAGTAGATTGAGTTAAAAATTAAGTCTCTCAACACATGTTTTTACAACAAGAACTCGGGAGAAACCCCAACTCAATATTATTATTTTGATACCTAATTTGTATGTCAACAAATTTTAATAGAAATGGCATAGATTAAGAAAAACTAAATATAAAAATTAAAAATACTATTAAATCATCAAGAAATGCAGAACTGTTTTTACCTCCCAACTTTTCAAAATTGACAAAAAATGAGTTAAAAGATTCCTAATTGAATCATAAAAGCCCAAAAGACATAAAGCATTAACCACTACGCCACCAGGGCACTGGTTTCGCTGTCAAAATTTGTCAGTGCTTGGTGCTTATGTTTTTATGGTAAACATTGTTTCATCAAAGATTCTAAGATCCGAACAAAATATTTTTGCAAATATTTGACGCCTAGTTAAGATAAAACTACCTTATATTAAGGAATTATTTTTGCGTTTACAAACACGGAAATAGTTTTAAAACTAAAAAAAATTAACAGAAAAAAATCGACCTACTTCAGGCGGGAATCGAAACCAGCACCTACTGCAATCCAGACGGCAGCGTTAACCACTAGCCTTACTTAGTCTGGTGCAGGTAGATTTTTTTTCAGTGCATTTTTTCTAGTTGTAAAAGAGTCGTTTCTGGCACTTCACCAACCGCTGCCGCGGCACGCTTGCTCCGCTTGCTTGGCTCGCGGGTTTAAGTCACAACTCTAACCTAACCTGAACCAATGTTATATCGACCTAATTATTGCTTGATTGTGGCTGAATGAAATAACCTCCTTTGCTTTACCATTATTGATAAAATTTTAAAACCACAACTGGCAAACTATTTGATAAAATATTTTCAAAGTGTATTTGTATGTAATTTAGAATATTTTCTCTCAAAATCTAGTGAACATTTATAGAAGTGAAATTGCAGTTAATGTGTCAGTCTATAGTGCGTCTATCTACACAAAAAGTGTAAACCTATTCTATAAGGTACCTATTTCTAAAGCTGAGCCCATCAATCATTAATAACCGTCTACCTATACACCTTATGGTATAAGTTGAAAAAATTAATCTCACAACACATTTTATTACATTAAGAACTCAAGTAAGTAAGTAAGAAATTTTTTTTAGCCCCGTTCGCGCTCAGGAGCGCGAGAACACAATTAAAATCAATTGTGTCTGGATATTAATAATCGTCCAGGGATTAATGGCAAAGGTTTTATAAAACTCAATAAAGTATTGTCAATTTGTCACTAATGTTTACATTTTTACAGGGGTGTAGTGTCATGGTAACAACAAAAACAAACTATACCCCCTACTTGAATGAAAACATGGTAATCTCTAAGTCAAATAACTACTCACCTGGCTGTTCCACCCCATTCTTCATGTTACTATCATCGCCTTCTTTCCTAGCGATAGTTTTCGCCAGATGCTGTTTAACTTTACTCAGTAACTGTCCACTCTCAGTGAGCTGCTTATCCATAACATTTTCTAAATTATTTATCCTATTTTCTAGATCCACAGCCTTTGTTTTCACCGGGCTTGTCCTTGGCACCTCGATAACTGAGGAATATGTCACCAACAAGTAGATAAACACGAGAATAACACCCGCAAAGGTCAGTCGCCTCACATTAACTCGCATTTTGAAAATGTAATTTTATTATACCAGGAACTGCTACGCGTATATCACGTCCAAATTCGCTCCACGTATGTTACAAGTATAAGTCCAAAACGATCGTAAACAATAAACATTGCTACACCGATATTAAACCACTATTATCACTTAACATATTGACCACAACTAGATATTGTGTATTGCAACAACCCGTAAAAATGTAACGGTGGACAAATGTGTTAACTTACTGTAGATTCAGTTAACCAATTTATTTGTGCTAATTAAATTGAATTGAAGTCCCGAACACGAAACCCTTTATTTGACACAATTGACGTGCCTTTGACACAAGTGAAGCACAGACTAGTTAGAGATAGGTACAAGCAAGAAGATTGTAGGTAAAAATGGAGTACATGGTATCGGAAGGTACTTGATGATAGCTCGTATGACCTTAAAATGACCCGACGTGTGACTATGATGTTGCCATTTGCAAACAAAATACCCCAAACTTTTAGCATAATAGAAATAATCTTATAAAATCACATAATTGCTATTAATATTAAGTACTAACATACATAATTATAGTCGGAGACACTGCAAATTGCCCAATAAAGACGCTCCTGATATAAAATGTCATTTTATGAAAGGGAGGCAGATAAGTTTTAAGAATAGTAACATATGCATTACGAGGATGTCGTCGGGATTTAGCCGAATGCCGAGTCACTGGCGGATTTAAGTACATATTTGCCGCTAGTAGGCTAATATTTTTTTTCCGCCAGTATGTAGGCTAATAAATTTTTGCCGCCCCTAACTTACATCTAAAATTCTATACCCTAGTTCTAGTAATTAGTCATATGCTCGATGATATGCCTAGTTCACAATCAATCAAGAGACAACAAAGTTGCAAATGTAATTAATATTAATTGTGCTCTATCTTCCTCATTACATCAGCTTATTCCCATTTCCCAAAATTTGGTGCACCCTAAAATCTGCCACCCTAGGCTCCAGCCTACTCAGCCTACTGGTAAATCCGCCACTGTGCCGAGTCCATTTATCACAAAGAGGAAAACCAGAGTAGTTCCTGGGACTTGTGACGCAGTGTGTAGATTTTCCCCTGTAAGTATATTTAATTTTATGGGTTTACCTACACACTCACCTCCACTAACTATAACTATTATCACACAATTTCAAAATCTGTAGGCCTATTCGCTAACTTTTTTTGACAGTTGAAAGTGATCATCACTGAGTGAATTACATATCCATTGCTGTTTTACATGACAGGCTATTATGGTACTTGGCGTGTAAAAACAGCAATGGATATGTAGGCCTACTGAACGTCAAATCCATTTATGTATTAATATTTTTTTATCAGATATAAGTAGGTTCCTATATTTTTATTAATGAATAAAAAATGTTATTCAATTCAATCGTTTATTGCTTAGACAATTTAATATGGGACGTGGCAAGCGGACGCTTCCCCTCTGCCAAAGTACCTACATGAACATAGTTCATGTCAGTTTATAAGAACTAGTTCGCCGCGACGACCGACCGCCATTTTGAATTCGTATCTGTCGCTAAGCGGACCTCGTAAAAATTATTGGTTGCGGAGTGTTTTCTCGTAAACGACGACCAGAAACATTAAAGTTATCCTAAAACGGACATGCTTATCACACGGAAGTAATTTCTATTCAAATAAACTACTGTTTCACATAACAATACAATTTTTCATGTACAAATTTTGCGACAGAAACAACGATATAACAACGTTAGGCGATATGGTGGTACGCGGCTTAGCCGAGCGCGCGAGCACGGTAATATTATCTATTACCGTGGCGCGAGTCTGAGGCTTTAGACAACATGCATTTCGACAATCGCTCTCGCTATCGCTAAGTCAAAAAATGTATGGGATTGACATAAGCAATCGATCACTTTTCGATTGCTTATGTCAATCCCATACATTTTTTGACTTAGCGATAGCGAGAGCGATTGTCGACATGCATGTTGTCTAAAGCCTCTGCGCTCATAATAGCGATTAAAATTTTGCAACAGTGTGCACGAGTGAGTAAACGTGTGCTATGCGTGTTTGCCTTACCCCTGCGAAAAACAGCAGAATGATTTCAGTACTAAATCTGCGCTATGCCATGTCCCGTGTTAAATGGTCTAAGATTTATTGTTTTTATATTGTTTACATAGGTGGTCACAATAATATGGTGTCAAACTTAAACCCTATAAGGTACAGCAATTTACACTGAAGTAGGCACAAAAGATTAAAAATAAAAGTTGATAAGAAATAAATAAAAATTCGTTCTAGCGTTTTTGAGATATTTACCCATGTGGGGATAAAATAGGGGACGAATGTTCGTAAGGAAATCCAAACAAAGTCACGCTTTCGCGCCTAACACTTGAACTGATTTTAATGAAATATGGCACAAAAACAGACTAGAGACCTTGAAATAGTAATAGCTACCTGTTGTTGTAAAAGAGTATACTAAAGGGGTTGAAATAAGGGATGATATGATTCCTCAATATCGAAGATAAATACATGAAACTTAGTATTTAGGCACTTGATAAGAAATAAATAAATATTTGTTCTAGCGTTTTTGAAATATTGACCCATGTGGGGACGAAATAGGGGAAATAATATAATAAATAATAATCACACACTTAACATTGTCAATATATAGTGTCGGTTTTGTGGTTATTGAGTGTCCGGATACGAATAAAACATCTATTTCGAGATCCAAGATGGCGGACGCGACTTTTTGATAAAATGTCAATATGGCTATCAGCCAGGCTAAGCAGCCAGCCCGCCTAGCATGACCACCGAAACACGATATGATATAGCCATTTATCGCGTTGTACTGTCAAAAATTATTGGATATAACCGCAATCTTGTAAATTTATCGAAACTGCGAACATGGATAAGTCTTATAAATGTTCGCAATTTCGATAAAATTCCAAGTTAGCGGTTATATCCAATAATTTTTGACAGTTCAGCGCGAAAAATGGCCATATCATATCGTGTTTCGGTGGTCATGCTAGGCGGGCAGGTATCTAATCTAAGTGTATGGAACTATCCTTCTAGTATGTTCTTATTCTAAGTTAACTAGGTACTCTACCTAAATAATAAAATATTTTTTCGTACCACTTGCTCAAAAAAGTGACATTCTATGCCACAAAAAGCGAACATAACAATACTCATTTTAAATCTGTTAAAAATAGGGAAAGAAAATTGTACTGAATTTCATTCACCTCTAGGGGAAGAATGTGATTTAAATTTGGAATACTTACCGAAATTTGTACTGAACTACATCTGTGTTTACCATTGAGTTTGTATATAAAGCATTATACATCTTTTTGAAAAAGTAATACGCATTTATTGTGCAGTTATGATTATTAAATAAAATTACGAAAACCGACGAGGCCGTATAAGCTTGATGCCTTTGCTTTTCCGACAAAAAAATATTAGTCTAGGAATTTGCCGCGTTTTTGTTTTCTTCAAAAAATAGGGGTTAAAGTATGAAATTGCCGTTTTTTTTCCTCATTATTCATTAGTGTATAATTCCATTAATACAATAGCTATGTCCATTATTTTTTTTTATTTTAAACTTCATTACAAGGACTTATATTTATGTATGAAATTTTATTCTTATTTTTATTTTTTTCACTATAAATACATCTTCAAAAACAGCTCGTCCTAAGAGGTGTCCGTTTCCGTTATAAAAATATGAATATTTTTTTACAGGTGTCAATCCTCAAATTTTTTCTCTAAGTATCCTATAGCTTAATGTTGTCTAAATATATCCACAAAATTACACAAAATTTAGATTTTAGGTTCCTTAAAAAATCGCAAATATATTTGTATGAAAAATTAATTTTCGTTAAATTCTCCATACAAAACGGCAATTTCATACTTAAACCCCTAATACATAAACGTTGAGTATATTTTAATTTATTTTTATAAATAAGTTAATGTTCTAAAAATACGTTACGATACGTTATCTCATATTATTATTGTGTTAATTTTTTGCAAATGGTACGAAAAGTAGAGTATTTTCCTCGGTGATAAAGCTGTCTTAGTCACCCGCGAGCCCGCGACAGAAGACACTGCTTTATCCCCTTGTCTCTTTGTTTGTTGCTGTAAATAAATGTAACACACGGTATTTTATTTCTTTATTTGATTAGGGTTTTTAGTATTTTAATTTAAGTTAAATTAATTTAATTTGCATTTTATTTGAATTTTAGGTACGTATATACCTACGTAATGAATGTAGTACTTACCTACTGTGGTCTTTTTTTTACTGAAAATGAATGAATCATGATTATTAATTAATAGATATCTACTTCCAACCTGATTTTAATAGGCTCCACAAACCTCCATAAAGGGCTCATTAATTTATTGGTCTGAGCTCATTAATTAAACAAACGAATAGAAGCAACATTTAAAGCAATAAATCAACGAAAAAAACTCGCCTTTGCCTTTACGCATATCCGACATATTTTGTCATAATTATTGAATGGTGGCGCTTATTTTTTGTCGAGCTTTTTCGGTTATTCTATTGGTTCGGTGCTGCAGCGCGAGAGTTGTGTGCGAGAGTTCCGTAGGTATACCATTTCAATATTACCTACCTACTTATGGTAGGTATCTACTATTAAATTTGTTTATAATTTAATTTGACATATTTTGAAATTTTTCGAAATAAAAGAAAAACAAGAAAATGTCATTTTTAATCTGGATTTTACCCGGCTACGGCAAAGCCAAGAGGAAGGGTTACGATTTTAGCAGTTTTTGGTTAATCTTAGGTTATACCGGTAAATCTTAGGATTTACCGACAAGAGCTGGTAAAGGTAAGAATTTACAAAAAGGAGACAATTTTTTTGGACTTTTACCATCAGAGTTTAGTACAGTGACGGCTGGTAAATGTTGGTTTTGGAAATAAAACAATGAATACTTACTTATTGTAATAGTCCTTTAGTAAAATGTTAAAAAGTCGTTTCTGGCGCTTCGCCGGCCGTTGCCGCGACACGCACGGTCGGCTCGCGCGTACCTACCTATGATTTTCCGTAGTATTATTGTACATCAGTGTATCTACCAGTGGTTTCCAAACTTGAAGCCCCCGGTGCCCTATCGACGCTCTGGACAAAAGCCAAAAGCACCAAAGGAATTTTTTTATTACTTAATTTTGCATCGGGCCCTCTGCGCCCTCCCTGAAGTTAAAATGTATGATAACATTTTTTTTAATGGCTCCCTATAGACTAGTTCGCGTTATATCAAATAAGTAATTTTTGACAATTCAAAGCGATAAATGGCTATATATATCATATCGTGTTCGGTGGTCATGCTAGGCGGGCAGGGGTGTTGCCTCTCAAGTCAGTTGAGATACAAATTTATTAGCAGTCAAAATAATAACTCTTCCATAGATTTTGTATGCAAGGCAAGGACCACCGATCCCTGAATGTGACAAGTCCACACGGCAACGTTTCCGCATACTTGACAATCTTGGCGTTGGCATGCGACCTTTCAACTCGAACGCTTAAATCGCGCCGCTAAATCGCTTCGGTATGCGCCTGCGCATATAAACTTTTTACACGTGTCGTCTTAATTAGGGTGGTGACGTTTTTTCATTGTGCGTCAAAACGGAATATGACAAAAAAAAATCTGTTTTTGGGGATTCGTTAGTCAAAATTAACAAAAGTAGGTATAATATGAATTTTAATTTTGTCGAGTATCACGTCAGTTTTGCAAGCGTCTATCTATAGGTTTCGGTGACCGCTTAGGTACCACTAAAGTCGTATTTTTAATTAGACGAAGTCAAATGACGTTTACTGGGTTGTCAGGTTTTGATAAAACAAAAATAGTGTTGTGACAAAGTGAATGAATGAAAAAATCGCAACTCGGTATAAAATTGTTCTCATAATAACTAATATTTATAACTATTAACGATTTTAATTATAATTCTATATTTTATCCTTTGCTATGCCCAAACAGGGTATATTATAGGTAATGTTTTGTAAAACATAACATTAAGACATATGTATGCAATTCTGCATTATGCAAATAAAGAAATAATAACATGTATGTATGTACATTTATAAGTAAAACAACTTTTATGGATTTAACTCGCGTGTAATTAGATTTTACATTTTGTTATTATTGCCCGACGTTTCGTAACACTTTTCAGCGTTCGTGGTCACGGGATGACGGTGATCCCGTGACCACGAACGCTGAAAAGTGTTACGAAACGTCGGGCTATAATTTTATTTATAATGTGTAGTGCTCGCGCAAACCTAAGAGATCATTATGTATGTACAAAGTAGCCTAGTGAGTGGTTAGAACGCCGCGCTGCCGATATCGGGTACCGGGTTCCAATCCTATTCGTGCCATGTAAGTAGGTACGAAAGAGTGTTCGTACTTTTCGACGACTGCGTATAGTAGGTACCTACATTTACCATTACCGAGTGCTCTAATGCTACATTTACACGCTTGCCGAAGCTTCGCAAGCCTCCACAAGTGCCAGGGGTGTTTGGCAGTGATTGGCTCGGCTTGCGCTGATTTACACGCTGGTGCATTTATAGCCAAAAAAACTTAACAAAAACAACAAGTAAACAACGTATGCGCAGAGAAAATATTCGAGCAGTCAGACCAGAGGTTAGAAGACGCATGACACAGACAAAATGGCGACCGACGCGTCCGAATTTGTCTTATTTTTAAGAAGGTAGTGAAAAAAGTGATTATAATTAAATACCAGCAGATATCGACCTACTTTTATACGGTAAAATAGAAATTGTTTCTTTTTTTCGTATAGTAAGATAAGATTAACAATGTACTCATTCATATCATCATTCATTCCTGAGAGTGAACGAAAACTGAACCCATCACTATTACATAGAAGATGGCAACATTATTTCACAATGTGACATTAGCTGCTGTCAATTTACTTCGTCTAATTAAAAATTCGACTTTAGGTAGGCCGTAATGTGCTTGTCAAACAACGAAATAAAATAAAAGCCTTCGCAAAGCTTTTCTATGCAATTTTGTGCTCGCGTATTACCTAATAAGCAAATCCGAAACTCGCTTCATGTCTATTAACATGGCTTTCGTAATGCTCGCTCCACCACCACCAATCTCATGGCTCACATAAGTATATAGATTACGATCTCGCAATCGATTAGAGTACCTATATGAAGAAATGCATTCTGATTGGCCCGTAGATGCTACTTACCTACCTACTTACTTTGATTTTAAGAAAGCCTTCGATCTTGTAGGCATCCAATTTTTATTGAAAAAATTAGCTTTGAAGGGTTCAACACCCAAAACTCTTCAGTTTTTCGCTAGTTACCTCAGTGATCGATGTCAATTTATAAAATTGAATGTATATAGGTACACCTCACCTAGTGACTACTACACTAGATCCAGTGTTAGACAGGGTAGCACCCTAGGACCAACACTTTTTCTTATTTTTATTACATAATGATCTCCAACATGTGTCCGTACCTCGAAATGTCCTCTGTTTGCGGATGGCCTCAAACTATTTGGGTAACGGTTCCCCATCAGATTCATTTATAAGTCTCTTCAAAAAGATTGCATTTGCGATGCGATGCATTTGCGATGGAGTAGCCTTTCTCCTTGACGCTAAATTAAGACTATTTATTTTACGAGAAAACTTAGCTTTCTTAAGTTTGACTTATAAGTAGTACCTTTTTTTTGTCGGGAGGTCAAATGCATTTACGCATCGTCCCTGTGGGGTGGTTGGTGCCAACCGCAGGGGATATGTGGGACTTGAGATAAAGGCGTTCCCTCCATACCCACTAAACATCCTCCCCGGCCTGACCTCCAGTGCGCTATTACGGGACGGCTCGGGATCTGCGCACGTGAGCACAACTATACACCGAGACCTTCCCAACGCTGCCCGTCTAGCCACTCCTTGTGCACCAATTGGTGGCCAGCAGCCCACAGGGGCTACCGACTAACGCCAGACCCTGTGGGCCGCTGGCCGACGCCAGCCTTATAGGCCGCCTCCTCACCGACGGCTGCTCGACCTGGCGCGTCCTCCTGACGAGGACACCGGGAACAGCCATCGGACCACACCCGGGGGACTTCGGGCGCGGTCGTGGCCCTGAAAAGGGCCGTCCGGAACTAGCCGTGGTGGGAAAACAGAAACAACTTGACGATGGCATGTGACTTCGAATGCAAGGCACTGACATCAAAAGCCACACACCCGCCGAGAAAGTTTCCCCACCACGTTACCAGGGTCCGTCACAAGGAGGCTTCCGGACGTGGACCCCATATAAGTAGTAGGTACCTAGATTGCTTGACAAGGGTGGAATGGAATCAATTCCCACATGAGGACGTAAGTACCTACCTGTAGATATGTATAGGTATTAGGGGAAGGGGGGGCATAACGGGGACGTTAAGGAAAATAATCCATAAAAAAATGAACAGAATATATTTATCAATTAAATCTAATCAGAACGCTTTGGCTATATAATAAATTATCATTTGGCACTAAATTTGGTGAAGTAACTAATTAAACAACGTTTTAATTTTAATTTTACGAAACCTTTACGAAAATCCCATCATGCCCCAGGGTAGGGGCAGAATGGGGTATCAATTCGGGGGAGTACTGCTCATATTATTGTAAAGCCGTAGTTAAATTACGACCTACTTTTTAATTGGAAATTGGATTTGGCCGTCTTCGTTCTGTAGATCGTCGAGGTTGAGGCTCTGAGAAAGGAGTTTTCTGTAAAGGGTGCGTACTTGCAGGTAGTTGCAGGCAAAAATGGTTCAGGTGGGTTCTCTTCAAGGGAAGGAGCCGCTTGATGTTTGATTTCCGTTGTAGATGCAGGTAAGAAATCTGAATCGGCAAAGTTGTTTTTATTAATTGGTCATATACCTACTTACCACATTTTTTGAATGCATTGATTAGCATAAAGGGGTACCCCATCGTGCCCCGTAGTCATGTCCCCGTTATGCCCCCATGTAAATTAATATTTTAAATGATCAACAAAAAACAATAATCGATAGTTAGAGTGCATTAGCTTACAGCATATCAATAAGTAATATCGTTAGAAAAGCACAACAGAAAAACAATAATAGGAATCTAAACAATTACTTTATTACATGTGTTTTCGTGTTACTAAAAATTAGATGAAACAATATTGAAATTAATTTTTTGTCGTAAAAAACAAACACGCACCATCTAGTCCCCGGTCACTTTGGCACTAAAGAGCGATGTCAAATGGCCACTTATTAGCACAAACAACACACTTCTAGTACGTGTAGTTACTTGTATAGGAGGATGGCCCCGTCGTGCCTCGCGACCCCGTTTTGCCCCCCCGTCCCCTACCTATGTATATAATGTGCTACATAAACTACTAAATCCAAAATGTGTACCTATGTCGTATGATTATTAAGATCTTAGGAGAACTGCCGTGTTATTCTATAAGTCACTTCTCACTACGACGCTCACTTCGATTTCACCTCACCTGTCAAAGTTAGAGAAAATCCGGTTTGCCGGTTTCCCGGGTAAACTGAAAACGAACTTAGCCGTCAAACAGTTCGCTGTTTTTGGATTGAAGGGAAAGGTAGCCATGTGTGATTACCGGACATAGAAGGCATTTCAGCTTAGGCCTCAGGATGGCAATGGCAACGCATTTGCAGTGTTAAGTGATTTACCCATAATATTGCAAGTGTGTATAGGCGACGGTAACCACCACAAGGTGAGCCGCAAGGAAGCTTGTTTGCCATCTCCTAGGTAATATAAAAAAAAAACTTTTTTTTGTTGCTATTATCACGAAACCAAGCAATCAACAGGTTATCCGTTCACTGCTCAACGTTAGTGGAATAATTTTATTTTTGCGTTTACAAACGCGTAAATATTAATAGGTACTAGAAAAATGCACTGAAAAAAAATCGACTTGCCTCAGGCGGGCAAGTCGATTTTTTTGTGTGCTCAACTTAGGTTTCCCTCCTTTATGCAATGGTTTGTCAGCGAGTGACCGCTTGTTGCGTTGCTCTACAGAATCTCCCTTAGGTTGGAGTGTAATAGGCTATTTTTTGTTAGTAGGTAATCCTACCTACGCTCTCCATTTTTGGAACGTTTAGTTTTTTTTATCATAGGTAATTTTGCAAGTATCTCATAAACTCTGAAAAAAATATACGTAATCGTGTTCTAGCTAGATGACCAAAGCTCCAAATGGTTTTGGAAATTGCTCCACTTGTGTCAAACATCAATTGATAACACGTGGGAATAAAACAATAGATCCCCAGTTTATCTCGAAAACATAACTTTTAAATAAACCTATTACCTACAAAGGAAGCTTTAATTGCTCGTAAATAAGCAAAACAAGACGTAGCTCAGCAACATCAATAAAAGATAATAAATTTATTAAACGATCCCAGAACACGTATAAATCCGTCTTCTGCCAACTCGTGTACCCCAACACGTGACTCGTCCAATTAAGCGAACTAACTAAATAATTATCACAATTAATGAGCGCACGCATATTTCACACGATATAAATAAATCCCAATTTGATGTGTTACTTGCGCGCGCGCAGGCCACGCCCCCTGACAGCTGATTGGTTGAACTCTAATTATATCTTGGATCATAGCCCTCGGGAGCTATTTGCATCGTTTAACTACCCACACACGATTTTTAACTTTAAAAACTTGGCTGTTAGGTCTATTTTCAAAGTGCTACGGCCTAAATGTGCTATACTAAATTGTCATCCAGAAAAGACGCCCATTAGCTAAAGCTTTCCATCTTCATTCTTAATAAGTCACTCACGAAATTGATTGCGCAAGCCAAATTCAACTTTAATAAGAGAACATAAAGATCACCAGTGTACTGTAGAACAAATATGTTTTTCAGAAGAGGCAGTTAAAATTTCTCCGTCTCACATTCGTTTCAGCGGGACGATTTGACAAAAACGCACCGTTAAGGATTCAAATTAGTCTAAATTATTGGTTTGTTTGAGTTAGAGGCAACGGGAACCAAACTCTTAAGATAATCAGTGAAAGCGGTATAGTGCGGACGCGAAATTAAAAAATAAAATTCGAAAATAAAAAACACAAATTTAAAATGAATCCAGAAGTAATGGAAGTGGACAGTGATTCGAAAATCGAAAAAACGGATTCGAAATTAACTTTTTCTATAGACAATTTGCTGTCGAATAAATTTGATGGTGCCAAGAGGTGTGATGAAGCTAGCGCACCAGTTAGTGGTGTCAGTTATTCGACACAGAGTGATGTGGTTTGTGATTTTGAAGACGATAGTTCAAGTTCTGAAGCTGTAGACGTTGAGGGTTCTGGAGCAGACGCGACAGATTATTTGGACGAGAAGCGCCATGATTATCAGCAATCAGGTATGCAGACTTGAAAACCACAATTTTTAAGAGGGCCTAACACTTATGATTGTCAGAGCGAAATAATTACCTAGGTAGGTACTTATACGGCATTTTGAACAAGGCTCTCAAGATTATAACTTCATACCTACCTGAGCAATATAATACAGAGTTGATAGGTATAGGTAAATGGTAAAAGATCTCCAGGGAGGTATTCCTCGAAGCGCTCCCATTTTGGAGCGCTCCAAAACTATTCCTCGAAGCGCCCCTTTTCATAACTGCTAATAAAAGGAGCGCTTCACAATTAAAAATATTGAAATTTCAAAAATAGGGAAGAACATGAAGTAAATGTAATATAAGATATCGATGATCTTTTAAAACTCATTTGTGCATCATTACGAACACTCTAAACTAATGTAGGTATTATGTATTTATACAATAAGGGATGTTAATAAATAAAACGCAAACATATTTCAAATAACTGCATTTGCGGCCAACAGATTGGATAGTAGGAGAAAATCTACCAGGAGTACAGAATCTATAAGGAGCTAATTTTTAATTAAATTTTTATAAATTCTCAAATGATTTAATTAAAGGGCTTTAAAATTAACTTTCAAATTAACTCCTGTAGTCTATGTTGCCCTGGTACTGTGAGGTGCCACAGTATTCTGCAGTGCATACGAAAATTTATTCTAAGTAAAAGTTTTTTTTTTCTATTTATTTGTTTCAGGACTTTTAAAGTGAAAGATGTAGATAACATTTCATTTTTGTGAAATATGAAATATCTCACAAAAAAATAATAGTACGAATGCGTCTGCTTTTTATTTATTAACATCCCTTATCGTATAAATATATAACACTTTAGAGGATTCGTGATGGATGATGCACAAATGAGTTTTAAAAGATCATTGATATCATATATATATTACGTTTACTTCATGCTCTTCCCTATTTTTCCATGTGGGAGCGCTTCGAGGAATGAATACCTTCTCCAGGGAGGTTCTCTAGTCACAATAGAATAGGTGTTCCGCAGGGCATCATTCTTGGTCCATTTCTCTTTCTAGAGTATGTACCTTACATAAATGACTTGCCTTCTTAGATTAGGTACCTATATACCTACCTACCATTTTTTTTTATTGACGGGGAGGTCAAATGCATTTACGCATCGTCCCTGCGGGGTGGTGCCAACCGCAGGGGATATGTGGGACTCGTAAAGGCGTTCCCTCCATATCCAACTAAACATCCTCCCCGGCCTGACCTCCAGTGCAGCTGCTCGACCTGGCGCGTCCTCTTGACGAGGACACCGGGAGCAGCCATCGGACCACACCCGGAGGACCCGGGTGGCTCTAAAAGGGCCGTCCGGAACTAGCCGTTGTGGGAAAACAAAATCAACTCGACGATGGCCGCCAAGAAAGTTTCCCCACCGCGTTACCAGGGTCCGCCACGAGGAGGCTTCCGGACGTGGACCCCATATACCTACCTACCTACTTTTTTTTTAATTATTTTATTTGGGGGGCTGAAGACTGATTTTTAGACTACAGTTACAATCTTCATTAACAATTACATTTTAAAACCAATTTTTATTCATGAAATCCATACTCAATTGATGCGGTCGAAAATAGGACAAATGGTTGGGAGGACTTTTTTGTTTCGATAATTCAAAATTGCTCAGCTCAGGGTGGATTTCGTGCAGTAAAAATGATGTTATTTTGATGGTCAAGCACCCGCGTTGACGAGCAGTTAAGAAGAATCATAGAAATAATTTTTTTTATTACCTACACAGAGAAAACACGGAGAATCCCGAATTTTTTTTTAATAAAGGGAAAAGAGCTGATGTAGGCACTGAGGAAGATAGAGCACAGTAAAGATGCAAATGTAATTAAATTAATATGATTGCGAACTAGGTATATGCTCGATGGAACTAGGGTATCAATATCAAATTTCAGACGTACCTAAGTACATATAAAATAAAAATATATTAGGCAAACATTTATTAGCGTACTGGCGGCAAAAATGTATAAGCCTACTGGCGGCAAATTTGTAAATCCGCCACCGAGCACCTTGCAGGTTGACAAGGCGACGGTTGCTAGCGCGGCAG
The DNA here is from genome assembly GCA_955850985.1 of Elophila nymphaeata. NCBI lineage: Eukaryota > Metazoa > Arthropoda > Insecta > Lepidoptera > Crambidae > Elophila > Elophila nymphaeata. The sequence continues at coordinate 25,702,982 of OY039066.1, forward strand.
TTTACATCACGCGCTATCATTTGGACTTTGGAGTCCGCTTTTGCTTATGCTGGCACTTCACATGGCCGTATTTGGCAAACATTTGTGTTGCATCTCTATCATAATACTGGGTGTAAAAGACATGAACAGTCAAACGAGAACCACGTATTCTATACATCAAAATAAGACATATTTCAAAAAAAATATTGTTGGGAAATGATTTTCATTTTTTGGTGCTAACAAAAATTGCAAATTGTACCGCGCAATGTAAAGGGCTCAAGTCGCACGCAACTCGCAAAACCGCGATAATTTTGTCAGACGGCGGCCCCGTTCGTTAGTATTCGTTCGCATCGAGTGAGCTACATTGAACGCCATTTGAAGCCATTTTTAGTTATGAAATACTAAAAAAAATGATGATGTTTCTTTGGACAATAATTAAGAAATAACGGATAGAATACATTTTCATAAAAAAATGAAAAAAAAAATTTTGACTTTGACCTTCAATAAAATCGTAACAATCAATTTCCCAGGTATAGTCTAAAGGAAGAAAAATGTTATGATGGTGAGTAGAATACATGGTTCTCGTTTGACTGTTCATGTCTTTTACCCTGTATATACAAAATAAAATCATAAATCAAAAGAAAACTTGTTGTGAGAAAATGGTAAAGATGATATAATTTTCTTCTCTTTAGGACGCAATCCAAAATACGCCAGTCACTATTTTGCAGTTAATTTTCGGCTTTGATAAATTTTGAAGACGGGCGTAAATTTTCTTCGAGGGCCACCTTAGTTTGCCCTTTGTCTCCCATAGTGCAGGAATAATGCACAGAAGAGGTCTCTCATTTCTCAATGTTTGGATTATATTGAAAGGCATTTGATCTGTAAGGAAAAGTAATAGCTATAAGTAGTATATTTAAAAAAAAAATCACATCGGCATCATATTGGTAGCATTGAATTTTTTTGTACGTGTAACTTCAAATTAACGCTTATTATGTGGCGTAGACGTGTAGACTAATAACCTTGGTAAATTATATCTAGTTCTTTCAAAGTAGACATTAAAACAATGAATAAATTTAAAAAGATAATATTAAATATTTAATATTAAAATACGTTACAACGTATCTATTATAAATTTCACGTTTGGAAAATGAGAAAATACACGTACGTGTATAAAAATCAAACAGGTTATAGTAATTTCGTTCAGTCCCTAAAATGGTTCTTGTTGGGGTAAATTGCGCGTGGTAATCAGTGAGAAAAGCAGATACGGTAAAATTAGTTTATTCACGTTGAAAATATTTTACAGAAGACACGAACAGAGTGACGTCGAACACCAATCAAAAATATTATTTTACAAATTCAAAATTACTTCAAAACACATAATAAAAACTCCTTTCAACACGCCCCTTTAATTCAGACTGTATAAAATAATATCAAAAACCTTACAGCCTAAAATATTTACAACCTAAGACCTAATCCCTAACGCAGATATACAAAATAAATGTTTCGCTTTCGGTAAAGCCTTCGTCAATATATCTGCAGCCATCTTATCAGTTGCCAAATATTTCAGCGTGATCAATTTATTAGTGTTTAAAACATTTCTAATAAAATGGTGCTTTATGTCAATATGTTTGCAGCGACTATGATGTACTGGATCATTGGCTAGCGCCATCGCCCCCTGATTGTCCACATGTAACACTACACGCGAATATTGCACTAAGCCGATCTCAGTCAGTAAGCTATTTAAGTAGACAGCTTCTTTCATGCTCTCACATAGACTTACATACTCTGCCTCACATGATGACGTTGCCACGCACTTCTGTTTTTGTGATTTCCAGGAAATACATGCTCCGCCTAAAACAAAAGCATAGCCCGAGTAAGAGCGTCGGTCTATCACACAGTTGCCCCAGTCAGCATCACAATATCCTACTACATGCTTACCAGTTTTCTTGAATGTTAGCTTAAAATCCATCGTTCTCTTCAAATACCGAAGCACGCGTTTTGCTGATTTCCAATGCGACTCGTCTGCACAATCTGCAAATTGGGCTAACTTTACAACACTGTTTGTGATGTCTGGTCTTGTCCCGACAGATAGGTACATTAAACTACCTATTAATTCACGATAAGGCCACTTTCCACTACCGTCTTCACCCTTTACAAGCTTTTGTCCAACTTCCATAGGTGTACTCATGTTTTCCTTAGCATTTTCCATATTGAATTTCTTTAACAAATTTAAAATAAATTTCCTCTGCGAAAGTTCAATAATATTATTGTTTTTGACAATGTCAATGCCTAACATGTATTTGGCAGATCCAAAATCTTTTAATTTGAACTCTTCAGCCAGTTCTCTTTTGAAGTTGTCAATATGACTCTTTTCTTGCGAAGCCACTAGTATGTCATCAACATAGACTATAACAAAAAGTTTTATATCATTATCAAAACATTTATAGTAAAAACAATGCTCATTTTGAGAAACTCGAAAATTCATCTCCTTCAACTTTTCATCAAGTCTGATGTTCCATTGACGTCCAGCTTGCTTCAATCCGTATAAGGATTTCTTCAAGAGACATGTATCCCCTCCAGATTTTAGATCAGCCAACATCTTTCTAGCTTTAATCACTACTGCGCTATCACTGCTCTCAGAGTTTATTATCTTTACTAAGCTCTCTTCTAATAACTCTGGTACTTGCATGTAGACTTCTTCGTCTAAGTACCCGTTTAGGTAAGCAGTATCGATGTCCAATTGATGTACTTCTAAATCTAATTCTACAGCAAGAGCCATGAGCATCCTCACAGTGTCTAATCGTGCCACGGGTGAGAATGTCTCACTGTAGTCGATTCCATATCGTTGACTGTACCCTTTCGCGACTAGTCTTGCCTTTTTCTTTTCTGTCTTATCGACATTCAACTTAGTAGTTAGTACATATTTGCAACCAACAACAGTTCGATCCACCGGTTTCTTAACCAATACCCATGTGTCGTTCAACAACAAGCTCTTTATTTCTGACAGTATAGCTTGCTCCCAAGTATACTTTTCAGCACCACTTAGAGCTTCCTTTAAGCTCACTTGACCCACAAAATCTTCGGAATCAGCCTGAGGTTGATGAGAGTCTTCACTCTCTTCTTCTACTTCGACTGTGCGATAGATTTTACGAGGCCTACCAACATGCCCCCTCTCTATCCTGGGTCTTCCACGTGCGCGCTTCCATGTTCGTGACTGCTCTTGTTGTTCATCGGACATAGGTAGCTCCTCACTTGGTGGACTTGCCGATTCAGGAATACGACTTTCTATAGGTACATCTAAAGCATTGCTCCCACTTGACTCTATCGTAGGTACTTCCGATGGTGATGTACGAGGTTCTTGTTCACAATCTACATTAGATTGTCCTCCTATATTTCTCATTACAGAGCGTAACTCCATTTCAACTGACTTGGTGACTGGTTTCACAATAGATTCTTCAGGTTTTTCTTCTATAAAAGGATCTAAAATTTCATCTAAATCATTTATCATAGAGTAACTTTCCTGAAACTTCACATCTCTCGCTACTACAAAACTTCTTCTATCAGGTAACCATACTTTGTAGCCTTTAGCATCTCTTGGGTATCCGACGAAGATTCCCGGAACACTCCTTTCGGCGAATTTATCCTTTCCATCTTCTTTGTTTAGGACGTAAACTTTAGCTCCAAATCTTTGTATAAAATAAAGCTTCACGGACGTACCAAAAAACTTCTCAAAAGGAATACCACCACCTAAACAACTTGTAGGGCATCGGTTTCGGATATAACACGCTGTTGCAATGGCTTCAGCCCAAAACCCTCTTGACAGACCTGATGACAGTAACATGCACCTTGCCATTTCAACAAGTGTCCTGTTCATCCTTTCCGCTACACCGTTCTGTTGCGGTGTCCTAGGAACTGTCAATCGTCTTTGTATACCCTCTCTCTTTAGGAAGTCATCGAATTCGCGATTACAGTATTCACCGCCGTTGTCGCTTTGTAAGTATTTTATTTTCTTACCTGTCAAGTTCTCAATGTAGCTCTTGTAAATCTTAAAAACAGTCAAAACCTTACTTTTACATGATAGAAAATAAACCTCACACCATCTAGTACTGTCGTCAATAAAAGTTACAAAATATTTCGCGCCTCCCAACGCTTCAGTTCTCATCGGTCCAACGACGTCTGAGTAAACTATTCGTAACATTTCATTACAAGGTCCACTGGACTTCGTAAATGGCAACGATGTCATCTTACCTCTCGCACAAACATCACAATCGTACAACTCTTTTAAGTTCTCATCTGTCATCCTTACTTTCATGCCAGAATGATTCAAGAGTTTTGTAAGATCTTTCACATTCAAATGTCCTAATCTTTCATGCCAACCTCGCACATCCATAACACCTCTTTCAGACACCAACGAAGCTGTAACTTCCTCAACGTAATATAAATTACCCTTGCGCCCTGCCTTCAAAACAGCCGTACCGACCTTATCAGTAACTATTGCTGTATCTTTACTAAAAGTAATATTGTAACCATTATCCGCAATTTTTGCTACCGATAACAAATTACTTCGTAATTCAGGGACGTAAAGAGTATCTGAAAGTGTCACGGTTCTTTGTGTTAGATCACTACATGTGGACAATCTTACTGTACCTTTGCCTTCAATGCTCGCGCTTGAATTTGTTGCCAAATTTACCTTCCCTTTATTTTTATCCAATGTTTCAAATTTGTGTACATCATTGCACAAGTGTGATGTGCACCCGCTATCAATGATCCAGATATCATGAATCGCCTTCGAATCTGTAACACAATTAAAAGTTAAATCTGTATCAAAAATTCCTACACACACATCACTGTCACACCTTGAATCACTTTGCGAATCTTCTTTCTTCACTTTGCATTCAGATGCTTTATGCCCAAATTGATGGCATTTGAAACATTTATATCTAAAGGTTGTTTGGTTTTTAGTTCTCTGAACCTTTTTCTCGTACTTTTTAGTCGCTATCATAGCTTTCTCTAAATTCGTACTCTGATGTCTTGATAAATCCTCTTCCAAAATTTTTACTTTTAACACCTCTGGCTCCGGCAGCTCATCTCTGGACTCTATAGCACAACGAAAGTTTTCATATTCTGCTGGTAAACTGTATAATAACATTATTGACAGTAGATCATTATGAATATATATTCCCATATCATTCAGTTTATCCGCGGCATCGAAAAATTCATTCACGTGCTTACGAACATCGCCACCTTCAGTCATTTTATGCAGTGTTAATTTTTTCAGAAAAGTCGCCTTCTTGGCTGGACCTTTAGAGGCAAATATCGTCTCTAACTTTAGCCATAGTTCGCGAGACGTAGAGCACCCTCGTACATGCCTTAGTTCGCTTGGGCTAATCGACAATATCAAGTCGGCTTTGGCTTTTGCGTCCCCTGACTCCCAAGATTTGATATCCACGGGATCTACGGGTTTTGGTAAACTACTATCGACGTAACACCAGGCGTCATTTCTAATAAGTAATGCCTCTACCTGTATCCTCCAGCTGTCGTAATTGTCCTTACAGAGCAATTCAATACGTACATTCGCTGCTGACATCATGTACTTTGATTCAACTCACTTTTCACAATTACTCGAATTTTTCAACTTAAATTTCACTATTTACGTATTGCTTATTCTCCTGGATCCTCGAGACCTGGGCCCATAACCTTTGTTGGGGTAAATTGCGCGTGGTAATCAGTGAGAAAAGCAGATACGGTAAAATTAGTTTATTCACGTTGAAAATATTTTACAGAAGACACGAACAGAGTGACGTCGAACACCAATCAAAAATATTATTTTACAAATTCAAAATTACTTCAAAACACATAATAAAAACTCCTTTCAACAGTTCTCGGTATTTTGCGGATCCTTCAAAGTGTCTCCAATAACATTTTATAATTGCTACTGTGAACCAGTATTCAGCCAATAAACAGAATATTGTTGTATGTCGGATCACATGTGGGCCTTTATTACGAACTAGCTGTGCCCGCGACTTCGTCCGCGTGGATTTCCCATTTTTCCAACATATTTCATTGATGCTCAATTCCTATTAGTCGTAGAGTGATGCTATGGAGGTATATAGGCCTATATCAGGGTTTCCCATACTGCGCGTTGCGATGCCCTGGCATCCCAGGGTTCGCGGTTCTATCCCGGGGGCGGGCGTAGTGGGACGGGTACATAATTGTTCTTTACATCATTAGATTTTATTGAATATCTTCAGAGATATCATAGTTTTAACATAACTCCGCAGCTAAATAATGATCAAGTACTACGCACGCATCTATACTGAGTTGTTTTTTTTTTTGGTTGATCGCGCTTATCTTGGGAACTACTGATCCCGTCAGATTCAGACGCCATAGAGACTCTAATAGGTTCAGAGACTCCTCTGAGTGCCAGTCAGTCAGCCAGCCAGTCTCGGGGTGCCAGTGGATCGCGACGCGCAGTATGGGAAACCCTGATATCGGCCTATATACGTCCATAGCATCACTTTACGACTAATAGGAGTTGAGCATCAATGAAAAATGTTGCAAAAATGGTAAATCCACGCGGACGAAGTCGCGGGCACAGCTAGTTTTATTATAATTTGAAGTATAAAGTTATTTTTGGAGAGGCGCATGAAAATTTTATTAGATATATATTTTAGTATACGTACATATTAACAGTAATTTTAAATTACCAATAGCTTTTCATGAAGATAATAGCAAAACTGTGTACTTACCACTATCAGAAAAACTTAAGATTATTCTCTCACTTCAATGCTGTCACTTTCATAAGTCAAACATTTCTAAAAATATTGTTATGTTAGATGTTACGCTCTTAAATATCAAAATGTGAAACTTAAGCTGAATTACTAAATGTTTAAAAGCGTAAGTGAGTATGGGATGAATAAAGTGTTATTAGTGATACCTTAATTTTTTACTATTCAGCCTTCTAACCACCTTGTTACACCTAATACTACCATTATAACGTTATTATTACGATGTTATTCAGCTATGTGAATTATGGCTGAATAATTTGTGCCCATTTAAGCAATGTAGTTGCTGAATAGCATGCTACTCAGCCTTTATTCAGTTTGAAGTACACAAGAATCGAACTACTCGTCTGGTATTCAGCCTCTGTGTGTTACTTGGGATTAAGCGCGCGACTTGCGGCTCAGTGCTGCTCGAACCGTCGCTTTGTCGGTGTGATAAAAATGCCTTAAAATGTAGTTTCGAGGCATTCGTAATTGCGGAAACTAATAAGGGGATCACCACAGACATAATACAAGGATACCGGCCAAGCCGGCGTTTAACTTGTGACAAGTCTATCTATGCCCAGTGGGCATACATTACCGCCACTTCGCCGTCCGCGTCACTCGGACTTCCTATGAACTCAGCGATTTGACCGAACTCCTTTGCGGCTGTGCCTAACTTTCATTGCTTCGCAGTCCTTAATGACGTGCGCAATTAATAGTGTATATTACGGCATGCTCAACTAGAACCATGTTATGTAGTACGGCCAGTGATCGTGACACTCGGTCTTCCTATGAACTCGGCGATTCGCCCGATCTCCTTAGATTGATATATCTGTGGGGATCACATTTCATTCGAACGTAAGTATTATTTTAATGTAATAAAGCTGTTTTTATCAAAATACACCTTGAGAAAATCATTCGTTATGAAAAATTGGTCTATCTATACGTTATTAACATAAAACTTCACAGTATCTCTAACTAGTCTGTGTTCGTTCATAACCATTGCTGCTCAGCAATGTATTGTGTCCTCTTTATTATTATTTCTGTGGACGGGCGCGGGCGCAACCTCAGGGCGCAACGCTGGAATGTCAATAAAATCATAGCCATTATAATTTTTTGAAAACATATTTTAAAATAAAACTACCTATTAAAACACAATTTATTTAGTATAGAAGTAGGTACGTAACTTATAATAAAGTAGGTACTTAGCTATTCTATAAGAAATGTTTGAAGTTGGTGCCAACGAGGTGCTAGATTACACATATAAATAACGAATAAATACATATCCACCGCTTTTATTTTCGTAATAGGCATGTATGTACCTACCTACTACTCATAGATTTATAATTACTGACGTTTTTAGATTGGCCAAAAAATGCACCTATGTGTGATTAGTTAATGCGCATGTACCTACTTATGCGTAAAAAATAGTACTTGCATAGACTGTGGACTCGTATATCTTTGTTTTTTTATTTGGACTGAGGTGTTAGTGTGCTCTTTCTCTTTTACATTGCCTATCTACTCTAGTTTCCTATTAAGTATGCCAATTATAGGTATCTATGGTACCTACTACCTGCTAGTATTTCCCGTTTTTAACATTATGTACTTATTAGGATAAGTAATTAAATTTCGTGCAATTTCAAAATAATTTTTAATTAAAAACGGTGTAGGTAGGTACTCTATGCTCAGGGGTCCAAGCCTCCTCGTGGCGGATCCTGGTAACGTGGTGGGGAAACTTGCTCGGCGAGGTGTGTGGCTTTTGATGTCAAGTGTGTCCGCTTGGCATTCGAAGTCACATGCCATCGTCGAGTTGTTTTTGTTTTCCCACCACGGCTAGTTCCGGACGGCCCTTTCAGGGCCACGACCGCGCGAAGTTCCTCGGGTGCGGTCCGATGGGTGCTCCCGGTGTCCTCGTCAGGAGGACGCGCCAGGTCCAGCAGCTGTCGGTGAGGAGGCGGCCTATAAGGCCGGCGCCGGCCAGCGGCCCACATATCCCCTGCGGTTGGCACCTAATACCTAAATGCATTTGACCTCCCCGACAACAAAAGAAAAAAAAAGGTACTCTATCACAGTAATATTTTACCATGACTCTATGCTCTATTAAAATAAGTAGATACAATTACAATTTTAATTTCCTTGTGAAAGTGGACATAAAATTTTGTACACATCGGTCGAAGAAAGCCTTCATCAAATCGGAAGACCGCATATTAATCGCTAAAATACCTGCGATCTGAGACATGCTTTCTTTTACGACCCTATAGATAATAAATCCACCTACTTAAATACGTTCATTTACAGAAAACTAACTAATTGTACCTTTACACTGAAATGAATATTCAACATGAAACAGTCACATTTTTTCACCAGTATTCATTTCTTAAAGACAGAAACAAAGACACCACAACAATTCGAGGTAATTTCTCAAAGCGGTAATTAATTTTAAAAAAGCATAAAAAGTTTCGAGCTGTTCGCGCCTTCGCGGAACATTTGACGTTACGCGGTGTCGCCGTCGGCCATTTTAGTTATTTTTAGGCGCCAATTAAGTTGTTATTTGAGAGATGTGAGATAAATTATGGTGCATACGTTATGAATTACTTTAGTGTCGGAGTATGTCGTTTAATTTTACGGGATAATTTTAAATGGCTTTAAAAGTTTGAAGCTTTATTGTTCTTGTCTTTCTCTTGTAAATGTTGAGTTTTTGTCTATACCGCTGTATTACTTATCTTCTTTCTTTTCATAACTTGAGTGCCTAGACAAGCGCCCAATCGATTTAGATGAAAAAAATCAGCTGTTTTACAATTTGTTTGCGTAAGTGTTGCACTTTTGTATGGAATAGCTGATGTTTTTTTCGCGATTTCGATGTTGGTTCCATAGCAAGTTGTTTGTATAATGACTTCGGCCTAACAGCCACTAAAAATTCACCTTGTAGATATATTATTAACTGTTTTTGAATGTTGACAAGTTTCTCAATGATTTGTCTGTATTCCTGAAACAATAAATTGTATAACACTGACAAGTGTTATACATTTTATTGTTCAGGTCAACTTAAATAAATAAATAACATTACCTACATAAATAAATAAACCACTTTAATATAAATAAATAGGTAGATATTTTATAAACAAACAAATGTCAACTTAAAAACTCTTTGAAGATGTAGTTCCTAAGAGCAATTTGCTCTTAGTGTAGTTCCAAATTCCAAAAGTCATCAATAAATGGCGTTGTCATTTGGTTAAATACTATACCAGCTTATACCAGAATACAGTTGTGGTTTTACAGTTGTAGTTCCGTACCTCAAAAGGAAAAAACGGAACCCTTATAGGATAACTTTGTTGTCCGTCTGTCTGTTAAGATCCTTTATCTCGGGAACGAGTGGATATACTAGGCATGCCTTTTAAGTTCTGTCGTTTCCATATTTCCCGGCAATTTTGAATTTGGAACTGTACTATATTCAAATGTCTTTAAATTTAGAATCTCAAAACAGTTGAAAGTATTAGGATTATTGCTATTGTTTAGTCACAGCATCGATTGGAATCTGTCAGGTTACGTACAAAAATGAATCTTTCTAAGGAAAATGTTCGTGCAATAATTTTCTACAACTTTGGAAGACGCCTGACACGGCTTCAGTATTTTGAAGAGCTTACATCTGTGTTCAGTGATGAAGCCCCATGTCTGCGGACTGTCGAACGCTGGTACTTAGAATTCCAGCGTAGACATACTAGTGTTAGTGACAAATCTCGCGAAGGACGCCCAAAATCCGCCTTCACTGAAGATAACATCATTGCTGTGAGACAACGAATTCTCGAAGATCGTTATGTGACGTATCGAGAGATAGAGGTTCTATTAGGCATCTCAGGGACAACCATTCAGAAGATCTTGCATGAAGCGCTTGGTCTGAGTAAGCTGTTTGCCGTTGGATACCGCATCTGCTTTCCGACGATCACAAGGCGGCCCGCGTCAGATGGTGTAAGAAAACTCTGCAAAGGTTCAACCGAGGAGAGTCAAATCACGTCTACGACATCATCAGTGGTGACGAATCTTGGATCTATGCCAACGCTCCTGATTCCAAACAACAATCTACAATCGGGGTCGTCCAAGACAAGCCAAAGCCGACTAAAGTTGTTCGTTGTCGAAGCACTTTCAAGGAAGATGGTTGCCACATTCGTTGGAAAAACCGGCCATGTTGCGACTATTGCACTTCAAGATCGTAGAACGGTTAACGCAAAATGGTATACCACAGTTTGTTTACCACAAGTCATCGCCGAACTTCGAAAATCTAACTCAAAGCGACGCATCATCCTGCACCACGACAACGCAAGCTCACAAAGCGCTTGTCAAACGATTGAGTATTTGAAGCAGGAAAAAGTAGAAATTCTTGACCATGCTCCATACAGTCCTGACCTAAACCCTAACGATTTCTTTACATTTCCTAAAATTAAGAAAAGTCTTCGTGGTCAAAGGTTCCAGTCCGGTGAAGGAGCATTCGACGCTTTCAAGTTAGTCATTTTGAACACCCCCACTTTAGAGTGGAATAAAGGTTATAATAACTGGTTTGAGCGATGGAAAAGTGTATTAAGCTACGTGGTGAATACTTTGATAAACAATAAAAAGTACTATAAGGTTCTAGTTGTGTTTTTTTCTTCAAACAACAAAACTTAAAAGGCATGCCACGTATCGGGTTGAAATTAAAACTATATAGGTAATCAGGTCTACAGTTCCTTGAAGCTGTTAAAATCAAATTCTAAATTAACGCAAAAAAAAGACATGGCCGTTTATGCCGCAAAAAACTTGTATTTCGACACTATCAAGGTGTTAGGTTCGCAACGTCAGCAATAGATGACGCTGAACTGAAGTCGACCAATTCTGCATGGCCTTAGATAAGGTTTTGGAAACTAAATTTCGGGAAAAGCTCGGAAAAACTGCGCGACTCGATTCCTGAACTATTTATACAAATTTTTACGGAACCCTCGGTGGGTTGAGTTCGACTCGCACTTGTCCGGATTTTTTTTGTTATCATCCAACCTTTCTAGTATTCTTGAGGTCAATAGCATTTCGGTATTAGTAGATAACATTATTGCATTTGTAAAGCGTTAGATGTAATGGCTTAGCTTAGCTAGGAAAGGTGTTGCAGGCTCCACGGTGACTGAAATAACTTATAGGTACCCCAAACTTGCGGATCGATTTAAATTACCCCATATTTAGCGCATAGAGCGTAGCGAATGCAGTCTCTAATCTGTTTTAATCTTATTGCACCAAGGAGTTGCATCGCGAACCTCAAATTAGCCATTCTATAGAAACCAATCGTTCGAGTTCCTCACACAAGCGAAGCTTAAACGCTCACTAACACGTCTCATTTTCTAAATTTATTTCGAAAAGATAAATCTTCACGCCTCTCGAGTCTCGTTAGCTAAATCTCTCTGCCCCGCAATCATTCACCGGTTTGAAAAAAAAATGTTTAAAACAAACATGAAAGAAATGTCCAACCGCTGAAATTTAGTAAGTGATTTCGGCTCATTATTGCGCGAAACAGAGACAGAAATACCAGAAAACAATTGCACGTTTCACATACTAGCAATTTGGACTGTAGTTCAACCGATAGTGCGCCTTATTTTCATTTGAATTAGGAACTTTTTGGTAAACGTCAAAGCTTTTTTCTTCGTAATAGTGGCGCTCGAAATGCGCGGGAACCATAGAGATGCGTTGACAAGTGAGTATAAATTGACATTAATTACTTTACAAATGTCTTGCCGTTTAAATATTTGTTTTGTCGGTTCGCCTTCAAATGTCTGTTGATCTATTTCTGCACTAATTAATTTAGTAGCCATGTTATTGTTTGTGAAGTGATATATAGTAGTATGCCAGTGGATTTTTGTGTTATTTGCAAACACGAAGATAATATAAGCTTCGTTTGCAAATGAGTAGGTATAGACAATGAAGACTAGATTTATTCATGAAGTCTATTCTTCCTCTTTCTTGTGAGTGGCAATTAAGCTAATGTTGCTGTAATAAGAGAGAGCCCGATATTATAAGGCTTTATTTAAGTAAATATTACATAGAGATAATTATTAATTAGGTGACACTGACAATATAGAATGATTAGTCAAACACCTTGACATTTAGTAATATCCTTCTTGAGTGCCAGTCATGTCTATATTACCACATTCTCCCCTAGTGGGTTTACGATGCCACTCACAAAGTCCTCCAGATAAGCAGGCGGTCGTCTAGCACGACCTGAGCTACGCGGCAGCGGAGCCGGAGATGTGGGTAGAGGTGGCGACTGACTTTGAGGTGACGATTGAGCTTGAGTAGGCGGCTGAGTCTGAGACGGCGACTGAGTTACCAATGGCTGTACGCCAGTAGGCTGCGCTTCCACGCTCTCCTGGACTAAAGTCGGGGTTTCTTGAGGAATCGAGATTCCATTTTCTTGTGGTGCCAGGTGCCGATTAGATACTGTTGCTTCCCTTCCATCTGCTAACCGTACTCGGCTATATTGTGGATTGGGTTCAATGACATCTACCTCTTCAACCAATTGATCGTACTTCGAACCGCGAGTGTAATTTCGTTTAAATACCTTATTACCAGAACGTAGCCAACTAGGCATAGATTGACCAAGGGCTGAACGTCTTGAATGGAGGAACATTCTTTCATGAGGCGTCTCATTTGTAGCTGTGCAGAGTAGCGATCTAATGCTGTGTAGTGACGACTGGATTACAGATTCCCATTGCGTGATAGGCTGACGGCTGCATCTTAGTGCAAGTTTGATAGTTTGCCACAGTGTTCCATTGAGCCTTTCTACTTGGCCATTTCCTCTAGGATTGTATGGAGCAGAATGGCTTACGGCTACTCCCTTATCATTTAAAAATTTTCTAAGATCTGAGGATATAAAAGATGAACCTTGGTCCGAATGTATATAAGACGGCATACCAAAGACTGAGAACAAGTCGGTTAAACATTTTATTACGCTCTCAGTACTCATGTCTGGACAAGGATATGCAAACGGAAATCTTGAATATTCATCGATGATAGTTAATAGGTATTTGTTCCGAGAAATCGACGGCAGAGGGCCTTTAAAGTCCATAGATAGCCGTTCAAAGGGCGTTGTAGCACGAATAAGTGTACCAGTATACCTCAAAAATTTTGGCTTTATCTCATTACATACGGGACAACTCGCTATAACCCTTTTCACATCATCTGTAGAGTATGGAAGATTTTTAGTCCGTATCCAGTGAGTGAAACGAGTCACTCCAGGGTGACAGAGTGATTTATGTAGGGTGTATAATTTACAGTCGAGCATTGAGGTAGCACAGGTCTGTCTGGACAAAGCATCAGCTACAATATTTTCATTACCAGGCCGATATTTGATATCAAAATTATAGTTAGATAATTCTAGCCTCCATCTTTGAATTTTATCATTCTTTATTTTACTTGCATGATTCCTTAACATAAATGCCACTGACTTCTGGTCAGTTATAAGATAGAATTTTCGACACAATAAATAATGCTTCCATTTTTTCAAACTTTCAATAATTGCACATGCCTCCTTTTCTATTGCTGGGTATTTCTTTTCACTATCATTCAAAACTCGGGAAAAGAAGGCTACCGGCCTACCGTTTTGAGTCAAGGAAGCCGCAATTGATACATCGGAGGCATCCGTCTCAACTGTGAAGGGTTCTAAAGGATCAATAGCTGTCAGAGATGATTTAGATATTAATTGTTTTAATTCCTCAAATGTTGTCTTTTGAATTTGGTTTAAAGGAAATCCTTGGGCAGTTACGAGAGGACGTAATACGTTTGAAAAATTAGGTACCCATCGCGAATAGTGTGCAAAAAGACCTATGGCTCGTTTCAAAGAGGCAGAGTCCTGTGGAACTGGCATGTCCAAGAGTGCTCTTAGGCGTTCTGGGTCTGGCTTTACTGAGCCGTTGCTGATGTGATAGCCTAAGATCTTTATATCGGTTACCGAGAATTCACTCTTTTCTTTATTTATAGTCAGAGAATATTTTCCAGCTATCTCTAGAAATCTATTGAGTTTCTCATCATGATCTTTCTGGTCTAGTCCACACAAAGTTATTTTTTTTTTTTTTTTTTTTTTCTATTTATTTAGGACAACAAACAGTCTTACAATATGTGTTGCTTAAGCATATACTTATATAAATATACATCATTGTAAGACCAACACCGTTGGCCACATATTGTTAAAGTAACTGAGACAAGTGCTTACAAATTTTATAACTTTGTAAGAAATATGTAGATATTATGTTACATTACAACAGCCAACTTTATAATAACAAATAAAAATATAAAATAAAGAAACTTCACATTGTAGGAGTTGCAATGATACACACTTATTACCTACTATATAAAAATACACAAAAACGACGGCAAACCAGACAACGCAAACCGCAAACCTCTCCAGTACACCCTGAACTATATTATGATCGTGAAATACGGTTGAAAATCCACTAAAATAATGCGATAGATCGGCGCAGAGTGATCCGCCGTCGTCTGTACATTACTACAATGTAAATCAATGGTAAGCAATGTTAAGCAGGCCATCCACGCCCAGGTCCACATGACAGGTCCAACCGCTCAGACGAACCGCTCAGAGGCTTTAGACAACATGCATTTCGACAATCGCTCTCGCTATCGCTAAGTAAAAAAATGTATGGGATTGACATAAGCAATCGAAAAGTGATCGATTGCTTATGTCAATCCCATACATTTTTTTACTTAGCGATAGCGAGAGCGATTGTCGAAATGCATGTTGTCTAAAGGCCCAGGCAAACATGAGCACGCATGCCGCACAACTGCGCAGGTTGCCACACCATACATGCCAACGCTCACCTGAACAGCTCAATCGAACAGTCAAACCCGCCATGCAAACCCGAGCACTGATGGCCCGCTTTACGTGTTGAGTGTTGACAAAATGAATGTCTTAAATTTACCAATACTCGCATTAAATATATCTATATGGTTAAATTTACTATTGAACATTATGAAAAGTCTATTAAAAGGTGAACGATGCCCTGCATTAGTACGACATTTCGGAAATGCAAATGTTGAAATTTTCCTAGAAGAACGCGTACCTGCCCTATAGGGGACAGTATACCGCAATTTATTAACAAGTATATTACAATCAAATTTATTATGGCATATATCATACAAGACAACCATATCCAGTTTCATTCGTCTATTTTTAAGTGTGATTAGGTTAAATTTTTTTAACAGTATGTCATACGGTAAGTATCCACGGCAACATCTGTAATTGACTATTCTAAGAAATTTCTTTTGAACAACTTCAATCGCATCAATGTATTTATTATAATAAGGGTTCCAAACAGGTACAGCATATTCGAGTTGACTTCTAATAAGGGTCTTGTATAGATGTAATAATGTACTAGGTTGTTTAAAATCTTTACTAGATCGAAGAACGAATCCATACATTTTAAATGCCTTATTAATGATACATTCAATATGTTTGTCAAGATGCAACTTAGAATCCAATAATACCCCTAGATCTTTAATACAGTCCACATTCTGTAATGTAGTTCCACACAGCATATATGGATATTTAGTAATATTTTTCTTTTTTGTAAATGTAATTGACTTACACTTATTCAAACTTAAAAGCAAATTATTCTCAGTACAGTATTTACTAAATGCATCCAAATCACACTGGAATTTCAAGTGATCTTCATTAAGACTAATAGTATGAAATATTTTGAGATCATCTGCGTAGAGTAAAAAGCTACAAAATGAGAAACACCTGCCTATATCATTAATGAATAGAATAAAGAGAAGTGGCCCAAGAATAGACCCTTGGGGTACACCAGAGGTAACCATAACAGTGTCTGACTCAAAACCCCTGATAACTACCTTTTGAGTACGATTACATACATATGATTTGAACCATCGCCAAAGATTTCCTCGTATCCCATTATAGGCTATTTTTTCGAGTAACATTTTGTGATCCACCCTATCAAAAGCTTTTTTAATATCAGTATATACGCAGTCCATTTGTATGTTTTTATCCATGGCATCAAACAGTTCAGATGTATAAACAAGTAAATTAGTTAAAGTGGATCTTCTGTAAACAAAGCCATGCTGTTGTTGTATAATATTATTATGTAGGATAGGATATATGATATTGCGTACAAGTCTTTCAAGAACCTTTGAGAAGGTGGGCAGGATTGAAATAGGTCTATAATTTTCAACTTCCGCTTTGGACCCACCCTTATGTACAGGAACTATCCTTGCACACTTCCATACATCAGGAAATACACCCTCCTTTAGACATTTATTAAACAGGTAATGAAGTGGTTCTGATATAGTTTTAGCTGTATGTTTTATAAAAAAGGCTGGGATATTGTCAGTACCGGGCCCCTTAAGTATGTCTAACGATTCAAGTGCCTTAAGAACTTCTTGTTTAGATATTGTTACATCATGTAGTTGAAAATCCGGACTATTACTATCATTTATTATAATATTGTTGATATCAAAGTTTACTGGTACTACTGACTTTTCAAATACAGACTGAAAAAAATTTGAAAATAAATTACATACAGCGGCTGGTGTATTTGCTGATATGTTTTTATATTTAATATTGAATGGTATATCTGAACAATTTTTTCTGTTGGTAATATAGGTCCAAAAATATCTAACATTTTCCTTAATACTGTTTTCTACCTTCATAATATAGTCTTGATAACATTTTTCACATTCAGTTTTAAAACGTGTCCTATATATCGAAAAGTCCAATTCATCTGATTTATTTTTAAATTTTTTCCATTTGATCCATGCACGGTTTTTATTCTTAAATATATGAATCAGCGCCGGCGAAAACCATACAGGGTAATGGGAAGGTTTTATTATTTTTATGGGTACATGCTTCTTAATAATATCATATAATTTTTCGTAAAATATGGATATGGCGTCATCAACTGATTTATTTAACAGTAATAAGTCCCAATCAATTTTTAGTAACTCATCATTAATTAAGGCATAATCCGCCTTCCTAAAACAATATTGCTGACGCGGTTGACTGATAATACCTAAACTAGACTGACATGGGACAGTAACGTAGAAAGGTGGGTGATGAATATCGGGTGGTACTAGAGGAATCGGAGAAGCCGTTAGTTGACAATCAGACATGTTAGTAATACATAGATCGAGTATTACACTATTGTTATTTAATATATAATTTAATTGGTGACCATTAAATTGTGTTATTAAGTTAAACAAATATTTATCAGGGAGATACGAACTGTTACGAACGACCGGTACTAATTTGTTGTTATTGCTATTACGAATCCATTCAATATTAGGTAGGTTATAATCGCCGAATAAGCAATAGCTTTGTGCATTTGTATATAACAACAAGTCATGTAAGTAATCTATAAAAGATTCATACACACTCACCGGCTGGTTAGGTGGGATATAAGCAACATTAATTAACTGAAACTCAGTTCCTAGTTTGATTTCTATTGTTACGCTGTCGATAACCGGTGGAATTAGCGGCGGCGGCGACGTCGACGGACCGGAGCCCGGGGTGGCCCGCGTCGAGCTATGAACTCGCAGCACAGCCACCAAGACCCCCCCACCGTCGCACTTCCCCGTCGCCGCTAGATCCCTGTCACTACGATAAATTTGATAACGTTGATCCATAATTTCACTATCGAAAATGCATTGATTCAACCAAGTTTCAGTCAATATAATAAGATCATAATTATGTGATAGTATGTTCATATATATAGTATTTCACTTCGTTTTTAGCCCCCTACAGTTTTGATAGTAAATAGACAAGTAGTTACAATGACTAGCCATACTTGAAGCCAAGAGTTATTATCAGTATTATTAAATAAAGTAACTTATAACTTAAGGAAACAGCGATATATAATTGTTTAAGTGAGTACAAGGGCCACGTTTTGTATTTCTTATTTGAGTAAAACATGTAAGTGTGTAAGACAGTAAGATAATATAATGAAAGCATATTTTATTATTGATGGCATTGAAGTTGTCATAGCAATATCTATGAGGTACTTTTCTTATAATAGGTGGTTGCATACTTACCAAGATAATGTTATAATTACATGATTCTAAGTGTTTATACATTTTAATCCTTGACAATATAGTTGACAGAAATATCTTAATTTGCAAATAATTACAGATGTAGCCGCCGATAACAATATAGGAAATATATTTTTGTGGATAGTTATTTGTAGGTAGTATAATAATAATCAGTACCCATATACATGGAAAGCTATAGCTATATACTGAAAGTAAACATATAATCGATATACCTTGCATGGGCCACGTTATTAACATAGTATATAATTTATGGTATACATTAACACTGAATATTTTGCTATTATTCTCATTTGATTTTAGAGATGTCCTGTTCACTACGAATGGCTTGTATAGGTGAGGTGTCCGTTTTACGAACAAGAATAATGCCATGCTTGACCCACACATATTTATAGTCACGCTTCTTGGCTTCCTCACGACACGAACGAAACATCTGCTTATTATGTAGTGTCAAATGCTCATTAACATATACTGTGTGTATAGATCCCGATATTGACAACTGATCAGATGATAATTTACCTTTCAACCTGCGCGAAGCTGCCACAATGTTATCACGTAGTATTCGACTAGTTAATTTTACTATAATATTCTTAGGGCGCGAGATTTTTTGGTCGGCGTGGGGTACTCGGTGTACGGACAGTATTTGCGAAGTTTGTATGGGAACTTTAATTATTGTACCGAGTTGTTCAACCAATGAAATTAGATTCTCCGTACGCCTCTCTGGAACATTCGATATTTCGATGTTACAATCACGCGCCTGCTGCTCCATAATATTTAACTTGTTTTGTAATACAGCTACTTGTGCTGGTACTGACTGGATGTCACAGTATTGTTTTTCGATGGACGTCACACGACTCTGAATTGCATCAAGCGTATTAGAAGAGTAATTGAAAGACTCCTCCAACGTAGTCACACGCGCCTGTATGTCACACACTGATTCACGTATAAATTTATTTTCTGCACTTAATTTTTGTACTGACGAATTCATATCCGAAATCATACCTGTAATTTTTGTCAGATCGTCCGTGACTGTGGTCTTCACAGTTGTCACAATGGATTCGGTAATAGTCTGCTGCATTTTACGACTCCAGACATCCCATTTGGCTTCAAAATCCTTAAACTTCAATTCAATCAGTGAATTCATGTCATCGTCAGGTTGTTTACGCTTTCTAGCACCCACATAAGAAATGCTTTCTGTCGATTTTGAAAGATCTGGATTTGATAAGCACTTACTTGGTGGGCTGTGAATCGTCGACATGGCCATCAGATTATATTATATTATGTGATCAATAAAAGTAGGTTATAATTATAAAACTACTAATGTGATAACAATAAAACTTGTCCGGCCGGACTAATCGCAGAGGGGGTGAAGTGCGGTGCCTCTCTTTCACTTCCGTTCAAAGTATTCGATGCCAGAAAGAGATCATTGATTGCGAGATATTCGCACAAAACAATAAGATGGTAATAAGATCACTATACAGTCACACAAAATTGAAAGTTAACTGATTATTAATACGGTTTAGAATCAATTGCACTTTGTAGATTTGGTTAGTAAACACGTATGATCTCAGCTGCGTATCGCTGACGAATGTCCAGTATGTCATCCAGGTATGGGAAAACACCATCTAGGTTAGACTTATTAATAATACTATCTATTGTTCTCTGAAAACAAGCGACTCCGTTAGTTACTCCGAATGGAATACGACGAAATTGATATAACTTGCCATTAGCCTCGAAGGCAGTATACGCTTTATTTGACTCCAGAATTGGTACTTGATGGTACGCCGATTTCAAATCAATTTTGGAGAATATTCTATATTTTGCTACCTTATTTATAATGTCCTCAATGTTCGGTAGCGGATAAGCGTCTAGATAGGTAAATTTATTTATAGTTTGTGAATAGTCAATGCACATGCGTTTCTTGTGATGCGTTCCCGAAGTTACAAGGACCTGCGCTCTCCATGGAGAATCACTTTCTTCTATTATCTCATCCTGTAGCAATTTTTGAATTTCAGATCTAATGAAAGATAAGTCGTCGGGTGTATAGCGCCGCGATTTTATGGCAATTGGCTTAAAGTTCGGATCTAGATGTGCAAAGAGATTTACAGGTTCTATCTCAGCTTCTTTCAGTGCAGCGATACGTAATGCTTCTTTAGGGCCATCAAACTGGATGGCTAATGAAGAGCATTGTTTAAATATATCGTGGCCCAATATAACCTCAGAACATAGATTTTTCATAACACGTAATGGCGTTGAGAATTCTAGATTGTTTACTCTAATTGAAGCTAAACACACAGATTTAATTTCCAGGCGTAATGAAGAAGATGCCATAGTTACGGACTGGTGCCATGGCTGCGTACATAACCTGTTACGACGAACTATGTCTTCATCTATAAAACTGGCGGAGCTGCCAGTGTCTATCAAGGCTTTCAGTTGTAGGCCGTCAACAGAAATAGGCAATATACATTTCTGCAAGCCAGCTGTAGCGAGAATTAGGCAGGATGTTGATTCATCTGAAACTATTGCAGAACTAGATGGTTGGCTCTTACAGACTTTTGCATAATGTCCTCTCTTACCACATTTCAAACAAGTACTATCTGAAGCAGGGCAGAAACGGCGAGGATGGCGAGTATTACCGCAGAAGTAGCACTCATTTGACCGCGCGGTGTTCTTCATTAGACTAGGTCTGTTGGTGCTTCTACTCGTCGAACTTGTCACGGATGCTACATGTGGCGAAGCAAAATTATCTGACTGTATTTGAGCAGATTCTAGCGACCGGGCTTTATCACGAGCTTCCTCAAGCGTTAGTGTTAGATGTTCTAGAAGTCTTTGCCTTATGTTAGATGAGCTTAAGCCGGCTATAAATGCGCATCGTACCGTGTCGTTCTCGTTTTGCTCAGCAGATACAGCTTTAAAGGAGCACTCTTTGGCTAATAATTTAAGATTCTGTATATATTGGTCTATAGTCTCACCTGGTTGTTGCATGCGTGTCTGCAGCTTATGCCGTGCATATATCTCACTTTTTGGCTTCACGTATATATTCTCCAGTAGGGCGATAGCTGCTGAGTACGTATCGCAAGAGGCAATATATTCGTAGACTGCGGGCAATATATGATTAATGAGTAGTCTTAGCTTAATCGCATCCGTATGTTCGAATGCATCAATATCTGAAGAAGCCTTTGATTCTTCCAAGAAATTTTGAAATGTGGCTTTCCAATGTGTCCATTGAGAGGATGCGTTTTGATTCGAAGCTGGGTCGATTTCAAACCTTTCTGGTTTTAGATATCGATACATATTTACTTAAATAAATTGTAATAAGAGAGAGCCCGATATTATAAGGCTTTATTTAAGTAAATATTACATAGAGATAATTATTAATTAGGTGACACTGACAATATAGAATGATTAGTCAAACACCTTGACATTTAGTAATATCCTTCTTGAGTGCCAGTCATGTCTATATTACCCAATGACGTAGGAATTCCTACGTCATTGATATTACCACAGTTGCCAATTGCCATTTTATAATATGTTATTCTTATGGGTACGAGTATAGCTAACGAAAGATGAGACTGACCTTTTATTCCGAAAATGTATGCACCAACTAAAGTCACTGTCACTATAGAAAAAATTAAATTGAACATTAAAAAAAATCATTTTGATTTTTTTGTTTTGTTTCTTCGTTGTTTTTTTTTTGGAATCTAGTGAGTGAAATATTAAACTCAAAAATAATAAATAACAAGTATTAAAACTATATTTCCAACTATAATCAGAGTTGCCATGCGAGGTTTTTTTTAAATTTCTCACCCTTTTTCCAGTTATATATCGATAGCCAAACTCTAATGCTAGAAGATTGAGAAAACCTAGGTTTACTCAAGGCAGCCCGGGGATTACTAGAATCGAAAATACCCAGAATTACTCGACTGAACAATCTGGACATATCTGGTTTTTTTTTTTGTGATATTGGGTGGGCGGACAAGAAGCAAGAAATAAGGCCTGCCTGGTGGTAAGCAGTCACCGTAGCTTATAGATAGATGCTTGCAACACTGACGTGAGTGGCACTCGTGCTTGTATTTTGTAGCTACTTCGACACTTTAGGCATAGGTAAATCTAGATCTATTGGTCATTACCAAGGTCATTACTAAGTAATTGCTTTAAATTAAAAAAAAATCAGCTCAGGTAACTACTTATAACAAATAATTCTAAAGAACTTCTAGAATCGAATTTAGTATTTTTACGTCGTCGGTGAATAACATCACCACAAATCTAAGGAAGATAATGTTAGAATGTTTAAATTTGTCATTTCAAACGCTTATTAAACGATAATTTAATCTCTGTCTCGTATAACAACTCCATTAAATTGGCACGCAGAGGAAACAATTTTTATAGCACAAAAACATTTTCAAAGCCGTTAAAAAGACACGCACTCATTATATCATTATAACTGAAATACAACCCGTTCCGACATTGTATGTTCCCGGTAATTTTTTTAACGAGCGCTGGATAACTAATAAATCTTCGGGACGTTTATCCTGTCCCACAAACTTATTTATTCACACGTTAGAATAACGCGGCGGCAGTTTAAGCTTTAACACGTTGGATTTGTGGTAGAAAAAATTAAAAAGTTTCCTGACGTAAGTTTTGGCGGGATCATTAGGCCGCGTTCGCGTAGTTAAATGTCGTCTGTGGTTTGAAATCGAATATGGTGTCTCGGAATGTCACGTTGATATATTGCCACTAATTACTCATGGCGGGGAGGTGTTTATTGAAAATAGAAGCGAGGTGATGACGCGTCGTGTCCGCTTCCATTTCGACTGGCGATCGATCGACTGGAATGACTTCCGCGGTGCCATTCATAGGGCTCGCGTCAATGATAGCTTTAAATTGGTCTGTGTTACGACTTTATTCGGATAGAAGAGTAGGTGGTCTGTGAGACGTGATAAGATAAATCAAAATTGCCTGATCTAAGAGTTTAATGTTGAATGAAATGACAGACTGCCGACATGTATGAAAGATCTAAGCTTACGCTCTTAGTTTAAAGCAAAAAATCGGTAGTGGTCTCCTCTTGACTTTCTCGTATACCGGAAACAACGACACAAAAATTTATAGAAACTTTATATTTTGATGTAGGTATACATGCATGTTAAATTTTGGTCACCCATCCGAGTACCGCCTACCGACCGCGCACTTGGTTGCTTAACTTTCGTGATCAACGACTCAAAAGTTGATAGAAACCTTATTTTATTTTTATTTTGATGTCATACACGCATGTTAAATTTGGTTGCAATAAGTTAAAGCATGCTCGAGTTATCGTGCTAACGCACAGACAATAATTCCATAAACGGTATTTTTGGACTCAAGGTGGTCCAAAACGTATAAATCCGTCAAAATGTCGAGGTCAAATTTTTTGCAGATTACAAGACTTCCTCTATACTACGTACGAGAAAGTAAAAAAGGGCTTAAGTACGGTGTAATTTAGTTGAAATCCGTAGATATCATCGGTTGTTTAGGGGACTTTTCGTACGCGGTAGGCGGTAAGTAGGGACTTTTCGTACGCGGTAGGCGGTAAGTAGGTACTTTTAGTGCTTCGATTTTGACGGACAAAATAGTCCGCGGACAAAAGTGGGTTTCGGCAGTAAACAGCATATATCTTGGGTCTAATCAAGTTGGCCTACTGTTGACTATGCAAAGCTGGCAAGATATAGTATATACTCTTTTACATTGTCTATTGTTTTTCTATGGTTTTATTGAGTGTATTTTGTTACTTTTTCTTATTATTACATTGTCACTGAGAGCAAAGAAGAAGAAAGTTTTATTTTTCAGCTTTTCACAATTTCCAACACCTACTACCTTTTCATAGATACGTACCTACCTAAATATAATCACGCACATAATCCCAAAATGGGTTGAGCAAGAGATTCAGGTAACATTTGGTTACACATAAAGCCACATCTGGCAGTATGGGCCGTACAGTAGGTAGATAAAATTAGTGACAGGTTGCCAGCCGCCTGTCGCCTACACAAGGGGCACCCACCAAACCCAAAAGCTACTAAAGCTTCAGTGAACCAACCAACAACTAGGAGAGATGTTACACTCTTAAATTATACTCCGCAGTCCGGGTAGGTACCTTTTTTTCGGAGAGATCAATTGCATTTGCGCATCATCCATGCAGTACCTACGATGCAACTGCAGGGATATGTGGGACTCAGAGGTAAAGGCATTACCCCAATTACCTACCTAAATACCCCCTCTGGGATCCTGCCAAGGCACACTACAACAGCAGGGATTGCGAACTTTCACCGGGAAGCCCTTTCGGGTCCAACCAGTGCATCGTTAGATCGCCGGTCTTGGAGACCGACCTCCATCCATCGAACACAAGGCTCCGCTGTCCATGAAAAGGGCCTTTTCCCGTAACTCCCCAGTGGTGCCTAGGGCGGCTTGGATGACTCACT
The DNA here is from genome assembly GCA_955850985.1 of Elophila nymphaeata. Classification (NCBI taxonomy): domain Eukaryota; kingdom Metazoa; phylum Arthropoda; class Insecta; order Lepidoptera; family Crambidae; genus Elophila; species Elophila nymphaeata. The sequence continues at coordinate 25,728,261 of OY039066.1, forward strand.
CAGCGCAGTTTAAGCCCAAGGTATAGGTACCTTTTTTATGACGATGGGAAATCCATTTACGGACCATACCGCACACTGGCTGGGCGTACGGCGTGTGCGGGAATCACCGGCGCGGAATAGCGCCTGTCCTCTCCGCTAAAACCCACCGGTACCCTCCTAAGCCCTTATGGGGGCGCGGGCGGTGTGCGTCGATCCCAAAACGAGGTATAGGTAATTAGGTACCTAACCTTTTCCTATGCAATAAAAAACTTTAGCCAGTTTCTTTTCCCACAGGGTCGTGCTCTTCCCGGGGCAAGCGAGCAAGGACTGCCTTCAGCGCCCAGCAGATCAAGAGCCTCGAAGCCGAGTTTGAGAAGAACAGATATTTGTCAGTCGCAGCTCGCGGCCGACTGGCCCGCCAGTTAAGGCTTACTGAGACACAGGTAGGTACAGTACAGCAATCACATCATATTCCATAAGCAATGTTGTAAGATAGCAACTTGCTGTAGCATTCATATGGTACCTATGAGTTACAACAAACAGTTTTGCAAGCATCTGGCATAGTTAAAGACCCGCCTAAATGAACTGGCTTTTTTGTGCTCTTTGAATATTCTACCCAGCCAGGTCTACAGCTGTGTGGGTATTCTAGGAAAGTTATATGACAGGTTTTCAGTTTGCCTCAGGTATATCTACCAGCTTAGGAATAATCTAGCCAGGCGAACTTAAAACAAACTTGCTTGGTGCTAGTTCACTGTATCGTATGTAGGTCACATCACTACAATGGTTCCGGTCTTCAATTAGATTTTCCCTTTTAATTCAAGGGGAATCCGGGAGTATAATGCCGTGTATAATAAGTATAATTTCTCTAATTTCAGATAAAAATCTGGTTCCAAAATAGACGGACGAAATGGAAACGAAAATACACGAACGACGTAGAACTCTTGGCTCAACAGTATTACAGCAGTCTTGGGATAGTTTCCCCTCGGCCGATGTTCGTTGGCGACCGACTATGGATCTTCAACTACCCAAACAGACTGCCGCCCACACAACAGCAGCAATGGATGAAGTCTATATCTAACATTACAAACGTACCCCACAACCAAATAATCGAGAGAAACATGTTTCGACCTCTGCCCAAGCCAGATATACCACCTTTTTTGCCTTACACCAACGAACGAGTTTTTAATCCTGAACGCAGTTTAAACATGGCGGCAAACGTAAAAATTCCCGCGCAAAACAGAATGTTGCCGCGAGAGGTTTACAACAATATGGCGGCGACAGCGCAAAGGAGTATGGATATGTATAAAAATAATATTTTGAGCCACAGTAGCCCACCTTTGGAATCTAACGTCGATCACTTGAGAAGACTCGAGGAGAATTTCAGTATTTAATTGTAGATAATATTTGCTCATAATTTCTAGTCTTGTAGATATGGATTATGGATGTATTATGGCTGAAAAATAAATAAAGATTTCATAATATAAAAGCTATATCATTTTGGATAAAATATTGCACTTTAAAAAGAAGAAGGTAAACTTTATGTTATTTGGTTGGCAGACAAGCATACGGCCATAGTAGCCTATAGACGCTTGCTCCACTGACGTCACACTCGCTTGCTGCCAACCCTAGTCCCCTTCCCTATCCCGTGGAGCTCTGGCAAGCTTTAATCACCAACAGAAACACCCACAAAATGTTATTTGACTGTGGTCTTCTGTAAGGTGGAGGTACTACCTCAGTTCGGGCGCTCCTTAACTCGAGCGGATAGTACGCTGTGCCTTACTTCGACTGATTGATAATTATTATTTTAATGGGGAAGAAAACGCAAAACTTTTTTACAGAGGGCGCTGTGTGTTTGTTACCTGTCAAAGTCTGTTGTGAACAACAACATCAGTGATTTAAACACAGTTCACTTAAAAATTAATGTTTTTAAAATTATTGTATGTATGTACAGACAACAGCACGTTGGGCTACCACAAACTGTCAAATTTTCCCAATCGATTGTGCACTTTATGTTGAATGGCCTTAGGTTGAAAATCGTTTGGAGAAATTTGACAGTTTTGTATAGCCCGACGTGCTGTTGACTGTACATACATTAAATGTCTTTTGAAATAATTATATGTCACTTGTGTGCTGAACAATTTTTTTTTCTATTTCATTCTAAAAATATTAATATAGGTATAAATGTGTTTACTGGAACACACCTGTTTGTCTGGAAGTAGTTTCAAAATCAGATTCTTTGAAATGCTTGTTGTATGTTCTGGAGTACTTAGTAGCTTTAAAATTTACCCTTCTCAAAGCCTTTTCCCACTTTTTCCTGAGAAACAAATCTGTAGAAAACTTGTGTGTACCGGTTTCTACGCACTGGAAAGCTACACATCGTCCCATATTTCTGTTTATCTAGAAATACTAAGAAATCGCTATGAAATGTACTGAGTTTGACACATCCTTTGGAACAAACACTCAGCGCCACCTAGGAGAAACTAGTTGACAGTTGTCTTCCCCATTGATCGTAGTATCTTCATGGGTCTATTCTAATGTAACTCTTTTCTTGGTAATTTATAAACAAGACTTAACGTGGTGGTATTCATACTGGTCTTTTCAATGTTTTTGACGTGACAACGTCTTATAATTTGATAGAGCCGGCTGCACGCACGAAAAAACATGACCTCATGCGGCGTTACCTCGCTCTGAATCTAATTCTCTAATTTGAATTTGGAATTATGTTCTTTAAAATTTAAACTTTCAATGATACCAAAACCAGCCAGATACAAATAGTATAGCCAAAGAGATTTTATTACAAGTTTATTCATTCTATAATGCGAAATCTATTAAACAAATGAAATTAAATTTTTCTTTTGAAAAATGCTACCATTCCATCAGTATTTTCTTAAGACGTTGTCACGTTCAACTATCGTCAGTAAACCGACTTTCCAGACAACCAATTTTTTTAAATGGAGATGAGACCCGGACTGTAGGAAGCCATGATAACAGTAGAATAGGCGCCTTCGAGATGTGGTGTTGGCGAAGAATACGATTCCTTGGACTGCCAAAAAAATGAATCCATTTTGGAGCAGCTCAAAATCACCACGCGCCTCTCAGTTATCTGCGACAAAGAGCTCTCTGTTTCTTGGGACACAAAGCGATCTCCAAAGCATGGTCTAGAGCAGACAATAGGTATTGGGCAAAATGGAAAATGGGCTTTTTTGACAAATGAAAGTGATAATCAATTGCTGTTTTACTCGACACGCTATTATGGCACTGTCGTGTAAAAACAGCAATGGGCATTTAATTCACTCGGTGATCATCACTTTTAACTGTCAAAAAAAAGTTAGCGAATAGGCCGGCAAGAATCCTCAAACACAGACAGAGGGTCTGGCCTAATTCGTTGGTCTGGCTATCCTAATATTGTCGGAACTATAGATTTATAAATAGTGACGTTTAGAGATTGGCAATGAATCGACAAGGGCGAGACCAAAAAAATGCACCAATGTAAGTAATTCGCGCAAAAAATAATATTGCAGACTGACAGTTGCGGTCTTTTCTACCGCTTGTTGTTGTCCCAACGAGTCACAGTGTTACAGGTTACAGTGTGACTCGTTGGGACAACTTTGTAAAATAATTCCCAACCAGTCACACTGTAACACGTTGGGACAATTCATATAAGAGGTTACTTATTATGATTATGATTTAATAGTATGCTAAACATCTCCTGCATAGTCATGGTAGCCTGGTACTTCAGGTTGGAAACATACAGACTGAAAAGTTCACATTCCCACATAAATGGGGAAAGTCGATGGGGATTAGTGGCCTGGAAACAGTATATTATTATCTGTTTATCTTAAATAAAAATCATTTGTTAGGTGAGTTTTCGTATTTCGTAAATTTCGAAAAGGTCTCCCAACGTGTCAGTGTGACTGGTTGGAAATAATTTTAAGAAAGGTGTCCCAACGCGTTACAGTGTGACTGGTTGGGAAATATTTTACAAAGTTGTCCCAACGAGTCACAGTGTTACAGGTTACAGTGTGACTCGTTGGGAATAAGCTTTTCTACACAATGACTTTGTTATTGTTTCTACATGACTCACAGGCCGACTTAGGCCGCCTGCATATACGTGAACGGTCTCGTCTATCTATCTCACTCTAATATACGCGTTAGTATGCTTTCTCTTTTACATTGCCGATGTACAGTTTCCTATGTCTATGGTCGAAACACAATGTTGTTAACTGCATTGACAAGAACTTGTGTGTTATTATACACCGTTCTGAATTGGGAAGCGGCGCTTTCAACCGCCGCGACCTGCTCGTACATATTGGTCCTTCGAGCCGGATTGAACCAGCGACCTACAGATTGGGGTGATTTCAACCGTCCGTGTTGGATCTCACTATATCCCAGCTCAGCTCCTAGCTCCTATCACCATACCCTTGTTTTTCAGACTTACACCCTGGCTCAGCATTCTCTCGTTTACTTATTGAAAGCGGCGCCATTCAACCTCCGAGACTTACTCGTAGAAATCGGTCCTTCGAGTCGCATTGAACCAGCGACCTCTGGATTGGAGTGATTTCACCCGTCCATGATGGGACTCACTACCTCCCTACTGCTGGCTACCAGGGCTATTCTTGGGGCAGCTCCTAGCTCCTACCTATCACTATACACCCTTGCTGTCCAGACTTACATCCTGCCTTAGCATCCTTTCCATCATAGATATAGGAAACTGTAAATCGGCATCGTGAAAGAGAAAAAGCACACTAACGTGTATATTAGAGCGAGATAGATAGAGGAGACAAATGTCAGTAATGATACATCTATGGACGAGACCATTTCACGTACAAGCAGGCGGCCTAGGTCAGCACGTAGTCACGTTCAAAAGACAGCAACTGTCAGACTGCAGTCCATTTCACGCTCACATGCTCATTACTCGCATATTGATGTACTTTTTTTTGGTCTCGCCCTAATCGAATCATTGGCAATCTATAAGCGTCAGTAATTATAAATCTGTGATAATAACGAATCGAATAAAGCAGCAATCACTTTATTAATCAAAATCGGATGAATAGTTTAAGCGCTACAGAGGACTTCTAAAATTTTAACCCTTCCTTTGGGCTTCGCCGTAGCCGGGTAAAAAACGACACAAAATTAGTTTTAAATACATAATTTATTACTATGGTACATCTTGCATCGAATGATTCTCCAATCGCGTAACAGCAATATCAAAAAACAATTTTAGGTAACCAAACTATTACAATTCCATACTTTTTGTCGTATTAAGATTTTTTTTAAGAATCAATTTTAAATTTTATCAACACTTGTGTCCACGCTCTTAAAAAAAACAGTTTACATAATATTGTTTCATAATACATATTTTTAACACTTCGAACCACGCCAAAAACGGTGCTTTTTTAATAATATAAAACATAAAAAATAACAAATGTAAGTTTTTACATTTATAACTTTCGTATCTTTGACAGTTGCGTTGTTATTTTGTTCCAATCGCCCTAAGTTTTTTTTAACAATACTGTTAGATTAAGTGCGTACTTAGGCAAGTATTTTATTGTCTAATTTAGAAGTTACAAAAAACCGGGCGGCCAAATAGAGAACAGCCTATAACAATGATTCGTCATTGCTTTTGAAGCAAATCGAACATTTTGTTTTGTTTGTACCCTCCCGTCCGGCACGAAAAAAGGCAAAGGATTCCACTTTAAAGCCAGTACTGTCAAATGGGAAACACAGCCAATTGTTGCGATTAAAATTTACACATTACAAAATCGTGGCTCACCTCAAAGCGAAATCTTCCATCCTTTTCGTTTTTCATCAGAACGAAAGAGCACACAACTGTCCACTGTTCTAAATTTGACCTGTCAAGATTTCAACTTTTTAATTTACAGTTTTTTTAAATGCACTAAGGAGTTTAAGGTGAAACAGGTTAGCAACTGCCTTTTTTCGGCTCGCTATCGGCGGCGCCGTGGAGTCCTTAGGAAATGCACTGTATATTGCTTTATAATATTGGGGTATGCAGGCTTCGCTTATAAGTCCATAACTGACACTTCACTTTCCTTCCGCGTATCGCAGAGCGTTTTTCTGCCACCTGTGGAAGACATGTCTGAAATTAGCTGTGATTTAATTTCGATAAAAAAAAATACCCAAAAATTATTGAAATAAATCAGTCAGTCATTGGCTCAACTGTCTTACATTTTAATGCGAACATCAAGAAAGAATATAGAAAATTTAAGACATGGCTGTGTGGGCTAGATCCATTTGCCGTCCCATAATAGGGAGAATTTAAAGATTTAATAGGGATGGAATATTTTTCAAGGCACTTGGGCAGTGTATGTGTGTCTCACTAGCTGGCTAGCTGTGGGCACTTGGGCAGTGTTTGTGTAGTGTGTGTCTCTACTTGGCTGGCTATTGGCACGTGGGCAGTATATGTGTGTGTCTCACTAGCTGGCTAGCTGTGGGCAGTGTCTGTGTAGTGTGTGTCTCTACCTGGCTAGCTATGGGCAGTGTATGTGTGGTGTCTCTCTACCTGGCTAGATGAGGGAAGTGTCTGTGTAATGTGTGTCTCTACCTGGCTAGCTATGGGCAGTGTATGTGTATGTCTCCCTACCTGGCTAGATGTGGGCAGTGTATGTGTGTGTCTCACTAGCTGGCTAGCTGTGGGCAGTGTATGTATGTGTCTCACTAGCTGGCTAGCTGTGAGCAGTGTATGTGTGTGTCTCACTAGCAGACTAGCTGTGGGCAGTGTCTGTGTAATGTGTGTCTGTATCTGGCTAGCTATGGGCAGTGTATGTGTAGTGTCTCTCTACCTGGCTAGATGTGGGCAGCGTATGTGTGGTGTCTCTCTACCTGGCTAGATGTGGGAAGTGTCTGTGTAATGTGTGTCTCTACCTGGCTAGCTATGGGCAGTGTATGTGTAGTGTCTCTCTACCTGGCTAGATGTGGGCAGTGTATGTGTGGTGTCTCTCTACCTGGCTAGATGTGGGAAGTGTCTGTGTAATGTGTGTCTATCTGGCTAGCTATGGGCAGTGTATGTGTAGTGTCTCTATACCTGGCTAGATGTGGGCAGTGTATGTGTGTGTCTCACTAGCTGGCTAGCTGTGGGCAGTGTATGTATGTGTCTCACTAGCTGGCTAGCTGTGAGCAGTGTATGTGTGTGTCTCACTAGCAGACTAGCTGTGGGCAGTGTCTGTGTAATGTGTGTCTGTATCTGGCTAGCTATGGGCAGTGTATGTGTAGTGTCTCTCTACCTGGCTAGATGTGGGCAGTGTATGTGTGGTGTCTCTCTACCTGGCTAGATGTGGGAAGTGTCTGTGTAATGTGTGTCTCTACCTGGCTAGCTATGGGCAGTGTATGTGTAGTGTCTCTTTACCTGGCTAGATGTGGGCAGTGTATGTGTGGTGTCTCTCTACCTGGCTAGATGTGGGAAGTGTCTGTGTAATGTGTGTCTCTACCTGGCTAGCTATGGGCAGTGTATGTGTAGTGTCTCTCTACCTGGCTAGATGTGGGCAGTGTATGTGTGGTGTCTCTCTACCTGGCTAGATGTGGGAAGTGTCTGTGTAATGTGTGTCTATCTGGCTAGCTATGGGCAGTGTATGTGTAGTGTCTTTACCTGGCTAGATGTGGGCAGTGTATGTGTGTGTCTCACTAGCTGGCTAGCTGTGGGCAGTGTATGTATGTGTCTCACTAGCTGGCTAGCTGTGAGCAGTGTCTGTGTAATGTGTCCCCGTACCTGGCTAGCTGTCGTCGGGCAGCGCGGTGAACCGGTTCCCGAGCGCGAGCGCGTGCGGCGGGGCGGCGAGCGGCGCGGGCGAGCCGGTGGCGGTGGCCCAGCCGCCGCGCTTGCCGCCCGCGCCCAGCACCGGGAACGTGTCGTCGTTGTGGATGTCCGGCGCGTGCTTCTGTACAACCACACGTTACACGATAAAGCTAAGCGTCCACTAGGCTCGCCGAGTCGAGTCGAATCGAATCGCAGAATGTTGCTTCCTATATATTTACTATGAAACGGCGACCAACAGCGAGAATCGACTGAGCGCATTAACGCACAGGGACTGAAGGAAAAGATGCGATTCGGCTCGATTCGATGTGTTTCTGCTGCAGTCGACGCCGACACCAGGCTTTAGAAAGAAGAGTGTCATCCTACCCGACGCTACCTCATTATAGGTTTACAGAGCTTAAGAGCAGTGGCGATGCCTCTCTAAATTGGCGAGGTTGGTAGCGCCAAACCAATTAAACAAACATACCTACCCTTCTAGTAGTAAATTGAATTACATCGACGCCAACTTTCATTCAACCCATCGCAAATTTTAGTCCAGAGCCAACCAAAGACTACACTCCACGAATCGCTACTGCATTAAGAGCCTATTCACACTAGCGTTAAGCGTTCACCGTAGACGTAAGATGAACGTTTGCGCAGCGCAGACACCGCGATAACGAGACGCATTTTCTCAATTGAATTCAATTTTGTCGCGGATGCGCGACGTATGGCCCCGCTAACGCAGCGTTAATTGACTGCAGAGAAAATCGCGTTATCGCAGAGTCTAGGCGGAACAAACGCTGGTGTGAACGTGAATTGGTACTTAGCTTATTAGAAACCTAAGTAAAGATTGGGCTAATATATTAAAGAAATCAGGGTTGCAAGGGTCCGCAGCCGCTCCCTAAACCTATGTAAGTATTAGAAAATTTTGCAATTTAAGAGTCGTTTGTTTGACCACATGGTATTTTTTTTATATAAAAAGGTAAAGCCTTATGGTAAGTAGAAGTGGAGTCTAAAGCGAAAATAGCTAGTGCGAAAGATAAACGGATAATATTGCCGAGCCCTACAATACAAATTAAACAAAAGAACTTTTTGTCAAAAAAAAAATGTGTGTGTCAGCTCCGACGCACGACTGGAGTTTACTCCGAGACAGGTGAGATGGCGCACCTGCTGTCATCCGTGTTTTGACAATTAGAAAGTTGCGCGACATAGGATGCGCACCAATTATGACTTTGACCTTCAAAAACGTAACGAGGTCATTCATCGATAGATTTTACTCCTCACATTTTTCTCATACCGGGCCCCTTATATATGCAAATCGATTCTTAAGGAGTAAACTCCAAAAACCTTTTTTTGACAGGGGTCCGTGTAATATTTTAAATTCTGGAAGAAAACTTTAAGAAATCATGCTCTACAGGCTCGGACCTAGGATCAAGCGCGCCGTGACGCTTGTGTCCGTGAGTAAACTAGTATGTCCTACGTTGATGGAGAAACGTGTACGTCTGCTAAATACCTGTTAAAGTGACACATAAAAATAGTTAGTGTAATTAATACTCACGGACTGGTTGCGTCGTGGCAGCGGCTCGATGGGTCGTCCCCTCTGTGTGGGCGGCACGTACGTCGCGGGCTTGACCTCCCGGGGCTTGGGCTCCTCCACGGGGGGCGGGGGCGGCGGCTGCTCTACCTCCACCTGGAGAATTATGTGACGTATTGATGAGTCGACGTCGAACCACACTGCAGACTACTACCGATAATCTGGGGTGAATCACAACTGCGGGGCGTATAATAACATTTTTGAGCAAGAAAAGAAACAATCGAGACAGCCTTTTTTAGTTGTGCCTATTGAAGAAAATATTTTTAAAAGATCATTATTTTTGTTTGAAACATGTATAACTTTCTTTTGACAGTTTTATTTCTTATTTTTTGTTCAGAGCTTCGAGGTGTCGTTATTCACCCCAAATGGGTTTTTTAATAACCCCATATGAGACGTAATTCACAACAGGGTATATTTTAGTCAATATGTTGCTCATTTCAATTACAATCCTTTTAGAGTGAACAGCATTAATAAAGACACTCGTAACTCATGTAATTCAATGACTTTTAACATAGAAAGTAAAATGGCTTATCAAGATAAAACTGTCCTATCTCTCAAGTTGGATCAAACTGCACACGGTGTACAAATTTGATTAAAATCGGTTAAGTAGTTTAGGAGTCCATCGTGGACAAACAACGTGACACGTAATTTATATATATTTAGATATAGATTAAGATGTAAACGCAATATTACTTACTGATTTATTCCAAGGCCCTTTGACTTTCCCAGTGCCGTCAGGGGCGCAATCCTCGTTAGTGGGGTCGCGGTTCGACTCGGGGGCTCCGTTGCCGCCTTGTAGCACCTGTATCTTGAGTCCTGTGTAGTCCTTCACTGGCTCTTCATACTCTTTCCATTCCTCCTCCTCCTGAAAAAATACATACATACAATGATATAAATGTCCAAACACAAGGTTAACGTACTAGTGCGTCGAAAGTGAGGCGTTAAAATTCGGGCAATAGGTGTATTTTTTTTTGGCTAGCGTAACGCTATTGATGATATACGATATGGCTGCGACATAGCCTGTCGCGTACACAAAGCGGGTGTCAAACCCAAAAGCAAGCAACCCTCAGTGAATCAAGAAACAGAGGCCACCAACCAAAACAGACGTGACCCTCTAAATAACTCAGCAGACCGGGTATCTGGTAGCACACAGCGGGATAGAACACAGCGTCTAGCCGCTTGAAGTCAGAGTGCGGGAACTGGGGTGGTACCGTGGAACCCAGAGGCGGGGCGAGGCGTGGCGACCGCCTACGGCCTCGCGGTGCCTCGAACATATTTAGTCGGGGTAAGGCACAGCGGACTAGCCAGAGGCCACTGTTGGACTTAAGGCCTCCATCGAGGATCTTCGTCGGGTTTTTTTGTTTCGATATCGGCCCGAGCCGATACGGTGCGGGGCCTTCCATAGTGCCGCCTGCGGGCACTAAGAAAGGCCCTTACCTTGCCCTCGTCAAATTTAGGTCTTGCTCCGCCACTGGTATTAATTACCTCCACCTTTAATATCACTTTGCTATATCTTTCTTTCTCCTACCCTGCGATCTGAGACATTCTTTGTTTACCGCCCTAGTTAATAAATGTACTATTTTATAGTCTGGTCTTTAGGGATGCTTCCCAAGGTACAGTCAGTTTATTTTTTATGATACGAGATGGCAAACAAGGATGCGGTCCACCTAGTGTTAAGTGGTTATCGTCGCCTATAGACACTTGCCCTTACCCTTAATATTAAGGGTAAATCACTTGACACTGCAAGTGCATTGCCATCCTGGAGACTAAGATGATATGCCTTCCTTGCTGAGTAATTACACGGGCTACCTTTCCCTTTAATCCGAAACACAGCGAACTGCTTCAAGGCAGAAATAAGAAAGCAAGTGGTACCTACCCAGACAACCCTACATATGGGTCTACCATCTAGTTTGACGCAACAGTACATACTTGAGTGTTAAGAGCCCTTTCACCGATCGTAAGCGCTCGACTTTAGGTTTTTAACGCGCTGTACGCTTGTGTGCGCGTACTTGGCAGCGTGAGTAGAACTATAGTCTGCGAAATAATCTTGATCCTTTATGTTGTTTTTTTTGTATTGGTTAGTACATATTTAATGTGTTTTAAAGATATTTTTATAGATACCTATCTACTGTCCGTGTTTCATGTCACGTATTACAGCACAATAGTTATTGATCAATGAGAGATGGGTGACGGTGGTGTTGTTATAGCGGCTACAAAAGCATAAAGGTATTCTGTGAATATTTCAAGTGCCTACCTATTATGGTAAGAGATATAGCCATATGACAGAGAGACAGACACATAGCGGAGGCATATTAATCGGGACCCGTTGGCAAATAAGAATAAATAAATATCATACAGCGTCACACACATTGACACACATTGAAGATGCCGTCTTGGTGGAGTGGTCAGTATAGCTGCCTACAGATTAAGCAGTCCGGGTTCGAATTCTGGTAGCGGCAAATATTTGTGTGACAAACACGAATATTTGTCGTCGAGTCATGAATGTTTATATATTTATTTCAGTATATTTATAAAAATATCTATAATTATTATGTATATTAAAAATGTCCGTTATCTAGTATCCATAACACAAGTTCTTAATAATACATACTTTGGGCTAGATAATTGATGTGAGCGTGGAAATATTATTATTGATCTGATTCCGAGATAAGTAGCTAAAGCACTTGTGTCACGGATATCAGAAACACCGGATAGTTACAAATGTATACATTTAAAGATAATATAAAACCCAGACACAAGAAAAACACAGGTATTCATCACACAAAAGTATTTGTCTTGAGTGGTACTCGAACCCACGACCTTTGACGCAGAAAATAGTGTCATTAGCCCCGCACCAGAGGGCCCGTCAATGTATGAATGAATGTATTTTATTTAGAAGTTATTTAGGGTAGTATAGTATTATATTATCTGTGGGTAGGGCTAATAATTTTTGGGTGAAGTTTGTACACAAGTGATGTGGTGATGAGGGTGTGGCCACGCGGCGGAGACGGATAAAAAATAAACCTTATAATTTATGTCACATTGGGTCGTTTTTGCTAGAAGGAGAATTGCACCGATCGTGCTTCTCTATCGCCTATTCCGCGCTCTCGATTGCATACTCTGCCCAGGCGGAACGTGACAAACAAACATGTTTTTTTGTGCGTGCAGTCGGCTTTCGTCGATATATAAGACGTTATCACGTCAAACTACTTCACAATACATCCACGTATATCCATGCGATCCCGTGATATTTTAGTGGTTTTACGATTTAATTTAAAAGACATATTGCCAAGGATTTCGGGATGATATATATTTTTGAGTTACGTTTATTTATTAGTTTTAGTTCAAATATAACAAATACCAGTAAAATAAAATAATAATATAAAATCACAGTGTCATATAGCTTCGCTTTTTCTTCGTTCAATATTTTTGATTTTGATTGTAACAAGAAAACCACTTAGCTATTCCTTTTTGTAAGTTTCAGTAATGGAAAACGCGAGTGTGGCTGAAGATTGTCAGGAGGGTCGCCAAGGTGAACTTCAGCAGTGGCGGTCAGATCGCTAAGCCAGATGTCGTCAAACTTTCCTCGACAGCAAATTTGCTTACGATGTAAGTTTGTAAAATATTTATTATAAATTATATGAATATAAAAATTAAAAAATATGACCAGACATAACAAGAACAAGAAAGGCACTATCGATTTTCATATCTTGAAAAATTCAATATTGCATAGTTTCTTTAAAAATGAGCATGAAAAAATTGAAATTTGCGCCATTCTGCTCAAATTATGTCAAAGGGCTCTTAACTACTTATAATACTACAAACTAGTTTATAAATAAAACACATTTTCCTTTTATTTAGAGAATGACACTAATAATTACTATAGTGACTCATTCAAGTTAAATACCTGATACATTATACAAAATTATTTTTTCCATTATATTCATTGTACTCAATATAATTAAGGTCAAATAAAGACATCACTCAAAATTTGATTTTGGGTAGTGCCTTTAAGGTGCACATTCATTTTAGACAAATGCACAGCAGACAATAGAAATTTCGGCCTTACAAGGTATCAATTAGAGGCTTAGGGGGCAACTCAGACACAAAATAACTGATCCACGGCCGAGTTGCCTACTTTAAAATGTTGATGTAGGCTCTTTGGTCAAACTTTAAATTTCAGTTTCCGAGATTACTTTGTTCATAATTTCGACAATTCTTTATTTTTTTTACACAAGTAACTTAAAAAGACATACTAACAATAAATAAAAGCTTTTTTGTTTCGATCTTATTAAAAAAAAACATAATTAATATTGTAACGTCATTTTTTGACGTTCCATAAATTTTTGCCAATGGCTCCATAGAACAGATCCCTTTGCCTAGCTAGTTGTTTTGTTTGGTGCTATCAATGTCAATTTGAAACACAGGCGACTTTTTACTCGACGCGTCATGTCGATATTTTTCTTTTAGAAATATAATTATACGGTAATCCAAGTATACTATAATAATAATAATGATATATTTCTACGCTCACACCAATTATCTAGTCCAAATTAAGTATCTTTAAGAACTTGTGTTATGGATACTAGATAACGGACAAATATACTTAATAATCTAGATATTTTTATAAATAAATTTAAATAAATATATAAACAACCATGACTCATGAACAAATGCTCGTGTTCATCACACTAACTTTTGCCACTACCAGGACTCGAACCCGGACCGCCCGTTGTGTAGCCAGCGTTACTGACCACTCCATCACGGCGGCGTCGACCACAACTTTGGGCTTAGAGCCATATTTTTGTCTTAAAACCATGTAAATTTAAAATTCTACTTGTCAACCACAGTTGGGTGAGCACGTTATTGATATTTTTTTGTTTTCTGGTCGAAACTCGTGTGTCTTGGTTCTGTCAGTACATAGTCAAAATTATATTTTAGGGAGTATGCCGTTAATAAGACGTGAATGCCATCAGTATTCCCGTTTGTATGATGCTATTATGCTAATGCTATTTGATACCATCACTGCATCGGGTAAGGATAGGAGTTGATGCAGTTTCTTTTTTCTTTTATCATCTTAGTCCCCAGGATGAAAACGCACTTGTAGTTTTAAGTGATTTACCCTTAATATTGCAAATGTCTATAGGTGACGGTAACCACTTAACACCCAGGTGGGTCGTAAGCTTGTTTGCCATCTTATAGTACAAAAATATCAACTAAGTCAACTATTTTTTTTTTTGCTTGTTTTGATGTTTTGTTTTTTATATAAATTGTTTTTTTGAAAAATTTATAAATGCTTTTATATATTGTTAGTATGTCTTTATAACTTATTTGTGTAAAAAAAATAAAGAATTGTCCAAATACAAAGTTTGACACTGAAATATAAAGTTTGGGCGAAAAGCCTACATCAAAATTTTAAAGTAGGCAACTCAACCGAGTCTGAGTTGGCCCCTTAGTCACTAATATATAGTTTCATAAATCAACTTACAAGAAATGGCTACATTGTTGTTTTGTATGAAATTTATAGTACAAGGTAAATCCCTCAGATGAATTCCACTACATCCATTACGTAAATACATAAATAAATCATGTTTATAATTAAAAGAGGTTGAGCAGAGCCTTATGTAACATTTAGTAACACAAAGCCACATCTGACAGTATGGGCCATGGAGTGCTCCAAAATAGTGGCAATTTGCCTGTCTGTCTCCTACATAAAATGGGCATCAAAAAAGAAACAATCCTTCATTGAACCAAGAATTGGTGCATTTCTTACTTACAACCTAATTTAAAAAAAAATGTTATTTTGTTTTTATTTCGTGTCTGAAATTATAAAGTTTAAAAGTACAATATCAAGAAACAATTCATTACATGCAATGCATTGTTACAAAAATACCTACTTCAATGTTTTTATTATGTTGTGTTCTTGGGATAACAATAAGATGTTTGATAAAACTACCTGTTTGAGATGTCGAAAATAACTTGATAAACTTGGCACATTGTTATTAAAATTCTATTCTAATATTGTAGTTATTTCTATTGATATTTGATGTAAAACTAGAAGTTATTACTGTGGAATAATGTGCCGACATGAATCAAATATTGTAACAATTCCTTTAATACCATAATGTGTTGGCGTGACCTAAAAATACAGGTTATAACAGTTAATCCGCAAATGTACACTGTTGTAGAGTACAATTCGATGTTAATTTAATTTTAGATGCAACTTTGCATACCGCTACGTGTTTTCGTCCTAAAATAAGTTTGTGAGCACAAAATTTTTCGTTAACGATGATGACTACCTAGCAGGATGACATAGGAACAATCTTTGACAGACGTTCGACTGTGTTGGGCATATCTTCGATTATTCGATGAAAGAAACCGTTACTCACCCCAGCTCGACCTGCCTCGTCTCCCTCTTGAACCGGTCTTTCTTTCTTAGGCCGCACGTCTGATTTTTGTTTTGGGTCATCAAGTTTTTTGGCTAATTCATCCGTGGTGGCGTACTTCTTCACTGCCTTCGACTTTTTGCGATCTTTCTTTGCGAAAAAATCGTCTAAATCGGCCATTTCGAATTTTGACGTGTGAATTGATGTTTTGCTCTGGTAATGTGGTAGTTACAGCAATATTGGAACGAAACAAAGGGGAAATAGTCCCCAAAACGTGAAACGATTTCTGTGGCAAGCGTGGCCGACTGTTTCTTTTTTTTTTAAATGGCAGATATAATGTTGCTACTTCACAAAAAATATTACTACCAAAAAGTGTTCTGTGGAAGAAACTTATATTTGTTTGGATAATTATGAAACATGCATGGAACTTCGTCGATAGTTTTTTTATATGTATGTTATTCCTATGCAAAATTAAATATTTTAAAATCTTAAGTTACAAAAAAAAAAACTGAAATCTTAGCCCGAACTAAACTCTAAGACCAAGCGCGCACTACGATTTTACTTCTTGCGATACGATTTTAGAATCGCGCTGTAAATTATCGCAGAAAGTACAGTGCGCGCACTGCGATAAAAAAATATATAGTCATTGCTCAGTCTCATGATGGATTCAGTACAAGTTGATTGTCTCTATTTACTACTTCGGAGAGAAAGAAGAAAAAAGAAAAATAATTGTCAATACTGGACTCATCCTTTTACAGCGGATAGATTTATTAAAGGTCTCTTTTATCAGAAACACAATGATCTTCGGCTATATATACCCAAAAAAATCTATGGCTATTATAGAATGAAAATGCAATCAGTTTATTCCACAAATGTGGTCTTTCTTGTATTGCGATTATTAAATGTTCCACATCTAGCCTCGTTTCGTATTGGGACTCCAGTGCAGATGCGGACGCCGACATGTTTATTCTCAAAAGAACGGAACACGAATGGGCGCCGGCCGGTCCGAGTGTGCGATTTTTCTGTCGCAGTGCGCGCGGGACCTTAGATCCCATGTGTCACAGAATTTTGCGATAAAAAACGCGCGGAAAAATATCGCTGTGCGGACAGGGCCTTACCCTCGTTTTAGAGAATTACATTTTGGTATTAAATACCTACATTTCTTTAATTTTATACAAAAATAGTATTGTTTTTCTGTTTGGTACCATTCCATACAAGACATTCATAGTACAATCTTAACCAGTAGACTTAATTAACAAAAACAACGTATTCGCGCTCCCGACGTGTACCTATATATCTACTGTAAACATTTTGACATATCGGCCCACCCAACGCTGACCGGTCAACACGCACCTTCGGAATTGAAAATATTCTTATCAGTTGTTACTCGAGCTCAGCGCTATCGATATCTACCTTATCTCTCTACCTGGCCATTTTTATTGAAACATTTCGATTTGGGAATTAAAATGTTGGGTCCTGTAGCAAGAATTTCCAACTTCGCTGGTCGGAATGTAATGAAGAATTTCGTAAGGAACGGGTCCCATGGAGGCGTACCAGGGGAGGTAAGTCAACATTAATTATATTACGTAACTCGTTACACCTATGTATGTTAAGAGGTGCACAATATTCCATTCCATGTTAAAAACCATGCGTATAAAATTTTAGTTCACACAATTTTACATAAATAAACGCACTAGTCAGTAGACAATTTATTTTCAAAAGTTGTTCAATTTCAAGAATATTTTATATGTCCCTGATTAGTAAACGTTCTCCGAGAGAATTTAAATAAATTCAGTCAAGGCATTCATTCGTTGCGTCATTGAAAATAGGTAAAAGATGGTAGTAAGTACCTACCTAGCTACCCTTTTATGAATCCTGTTATAATTTGATATTTTCGAGACCATTAATTCATTGTAATAAGAATCTATTTTCTAGTGATGCTTGTATTCTTATGGATTACCTATCTAAATAAAGTAAATTGGCGATAAATGGGTTTAATGTTTGACTAAATCACGCAAAATTTAGGTAGGGCCCAACGGTACCACAGTCAAATAAATCTTTGCAGAGACTTATATTTTTGTCGATGACGGTTTTTTTTTCAGAACTTCACATAATAACAGGAAGCCGCTACATGCGGGAAGCGCAGAGCTATCACTGTTTGATTTAGAACAAGTCTAACAAATTTTACTGATTACTGTATGATAATTTTGAGACCATATTACAGTTGATAGAATAATTAGAAACATCTGTGCGAAACAAACATTCTATATAAAAAAACTCACCTCGCGCTTCACATCTCACCTCGATTTTAACTCTCAAACGCTAATGAATATCCTAAGTAATATCATAAACTAATGGCCGCCCGCGGATTTACTTGCGTTAATGTCGGATAACTTATAGTTATAGCCTATATGTTATTCTGATGTATGAGCTATATTACTGTAAAGTTTCATTAAAATCCATGTGTAGTTTTTGCGTGAAAGTGTAACAAAGACACGCACATCCATACAAACTTTCACGTTTATAATATAAGTGGGTTTGTTTGCTTGTTACGCTTTCACGTCTAAACAACAGAACCCATTCTGATAAAATTTGTTATGCAGATAGTTTGAGAGACCCTGTGAAGAGGACATAGGATTTTTGGGCGTTAACCGACATTGACGCGAGCGACCGCTAGTTTCACAATAAAGGATTATTTTTTACAAATATCTTCTCTCAACTTCATTTTATATCGTTATAGAATACCGTGGCTAACTTGGTTTTCATTTTACCCCACAAAACTAATTATCATTAAACTTTGACTAATGAAATCGGAGTGAGCGTTTTATATGAGATCTTTTGAATAGCACGGCTGTTCTGAGATTCTATACCAGTCTGTGAGGTGTCGTGTGTGTGGCGAGGTACATACCTAATACTAGACATCGGATTATGCAAAAATGCATTTAAGCTTCTAATTACGGCGTTCATATATATTTTTGTCCTTTTTCCAATCGTACATATTTCGTAAGTAAGTTTGACGAAAAACCCTAGTCTCGAGAGAACCCGAGTCGGGAGAACGACATTAATATGCCTACATCAACAGCACAGGCCATACGCTAATTAAAATGGTTTTATGATTTTGGATTGTGTATCGGCCTTTTATGTGCATATTTGCATGCTTATTTTGGCATATTTTATTAGTGAATATAATCCTATGTCTATAAAAATAAAATAAGTGTGAACCTTACATTCTGAGCTCTCTGTATTCTGTGGCAAATTCTAAATTGAGGAAGTTGGCAGAAGTTATATATATATCGTTGTTTGTCACGCGTTAATTAAGTTAGAGGTGACCTATTGATCCTCGCGCCCTTCCAAATTCTTGTTTACAAATAGTCGGGTCACTTCTAAGGGTGACAGCTCGTAAATTGTTTCGCATCTCCTGGTTGGTTTACATAAGAGTGACAAGGATAGAAGGTTTGTTGATCTAAGGAAAAAAGTAAGAAATATTATAAGGAAAAAAGAGCAGCTTTATTCAAGTTCTATGGTAGATTTATTTTATTTTATAAATAACTAGCAACCCGCTCGCGGTTTCACCTGCCTATGTCCCGTTTCCTTTAGTACCTACACCAAGTTAAAAGGTATCCTATGTCCACACACCATAAAAATCCATTCTAAATATTGCTGCAATATTTTCGAAATTAATTCTGTAGCTCCAAGGATTATTACTTCCTACAAACAAACTTACAAACTTCGCCTCTTTTTAATTGTGTACATACCTATTTATTAGTAATTATACTCTGGCTGCTAAGATGATTTTGAGCGTAACATCTGTAAGTGCTGGGGCTTGGTGCCCCTTTTATGTCGGCGATAGGCTGGCAAACTGTCGTTATTTTGAGGTACTGCATGGCCCATACTGCCTGATGTGACTTTACATACATACATACATAGGTACAGTCAACAGCACGTCGGGCTATACAAAACTGTCAAATTTCTCCAAACGATTTTCAACTTAAGGCTATTGAATATAAAGTTCATAATCGATTGGGAAAATTTAACAGTTTGTGGTAACCCAACGTGCTGTTGTCTGTACAATTACGATTACAATCCCCAAAAGGGGTCGAGCAGAGTTTCGGGTAACATTCGGTTACACACAAAGCCACATCTAGCAGTATGGACCACATTGTACCCCAAAATAGTGACAGGTTGCCAGCTTGTCGCCTATGTGGCTTTAGGTGTAACAAAATGTTATCTAAGGCTCTGCTCATGCCCTCATGGGATTACGAGCGTGCTCGTAAACATATTGTACGTATTGTATGTAATAGTAGCTAGGTCCTTTATGTAATGTAGAATACAACGTGTACGAGAAATAACGCAGTAGTTTGTTTTTAAACGGCTTCTGAAACGAATGATAATAAAAAAAAAATTGGACAAAAAATTACCTGAAAATATTAAAATATCCCTTACATAATATAACAATTTATAATGAGTTTCATGTAATGGTCATAAAGTTTGCTCTACGGACATCACACTACGACCAATTTCAAAATAAAAATTATACTGAAATTGATTAATTTACACATTAATAACAAACTACTATCAGAGTGACCTCAGAAAGCCACCGTCCGTGGTGTAGTGGTTAGCCTATCAGCAGTGCTATTCGCTAAACTTTTTTTTCCCATGTGAGAGTGACGAGCATGAAGCTATAGTTTTACCTATAGCTTCATGGTGATGAGCACAGAGTGAATTACATATCCATTGCTGTTTTTACATGACAAGCGCCGCAATATCGTGTCGTGTAAAACAACAATGGATATGTAATCCACTCGGGGATTATCACTTTCATCTTTCAAAAAAAGTAAACGTATAGGCCGGCAGGTCCCAGGGGCTTTGACAGTGGCAATCGTTTCATAACGATAAGATATCGATAATGGTCATCTCTTTAAGCTTTCCTGCAACTTTTTGACTAAGTCAACGTTGTCGCGTCGTGCAGGCGCGACGGAAGGCACAAAAAGATTTTAACACCGTTATTATTTCGCGCTTTGCCCATCTACAAGAATTCATACCTTGTAGATTGTACAGACAACAGCACGTTGGATTACCACAAACTGTCAAATTTTCCCAATCGATTATGTACTTTATGCTTAATAGTCTTAGGTTGAAAATCGTTTGGGAAATTTGACAGTTTTGTATAGCCCGACGTGCTGTTGACTGTACATTCTGACAGGAATCAACGCTAGTGGATAGGGGGCTTGTCTGCGGTCCCGGGTTCGATGCCTAGGGGAGTACAAATTTGATAAAAATACGATAATGTTAAGTGACACCCGGACTGCTGAGACCTTGCCCCTTTTATATAGGCGACAGGCTGGCAACCTGTCATTATTTTGGGATACTGTTTCGCCCATACTGTCACACATCATCTAAAGCTCTGTTTTTGGGATTATGACCGTGATTATGTATGTACTAGTGGTAGCCCGCGGCTTCGTTTACAATGTCGGTTATTATATAGCCTACTAGCTTCTTCCCGCGACTTCGTCTGCGCAGAATCAGTATAAATTATATAATTAAAATAGTAACAAACACACACACATCCATACAAACTTCACGTTTATAATAAGTAGGATCTTCCTCGATAAATGCACTATCCAACACAAAAAGAATTTTTCAATTTCCTGAGATTAGTGCATTCAACCAACCAAACAAACAAACTCTTAGGCTTTATAATATTAGTATAGATAAGTCTGCCCGGTTAGCTACCACTAACTTATCTAGGAAACATAATGTTGCATACCTAACTTTCGTTTTATTCAAATAAAATACTTTACGTTGCTAACTTTTCAAATTATAATCCTTTGTACAGGAAGTTTACAATATTCGAAACGACGAATAGAATTTTGAAACAATAGGACATTAGTGGCATAACGAGCCGCTCAAAAGGTGACTGACTCTTGAGTACGTACCTAACATACATTAATAACGTATTGAATAAGGGTTTTTGATAAAACAGATGATACCACTACTGAGACAAAAATCTTGGTGTCAAAACATTTTGGAGCGGAAGGCTCCAAAAAAGAGGTTATGAACTAACAAGTGGACCGAGTGGACCTCATGAAACAGTGTCACAGTGCTGCCACCTTGCGAATACATTTTTTTAGAAAACCTTCACTGTAGGGTGATTCCCTACTCCTACACACTTGATGTTGAGATGATAAGAATTATATCTGATAATAATAATTCTTAGACTTTGGGGAACAGGGAAAATGATACAACCGAGCCGAGTGCTAACCTTTGAACCGTTGAAATTTAACTTTTTGATATGATGACGGCTGAAGATGTATTGTACCACAGTGTAAAAGACTTCTATTTCTATTTCTACTACGCCACTACGCCAGTTCGCGCGCTCCAAATGAGGGTTTTATGAAATAGTAGTCGCCAGGTGTCACCACTGTGGCGAGAGGTCCAGTCCAATCACCTATCATCTCAGCCTATCAAACATACTGTCAAGTGTTAAATCATAAATCCTCTTTGTCAATTTTATGAGATTTGAAGCGCGAAATTTTAATTTTATAATGTTTTGACCAAGTTTTGACGCCAAGACCTGACAACTACATAGGGTTAGACGATACGTTGCCCCCAAGCTCTGGGGCACGGCACCCTATTAACATCAACGGCGAGTCAACTAATTATTATAATTTTAACTAGTATTAACGATAACATGACATACTGCACAGACCCAAAAAATAATTGCAATAGGTACTCTCCCCTATCTGGTTCATTCTTTTCGTGTGTGTGACGATAAAGATAATAAATACAAGATTCAGGAAACTATCTAGATTAAATAGTGATAAATTACTGTATTGCATTCCAGAACCTGCCGTTCAGCATCAACAACAGAGCTTGGCTCACGTGGAACTTCTTCTGGTTCATGGGCACGGGGCTGACGGCGCCCTTCCTGATCGTTCTCCACCAGCTTAGGAAGAAGTGAACACCGTAAGTGTTATTCTAGTACCAATCACTCTGTCTATATAGGTAGGTACTTATACTTACTTTAATTTACCTACAATCTCACTATAATAAATAAGTAAGTATGGTATGTATCTAGAGAAGAAGAATATCGCCTCTACATACCTAGTAACTTACCGTCCAAAGGATTCCCAAATCCCATAGGAAAAAACTAAAACGCGACGTAGTTTCATTACCTATCTGTATTGTACAGTTGATGAAAAATATAGGTACTTACTACATTACATACATACATACTATTATCAGTCTATAGATGTATTTACACTGTGCTGTTATTATAAAATTACAAGTCCCTTTTTGTTCCAGGTCACTACAAACTAGGAAACGAATAGTTTTATGAGTAATAACATTCCTGTAGATATATAATTTAATGCTCTCAAATAATTAAAGCTATTTTAATTAATTTCCTAGTTTCATTTCAAAAATACTATAGCCGCGTTCAGGGTAAATAACAAAAACTACCATTTGTCAAAATTATTTGCAATCTTGAACACAGTGGTAGTTTTACATTTTAGAAAAAATTGTGAGGTTATTGAATTTGCCCTGGTTTTCCTGAAAAACTAAATAAAATTATCAAAATGATGTCCTTAGCGCGTATCTCCAACAGACTAGGAAGAAATGTAATGACCAACTTTGTGAGGAATCACTCACACGGTGGCATCCCTGGCGAGGTAAGTTCCAAACTCAAATTTATTTGTACTGAGCGCATTACATAATTACATTTTTATAGAAATCTTGATTCCTTTTTGTTTTATTCGTATTATAACGAACTAAATTGAGCAGTAAAATAATTAATCTACATGAGAGAATAATTTCATTTAATTAACACTCTTGTGATTGGTTAATACCAAGGAGCTTAAAGGGTTGATACAGATACCTACCTTAGTAACTTAATCTGAACCCAAAAATGTATTCCTATGGATATAAATCAAATTTCCGATTTCGTCGATTTCAATTTATCAAACCAATATATTCCCAAAAACATGTAGGTATGTAACTAGTTGTTTTTATTTATTATAATAATATATTATTTGAAATGATTTGGTTAATGTACATCACTTGTAATCAACTAAATTTCTAATCCATTCATAAAAATTAAGGCCTTAATTATGGCCTTGATTTTGTTTATGCTTCGAGTTGACTTTTACTCTAGTTCAACCAATAGTTTTCATTGTTGATTTTTTCTGTAACAAACCTCGATTTGAAATTTAATTGTTATAATGAATACTTATGTTTTACTATTTTGATTCCCATAAATCTAGAAAAATTTCATCACTAAGTAATAGTACAAAACAGTTCTAAAAAACTCTTTTTGTTTTGCACTGCCAAAAAGTCAGTCTTGATTTCACAGCTCGAAGAACAAGGCCCATTGATCAGGAATATTTTTATAATTATGCTCAAAGAAACTTCAATATCTATTTATATGTGTCGTGGGCCGAGCATATAGTTGGGCTGATTGTGATGTGCTGGCATATCATGATACACTACTGGACCTTATAAATCTCAACCACTGATTGTATAACCCATTTTCTAAAAATTCTAGTGGTCAGGAGTGATCAGTAGGTCTAGGGTTATATTTTTATGACCAAGCGGTGTGGACTGTTTGTGGATGATTCTAGTGGCCTATCATAATTGCGGCATATCACAATGGGACTGGGCATATCACGATATGCTCAACTATTAAGATCGGCTGACTGCTTACAGAGTGTAAAAAGATAAGACAAAGCCGAAGTCTATGTATTCTATACATCAAAATAAGAAACAAATTCATCCAATTAGTGACTTTTCTATGAGCAGGTTTGGTATAAAAAAAAGCATGTAGTGCAGGTGCTGTTGTTACATATATTTAAACCAGATATTTTACTCTAAAGGTCTTATCTCTTTCTTAACTAACATTCCAGAACCTTCCTTTCGACATGACCAACCGTTACAAGCTGACTGCATACTTCATCCTGTTCGCTGGATCTGGACTCTCGGCGCCGTACCTCATTACCCGTCACCAACTCCTCAAGAAGTAAATTGTAAGTTCTCAACTGGACAAATAATAAAAGACTTCACACTTAACAGACTAATCAGTGTAGACTCCTCATGAGAGATGCTCACCATTATAAATCCATCAACATCTAAAAAACCTTGGGCAGGGTGTGAAGTTTAGGATTGACTAGCAATAGTTAATAAAATAAGGGAAGTCAGATCCGTAGATGGTAAGACGATATAAGGAAGGTAGCAGGAGGAACATGGACAAGAATAGCACAAAGGAGGCCTCTGCCAGAGGACAAGCTAGGGATGATTAGGCATTGGAATAAATAAATCTATGTAAAAATTATAAACATGTATACTCAGAAATAAAGGCTGTCTTTATCTTTAGTTAATCAAAAAAAATATTTGACTTTGTTAGGTTTAAAACAACTATAGCTAAAAATATTCTAGTCTAGAACATCCATTCCTCCTACCTTTCCATCACATTCCTGATAAAGGACGAAACGGAGGTAGGAGGTGCAAATCGCAGCTGTCAACACGTTGTTGCAACTCCACCGCGTACGCGAACGGTCGACTTCGATCGACGAAAGTCTTAATAAATGAAAGACGATCTTCGAAGTCCCGATCCAATCGAAATTAGTTAGTGGCAGTTGTACAATAGCGCGAAAATCATCTAGGAATATCACCGAATCACGTAAAGGACGGAAGGACGAACATAATAGCCAACAACTAACTTGCGACCTCCAGTAGGCCTATTCGCTAACTTTTTTTGACAGATGAAAGTGATGATCACTGAGTGATTTACAATTCTATTGCCGTTTTACACGGCACGCTATTATGGCACTTGTCGTGTAAAAACAACAATGGATATGTAATTCACTCAGTGAACATCACTTTCAACTGTCAAAAAAAGTTAGCGAATAGCCCCCCTGAACCAGCGCCGTAAGTAGTCTTTTATCTCCTTTTGTCCCGCACAGACTTACTGCTGTTGGTCTTTAGTGGGTCCTCTAGATCGTGTGACATTGGACATTTTGGCCAGCACTCGATATGCTGTTGTAAGTGGTTTTCTCGGTACCGCGCGAGTATGATGATCTGCACAGGGTTCAAAAACGCCCGTAGTCGCCTTTTAGGCCGCGCATTCGAATTCAGGGACGAGCGGGGCGACGGCGACGGCGGCGCGATCTAATGCACAGTTTTAAATGGAACTGGCTTCGATGTCAGCGACGCGGGTAGCGACACACGAGAGATGGACTCCAGTAAAGTGGCGCCCGTGCGGCTGTATTAACGTAGTGTTGTGCATTTTTTTTATTGCTTTTTATCGAACGACGTTTTAAAACGCCCGCCGACGACATCGAGGAGAAAATTATTTTAATCATTTTGATAGGACAACGACACTAATTTCTCATAACACAATACTACGGAGCTCTAGCGCCACGCGATCTGTCCGCTCACTTCGAGGCCGGCAGTCCAATTACCGAACTATAGCAACCGGTAGCTAATTGTACAACTGCAACGCGACTGCTACTAGTTGCGGTTGCTTTTTTGGTATTACGGAAACAAATCGCATAGTGGTCGCACGATAAGTGCATTTGCGACCAAAATGTATGGCAACTAGCGCCACTTGACATTACACTTTTAATTTGTTAAGTTGCCGCTTGGGGCGCTATCATAGCAATGTACGTTCCGTAATACGAATTAAAGTTTTGCTAGCAATAATTGTACAATTATACAACTTGCGACTGTCACTTAAAGATCGGTAATAAGACTGCGGGTCGGCGTCCGCTGCCCCGATGTCGCGCCGCCGCCGCCGCCGCCTAGCACCATTCGCCCGGCGGCCTAAAAAGCGAACGGCTGCGACGGAAATGGAACGCGTTTGGAATATCGCGCGGGTATCCAGATTGTGAACACCGCACGGGTGCAGGCAACGGAGCACTTTAGTATGAAACCGCGTGATTATACCTACAGTATTTAATCACATCAAGCTATTATTAATTAGCCATGTGATGCCGGCAGAGTAGAATAGCTGTTGCCGACAAAGGAGATTGAACGTCATTTAATATTTTATTCCGCATTGGGCAAGTGTGGTGGACTACTGCCTAAACCTCCTTCGATAACAAGGAGAGACCTCGTTCGACTTGTGTCCCAGCAGTGGGTCTAATTATAAAGGCTGTTATGATGATATAATCACGCTCATAATTCTAACATGTTTGAGCAGAGTTCTAGGTAACTTTTGGTTACACATAAAACCACATCTGGCTGTATGGGGCGTCAAACACAAAAGCAACTAAACCTTCAGTGAACCTACAAACAAAACCCCACAACCAGAACCGATGTTTCACTCTAAATTACTCAGCAGCCCGGTTTTACGTGCATTAGATAATAACATAATACTTATTGTTACTAACCGAATAATTTCTTGTTTGCAGGTAGTTTCAAGATTCATCAGATCTTCTAGGTTAAGTTAGGAAAGTGTAACATAATTATTATTATGCGTCAATAAATATTATGAATATTTAAAGTATTTGTTTTAATGATTTCCTGTTATTTTTGCGCGAATAAATTAATGCGCCGATGGCACCGCTAATATTTTAAAATTTTACACAAACTCCTTGGGCGACTGCTATATACATAGATTAATACTTGCTATATAGACAGCAGCCGGACCTTAATATGCCTTCCAAAGAACGAGAACATCGACATAAAAAAATTCTGTCACCCATCGGAGTATCGCCCGCGCACTCGGTAACTTAGCGTTCGTGATCCTTACGAAGCATGCTCTACCGCTGCGCCATCTAACGTCTGTGGGGGCGAATTTCTTATGGGTTGAACTCCATGATGGGTTTCTTTACGAAAGGCGTGAAATAGTTTCTTCTAGATCGGCAACGCAAGTGTGATACCCCTGGTACTGCAAGTGTCCATAGGCTGCGGTGCCTGCTTATTCATCAGACGGACCGTAAGCTTTCAGAGAGTTCCTGTACATAGGTACAATATGGCCCTTATAATAGCCTAATTTATAATCCCACTAGATTTTCTCAACGTCATACAGTTTACTGAGTTCCTTACGGGTTCTTCTCAGTGGGCTCTCGTAGTTTTCGGAACCGCATTAGCTTTAGCCTTAGTATGAATATAGACGTAATTTTTTTTTCCCACTCTCCTCGATCAGTCGTCATCTCAACATTAACACCACACATACTTGTGTAACAGAGTTCAGTGGTGTCACTCATTTTAATACATTGAAGGAGCGCTTGGCGAAAAAGGCATGACAATACATTCAAATCTGTGACACCCATATTTTAATGCAAAATTCAAGAAAGAAAATAAATATTGAAGATATGACTGTATGGACCAGTTCCCTTTGCCTGGCGTTAATAATGTGAATTTAAAAAATGATTTTGACATTGACATTTGACGAGCTGATTGTTTTGGTTTGGTCATTTTGGTGTTGTTCGTTTGCTTTTCGACGATTTTCATTAATTAAATTGACGAATAAGTGAAAATTGTGAGCTAATTATACTATAATGATTATTTTCGAAGTATCTCACAGAGATTCCAAGTGACTTCATTAAATTTGATCACCGGCAACATAACCTTTTCGAGAAAAAAATATGTCCGAGACTTCATGTTATATTCTCGATAATGGCGGGTATACAGCGAAGCTTGGGTTCTCGTCGATGGAACCGAAGGTTGTGCCTAATTGCATCATGAAGGCAAAGTCGGAAAGGCGCCGTCCTTTCATCGGCGCCCAAATAGAGGAATGTCGGGATGCGTCTGGTCTGTTCTATATTTTGCCTTTCCAAAAAGGTTTTTTGATAAATTGGGATACTCAGAAAACCATTTGGGACTATATGTTCAGTAAGGAGTGCTGTCCAGTAAACTTTAATGATACACCATTAATATTAACTGAACCAATATTTAACTTTGCATCGATTCAGGAAGCTATGACAGAGATATTCTTTGAAGAGTATGAGTGCCAATCTCTATTGAGGATAAATGCAACAGATCTAGCAGAGTACAATTACAGGAAGCTACATAACAATAGAGCGACTGTTGTTGTTGATACTGGCTACAGTTATACATACATCATCCCATATGTAAATGGAAAGAAGTACAAAGAAGGCATAAGAAGAATTGATGTTGGTGGCAAGGTCTTGACAAATCATTTGAAGGAAGTTTTGTCGTACAGACAGCTCAATGTTATGGATGAGACTTACGTTATAAATCAGGTGAAAGAAGACTCCTGTTTCGTGTCACAAGACTTCATGGGTGACATGCAGATTGCCAAGTCCAAAGGTATTGTAGAATGTTTGATTTTCTTATTTATTATTGTTTTTTTCTTTTGGTCAGTTTTAACTGCCTGCCTTGTATCAAAGCCAGAATTTAATTGATTATATTGACACTTGCATAGTGGTGACGAAACCATCTTAAGCCTGTCCAATTGCATTGCAATGTTGTGTATCGAGTTTATTGTACCAACTATGCTATGGCAAGTGCTGTTTTCCCTAATCCCACCATCTACCTTCCTTTTAAGGACTATGTGTTCTGGCTTATATTGGCACCAACAGCAGTGGCTACTATTCCTACTACAAAGTTGGCAACTCATATCTACATTATGCTGGCACTTCACATGGCCGTATTTGGCAAACATTTGTGTTGCATCTCTTAGACAATCAAGGAATACAATACACTGCCAGCACATGTGATCCTACCTATCTTTTGACAGCAGCCTGTATCACCAGTTTAATGTGCCTTCTGAAGCACTAGGGAAAATCGAGTATATCCTTATTTTTAGATACTTCTTTACAATGGGTGCGGGCTGCTCTCCCTCCAGGTATTTTAGTTGGGGGCTCAGTATTTTATTTGGAAGTCCAGTTTTTTTATTAGTGGAATTTTAATTTGACCATGTTCTTATTTGTTTGTTGAATAAGACATTTTTATTCGGTATGTTTTGAGTTTTTTTTTTGGTAATTCATTATAACGCAGCTTAGTATTATAGCCACAGATCACTAGAGATTAATTTGTTGTCAGAACCATGATTATTACCTTTTTTAAAATATGACTAATTCTTTTATTGAAGTCAATCATTTAAACCACTATAACAATGGGATAAAAAAAAATTTGGGTTTCATAGTTCCATATGATGGTTTCAAAACATGTCACTACCCAAGACCAAATAATAAAGAACAGATGGAGCGCTATGACACCTCACCAGTCGCCTGTATTATATGTTACAGTAAGTGTGATTAATTGAATATTATTAATCATTAAGTACCAACAATTATTAATAATTACCAAAATTAAAGGCAAAAGTAATTAAGTTGTTACTTTTACCGGTTATTATTAATAATTATCAAACTTTATTGATTTATCCTTTCGAACCCTGTGGCTCAGTGGTGGAGTGCAATGTTTTTGGGAGGGTTGTGTTTTATGCACCTACCACAGGCGAACAGATGCTCAATTTGACTGCACTAGCGGGTACGGGCGCGGGCTCGGGCGCTTGGGTCTTGGCGTCTGCGTGTTCACAGTGGCGAACGAGCTAGCTAGTCTCATTGTTTGGTGTTTCTCAAACTTTGCTGATATAAATTCTTCCGTAATATCGCAGGCGGCGCTTCTGCTGGATCAAAATGGTTCAGTACCACACGCGCAGTCACCTAACAGACGCTACATCACTGTGAATGATACAGACAGATCGAGCCATTAGAAACACTTATTTTAACACGTTCCGCCGCGGTAAGGGCATAGATAGCAAAGCAGTACGGGTATCGCCGTTTGCATGTAAATCATTCTAAATATCACTACAACAATAGCCGTCAACTAGACTTTAATATAGATCAGTCCCCAAGAAGCTATAGGTAAAATATAAGCTCCTTGCCAAGAAGTTTTTCTAGGCGAGCGTGTACCACCATAGGCCTCATCATCGCTTTCCATCAGGCGAGATTGTGGTCAAAAGCCCAGCCTATTTAACATAAAAAAAAGTTTATATTTTTGTCAGTCCTACTGTAATTCTGTCAAGGAGGCTTGAATTCCTAGTGTCAAAAATACGTATTTCAATAAAGCCGCCGCTAGACCTTCCTTTCTTTAACCGATCTGTCATGCTAAAGCGGACGCGTTCTGTCCACACTTACAGACAAGTGTTTCCTAAAATCAGATTTAGTGCAGCAGCAGTGACGCAGCGACTTGTATCGTGTTTGCACGTTGTTAACTAGCAATAAATAAAAAATAACAATAATTTATTATCAGAAGTAGCTAATATTTAGCACTTAACAACACTTACATTTAACAATATCATTAAAAATTATTGTTACAGTTTAAACATTACTAGGTAAAATCAAATACAAAACATCAATATTGTTATATTATATTGTAATAAATTATAATAACGTTTTTCATACCTACTAGTGCTAGTTACTTCGTCCAACTTTCTTCTTCAGAGACATTTATGATGAATACGTCTGCTTTTCATTCCCTATTTCTTCCCTATTTCATCCCCACACGTGTATCAAAATTTTAAAACCGCTACAACAATTTCTTAACTTCTTATCACGTGCTTTAAATACAAAGTTTCATGATTTTATCTTCGATAATGAGGAATCCCATAACAACTTTCATCCCTTTTTTCAACCCCTTCTTGCCCTTTTTACGACAAAATTTAGCTTATATTCAATCTCAAGGTGTAGTCTGTTTTTGTATAAAATTTTATCTATTTCGGTTTGGGTTTTAGGCGTGAAAGCGTGACTTTGTTTCGAGTTCTTTACGCCCTTTCATCCACACGGGTCAAAATTTCAAAAGTACATACAAAATAAAAAGTTTCATGGTTTTATCTTCGATCGATACTGAGGAATCCTATACAAACTTTCATCCCTTATTTCAACTCCTTTATGCCCTTTTTTTTACAACAAAAGGTAGTTGATGTCCTATCTTAATCTTAGGTCTAGTCTATTTTTATCAACGAATTAGGAATGACATCGTTGATTTTTATGCCAAATTCCATTAAAATCAAAGTTCATGTGTTAGGCGCGAAAGCGCGACTTTGTTTGGACTAGGAGTGGGCGATATAAATCGATATTTCAAAAAATATCGATACATGTACGCGATATATCGCTTCAATCCGATATTATCGAATCATCCAGTATCGAATGTAATATCGATATATTTCATCCGATATATCAAATATCGGGTCACATTCCATTTTCTTTATATCTAGTTATTTTTTAAGACTTATTTCTTTAAATCTGCAACATTGTTAATTTGAGTATATAAAACGAAAATACCCGAATTATAGAAAACAATTGGGCGCCATTGAACAGGTATCATCATTAGCTGTTGCTACACAATATTGGACCCAAGATTTAAAAAACTTCATTTTGAAGATGCTTTGGCGTGCGCAAATGCAGTCAGTAAAATTAAAGACATGATTAAAAAAACTCATCAAGATGAATGTACTTGTATGTACTATCAAATCTGACTCTGACAATTCAGACAAAATAAGTTTATCATCGGATCTCTGGAGTGATCACCATAAACTGGTTCAGCGGAATTGGAAAACAATTCCGCTGCAAATTATAAATGAAGTTTATTTGTTTCTTCTCTATAAAGTGTTTTACTCATAATTAACCTGATACCTATTTCATATGATAGACTAGTTATTAAATACAAGTACTTACGATATTTTTAAAATATCGATATATTTGTTCGATATATCGTAAAGTATCGATATAACAATACGATATATTATATCGAAAAAAATATCGATATTTTTTTTACATGAACATCCCTAGTTTGGACTTCCATAAGACCTTTAATTCCCACACAAGTCTTTCAATTCAAATTTCATACCCACAGAAGTTAAAATTTTAAAAATTCTAGAACAAATATTGTTTTTTTTTTTTTTTTTTTGGTAAAATTTTCCCTGTTACGGGACGGCAAAGGGATCTAGCCCATACAGCCAAGTCTTTAGTTTCATCTTCTTTCTTGATTTTTGCATTAAAATGTGGGTGCCACACTTTTTAATGCATCTAGGGAGTGCTTGGCGAGAAATGCATGGTACAGACCTCATGATGGTGACTGATGAGAATTGTATAGTGGGATTTCCAACCACTATACAATTCTCAACGCCACATACACAAAACCTTTATTTCAATGATTCCTCATAACTGTTCGTCAACACGGATGCTTATGCAACAAAACGACACCACTTTCACTGCACAAAATCCACTCCGAAGCAATTTTGAATTATCGAAATAAAGATCGACATCCAGACGCCATGATTACCCGCCAAACACCCCATTGTTTTTTTTCTATTCTATTCCTAATTAATGGCGTCGCGACGCATTAAACGTACGCATTTTGCCAATTGTACGGTTGATTTGGGTTAAAAATGGAGTCTCTCAGCACGTGTTTTTATTTTTCGAACTCGGGAGAAACTTTTTTTTCTTAATAAGTACTTAATAAGAAAAAAAATATTTGTTCTAGAATTTTTGAAACAATAAAGTTTATTTCTATTTCTATTCTAAATTAAAATTTTCATGGTTTTATTTTAAGAATAACGACCTTCCATACAAACTTTTATCCCCTATTTCAATCCCTTCAAGACTTTTTTCGCAATAAAAAGTAGCCTATGTCCATTTCCGAGCTCTAGTCTGTATTTGTACCAAATTTCATCAAAATCGGTTCAGTGGTTTAGACGTGAAAGCTCAGACAGACAGACAGAGTTACTTTCGCATTTATAATATTAGTAGGGATTTGTATTCTGGTTTCATTTTATTTATTAGCGGTCCCCCGACGCGGCGACGCTCATTCTAGAAATATTAATTTATTTAAGTTTATTTATAAAAATATCCAAAATGATTAAATTGTCCGTTATACGCGCGCGATACGGCCTTTCCGTACGACAAAATTACCGCGGTACAACGCTCGAGCGAGTGAGTACGATGACGTCACGGCAGGTGCATGCAGATTAAATGGAATAATTAGCGCGAAAACATTTTTTCGAATCTTCATAAATTTATTGTGAAGCCATTTGAAGTGCTACAGAAAATTTAAATATCATATTTTAAGTCAAAATTCCTATATTTGGATTTTTTTTGGAAAAGAAAAACACCGTTCCCACCCTCATTGCAAATTCTTATGAATAATAACGAGTAAACTTAATTACGACGGTAACTCGAAGTGTTTGGTCAAAGCTACAATTCATACTTATATTGCACGTGTTTATTGCATTTAATATTTCAGGTGCAGCCAACACGATAGTAAAAGATTACGTTTTACCTGATTACACCACTTTAAGACGAGGATACCTCCGAGACGTGGTTAAACCTGACGAAGATCTTGAACAGCAAACTCTGAGACTAAATAACGAACGCTTTTCTATACCAGAATTGCTATTCCGGCCGTCAGACGTAGGCATCCCTCAGATGGGTATACCTGAGGCTATAATGCACTCAATAAATTCCTGCCCAGAAGAAAATATTGAGGATTTACTGGAGAATATTGTACTATACGGTGGAAACACAATGTTTCCTGGATTCAGGGACAGAGTGTACAACGAAGTGAGATCGCTAGCGTTAGATCATTATGATGTCAATGTATTTCTGCCGGATAACCCTGTTACTTACGCTTGGGAGGGCGGGAAGCATATCTTTAGGGATCCTGACTTTTATTCCTTCTGTATGACACGTGAGGAGTACGAAGAAGAAGGGAAAGCGCTGGCGTTCGAAAGATTTGATATATAACAGCGTAAGCGAGCGAGAAAGTCTACAGAATAGATTTTTCGCTCGGTAAATAGTGTAGCTATTAAGATACTAATTACAATATTTATAGTCCGAATATATATTTTAATGTCATGTTCATCGATAGTTTCGATGCTCGAATTGCTGATTTGAAAAGATGATACTGATTTTGTTTCTTCTTCTTTAACTAGAAGACTAGAAGTTTATCATCAAAATGACTAACAGCTTTACCAAATCTAATTATAATGACTGTGATTCAAACTCACTTCTGTGTAGTTAATCGATCTATCGACGAATCGAATAAACTTTTCGATAAAGTAATCGGGGATAGTTCTATCTTCACGTCTATTATTAAGACTTGATAACTCAGATCTTTATCTTTGTCTGCTCAGATTAAATTCTCAGCCCTTCTGGCAATCCAGGTTTGTCGCGTGGCTCTCCGCCACTGCGTAAACAGCCCCCTCACAAACATGCGTTCAGCCCCGCTATGGTGTCCGTACGCGCTTCCACGCATATGCCCTAGTCTATATGTCTAGGGCAGCGTGTGCACCTCCCTCTCTCCTGAGTGGGCGGCTGCTTCCGATAGCCTTATAGCCACTTTGGCAATAGGCAGAAAGGGGGTGTTTAGTCAGTCAGATCTTTATCGACCGTCATGCATGGTCGCTCTACTGATGATGTATACAATACATGATAATTATGTGTAAAGTAAGCAGTACTATGCGATATTACTGCTTACTTTAATAATATGCTACCACATATTACTGCCTCTTAGTTCGCCACGAAAGCAATAAATTAAAACAACAAGACAGATATATCCCTATATGTATATGGATTTAATTAAGAAAATCGATTGTTATCCATAATTAATAAATAAATTAAAAACTACATGATTTGAGGACATGTTCTAAGAAATAGAGAACTAAATAATAAAGATACATCGTTGGTGTTGGAGTACCGCAAGGCTCTGTATTAGAACCACTTTTGTGCAAGATCTCTAAATATAAATAATATGATAGTAGCCTTATCTGAGAATAAAGTTAACACTAATTTTAACTTACAGATAAAAAATATTTTCATTTTATATAAAATAATGTGTAACAACATATATCAAATTCAATAATATTAAGATATATGATATAAAATAATTTGTACTCTCAATTCGACGACAAATACCTAATGTATGCATTATATTTTGAGTAGGCACACTTCAGATCTACTATCGTAACTATTTCTATCATTATTCATTAAGTTAATGCTTGTACAATGTGTAAATAAACTATTTTAACGAGAATACTCAGTGTTATTTATTCAGTAGCTTGTTTTAATTTAATAAAGCAAGCCTCTGCCTCTGTCATATAAAGCATAAAGTAGTCCTAACGTCGACACGAAGCGCCAGCCAGCATTGCCGATAAATCGCGCCGCACCCGTCTGCAGGGCAATGCACATCGCGTTCGATGTGTAGAGATCCTTAGTAATCGGTTTATAGTATAATAAAGTACTCTTTGGTAGACGGCCACGCTACAGACTGTGGGGAGCGGAGCGTCTTGCCACTGTATGCCACGTTGAAGCGGCAGCATGACCCGGAAAACGCGGAAATATCAACAAGATTTGCTAGATAGATTAGCCCCCCATCCACTAGCGTTCATTCCGTATGACTTGTCGTCATGGATAAACTGCTGAGAATTATCATAGGGATAAATGAAACCGTTGAGGCCACTAATGTAATCTCTACATGCTTTCCTGCGACTTTCTATGTTGCTAAGTCAAGGTTGTCGCATCGTGCAGGCGCGACGGAAGGCTCAAAAAGATTTTAACACCGTCGTTCTTTCGCGCTTTGCCTATACATTCCAGCAGGAATAAGCGCTTATGGATGGGGGGCTAATAGGTACGCAGGACGCGAAAACACGTAGGTGGGTAGCAAGAAATTTATAATATCCTCCGCTGGTCGTGGTCGCTACGATTCCGGTCGCGCTAACATGTTGCCTCCCGATCGTCTCATACAAGAAAATAGGTAAAATTGGAAGCCATAACACGGCATAAAATGTGAAGACAAAAAATTTTACCTTGAAACTTACTTATTACATTTTTCTGTCTTTTTAAGTTTTAACCACTAGAGCACGTGCCGCGAAAGAGACTGGTGGTAACGGAAACATTCAAAGGTTACTTGGGGTCAAAAAGTTATCTTTCCTTTTTTGTTGTTAGTGTGGCTTCCAATTTTACCTAAAACTTGGTCTCATAATCATAATGTTGTTTTTCGCGCTCACCTCGGACGCAAAAGGCGTCGCGCCAGCGCAGCGTAGCCAACGACACAGTAGGTAGGTACGTACGCGGCATGACTTCGCCGGCGCACATATTTCAAATCATAAACGTATTTCTAAACGTTCCATGAGTGTACAACAGTAACGAGGAATTCTGGTACCATTCCTGTAAAGACGTGCAAAAATTCGGATTGTCCCACCACTGTCTGAATTTGTCTACAATCGTAACGGTCGCCATTTTCTTTTCATCATTGAGAGCAGCGCAAAATTCACAATAGTCGTCATCCCTTGTTAAATATTTGTAATGGTTTTTCCATTTGAAATAGTCCGCGTATTGCTCCCGATCGTTGATAAGTTTGTGCATTTTTGCCGCCAATTTCTTCGGTCCCAACTCTCGTGCATTCAAATAAATACCGTCTGGCATGAACCTGTAATAGAAGAATTTTATTGTCACAATTAAATGTTTTCTACTATTTTTTTTTACTTTTTAACCTTTTGGCTCGGTTAACGGCCCACAGATTAATGTTATTTTTATGTGGGTATCATACATACATTTTATTTAATTTAACCTTTTATTTAATTCTTTTTAAGTTACTCTAACTAGGTACTAATTAAATTACATTTTTCTTCATCATAACAGCCCTTATAATTCGAGCCACTGCTTGGACACAAGGCCTCTCCTTGCCATCGAAGGAGGTTTAGGCAGTAGTCTACCATGCTTCCCAATGCGGATTGGTGGATGGAGTATAAGGTGATCAATACAATACCCCTTTGCTTACCATTAGTCGCCTACTACGACACCCATTGCAGGATCGCGCGGCGCTAGAGCGTCGTGGTGCTGTGTAATGAG
Organism: Elophila nymphaeata; assembly: GCA_955850985.1. Classification (NCBI taxonomy): domain Eukaryota; kingdom Metazoa; phylum Arthropoda; class Insecta; order Lepidoptera; family Crambidae; genus Elophila; species Elophila nymphaeata. The sequence goes on from OY039066.1 coordinate 25,765,779, forward strand.
AAATTAGTGTCTTTGTCCTATCAAAAATATTTTTCTCCTCGACGTCGCCGCCGTTTTGAAACGTCGGTCGATAAAAAGCAATAAATGAAATGCACAACACTACGTTAATAAAGACGCGCAATCGCCGCTTGGGAGTGTTTGGCGGGAAACCATGGCGTCTGGATGTCGATCTTTATTTTGATAATTCAAAATTGCTTCGGAGTAGATTTTGTGCAGTGAAAGTGGTGTCTTTTCCTTGCATAAGCATCCGTGTTGACGAACAGTTATGAGGAATAATTGAAATAAAGGTTTTGTGTAGGTATATGACGTTGAGAATTGTATAGTGGGTGGAAATCCCACTATACAATTCTCATCAGTCACCATGATGAGGTCTGTTGCCATTCATTTCTTTCCAAGCACTCCCTAGATGCATTAAAATGTGTGACGCCCATATTTTAATGCAAACATCAAGAAATAAGACATTAACAAATGAAGATATGGCTCAAAGGATACCAAGCCAAAACCCTAATAAACAAGCGTCCCTGGACTGGAGCGCATCAGGCGTAGACAGAGAAGTGTATAGACAAATGCATATTTTCCTTCTCATTCACACAAAAAAGAGAATTACTTATGCACACCTACTGTGAAAAACAAGGATAAAACATATGAATTTTTTGTTTCACTAGCGTGGCCGACATTTTCAAGGCCAGCACAACTATGTGCTAAACAAAGTTGACAGTTTGTTCCTGATTATTCTAAGTGATTGTGAAAAATATTATTAAAAAGTGTTAAATCTGCTTACAAGCATAATTTAAAGTAAAAATATATTAGACACCATAGTTTTTCTTTAAAATTACATCGGAAAAATGGTTTGATGTTGTGTTATTACATGCAAAACTGATAGCGAACGTAAACTTGATGGCATAACTTTCTACTCGTAAGTATAGTATACTTTTGTATAGTTTGTGTTCTTGAAATTTATTTTATGTCATACATGAATAGAAATGCGCATTATGTAGATTAAACAATAATGATGAATAGTCATAATAGTAAAATTAAATTATTCATAACCTAAAAATTATTTCGTATCGTGTTACCAACATTACCCATAGAAGTTCCCTAAAAACCTTGCACTATTATTTCGAATTGCAGTTAACTTCTATTGCATTATTTTAGTTCATATTTTTACAGAATGGTATTTTTATATACTTATCTGATTTTTTATAAATAAATAGTCCGGCCTGTGACAGAGTATTGGTCTTCTTTTAAATATGCCTGTAATTTAGTAATTAAGTTAGATAGAAGATTATAGTTACCTACTATTCTGATTCTTTATAAATGAAATTGTACTGTTATCTTGTAGCTATTTTCAGCTACACCAGATTATAAATAGATCTTAGTTAGTAATAATGTGGACATAATTAATATTTAAAAAAAAATACAATTATACTGACTTATTTTAAACAGAATTTACAAAACCTTGTAATATTAATTGTGCTTCTATAAAATGATCTCTGAATATTTTGTCATTTTGTTATAGTTTTCCATCAAACAATGATATAAGGAAGCAATGGATTGAAGCCACCGGTCGAATAAATTGGCAACCAAAACTAACATCATCATTTCTCATGCCTAACGCCGTTCCTCAGCTGGTAACAACACAGCATTTTTGAAATATCCATAGTAAACTTGTGTTGTTTAAGGGACAATAAAGAAATTTAATTATGATTGAAACTTGCCAAACAAAAATAAAAATAATGTTTCAATAAAGAAATTTGTTTAATTTTGTTGTTTTTTATTTTATAATATTTTTCTTTGTATTATTGTATAGGTATCTTCAATTTTTAGTTAGTTCTTCTTTATTCTGTGGCACTTCTTAGGGTGCGTTCCAAAACAATTTCAATTTACTCAGGGTAGAGTGAAGCCGTTCCAAAACAAACCCGAGTGAAACCGAAGGTAAACAAACATTTACTCTGACAGTTGCTCTAGTATTTTGGAACGACTTGGGGGAGAATAAAATTTACCCCGCGGGGGCGATTTTTATCGGTGTCTGAAGACCGGCAAAATTTACCTGATACTTAGCTGTCAATCTGTTGAGCATCATTTATGTTTTCATATTCATGACCAAATTTTTGAATTATTATTTTTGTAACTACACAAAAACGATGGTTACTGTCAAATAGTATTTTATTTACATAAAGTTCAAAGTTAATTTATTAAATTCGTGCGCAGTGTTGTCCAATATATGATAATAAACAAATTAAAATGGCGACATGTCACGTTTTCATATTTTTACTCGAGATTTCCGCGTTAGCGTTCTAAAACAATGTTTTTTTCTCTTTCGAGCGTCAAGCTCTGACTATTTACGAAGTAAATTTTACCCTGGCGTCACTGGTTTTGGAACGCACCCTTAATAGATTCTGTAGTGCGATTTTCTTAAGTGATTCGAGACTCTGTAATCGACAACAAGCAGGAATTTTTCATAGAAAATATAGTTTCAACTTACGCCAAGCTCGACATAGTGCGCTAGTTTTTATGAAAAATTACCGGCTCGTCGATTTAAGAGATTCGCAGTACGGTAGGTACTTCTTCGGCATTTTAGTCAAAAAGTAATAAAACCCCATACGAAGTCCGTTCAATAAGTCAGTTTACTATGGTAAGTATTATATAAAATTATTGAAAATTACTACAGAACCATACATTGAATGACATTATAATAGAAAGCATTTCAAAACTAGTAATAATGTACACAGAATGTTATTCAAATATTTTAAATAGTATACTGACATACCTAACGAAACTATTATCTTTGGCATTTCGTATTAAACTCAAAAAATGGGAAAATATTTTATTATGGTAACACTTCATATCTATCAGTCTATCTCACAAGCGGCACGCTATCTAATCGTCTATACACTACACTTCTCTGTCTACGGCATCAGGCCATTGTTCGTGCGTTGCTCCCTGCGGCGCTGCCTTCGAGCATGTGCTTCGAGGCCATTCCATTTAAATGTGTATTGGATCGCGGCGCCCGTCGTGTTGTCACGATAACATTACCGTGGCGTCGTCGTCGCCCCGCTCGTCGCTGACTTCGAGTCCGCGGCCTAATGGACGCCGTTTCATAGTAAATATACAGAAAGACACTGTAAATCTTCCTAAAAATTATAAAATTAAATAAAGCTACTATTCGAGTAGACTTGACTCGGCACGCCTAGTGGATGCTTTGCTTTGCTAGTATCTAGGGTACGGTGATTGCCATAGACATAGGACAGTATGGGATATTTTTTGCGTTTAAATAAGCGTAAATATTGCGTTAACGCAGTCGCCCAGATTGCGGAAGATGCTGGGTTCGATTCCCGCCTGGGGCAGGTCGATTTTTTCAGTGTATTTTCTAGTTTTAAACATAGGTTAGTAATTATAAATCTATGGTGACTACTTAGCTGCTAAGGCTGTATGCTTTTCTGCCAACCAAATTGGTAACGTTAACTTTATACCATCCATAGAGAAGCACACAAACGTATGATACTTTTACCTTGTATAGTTAGCGCCGCCAAACACAATCGGAACCGCATTATTATTCAATGCATGTAGTAGTTTTTCAGTCACATAGTCCTCGCTGAAAGAGTTTTCGAAGGACAGGTAAAAATAATACTTTTCGTCGATCAACATCTCGCATTCGCCGTACGAACAATCTAGAAAGCCACAGGTGCCGTAAACATCAAGATTGAGGTCGTATTCCTTCAACTCCTGGTCAAGTTGAAGAGCAAAGTCCATTCGTCCTGACAAATCGTCGCAGTTAGAAACTATCCATGCTGCCGCTCTGCTTTTGGTCTTCAGTTTGTTTTTTAATGCTGCGCTAACAGGTTTCATGTCTCCTAACTTAATCCAGCTGATATCCTTGCTGGGACCTATAGTATTATTGTGCTCATCTAATATGCGTATGTATCCCCACACGACAGTCGAATCTATTCTATAAGTCCAAGTCCAGTTAAAGTAGCCATCGTACCTGTTTGAACAGATCGGAAAATAGTGAGATGGTTCCATGGATCCGAAAACGAATTTCTGATGCTGTGATCTTACTCGAGGCAGTTTTCCATGTGGCAGATATTTAACTTCTGGCCCGTGGAAGAAGATCGCATCGTAATCCGACACGTGAGGTAAGTGACTTCGATCCGAGGTAACGTAACAATTCGTATATTTACACTGTCTGTTCTTGAAACCGTCTCGGCCGACTCCAAAAAAGAGAGTCGGGTTAGCGGTGTGCTTAGTCCAAATAAGAATATATTTAAGACCACTTTCACTATCTTCTCTGATGTTGTGTAGTTGCACTCGAAACGTATAGACGTAGATTAAAATGAACACAAATATTAAAATAATCAGTGGTGCTTTCCGACGGTTTCTGGAATGCATTTTAATTAAAAAATAACAAATACTTCGATAGGTACCTATTCAACAGAACCTACATGCGTAGTCATCGAATGAATGAACGATTCAGGGTATCTATTTTTGTTGGACTGACTAAAATCGATAAGATAATATTATCTTTTCAAATAAATATTGATTGTAAGTATTTCGCCGCGATTTAGCTATTTGTAAGCGCTCTGCGTGTCGATTATATAAAACTCTAACAATAACTCGCATCTCACATCGATATTCACTATCATTTCGCCTAAGATACAAAATGACTGTAGCCACAGGACATTGTCTACATCACGAATATTCGCTCTCTACATTGTTGTCGTATCAGCCGAAAGGATGACTCACCAACACGCCATGTTCCAGCGTCTCGCCCACCATTGACGGGGTGAGACCGTCTCGCATTCCTGAGTGGTTAGTGTAAGTTTTTTAGTATACACAACGCACCGATTCTAGTTGCGTTAAGAGCTCAATTTGTATGGGAAACATGATTTGCGCTTCTCTCCGCTAGGGGCGCTGTTCGCGTTTCCTAAACAAATTGAGCTCTTAACGCAACTAGAATCCGTGCGTTTTGTATACTCAAAAACTTACACTAACCACATGTTACAGTGTGACTCATTGGGAACAAGCGACTGATGCGCAACGGTAGCGCGTCCGATTCGCGCTGTTTCTGTCTGGCCTGCGCCATTAGAGTTAACGCAGACCATACATTGGCCAACTATCGTACAACTAAATTGCGTGCTTCCACAATTTAATCATCCTTACAATAGAAACCCATTCTTTATGCTATCGGCCGATAGTTGGATGCGATCGTTTAGTTGTGCGATTCAGTTGGATAGATGTGCGGCCTTCTATGTCTACTGCAATAGTCGGCCAACTCAATTGTATGGTCTGCGGGGTCCAAACCACACAACACTGAATTGGATAAAGGCCGCAGACTAGCCACAACTTAGTCGGTGACAGTGTTGCTAGCACGGTAACCTCTGTCTGAACACACTACTTGTTATATTACTAAAAAGATGACGAAAACAAAACAGAATATTTTGGGTTCATCCGATATTTTAGAGTGTGGGAAACATCATTCTTACATTATAAGCTGAGACGTTACCCACATAAGTTTTTAAGGATACGATATAACTACTCATATATATTTTTTAATATTAATGCCTTTATTTTAAAATAAAAAAATTAAGACAATACAACGTCTTAATTTTTTTATTTTCTCCTAACATAGTTTATAGGAAGTCTTGTAATCGTCAAAACATTCGGCCTCGAGATTTTGACGGATTTACACGTTTTGGACCTCCCTGAGTCCAAAAATATTTTTACTTTCTTGTATAAGTACGTAGTATACTTAAATCCCTGGACGATTATTAATATCCAGACACAATTGATTTTAATTGTGTTCTCGCGCTCCTGAGCGCGAACGGGGCTTAACGAGTTAAAGGAAGTCTTGTAATCGTAAAAAAAATCGACCTCGAGATTTTGACGGATTTACACGTTTTAGACCTCCCGAGCCCAAAAATATTTTTTTTGGAATTATGTCTGTGTGTGTGTGTCTGTGTGTCTGTGCGTTAGCACGATAACTCGAGTATGCTTTAACTTATTGCAACCAAATTTAACATGCGTTGGTTTCTATCAAATTTTGAGCCATCGATCACGAAAGTTAAGCAACCAAGGGCGCGGTCGGTACTCGGATGAGTGACCGAAATTTAACATGCATGACATCAAAATATAAGGTTTCTATCAACCTTTTAGTCGTTTCCGGTATACGAGAAAGTCAAGGGGAGACCACTCCCGAATTTTTTTGGAATTATGTCTGTGTGTGTGTCTGTGCGTTAGCACGATAACTCGAGCATGCTTTAACATATTGCAACCAAATTTAATATGCATGTATGACATCAAAATATAAGGTTTCTATCAACTTTTGACTCGTTGATCACGAAAGTTAAGCAACCAAGTGCGCGGTTGGTACTTGGATGGGTGACCAAAATTTATATAAACATAGTATGACATCAAAATATAAGGTTTCTGTCAACTTTTGAGTCGTTTCCAGTATACGAGAAAGTCAAGGGGAGACCACTACCGATTTTATTTTGTATAGGGCTGGCCTTTTATGAACTTCTTCAATTAAAACTTCTATTTCATCATTTGACATCGGTAGTGAATTCAGAGTTTAGCTACACGGCTGCGTGCCCGTCGGCAAAGATCCGAGCGTGGGGAAATCACGCGCATGCGTCTGGTCACCCTGCATCTTGCCGTGCGACTGATCAACTAAGTTGTATGCATAGTCAGTCTGCGTTCCAATAAGTTATCGGACGATAGTTGCCCAACTTTTTAATTTGGATTGTGATGCGATTCTTTAGTTGTGCGATTTAATTGGATAGATGTGCGGGCTATCATAAGTTTCGCAATAATGGTCTACGGTGTCCAAACCATACAATTTAGTTGGCCGACTATCGTACAACTAAATTGCGTGCTTCCACAATTTAATCGTCCTTACATAGAAGCCCATTCTTTATGCTATCGGCCGATAGTTCGATGCGATCGTTTAGTTGTGCGATTTAGTTGGATAGATCTGCGGCCTTCTATGTTTACTGCAATTTAGTCGTCCAACTAAATTTTATAATGTGCTGTGACCCTTAGACAAAACATCGCGCTCATTTTTTGGACGCGCTCGAGCGTATTTGTGTTTAGTGTTTATCGGAGTCAAGTGACCGCATAAAACTAGGTTATCAACGATTTCGCAATGAAGAAAGCGCGAAAAGTAAATCTTTAAAACAGTTTATGGCTTGCTTTATAAAGATTTAACTATCTGAACTTATTCATTTGGGGTCTCATTCATTTGTGTATTGTGTATTTTCGAATAAACGTTTTATCACCAATTCATACTTAAGCCAAATTTAGGTAGGTATATTATGCTATCTTCCTTATTCAAAACTCTACCATACCAAGTAGGTACTTAAAATTAAATTAATTTACAGTTTACCTACTGAAACTTTGCAGGGTATTTAATTATAGAAGTATGAAGACCAAAGTGGCCCAAAAATTAAATCTTATAAGCATCAGGGTGGGCAACGCATTTGCACTAGTGCACTTGCGTTTGAGTTTTAGTGAGTGAGACACAGTGAGTGCTATAATAGGCAAAAGGTCCACTTAAATAGCGCGCAGTTATAGAAACTCGCACAGGGCGCAGAAAAGACTATTTACGGCACTGTCTACCGCTTAACAAAAAAAGGCATATAGTTAGAGATTTTTGCACCTTTTCGCGGCATTCGAAGCTTAATTTCGCTCAAAAGTTGAGGAGAATCAATACGATCTCTAATAATTTTGTATGTAACAAGTGAACCTGATCGACGATTCTCAAGGGAAGTAAATTTGAAAATATCTAACCTGTCCTTGTAATTCACCAATTCATATTTTTACCCTGGTGTATAGTTAAAAAATACAGGACCTTTTTTGGTATTTTTTCCAGTCGATCGATAGAATTTGTATTTAGGATTCCAGATACTAGTAAAATATTCTAAAGAGCTTCGTACTTAAGCGAAATATGTAATTTTAAAGCTTCAACATTCTTCAACGCAACACTACGCCGCTCTAGCGACGCACGATCTGGGGCTTTAGACAACATGCACTTCGACAATCGCTCTCGCTATCGCTAAGTCAAAAAATGTATGGGATTGACATAAGCAATCGAAAAGTGACGTCATCAAAATAATCGAGTCGAAAATTGCTAGCCAAATGTCAGTTTTCGTTTCTATTGAACCGAAACGCAAGCAATAGAAGGCGTCGCTCGCTAACTTCCCATACAATGCGTAGCCAACATGCAGCTTTGAGACTCGAAACCGACAAACTAGCGTTTCGATCGATCGCTTGGCTTTCGATCGCCGAGACCATGTAGAAAACGCTTGTGAAACACGTTATTGATTAAAATATCAGCAAAAAAAAATAGTTTTTATTATTTCATACGCTACGTAGGCGTAATATAGTGTTATTAAAGTTTGTAGAGGTGCATTCTGGGATATACTTTTATGGAAGGAAGGACAGAAAGTCAAAGCAATAGCCCTTAACACAGCTGGAGGATACAGTGGAAAAGATAAAGAAATTAAAGTGGAAATGGACGGAGCCCATACTTAGAAATAACATACAGAAGTGGACAAGAGATGTTACTGAATGGGGGACCCATTCAGGTATCAATGTAAGAGGAAAAAGGGCAGACAGAAGAGGAGATGGTCAGATGACATTAAGAGGGTAGCAGAGCCTTTGTGGTTACGGTTGGCCAAGAACAGATTAGATTAGTACCTATGGAAAAGGCTGGATGAGGCCTACGTGTCAGGAGGACACACCGAAAAATAAAAACAATAATCAAAATAGTGTTAATACTGTAATAAATTTAGATTATAATGTAAAACATTTTCGGTATTAAATGGGTTTGAAATTGAAGTTGTATTTTTTAGTAAGAATATACATTATTTGTACACAGTGGTTGTATATTAAAGTTTAAATGTAATAGTTATTCTCATGACCGTGTCATGCTGGCAGAGTAGAATAGCACCACCAACCCTATATCTATAAATAGGCGTCGTAGAAGGAAGCTAATGGATCAGATAAGGGGTATTGATCACCTTATATGCTGTCCACCAATCTGCATTGGGCAAGTGTGGTGAACTACTGCCTAAACCTTCTCAGATAACAAGGAGAGGCCTGTGTCCAGTGAGTGTAATTAAAAAGGCTGTTATGTTATGATGATGAATTGTTTGCTTAGGTTATCATTTAAAAATACATTATCTTAATTTGTTGTGGGCTGCCCGTAACAATGAGAGTATCTCATGCACCCAAACCATATTTGAGACTAAAAACTATAGACTCTCTAATCTGTGAAACTAATAGAAAACTTTAATAAAATGTCTGATTGATTTATTATTTGGAGATAGATTTACATATTCCACATTTTGAACACTGGTGACAAAAGAAATGCCTATGGAACTTAACAACAATTTCACATTATTTTACAATCAAAACTATTTGTGTGCTTGTGAAAGTTTTCATGTTAGGGATTTATTTGTATGAAACAGGAGATCATTCACCCCCTAAAAGAACAGACCTAAGGTATTTGTATGTATGTACATACAACTATTTGTTGATGTTTTTGTATGAACATTGTGAATGTGTGGTGTATAGCGTGAATCTATATCTTCCGGATGTAGATTTTTTGACTCGATAGTAAAAATTGTTTCGGAATGGATTTTGTGCAGTGAAACTGATGTTATATTGATGCACAAACATCCATGACGACGAGCTGTTAAGAAGAATCATTAAATAAAAGTTTTATAATGTTAATTTATTTAATTTTATGTAACTTTTAATTTTGAGCAACAGGAAACATTAATTAGATTTTCTGTTCCTCATTATTCAAAGTTTTATTCCTCCAGGATTGAAGATTCCTAGTTTTGATAAAATAAAACAATTACATTAATCTTTTATTTATTTTTTACATAAAGCTAACATGGTCAGGAAAGTTACTCGATTTTTCATTTAAGTCTACAAATCCAACAATGTCATCCTTGCTTGTTGTATATGTCAGTTTCCAGGGCCATTTCAAAGAATAATACTGCTTACATATTTTTCCTGACCCAGTATTTCACCTGATGCAACTGTAGGTGTTACAGTAACTCATTAAATAATTATAATGGTAATTTGTCAATTGGTTTGCTGATGATCATCTGAAAAATAAAATAAGCATTTTAACTTTAGGTTGAAAATTACAGGATTTATTTTCCTAATAATTTATATACTAATTCTACACTAATTCACAGAAAATTGATTAAACCTTTTTATCTAGAGAGAAAAAGATAATCACTCAGAAATTCTGTATAACTAGACGTTAATTTGATGCTGTTGTGGTGGAGTGGTTAATTTAGATTGCTTACAGATTGCTTAGATTAATTAGGTAAGGGCTTAGAATATTGGGTAACTTGATAAACGTAATAGAAAGTGCTGTGTGGAGCTTTCTGATTCAAGATGTAGGTACATACTGATTTTAAACTGCGATCAAGACCACATACAGAATGAAATAATCATAATTATTCCTGTCTTTTGAGAAATCTCATAAAATATTAAAAACACATAATACAAATACCAGAAACTTCTAGACAGGCTATCTTATGTGGTTTTCGCTCATAAGGTGCATAAGAATGACCATGACGCTTTCTCGAGTAACTCTTATCACGGAATTGATCTGAAAATGAAATATAAATATATCATTAAGAGAAGTAGTCATCAAAGTCATCTTGGCTTAACTTTTGCAATGTACAAATTTAATTAAATTTGTAACTACACGTGCAAAATAATGGTTAATAAGAATATATGTATTGTTAGATAGATAAATGTTAATAAAATATTACCTATTTCTGTGGGAACAGTTGATGGTATTCCTCAATATTCAACAGTTCATGGTAAGATATCTCGAGTTTCAAAAACAAAGATGGACAAGCACCAATCTTCAATTTATCTCCATGACAATTTTTTTCTCAAAATGTTTATATAGGGCACGTAGGTAGATGCATGTTTTATGGTTTTTTCACTAGGAACTATAACCTAGGTATGTCTTTTCATAGAAAATAGAAATGATTCTATAAAATTGATGAAACTTATAGGTCCTGTTGTAAATTACTTCGGTACGCAACACTTGTGGTGTGGTACATTATCGTAAACCACCAAACCACCGATGGGACTCATATGTAGATTCAAAGTGGCGAAAACGCCGAAAACTCTTCATGAAATAAATTTAATTTATTTAGGTTATGTTAGTTTGTCATTTTCAATTTTTGACATTTCTTCTCTCGCTAACTATAGACAAAAATTTTGAGTTATCGATACGACGCCTCGATTAAGCGATCGCTACGTTACTGTCACTTTGGCTACCAAACGATAATCGCTATCGCTGAAGCGTTAGCGATTAGACAAACCGACTCGCTTGTAAGCGTGAGCATGTTGTCTAAAGCCTCTGGCTGGATCGCCGACCGCCCGCCCCGCTGGTCGCTGACTACGAACGAGTCTTTTTTTTTGGATATCTATTGCAGATTGTCTCTGATGACATTTTCTGCGTCACCGGGTTTTTAAGAAGGCGAAGACCTTGGGGGGTCCTCAAGCCTGTAGGTCGAACGTTCCTAGGGGATTACTGGGCGACCAAGCATCTCCCCCGTGGGGAGTCTCTCGACCGCCTAGCGTCCCTAGGGCGTCCGTGTCGGTAGGGAGCGACATGCCCGAGGGTGCCTCTAAAGGCTCGAACCTCGGCTCGGGCACATCGTGTCGTGGCGGAGGCGGGGAGAAGCGCCCCGGTACATGTCTGTACCGGGTATAGCGCGTCGTATGTAGACCGGGTCTTCGCACCCTTGTTCGACGAGTGCGGTGTATAACAAAACTGTGTCTAATGCCTGAGTGTGTAGTGTTCATTTGAGTATTACTCGAACGGATCGGATGAACGAGTCCGCAGCACAAGAAGTGTCGTGAAATGTAAATGCCTTAGGTTCTAGTTTTACTTCTTACCACGACAAAGTAGTCTAATACAATGGACCTACAGAGAAAGAGTGACGAGTTCTACCTCTTAATTTTATTATTAATACAAAGTATCATCAATTTACATATAGGGACTATTTTCAACCTATATGTCTATACAAGGGGAACCCGAAGTTCCCCAGGAAGACCTCCTCCATCCCCTCACAGTCTTTCCCTTGCCTCCGTTACTTTTTCTTAATTACTTTTACTTTACTCACTCTTTCTCCCTTCATGGCCTTTAATCTAGATTGCTATTACTTTAAAGGACTTACCGATTTTCTGCCCCGCTTCGCCTTCCTTTATTTCTCCTCTTTTATTAAGTGCTTTACCTTTTTGCTTCTACCTTCACCAAAACCTATTCTACTTTTTTCACTCAATAGCCTTTTATCTATAACCAACAAAATGCCCGCCAAAAAACAGTCTGTCCAACCTTATCGCAATAAAAACGTTTCGTTTCACTCACCTGTAGTCAGGAATCGCGTTCTTCCGCGACACTCCCGACGGCCAGAAAAACCGCGGCAAGTTGACGTGTCCATTCAGCAATTTTCTCTCTCGCTTTAATTGCAGCATCTCTTTTAGTTCTTACTTCAATATCTCGACTTTTAACTTCTAATTCTTTATCAATTTCTGAATTAATTTGTTCATTAGAATCCTGAGCTAGTATTTGGGGAATATGATTAAATTCAGCCTGCTGAATTTCTATTTCCTTGGTGTTTTGTTCTGTATCCGTCGACTCAAGAGGATTCAATTGCAGGCCACATAAATCCTCACTCATGTAATTTATACTTGGATCTAGACTATCTCCGTTGTGACTTTTGTCGTCAGATACAGCTTCTACATTCTCTTCAGTATTAGTAGTTTCTTCTACTTCTAGGGGATACAGGTGACCTAATGAGCGAATTAGTTCAGTGCTTCCAACTTTTACTCTAGCTATTCTACATGCTCCATCAGAGCCTTTTATTAAAGACACAATTTTACCCACTTTCCATAAGTCTCTATTTTTTGAGTCTTCTTTAATCTGAACAATATCGCCAAGTCTTGGACACTCCTTTGACTTTATCCTTGGTTGTTTGACAGAATGATTATACCTTTCTCGTAATCCAAGTAGATACCGGTTGACAAACATCTTTTTGTATTCTTCTAAGACTATATTCCCTCTCTTCCATCCTTCTATGATGTCGCGCTTTGTCACTGTGGTTTCAGTAAAATTTGTCTGTTCAGAAACTGCTGGTTCAGTAACAATACACTTTCCCATAGAAAGAAAATCTGCTGGCTTAAGAATATAGTCGTATTCTGAACTCACATATGTTAACGGTCTAGTATTAATTACTGCTTCAATTTCTTTGATCACAGTCAACAGTTGACCATTTGTCAGTAGATGTTTATCTAATGTTTTCTTTAGGCATTGTTTCACAACTCCAATTAAACGTTCATAGAAACCTCCATTCCACGGAGCAAGTTGTGGTATAAATTTCCACTTGATCTTATTTTTTATGCAAATTGTACTTTCTAAAATCTCTGCAGATAATTTGAATTGGAGTGCATTATCAGATACAATAAGAGTTGGAACCCCTTTTGATGCTATGAACCTCCTTATAGCCTGCAAACATTCTTCAGCAGTTAGATCAGCCACAACTTCCATATGAACAGCTCGCACAGCTAGACATGTCATTAAGCACACCCATCTTTTCTCATTTCCGGAATTAGTCTTTACATACAAGGGACCAAAATAGTCGATTCCTGTATATGTGTATGGTGCACTGTAATTAACGCGTTCTGGTGGTAAATCTGGAGTAGGCGGTAAACTATACGGCCCTCCTCCATGCTTTACACATCTTTGACATTTATGTATGACCTTTTGAACTTGTAATCTTCCCTTTGGTATCCAATAACGTTGACGCAAAATACTCAATGTATGAGATACACCAACATGATAATTTTTCTCATGTATTTCTTGAATAACTCGTTTTGTGAAGTTACAATCTATTGGTATGAGCACAGGATGTTTCATATCATAGTCCCATGACGTATGAGCCATTCTGCCTTGGCATCGCAGTAGTCCATCTACGTCCATGAATAAGCCTAAGTTACGGCTTAAATTAGTTTGCTTGCCACTTACTTCATCTGGATAGTATTGCTCCTGTAACTTCTTGATTAAATTGACTTCACTCAATACACTGTCATCTGGTTCATTAGGAATTCTCGCACATACCTCTTGTTCTTCCTCTATCTCTAGGACATGATCTTCTGGGAATGTAGTGACCAGAGACTCCCCAGCCGCGCAAAAAGTGCTAACTTCAGAAGCACTTGGCCATGAGTCTGGATTATTTAATAGAAATTGAGGCCCATGATACCACAACTCTTCTTGATTGTACCATTTCTCTGGCCTTGTTGCAATATCAGCTGGATTAACATTTGTATTAACATAGCGCCAATCGGTGTTTTTATTCTGTTTTATTTCGTTGACTCTTCTAGCAACAAATGGATGAAGTAGCTTGTTAGATTTCATCCAACAAAGAACAATGTTACTATCTGTCCAGAGATATTGCCTGTGTATGGATAGTCCTAAAGAGTTCTTTACGTAAGTAAGCAAGCGACTTACAATAGTGTAACCCACAAGTTCAAGTCTGGGTATTTTTAAGTTAGACTTCTGTTTTACCGGTGTAACACGAGATTTTGACATTATTAATACAGTTCTGATATTATTAAATCCTATTATTCTCAAATATGTTACAGCCGCATAAGTCTTTTCAGAGGCATCAGTAAAACAATGTAATTCAAACTTTGTATCTTTGTTGATCTTAATATTGTAGCCAATATAACGAGGAATTCTAATATCTCGTAGTACTTCTAAATTTTTTATTATATTTATCCATTTTTCTCTCAATTCTTCGGGTAATGGAGAGTCCCAATCTAATTTCCTCAACCATAATTCCTGCAAGAGCAGTTTGGCTGGCAATATTAATGGAGATACAAAGCCACATGGATCAAAAAAGGAGGCAATCGTTCTTAAAATTTCTCGTTTGTTTTTGCTGTTCTTATTGTGTTCTTCAGTAAATATACTTTCTTTAAGTTTGATCTGCAGAGTATCTTCTAGCACATTCCATAATAAACCCAAAACCTTAGTCTGCTTTGTGTTACTTGCTTGATGCTGTTTTGGTATCCAATCAAGAAAGGTCCTATCATTTGAGATCCATTCCCTAATATTCATAGACATTTCTTGAAATGCTTTTCTTGTGATTGTATAGAGTTCCTTTGCTTTATCGGTAGATGAAGTTCCTGTGACCAGGTTGTCTACATAGCACTTGTTTGCCATTTCTGCAAGCACCGCATCTTCTTTTCTTAACAAGTGGTATCTTATTGTAGCAGTTAAAAGGAACGGACTTGAAATTATGCCAAATGGTACGCGACAAAATCTCAGATATAATATATTGTCTTCTATGGTACCTTTAGTTATATCCTTTAGCCATAGAAATCTAGTTACATCCCGATCATCCGCTTGTAATCCCACTTGCAGAAATGCCTTTTCTACATCAGCTAGTATTGCCACTTTATTAGTCCTAAAACTTAAAAGTAATGCATTTAAATCTTCAATCATAGTAGGACCTCTATACAAGCACTCATTCAAGCTCTTCTGCATTTTAATTTTAGCTGAAGCATCATAAACAATACGACTTCTTTTCCCTTCTTGCTTAACTAAGTGATGCGGTAAGTAATGCAAAGGCGACTTATTTGTAATCTGAGATGGTGGTACAATCTCTATTACTCCAACCTTTAATTGTTCTTGTAAAATATTATTATATTCTTTTAGTGTTTCTTGATCAAGACGCCTGACAAGATTTATTAAACGTCCCATTGCTAATCCAAAGTTGTTAGGTAGCTCTGGAGGGTTATGAATCCATGGCCACTTCACTTGATAACGTTGATCTACATATCTAACAGTTTCATTGAAATGTTGTATAGCTTCTTCTTCTCGAGTAACCTTTATGGAGTCACATATGCCAATACTCTCAAGAGCCCATAAAAATCTCATATCCATATCCCGTAGAGGTAAATCTGGCTCAGTATAATAAGGATAGTGTGATTCATCAGACCGGCAATATGTTATAATAGATAATACATTTTCCTTTTCCCTTTCCATGTAGTTCAGATGACCGGTGATAACCCATCCAAAATCAGAATCAACCACAAAAAGATTATCTTGAATCTTTATTTTTTCCGTTCTCATAAAGGAGAAATAGTAATCATTACCAATCAATAAGTCTATTTTCTCGGCAAGTCTATCATCAGCGGGAATATCTACCAAATGATTTATTTTAACAGTAGGTAAGTTTGAATTCTTTATTATGTGAGGCACCATATTTACCCTAATTTTCCTTTGGATTCCACGTTTAGTATCAATAATAATTTCAGCAGAAGGACTTGAAGTTTCTTTAGGCTTATCTGATCCAAAGGTAAAAATCATCAATAAATCATCATTATCGGGAACTAATTTTAATTTGTTTGCTGTTTGTGTGGTGATATAGCTTCTCTGGCTTCCACTGTCCAGCAGCACTCTACATTTTACTTCATTGTTCTGGTTTTTCACAATGACTGTGGCCGTCTGTAAAAAGGAGCACTGATTAGGCACATGTGAGAAATTATAGGTCTCATACACTCTTTCAGTTCTAATACCTATTTTCCTTGGACACAGTGCTTGATTGTGATCTCCTTTACAGTAGAAGCAATTCTTCTTTATTTTGCATGTTCTTATGTTATGTCCTTCTCTAAAGCAACGATAACATTTCTTGCCCAGTAAACGTTTTCTTTCACCAACTGTATTAAACTTAGTGCAGTCACTATTGTAGTGATCCCCTTTACAAAAAACACATTCAATCCTTGAGCGTTTTTGACTTGTGCTTGGAGTAAAATTCTTCCTTTTTCTGTTGTTCTTATCAAATTTGAATTTATGTTTATTGTTGTGACTTGTTATTAAAAGAGATTCTGTAGTTATAGATGGAACAGGTGGATTCATGTGTATGTCACCTCTTGTCCTATGTGACCTCTCCATTGCAGATATAATATGCTCCAAGGTTAATCTTACTGAATTTACTGAGTTATCTTTAGTAGCGGCGCTAACTTCATATACAACTCTGTCAGGAAATTTTCTTAATAGGGTAACTCTTAGGTGATTTCCATCAGTTTGTTCGCCTAATGAATGCAATACTCGTAGATGCCGTTCAATAATGTTTAATGTATTTCTACATTCAGATGGTGTATCACCCGCTTGGGGTAATTTAAGTAGGGCATCGTAATGCGCATCAATCAAAGTGTCTGTTTTTCCATACCTACTCTTTAGTGTGTCAAGAGCAATGCTATAATTGGCATTTGTAACAGCGAGACCCTCTACTGACTCCAAAGCCGAACCCTCTAAAGAACCTATTAGATATGCCAGTTTATCAGCACCACTTAGGTTCCTTGTATGGACTGTGGATTCAAATCTATCCCAAAATTCATGCCATTTCAGCAAGTCTCCAGCAAATTTTGGTAATTGTAATTTTGGCAGCTTACAGTGATTAGATGCAAAGTGTGTGTTTGAATCTTGAGATTGAGTTGTTATTATGCTAGCCTCTATACTAGCCAATATATCTTCAGCAGACAGTTGAGCATTTGTTCCCCTAGTAACAAGCTCAGATGAACATTGACTTATATATTTTTGTATTTCTGAGTTCACTAGGTTCAATGTTTGTCTTAGTAAAAATTTTGTTCTCAGAAATTCTTGTAAGGCTATGGGTTCTGTTTCAGCAAGATCGTACAATTGACGAGCGTCATTTACTGCCTTTTCCAGTTTTTCAAAAATAAGAGTTAGTCTTGACTCCATCTTTATTGGAAATCGCAACACGCCGGTTATTGTATTCCTGTAATATACCGGGCATCGTATTAAAATATAGTCTTCATTCTCTCACTTAAATAGGGCTCAAGAACAATGAACAATCCCTCTTATTTAAAAAAAGTTTCAGTAAGTAGATAGGTACCTACTCTAAATATTTTCTACAGAAGATTTTATTTTTTCTTGTTACTATTAAGGTAAAATAGTGTTATAAAATATTTCTTATTTCAGCAAAAGAAACAATTATGGTTGTAAGGTCATTAAAGAAATGTTCTCGAAGAAAGAAACTCGTAACCTTTTTGAATCGCCGGTACATAAACAACAAATACAGTACTCGTCTTGTCGATATTAGTATTAATCGGTATTTAACGTTTTACACTTTTGTTTTTCCGTCTTTATGCAAATCAAACATAATAATACAAGTAAAGTACTTACCAATTTTTCCAAGATATAAAAACAATGGCGGGTATAGTATAAACACTTTGTAAAAGTTTTCAATGGCAAAGAAAATGAAACAAGAAAATTTAGTAATGCCAACATGACATAACCAAAGAACGTTCGGAAACGCACATATATTTTTTTTTTTTTTTGTAAGTGACGAATAATCGGATATTCCGTAGTTTTATATTTTAAAAATGTAGCGTATAAATTTTCTTCATAATTTTTAGTCATATTATTATTTAAACAAAATATAAAAATAATTTGACAAAAGTCTGTGGAGAGTAGTTCGGTATAATAGTTATGATTTGGTTTGATCAGCCATCTTAAATTTGGCCACAACTGTGAAAATCTTTAATATATTTATAATTTCAAATGTAAATGCAAAAAATAAAAAATGAGTTGCTGGATACTCCCCCTCGTAAATGGCTAGGTATTAAATTAATTATGTAGGTAGGTATTTTCATGAGCACCGCCTGCCTCATCAGTCGACATAATTACATTTATTATAAGGAAACTGATTTAGTTTATCGTAAGCCCGCTATAATTTAGCCTTTCTTGTAATTTTAATATTTCTTAGCGGCCCTCTCCCCAGCAGCACATGCACTTCCCCTTTTTTTTTGTGACATGTTGCGCTTCTCCTTCACGTGGCAAGATTTTAAAACCACGCGCGACTTATCACCGGCTGCCGAAAGTAAAATTTTATTAGCGGGCGGTCTCCTCAGCAACACATGCACTTCTTTATGCCATGTTGCGCTTCTCCTTCACGTGGCAAGATTCTGGGACCACGCGCGACTTATCACCGGTTGCCGAAGAGACCCCTTGTATACAAAACGACTGACTACCATGCGCGCCAGCATCCATCGAGCTGGCCAGGCTGTTCTCCTTGTAGCTTCTTGCTACGACGCCACCGTGCACTAAGCAGGGCTGGCCCTCTTTCCGGGGATTGACAGCCAGTCAACCACTATACCTTGTCGCTTCTTTGCGACGACGCCACCGTGCACCATGCAGGGCTGGCCCTCTTTCCGGGGATTGACAGCCAGTCAACCACTATACCTTGTCGCTTCTTTGCGACGACGCCACCGTGCACCATGCAGGGCTGGCCGTCTTTCCAATGTGTCAAAGCAGATAGACCTACTCACACATTATTGTTCTCGACATAAATTTTATTTCTTCAATTTATCAGCCAGAACGATAAGGAGTATCCCAGCACCTCCACCATTTTGTCGTGAAATGTAAATGCCTTAGGTTCTAGTTTTACTTCTTACCACGACAAAGTAGTCTAATACAATGGACCTACAGAGAAAGAGTGACGAGTTCTACCTCTTAATTTTATTATTAATACAAAGTATCATCAATTTACATATAGGGACTATTTTCAACCTATATGTCTATACAAGGGGAACCCGAAGTTCCCCAGGAAGACCTCCTCCATCCCCTCACAGTCTTTCCCTTGCCTCCGTTACTTTTTCTTAATTACTTTTACTTTACTCACTCTTTCTCCCTTCATGGCCTTTAATCTAGATTGCTATTACTTTAAAGGACTTACCGATTTTCTGCCCCGCTTCGCCTTCCTTTATTTCTCCTCTTTTATTAAGTGCTTTACCTTTTTGCTTCTACCTTCACCAAAACCTATTCTACTTTTTTCACTCAATAGCCTTTTATCTATAACCAACAAAATGCCCGCCAAAAAACAGTCTGTCCAACCTTATCGCAATAAAAACGTTTCGTTTCACTCACCTGTAGTCAGGAATCGCGTTCTTCCGCGACAAGAAGCTTATATTTTACCTACCGCAGCATATACTGTAAGTCTTTATCCGCAGCTAAAGTAATAAATCAAGAGAGAAGATATGACACTGAAGACTTGGCTCTATGGGCTAGCTCCCTTTGCCGTCCCGTAACAAGGAAAATTTGAGGATAAAAAAAGAGTGTTTGGCGGGAAACCATGGCGTCTGGATGTCGATCTTTCTTTCGATAATTCTAAATTGCTTCGGAGTGAATTTTGTGCAGTGAAAGTGGTGTCGTTTCGTTGAATAAGCATCCAGTGTTGACGAACAGTTATGAGGAATCATTGCTTATTTCAATGATTCCTATTCTTGGTTTTGTGTATATGACGTAGAGAATTGTTTAGTGATTGGAAATCCCACTATACAAGACTCATCAGTCACCATCATGAGGTCTGTATCATGCATTTCTCGCCAAGCTCTTCCTAGATGCATTAAAATGTGTGGCACCCACATTTTATTGCAAAAATCTAGAATGAAGATAAAATATGAAACTGAAGACTTGGCTGTATGGGCTCGATCCCTTTGCCGTCCCGTTACAGGGTAAAATTGAGAAAAAAAAGGAAAAAAAATGACAATCTGTCAAAATCAAATGTCTCTTCGCCATTATTGTTTTTCTTCGGGTTCAAAGTTTTTAACATAAAAATCTGTTTGCATCTTGGATTTGTGTTGTGATTTTGCTGTGAAAAATGTCTCTGTTCCCAGGGACAGTAGCTTTCGACGAATATGGCCGTCCATTTATTATTCTCAGGGACCAAGAAAGGCAAAAACGGCTGACCGGTATCGATGCATTGAAGGTAGGATTATTTTTAATTAACCTATTATTCCACAACAAAAGCATGCACGAAGTTGCTTTTAATTCATAGAAAAATTGGTCAAAGTCTTTCATAAACAAAATAAGAATGTTACAGAAATAAAATTTATAACCTATAGTAAACATCTAATTCTGAAATTAGTTGATGAATCTTAATATTTAAGTTAGAAGTCAATTAAAATTGTCTGTTTAATGTTTATTACCGTTCATTTAATCATTGAAACCTGTTACTTCCTAATTTTATATCGTTTTCTATTGATAAAATTACTATTTTTGTGACAGGTGTTTTCAGCTTGAGTCACATGATTTCGTAAATTACAAAGAAACTTGTAATTTTTTAAATAATTGAGAATGTTTAAAAGAGAGCCCTGTGATTATAATTACAATTACCATAATTTGTGCTTGCTACACTTGACATCTCATTGAAAATAATATAAAACTTTAATAATTCAAACTTCTTTTGTCTAATAATTATTTATTTTTATCCATCTAACCTATATTAACAAGGCGCTATTTTAAATTCAAAAGTCACTCTTGAAAGTACCTATTGCAACTCAGATGCCATTGTGTATGAAGTAAATTGTTTACCGGGATTGCATGACTTAAAAAGATTCGTGAGAAAAAGTTATGAATGATGATTTAAAAAAAATATCCAATAATTTCAATTGCTCAGCTTTAGAAAAAGGTACCTTATAAAATAGGCTCACACTTTTTGTGTACATAGGCGCACTATAGACTGACACATTAACTGCAATTTCACTTAAATAAATGTTGACTAAATTTTGATATAAAATATTCCAAAAGGACATTGCCAAGGTTTGGACCAAGTGCTGCCTAGGAATGTGAGTTGGTTGTGGTACTGTTGCATTAACATTAACTATAAAAAAATATTTATAAAATTGGTCCCTGGAAAAATTAATAATTCCAGTTTTAGTGATAATAAATGGACGTAGATTAGTAAAAATGTTCCAACCCACACGATGCTTGTTTTGAGATATGATTTTGTAAAGTTGTTATAATGACCCCTTACATATGTGTGGGTTGGTCTCAATGGTCTGAGGTTGGTCTACTATAGTCGTATTTTTCAATACACACAAGATACATTAGATCTATTTCGCTAGGTGGAAGTACTATATCTGCCTATCACATTTGTGTACTTAAGTCAATTTTGCAAATGTTGTGGTTTGGAACGTTTTTAATAATCTACGTCCATATAATCTTTCATTAAACAACATTTTTGAGCTATTTTTTACTTGCACTATGTGCTTGTTCTGGTTCATTGGGTTTGCTAGACACCAAGATGTGATTAGGTGTCCTGCTTTATTCCTAGACACTATTATCGATAACGATGAAGAAGATTAATTAAATATAAATTACATATTATTGTACTAGTTTTGCTAACTGATACAATAATTTGTAATTGCGTCACTTATAATAATAACTGACTGATGCCTTATGATTATGTACTACAACATCAGAATACAATTATAATTGAACACAAAAGCTGTTTAATAGTTGATTTTGTACATTTGTTGCTATTAATGTAATTTTTCCAATGAAAATCTGATTTTCTTTGCACTCCTGGGATGGATTTTTATGCACTTTGAATAACAGGTTAGTGATGGTCTGAGCAACAAAATGCACTATGTAAGCATTGTAGGCAGCACTTGGTCCAACTTCCATACAAAATTAGGCAATGTCCTTTGTTACTAATACATTTTGAAAATATTTTATCAAATAGTTTGACAGTTTTTGTTGTTTTAAAATTTTATTGATAGCAATAAAGCAAAGGAGGTTATTTCATTCAGCCACAACCAAGCAATAATTAGGTAGACATAACATTGGTTATGTTATATACCTACCTAATTAGGTAGGTTAGGTTTGACTTGTGATCTATATGCGAGATCCGAGCAAGCAGAGCGAGTGGCCACCGAAGCGCCAGAAATGTCTTTTTTAGGTTTTACTAAAGGACCACTACATCTTTTTTGGGTTTAAATGATGCAATTAGGAATTTTTTCTCAATTTTTGTTAATTTTGCAGATGTTGGAAGCTAAAAACAGTTCTGTGTTTCTTGATGATTTAATAGTATTTTGAATTTTTATATTTAGTTTTTTTTTAATCTATGCAATATATATTTTAAAAAAGTGTAGGAGGGGGTTAGCAGCCTCCCCTCTCTTTTCCCCACCACCCTAAAAAAAGATAAATTTGGTACTTCTTTCTAAAGTGCTTCCGTCATAAAAATGTATGTATATTATTTAAAATCATTAAATAGTATAATTAATATTCAATTATTATTATACTCCCAAACAACATAGTATTTTCTGGTGGGCGTAGTTCAAGATTTGAATGGTGTGTAGTAGTATGCTGGAGCTTCTAGTCGCGCTTACTCAATGTTACTGCCAAGTCGCTCATTAAGAATTACGGAACATTTTTACTTTTTTGTTTTGTTTAACATGTTGACTGTCTGTGCACTATACTATAATAAGTATAAATGCATTTCCTACTCAGCCGTGATGTTCATGCATTGCATGTAATGTACTGAGTAATATTGGGATGCTTAAATTTTAATGAAATTTACTAAATTATGATTCTTG
Organism: Elophila nymphaeata; assembly: GCA_955850985.1. Classification (NCBI taxonomy): domain Eukaryota; kingdom Metazoa; phylum Arthropoda; class Insecta; order Lepidoptera; family Crambidae; genus Elophila; species Elophila nymphaeata. The sequence continues at coordinate 25,789,230 of OY039066.1, forward strand.
ATTTGTCATTATTCCCATTGTAAACAAATATCTCATCAATATAACGAAAAAAAAACTGGATGTTTTATACTATATAGTAAATTTCGCTTGGACAGTCAATGTGTTTAAGATAGTGTTTGTATGCCTTACGCAAATTTAGATTTTACCGAAATTATATATTGTTTTCTCTGTAAGTTAATGCTATGTATTCTTTGATAAAAAATCTCTCAACACATGTTTTTGCAACAAAAACTCTCATTGCATTTCATTTATCCATGGAATGCTAAGTTTTTATCTCATCTTAGCAAAATAATTTAATATCACATTAATTAAAATCTATATTAAAACTGTGCCAAAATATTACTTCCAGTCCCACATCCAAGCAGCCCGTCAGATTGCTGGCATCCTTCGGACCTCCCTCGGTCCACGAGGCCTGGACAAGATGATGGTGTCGTCTGATGGCGAGGTGACGGTTACAAATGATGGAGCTACCATCTTGAAGCTCATGGATGTCGAACACCAGATTGGAAAGTTGATGGTGCAGCTGGCACAGAGCCAGGATGATGAGATTGGTGACGGAACCACTGGAGTTGTTGTGTTGGCAGGTTAGTAAATTATATCGATTGAAAATGTCTGGGGCTGAAGGTCTAACAAGATACTGCCTCCCAGCAAATTGTAGATAGGTAGATTATTCGAAATTTTTTGTTGTACACCAGTAATTGTATTTACATGGCAATATAAGCAATATTTTGCAGTGATGCCAAAATTTTATGTGTACTCAAAGATCTATCAAAAGACTTGCCACTAGTTTTAACTTCTAAAAGCTTAATATTGGTATGTTATCATTATCTATCACGCATCGATCTTCACAGAAATATTTCCACTAATTAAATGCTACTACAGTGCACCACTGGAAATCCAGCCTGAAAAATAACCTGTTTTTGAAATGCAATGAAACCTGTTATTGCACCTACATTAACAGACTATAGTGAAGTTTCCTTTTATTGTATAGAAAATCATTTAACTTCACAGGTGCGCTTCTCGAGCAAGCTTCAAACCTCTTAGACAAGGGCATCCACCCTATCCGTGTCGCCGACGGCTTCGAAATGGCCGCGGCCACGGCTCTAGCTAACCTGGACGCGATCAGCGAGGCGTTCCCAGTCAACAAGGATACCAGGGAGAACCTGATCAAGGTTGCCATGACGACGTTGGGCAGCAAGGTCGTCGTGAAATGCCATAGATTGATGGCTGAGATTGCTGTTGATGTAAGTAACATATAACAAGCTTGGGTAAAAAAAATGTATTTCCTTTTTTTCATAAAATTCTTCTAGTCTCTGACACTAGGCTAAGGGCCGTGTGACATCAGTGGCTATGCACAACATTTATACCTCATCCACACTTTATCATTAATTATGTGAAAGTGTGAACACGCTCACACGAATTATAACAACATTTTTGTTATTATGATCATGTATCAATGAAATTATGATCAATTTATAATTTCCCCAGGCCATCCTCTCTGTGGCAGATCTGGAGAAACGCGATGTGAACTTCGAACTGATCAAAGTGGAAGGCAAAGTGGGTGGCAAGATGGAAGACTCGATGCTGGTCCGTGGTGTGGTCATCGACAAGACCATGAGTCATCCACAGATGCCTAAAGTACTCAAGGTAATTTAAATACCATCATACTACGTCACGACACCTTTATTTAGTTAGGTTATATTAACACTACCCTCATGTCATGACACGCATTACACACCTTTTGTACACTTGATCATGCATAAAAATAGGGATAATAATGTAGAAAATATTTAATAAATTAAATAAAAATGTAATGTAAAAACGAATTTATATAAAAAAAGGTTGTAAATAAAACAACTTTTACGGATTTAACTCGCGTGTAATTAGATTTTACATTTTGTTATTATGTGTAGTGCTCGCGCAAATCTAAGAGAACATAATAAAGAAGGTATTTGATTATTTGAATGCCCCAAATACGTGGGAGTAAAATCTGCTCAATCGCATTTAAAATTGTAGTTTATTCACATTGATATATACCTGTAATGATGTTTTTTTAAATCATTACAAAATGTGGAGTTTGTTTCGCCATTTCTTCTCAGTCTCAGCATCATAATAATTATTTCGCCCTGAAATGGTGGTAGGGCTTTTGATGGACGGACGGTACTTACAAAAATCCATTTAAATAAAGAGCTTATTAATTTTCAAAATCATTAAATAAGTATTTATTGCTGAATTGAATCGGTAAATATTTAAAAATATTTAGAGCATCTAAGTTCAGGCGTGGAGGCTTGTTAACCCATTCATTGCCACCTATAAAATTGTGTCTTAACCTAGGTGCCGCCATACATTTGTCAACGAGCGCCCATCGGCGGCCACGGCATCTTAGTTACGGATTTATTGCCGCCCATCGGCGCTTTCGGCATGAGGCCTTAGAACACTACCACGTCAATCAGTTTTTTTCTCTTATTGGTGTTTGTTAGTGGGTTATAAAACTGCTTTAATATGTAATTGTGTTATTATAGTTAAATACTGCGATTTTATCGGGTATTACATTTCAAAACAACGATGAAGAATAAAGGTGCTTTACTAAGTTTTTTTTGCGATTTAGATTGTTATGGAACATTATTTAGTAATTTTTAATTAAAAGAAAGATAAAACACGATAAAACAAAAGTTTAATTGTAAACTATTAAGCGTTATGTGAAACCCAGAAGTCCTCAACCTTTTTCCAAATAATAAAAAAAAAATATTTTTTGTTACACTTTCATAAAAATATCTTCTTTTTGTTAATTCTGTAAATCAATTTCTATAAGTACATAACAAGTATGATAGTTGTTCCGGAGAACACCAATTGGAGGGAGAAACTGACTCATTAAATGCTTTTATTTAATTTGCAATGTAAGTTTGTTCGGGTGGAATCTTGCTACTCGATTTTGAAGCAGATATCTTCAACCGATTGAGCTGAAATATTTAGTTTGGATGACAATATACGATAAGCTGTGTGCAACGTCATTCTAAATCCAATATGGCGGACCATACAAAATGGCGGAATAGTTATTTTTAATGCATTTCTGCAATATGGGTATCAAATGAAAGGGCTTGTTGAGAGTAACTCGAAAAATAATGTGATGTCATTCTAAATCCGTAAGTTGCGTCTGTAAGATTGAACTTCGAAATAGGCGTTATATCCGGAATTGGGATCACAGAAAATGATATCCATAATATTAATAAATCACGTCCGCCATTTTGGATCTCCAAAATAGATGTTGTATTCGGAATAGGAACCGCAAAAAACCACGAAAATGATACCCATATTGATATTATATTAAGAAGTCGCGTCCATCATATTGGATCTTGAAATAGATGTTGTATTCGGAACCGGGACCCCCGAAAACCATAAAAATGATACCCATAGCGATATTATATTTAGAAGTCGAGTCCACCATCTTGGATCTCCAAAATAGACGTTGTATTCGGAATTGGAACACCCAAAAACGGCGAAAATGATATCCATATTGATATTATAAGTATTTAGAAGTCGCGTCCACCACATTGGATCTCGAAATAGATGTTGTATTCGGAAACGGGACCCCCAAAAACCACGAAAATTATACCCATATTGATATTATTTTATATTAAGAAGTCGCGTCCGCCATATTGGATGTCGAAATAGAGGTTTTATTTGGAATAGGGACCCCGAAAATCATACCCATATTGATATTATCCACACACCGGACGATCCAACGCGCTCCGATCGCGCGCAGCACAAGCGCGATCGCGCGCTTTTGGCGCCAAGCATGGACGTGCTGCGCGCGATCCAAGGACACGCATTCTATTGTAGTATGTTAACGATCCAGAGGCTTTAGACAACATGCATTTCGACAATCGCTCTCGCTATCGCTAAGTAAAAAAATGTATAGGTTGACATAAGCAATCGAAAAGTGATCGATTGCTTATGTCAATCCCATACATTTTTTGATTTAGCGATAGCGAGAGCGATTGTCGAAATGCATGTTGTCTAAAGCTTCAGTTCTATGACCCTAGGCGCGGGATCGCCGATCGTCCGGTGTGAACCCAGCTATTCGGAATTGGAACCCCCCAAAAACCATGAAAATGATACCTATATTGATATTATATTTAAAAATCACGTTCGTCATAATAAATCTCGAAATATATGTTTTATTCGTAATACCCCCGAAAAGCACGAAAAAGATAGGTGTACCTACCTACAATAGAATAAATATTATTTATTTGTTGATATTATATTAGAAAGTCACGGCCATCTTGAATCTCGAAATAGGTGTTGTATTTGGAATCTCGACCCTCGAAAAATATGAAGATGATAGATATACCCATATTGGTTATATTGAAAAGTCACGTCTCGCGTCCGCCATTATTGGATCTCGAAAATATCATGATGTTTTATAATTTTATTAATAAAATATTAATATACAAAAATAATTATATTTATAGTATTCGGACTCCATTGCTAAAAATCATAAAAATTATAATTTGATAAAAAAAAGTTAAGTATCTCTGAACTTTGAAGCAGGACGCCTATGGGCGCCGGCGGCATGTTAACTAAGAATGCGTATTTTGTTATTTCTAAGATATCCAGAGGCCAAATGAGGGAATTGTATACTAATGATTGAAAGGATTTTTTGGTAGTATTATTTCATTTTACAAATCACATTTGACTGAAAAAGTCGACCGAAAAAGTAGGGCGCCAATGGGCGTCTTCGGCATGTGCGTATACTCGGAAAGAGCGCCCATGGGCGTCCGCGGCACTGAATGGGTTAAGGAACTGTGACGTCACACGATTTTTAACTCGCTTATAGTCGTCATTATTTATTCACGTGATAAAAGAAAAAATAAGTGTACAATATTTTTTCTTCTTCTATCTGGTCTGATGGACCAAACAGAATTTTATAATTTTTTAAGTCATCCCCATTGTAGTATGCTATGGTTATTGTGAAAAGATACTAAACAACGGACAAACATCACAATAAATTATTATATTGATACAAACACACTCTCAAGTTTTGTAAGATGGATACCGATGATGATGTAAAAAAATCACATAGTGTGTTGATTCACCATGATATCATCCTTGGCTGTGTCTGAGGTATCCGCAAAATATTGAACAAAAACATAATAATAGGTAATGTAGTTGCAAATCGATATAAACCTTATTTATACTCTGTCATAAATACTTAAAAAACAGTTGTTCCCAAGGAGGATTGCTGTCATTGTCGATATCAAGACATAACAACCTCAAAAACCATTTACCCAACAGGACGTGAAGCTAGCCATCCTGACCTGTCCGTTTGAGCCACCCAAGCCGAAGACCAAGCATAAGCTCCAGGTGGGCTCCGCTAACGACTACCGTGACCTACGTCAGTACGAACATGATAAGTTCCTCGAGATTGTGCGCAGAGTGAAGGTATGTATAATTTAAAATGAATTTAATAAAAATTAATTTAAAAAAATTTAGTAACCTCCGATCCATAAAAACACTAAAGAAAAAAAATCTCACCCTATAACTTCATCAAAAGAAGCTATTAATATTTTTAAGATCCGGTATGTAAATATAATAAAGTCAGTTTACAAATAAAAAGAATATTGATAGTAATAAAGGAATCGAATTCCAATTAAAATGTTGAATACAAATTAATTTAAAAATAAATTATATAAAATGTTAATACAAATTAACTTAAAAAGTAATAATAATAAATATTACTTTTTAAGTTAATTTATATATTTACGCAAATAAAGATTATTTTTATTATGTAATGGATTACCGTTCCCCCGACGACGCGGCGACGATTATCTTAAAAGTATTATTTAAAGTTAAAAGTGCGAAAAAAAAATTCTTTGCTTTTCTTTTGTTTTTTGTGTCATAAAATAAAATAAAAATGATAAGTAACCCCACTTGAAACTTTAATTTTAACATCAGCCCACCGATTTCGCTATTTGCGAACGTTAAAACCAAAACCATATCATTATCGTTTCTATACGTTTAAACTGTTGTCAAAATATATGAAAACAATTACGATTTGGTTTTGCTAAAAACACTGTAAATAGCGCGATAAGGCCCCACGTGACATGACATCAATACCAAAAATTTTCCATTGTGAAAACAATGAATAAATGACATCGTATTTTTAAGTTAGAATAATGTTTATAAGATGGATACCGATGATGATGTAAAAAAAAATCACATAGTGTGTTGATTGACCATGAAATCATCCTTGGCTGTGTCTGAGGTATCCTAAAAGAAGGCGCATTTTCCAACAATATGTCTGTCAGATGACTATCAGTGGCGGCGTAGGGTAGATTGGAACCTTTTTTTTTGACGTGGAGGTCAAATGCATTTACGTATCGTCCCTGCGGGGTGGTGCCAGCCGCAGGGGATATGTGGGACTCGAGGTAAAGGCGTTCCCTCCATACCCACTAAACATCCTCCCCGGCCTGACCTTCAGTACGCTATTACGGGACGGCTCGGCATCTGTCGGCCACGAGGAGGCTTTCGAACGTGGACCCCAGGGTAGATTGGAACCTGAGGTTTAAGGTGTGCTGACGCTTCCCAAAGTTGGCGCCGTTACCTACTAGGTACTACAAAAGTGTCCCCTACATATACACAAACGTGTATGTTCCTGGTTGTTATATAATTAAAAACCGGAATCTCAGATTTCACAGAATAACAACAGTATATCAGTGCCAGGACGATTTTTTTACTAACTTGGAATACATTGTATAGTAGACATAATCCCGGGATTACGGGGATTGAATAAGTATCTTATAGGTATCTTTTTATGGGCATATCCCGGGATTTATGTCTGAATTATCTTATTTTTTGGACGAAATTAAATGTCGCTGTATAGCTAGCTACAATCCTGTGATCCATAGACTCTAATAAAATAAATTAGAAAGAAGCAGGTTGAATATTCTCTTATATTTTAATCCTTTTTTACTTTCTCGTATACGTGGTATAGAGGAAGTCTTGTAATCGTCAAAAAATTCGACCTCGAGTTTTTGACGGATTTACATTTTGGACCTTCCTGAGTCCAAAAAATTTTTTTTTGGTATTATGTGTGTGTGTGTGTGTCTGTGCGTTAGCACGATAACTCGAGGATGCTTTAACTTATTGCAACCAAATTTAATATGCATGTATGACATCAAAATATAAGGTTTCTGTCAACTTTTAAGTCATCGATCACGATAGTTAAGCAACCAAGTGCGTGGTCGGTACTCGGATGGGTGACCAAAATTTAACATGCATGTATGTCATCAAAATATAAGGTTTCTGGTGGGTCTGTCGTTTCTGCTATAAGAGAAACTCAAGGGGAGACCACTCCCGATTTTTTATAAATGCATACAGCCTACCTGATTTTAAGCAGTTACCATAACCTATCACTCGCAACACTGACGTGACACTCGCGCGCTTTTAACCCTACTCCCCTTTCTTACCCAGTGCATATGAAATTATCGCTATATGGTTTGAATCCCAAGATCCCGGGATTTGAAATTAGAAACAGTAGAGTGTACAGATTGTAAAGACCTTTTTTTTTAAGAACGAAGTTAGCCGTATAATTCCGAACCTGGAATTTTAAGAACGAAGTTAGCCGTATAATTCCGAACCTGGAATTACAAAATACAAAGTTTTTTTTTGCATTTAACTTAAGGATGCTGGTGCCACCCTAGCAATATGCCAATGGGGTTTCGACGATGAAGCAAACCATTTACTTCTAAGCGAAGGTCTACCAGCCGTCCGCTGGGTGGGAGGACCGGAGATGGAACTGATAGCGATAGCCACTGGAGGCAGAATTGTGCCCAGATTCGAAGAGTTAACTCCTGACAAGCTCGGCTCCTGTGGATTGGTTCGTGAACTCAGTAAGTTACATGTTTTAGTCACTTTTCCTATTCTATTCTCTTCTTAATTAACCCTTAAATGGGCCTTCATAAATTTGTCATGTTTAAAAAATCACGGTGTATGTGCAGCATTACTATCACACATCACAACAGCCTTTATAATTCTACCCACTGCTGGGAATTAGGTTCCTTGTCATCGAAGGAGGTTTAGGCAGTAGTCCATCATGCTTGCCCAATGCGGATTGGTAGACGGAGTATAAGGTGATCAATACCCCTTTGCTGATCCATTAGTCGCCTTCTACGACACCCGTTGGATATGGTTTGATGCTATTCTACTCTGTCAGCATCACATGGTCAAGTATTACTATACTTAAACCAAATTGTGTAAGTAATAAACTGCTGTCATTTTTGTATAGGTGAGGAGGAAGAAAGATAGCGAGTAAAAGGAACAAACCGATGCAAAATAACATTTGGTTGGTTAAAAATAGTCATATCTATACTATTATTAAAGATGAAAGATTTGTATGTTTGTAAAGAATGAACTCAAAAAATACTTGACCTATTTCAAAAATTATTTCACATATGCTACGTTATTCCTTAGTAACATAGGCTACTTATATTTGATTTAAAAAAAAAACTCAACGCGGTCGAAGTTGCAGGCGGAGCGCGCTAGTGTAAAATATTTATAATTTTTGTATGTTATTTCCAGCATTCGGCACGTCAAAAGAAGAGATGTTGGTGATAGAAGAGTGTTCAAACTCGCGGGCGGTTACTCTACTTATGCGCGGTGGTAACAGGATGGTCGTCGAAGAGGCGAAAAGGTCTGTTCACGATGCCTTGTGCATCGTCAGGAGTTTGGTTCAGGTATGTTGAATTGTGTAGCGGTTGTTAACTACAACCGTATTCGTAGTAAGAATTGAATATTGAAGAAAAATAATGATCGTCGAAGAGGCGAAGTGGTCCGTTCATAATGCCTTTTGCAGCGTCAGAAGTTTTGTTCAAGTATCTTGAACAATTATGTAGCATCTACAAATCCACAATTAATTTGTGGTAGAAATTGAATGCTCGTCGAAGGGACGAAGATATTTCAGGTATGTTGAAAGAATCATGTAGCAGTCACAGTTGATTCGTGGTAGGAATTGAATGCTCGTCGAAGGGACGACGATATTATGTCAAGACACTGTTTTGTTTAATTCCTTTATTTATTAAAAAAAGAATAATATTAATGTGCTGCTAACACATTGCTATTTATCCTGTTAACCCCTTCAACTAAGCTAATGCGCTTGTGCTACTAGTGGGTTCACGTCAGTAGTGTAATGGCGGCCGGGGCTCAATCTCCGTTCACATATAAACCGAGTCCACCTGGCTGCGTGCTTGGCTACCGATGCTTCCTTTTATGTAGCAATCGCAGTTCATTCGTGGTAGGAATTGTATGCTCGTCGAAGAGACGAAGATATTATGTCATGCATGACAATGCATAGTTTAGTTCATATATTTGGTGTAGGTGCAGTATGCCTTGATATCGACAATACTGCTTAGGGATTTGGCATTACATTTTTACGGCCGTGTGCCTGACACCAGCCCTCCTTGGGAAGGACTGTTATCATTCGACACCACCCGAGACCACCAGCGTAACGTGCCTTCCGAAGCAAGGAGGAAAATCGATTTGAAAATTTTTCGGTTACCCATCCGAGTACCGACCGCGCACTTGGTTGCTTAACTTTCGTGATCGTTACTAAGAACGCACGAACGCAAACCATCGACTTCCTCCAGATCTGAAACCAGACTAGGTTAACTGTTTGTCCATTGTGGTGAGCGAGGTAAAATTCCATAAAATGTAAAACTCCCGAAATTTTACGCAATTCTATTGTTGGATTTTCCACGAGCTCGTAGGGAGTGGTCAGTCAGTATAATGGTCCGGTTTCGAATCCTGGTAGCGGCAAATGTTTGTGTGACGGACAGGAATATTTGTTTGCCAGTCATGGTTGTTTATATATTTATTTAATGTGCGTGTGGTATGAGGGCTCATTTTTTAAAGTAATATTTTGACGAAATAAAGGAAGCATTTAGGAAATAATTGTGAAATCTTCATGGTGAATATAAAAAAAGCAGCATTTTTCGATATTCCTTTTGGCCCTGAAGGCCCACATGAAAATTTCACCCTGTATAGTGAGGAAGTTCTGGTCAATTATCTGGATCACTCAATCTGCCAACCTGAGAAAATACTGAACTTAGATCTATATTTATATATGTTTAACATTTGCATTGTGGAAAAATTGTGTTGAATTTCTGAAACCTATTCACAATTATTCAAATTATTTTAACGGTTTATTTGGTAAGGTTTGTTTAGGACATTCGATTCTCTTATGTTGCAGAGGGAGTGTTCGAAAACTTCCCAACTTAAATAAATCGTTAATATTCTTACTCTGTTTTACGAGTATAACTTAAGAGTCAATTTGTGACTAAAATCTTGACACAAAACAACAGTTAGAGAGTAGGTAAATAAAAAAATACTTTCTTTTCAACATCCCGTTGGAGAGCTCTATATTTTAGAGTTTATTTACATAACCTGACATTATAAACAAACGGAAAACAGAATCAGAAGTTCTGAAAATGTAATCACTAAAGTTTTGACACGTTTTCTATTTCTGATATTATTTAATTTTCATGATAGTCAATTTCTATGCTTGAAATGTATTTAGGGTAACCATGCTTTTATAAAATAAAATATTCTCGGCTTTGTTTTAGGATTTTTTACACCCATGACTCGCATACAAATATTAGTGTTCGTCACACAAATATTTGCCGCTACCAGAATTGGAATTTATGTGATGTGCAAGCAGCTATAAGTTGCTTTAAGAAGTTAGTGTACAATAAACCATTAAGAAAATCCGTTGTTCCGTGTCGGCCAGGACTCGCGGGTAGTGTACGGAGGCGGCGCCGCCGAGATCTCGTGCGCTCTGGCGGTAGCTCGCGCCGCGGATAAGCTCTCCTCGCTAGAGCAATACTCGTTCCGGGCCTTCGCTGATGCCCTGGAGGCTGTGCCCTTGGCGCTAGCTGAGAACAGGTACAGTTAGTTGATTTGCAGTTTTATCAACCCTACCTGTACTAGGTGATTATAAGTCACGTCCCATACTAGGTGGGGTTTGACATACCCCAAAATATAAAAGTGACAAAAATGGCAGATTATCTGTTTTTAGAGGAAATTAAGTATTTAGTCATTATAAATACACAGTTATAATTAAGTTTAAGTATTTTTTTTTTCAATTCAAGTATGTATACATTTTTATTAATTAAAAACAAACATACCAACATTTAGTTGCATATGCGTTCATTATTTCAAATTTATTCATTTGAGACATAAATTTTATTAATGGTAATGAGTTTTATCCCATTTAAAATGCTTGACACACATAAATTAAAATAAAAACCTTCAAATATAAATCAGAAATTTCTAAGATCGCGCCGTTCGAGGTGAGATATGTGATGCCCAAGAGCACTTTAGGGTCCTACTCCTCTCTCGGTGGTGACCCCCGAACTAACTTGGCAACACTGATCGGAGCAGCCACATTATAATTCCAGCTACTGAGAAGTACATGTTCGGCGCGTTCACAGTTTTAAAATTATTGGGTTTTTTGTCGGACTGGGGTATGTCACACCCCACCTGGTACAGAGAGGGTTAAACTAAAGTACGGTCGCCGAGCAGAGATAATTTCGTACAATGACCTTTCAGTCTACTGGCAGTTGTGTTAAACATTTTTAGTAATGGTCAAATTTATTTACTATTTATTTACTTATCAAACACATGCACACATTAACACTGTATTACTATTTTCAAAAGGTTTAAAATCTCTAGGGGCGTAACTCGGTGTCAATGTACGAACTTATCTCTGTTCGGCGACTGCACTTCACCATGTTAGCATATTGTTTATGTAACAAATGGTTTGATTCCAGCGGTCTGTCCCCGATTGACTCGTTGTCCGAGGTGAAGGCTCGTCAGGTCTCCGAGAACAATCCCAACTTGGGCATCGACTGCATGAGCAACGGTAAGATTCTTTCTGCTACTCTGCTCCCATTTTATTTGGGGTTGGTACAATCATGAAACTAGATTAGCAATCTGAAAGGGAAATAACGTACTAACAGAGAGAGATAGACAAGACCATTTCACATACACAAACAAAAATATTACACACTCAGCAGCCTATTTTGTTAACGTTTTATTCTACAACTTGTAACATAAATAACGCCCAACCTGACATTAGTTTGTTACTAATTAATCCATTTCACTTATTTTTAAAATTAAAATAGTTTGTTGTGTGATGTCTGTGTATATTTTGGTTTACCTTATTGCCTGACTTAAAACTCAATTTTAGTTGCATTATTTTGATTATTTTTTGGCCAAAATATTTTTTTTCATTGTAATGATTCATAACCCGTTTCGAAGCAAACTACTTTCGGGATTTGCGTTATTTCTTGTTACTCGTTGTATAAATATAGTTTTTTTTTGTCAACAGGTTCAAACGACATGAAATCTATGAACGTCATCGAGTCTCTACATTCTAAGAAACAACAGATTGCTCTGGCCACACAACTGGTCAAGATGATACTCAAAATCGACGACGTCAGATCTCCAGCTGACTCCATCGACTAGAAGACGCGAGGCAAGAAGAAAGATATTTGTTACTACTAAGGGAATGTCGAAGATGTAATGTTCCATGTCTATTTTTAAAATAAATACGTTTAATACAAAGCTGTAACTGAATTTGAATGTGTGGGGAATAGAACATAATTTGCATTTCTACCAAATAGTGGGAGTATTTTTTGTAATGGCAAGACTTGTCTTGTGGTTTCTACACTTTAGCACTAATGTGTAGAGCATAGGAGCCTTTGCATTTCTACTAAATATTGCGATAACATTTTCTAATGGCAACATTTATCTTCGGGTGTCTACAGTTAGCACTAATGTGTACTCTAATAAGACCGACACATTTGCATTTCTACCAAACACATAATATATAAATACTAAAAAAAATCTTATTGTCCCCGGCATCCTATTTTAACCATTCACTGAATATACTTAAACCGTATTTTTTGTTTATAACTATTATAACTTTTAATTTACGCCTATATCCAATAAATGCGACAGGATTGTCGCGCAGGCTTGCGACAAATCGTAGTCGCATTTGCGTCTTTCTGTTATATTTCAATAATAAAATAAAGTGATGACTCTTAAATTATGTTTTTTTTAAATAGCATTTTTTTTAACAATTTGTGACATTTTCAGATATTGAAATAATAAGGTTTTAGGTTGTATGCAAAAGAGATAAGCAATTCTGGATTCGCACTTTTCCCCTATAAAGACACATAATTTTTTCATTTTTATTCATTTATTTTCATTTAATAATATTGTTCTAAAATTATTGAATACTCGATCTTTGAGAATTCTAATCTATATTAGTTTTGTTTATTTGAACGCGCTAATCTCGGGAGCTACTGATTCAAAACGAAAAATTATTTTTGTGTTGGATAGTCCATTTATCGAGAAAGAAAGGCCATTATTTTCCGACATCCACGCGAACGAAGTCGCAGGCACAGCTAGTATGTAGATATGCAAAATGAGACCTTTGTAAAATCTAAAAATTACGACTACTTTTTAAATGATTTCGAGAAAGAAACCCTAGAAATTTATAGGTAAAACTGAAAGCCACGCTAGCAATAAAGTAGGGAAGACAACCTTTATGACCCCAAGTAACCTTTGAATGTTTCCGTTTCCTACCTGTCTCTTTCTAACTATCCCCACGAGTAATACGATGACGTACCTTTATACGTATGACGTCTCAGACCAATGATTATAATCATTGGTCTGAGTATGACGTATTAGGCGGTCACGTGACACGTGCTCTAGTGTTAAGAAAGAGACAAATGGATAATAAGAAATTTCAAGGTCAAATGTTTTGTCTTAACTTTTTATTCAAGTTGTGGCTTCGAGTTTTACCTATAAATTTCTTGAATGAATCTAACACAGAGTTTCTCCAGAGTTGTTGTTGCAGAAACAATTAACTCCTACCGTACAATTGTTTGTCACTTTAAGGTACAATTTAAGTAGACATGTGCAAAATGCGTAAGCTTTGTGTCGCGAACGCCATTAATTTAAAAGAAGAACTGAACCTAAGAGCTAACGCAGACCATACAATTTAGTTGGCCAACTATCGTACAACTAAATTGCGTGCTTCCACAATTTAATCGTCCCTACATAGAAACCCATTCTTTATGCTATCGGCCGATAGTTGGATGCGATCGTTTAGTTGTGCGCTTTAGTTGAATAGATGTGCGGCCTTCTATGTCTACTGCAATTTAGTCGTCCAACTAAATTGTATAATCTGCTGTGAACCTAACACGCTGTGCATTTATTGCAGCTTTTTAATTTCTCTTTTAGTTTTTTGTATTTTTGATATCAAATAGCTGACGTGACGCTCTGGCAAAATGTTTTTATAAAAACCTTTGCCATTACAAACATACTTCGCCTAAAAACTATTTCAATAACTGAATGTGTTATTATGAGGATAGTGCGACGCGCACGTCTCCATACAAATTGAGAAAACCTTTTTCACCTCTCCAGCACCAAAAGACCTCGTTTGCTTCCTAAAATCTCGAAGCAAAAAAGCTTTTTGCTGCGAGCTCCGAACAAGACTATAACGTTCAATCTAAGTAATTGTAGTAATATTACTTATATTTTTTAAGAATTATTTTTAAGATAGTAAACATGTATTGAAGTATTATGATTTTTTTTCACCTATACTTTCTCACTCGAGAGGTGAAAAGTTGTATGTCTCACACGGACTCGTGATTAAAGTCTCCACTCACAGCAAAAAATATCTTTGCTCACTTGTTGAACAAATAACTATTCCTACCCCTATTTCTTAACCGATCGTAATATTTTAAAATGTTTTTAAAGAAAAAAAATTGTACTAGTTTTCTTTTTTCTAAATTCGACGTAAATTCAAAGTTACTGTGATAAAATTATTAATTTTGAAAACTTACAGATAGCTTTTTACTATGTTACAATCATTCTAAAATATCAGAAAGATCGGTCAAGAAATAATGGTGATAAAATGTTTTCTTCGTTTGTATGGAGACAGTGCTCTCCGTTCATTAATTTCAATTGAAATGTATCACAAAGTATTATGTATTAGTCTCAAGAGTTTCCTTCAATTAATGTTATTTTGTTGTTGCTAAATGCATTTAAAAGCGTGCGTGTACGATGTATGTACTAAACTTGTGATGTATGCCTTATTGCACTAATAAATTAATAAGCTAATAATATGCGTTTTTAATTGAAGTGTCACATAACAAACCAGAATAATCCTACACAAGGAATAAATAATAATAATAAAAAAAACATCTGCTGCCTTTAGGAGCTGTCCAGTTGTCCACACATCTCCGTGTCAGGGCTATCCAAGTTCCGAGTAGTCCGTTTCAGTGTTCCCGTCAGAAACGTGCCATCCGACACCCGTATTTATTTATGTGCATCTGTTCTTTAAAAACATTTTTAAGCTATTGCATAGCTTCTATCGCGGGCCTTGAGCGCGGGGACCGAATCCAGAAATTCCGTAACGAAAAAACCTCACGCTCCCCACTCCGGTGGGCAAGGAGGTGTGGCTTGAAGGCCGTGCATCGTCTAACGTCGTTTCAGTTCGGCAGTCTTCGACACGGCGTTGTGTGCGTGCGATTAGACGTATTGTACGACTCTACGAAACTCGCACGAATCGATACGAGCTGCTCCGAAATCGGACGAATACAAATAAGCAGCTGTTTATGAGAAAGTATATAGGTGTATAGGTATTTATGTACAACAGTGAATAGCTGTACTTGTAAAATTTGTGTATAAAGAGTTTTGAATATGAATGTTAATTATTTCAATTATAAAATTAATATTAAAGAAAAAGAAATACAGCATGAATAAAATAAAATTATAATTGCATAAGTTGATACAAAATGCTATGCAATAGCTTTACCGCGGTAGTCCCCGAGTGCCACACGTCTATTTTTTTTTAAATCAACTCCGAAGCCTATCCCAACCTGAGATCCCAACCCACCTGTATTCAGGATGTTGGTTGTTTAAATTAAGTACATGTTGTATGTTGACTTAAAACACTACACAAGATTTAATTTCGTTTAAGATTGTAAAATCCGTTCCTATCCGACGCTATGTGGTCCGTTTCGTAGAGTTCCTTTAGTTTAGTAGGACCATTGCCCATACAAAATAACGATGCCTTTGTTATAGTCCTACTGATAGAGCTACGGACAAAAAAAAATCCCGTGGTCCTACTAGTAGGACCATGCAGTAGGATCACGGACGGGCAATAGATGTTAAAACTGGCAGACTAGATAAAAATCGGAAAGCACTGACAATGATGTCGCGAGTCAATGATGATCCGGATCGCTCTGATACGGAGAGGTGTGAACGAGTTCGTACAAATCGTATCTATGTAACGGATTATATTTCATCATCCCTGTCGTGTTCCGTCAGTAACGGTAACTCTGATATGTCTGGCCAGCGCTAAGGTCCTCAGACCAATGATGCTATCATTCGTCTGAGCTTAGGCCCATAGCCATAAATTTATAATTACAGCCGTTTATAGATTGACACTGAATCGATTAGGGCGAGACCTCAGCTAAAAAAATCAGGTCGAGGAGAAAAAAAGCGCCTAATATTTTTTCAAATACACGCAAGCCCTTAGATTATTTACCTGACGCAAGCGGTGCACCCGCGGTGACGTTAGACGTATGGTC
This sequence comes from Elophila nymphaeata, assembly GCA_955850985.1. Taxonomy (NCBI): domain Eukaryota; kingdom Metazoa; phylum Arthropoda; class Insecta; order Lepidoptera; family Crambidae; genus Elophila; species Elophila nymphaeata. Next base: position 25,805,894 of record OY039066.1, read on the forward strand.
TAAAATATATAGTGTACCTATCTACAGTAGTTTTATCTGATGAATGCGGGCGAGCCATGATGTTTTTAAGTCACTGACCTCTTATACTGGACTAATGTCCACGTGTAAAAATGAAGCCATTTGACTATCGCCATTTTGGCCATTGGCGCTGTCGGTCATGATTGACAGGGGAATAAGGAAACTAATTCCTTATTCAGAGCAGCAGGTAGTGAACGTCCACGGAACTAATGGGACCACAGATTGGGAGACCAGAGATCTCGTTGCACCCAATAAAAATCGGGAGTGGTCTCCTCCCCTTGACTTTCTCGTATACCGGAAACGACTCAAAAGTTGATAGAAATTTTGATGTCATACATGCATGTTAAATTTTGGTCACCCATCCGAGTACCGACCACGCACTTGGTTGCCTAACTTTCGGGATCGAAGACTCAAAAGTTGATAGAAACCTTATATTTTGATGTCATACATGCATGTTATATTTGGTTGCAATAAGTTAAGCATACTCAAGTTATCGTGCTAACGCACAGACACACAGACTTCAAAATGTCGAGGTCGTTTTTTTTGACGATTACAAGTCTCTCTATACCACGTACTTATACGATAAAGTAACATGTATTATTCTAAGGTATATTACAATAGGTAAACGTCAATTTTAGAGTTCCCTAAACTAAAATATACGTTTCTCGGTGGGGCGCTTTGAAACAACTTTCGTTTTAGGAGACATTCAGTCCAGCATACTTGTATACTGGAGGTCAGTGGTATGTAGATAGATATATCTATCTACATACACAAACACATCTACCTACTAAACAAGCCCAAAGGGAACTAAATACAAACACTGAAAGAAAAATAGTTTAATCGGGACAAAATTATTCAACACTGCATTAACAAGTTTTCTGTTTCCAAGAAGTAGGTTTAGCGTTATCGTAAATGGTGGTAAGGACCATCAGCACACCAGTGTAACACAGAACTATAGTAGTGGCGTACAGAACGCGGTCCATGAAACCAGATTTCAGCCATATGGGTCTCCCATCTTCACATTGAAACTCCGCCTGCAATTTCTTTAGTTTTATCAAACTACGAGGTTCGCTGTGGAACACACTTGTAGTACTTAGACTACGGCAGATAATAGGTTTTAAATTCTTTACGAATAACGACATTTTGGTTTGATGTTGATTTGAAGTTACGTCAAATAGAAATACTGTTTTAGAAATGGAAATAGGTTGAAATCAAATAATATAGGTACTCTTTTGTTGAAAAACAAAGTGAGCGTTTTCTAAAATAGTAATCGACAGGTGAGGTGGCAGCACTGTGTGATGAGGTCCAGATATGTATAATTTGCCCCTTTGCCCGATCCGATCAGCGTATCCGTATCGCCGACGCGTATCATGATCGCATATGTCCCATGTCATGTCGGTTTCTTCGAGCAAATCGAGGCGTCCACAACTTGATACGTGATATTTTGATCGGAAATGATTATATCCGGACCCGGCTTTAGTAATTGATCCGAGGGTTCAGACACGTAGTTAGGGAGTGTTCACACAAGAAAGTTCGTGTATTTACAGAATCCTTTTGACGTTTATAAATTGGCATTGAATAGCCTAGGGCGATACCAAAAAATAGACCGATGTGTGCGTAATGCGCATGTGTGCTTGAAAAATAGTATTGTAGTCTACAGTTGCTGTCTTTTCTACGTGACTGACATGCCGTTGTAGGCCACCTGCATGTACAGTCAACAGCACGTCGGGCTATACAAAACTGTCAAATTTCTCCAAACGATTTTCAACCTAAGGCTATTCAATATGAAGTGCATAATCGATTGGGAAAATTTGACAGTTTGTGGTAACCCAACGTGCTGTTGTCTGTACATGAAAGTCTCATATATCTAATCTGGTTTTAATTTGCTCCATCTCTTTCACATTATCCATCTATAGTTTCCTATAACTAAGTAATAATTACACACTAGCAAAAATTTAATTATTTTTAAATTAAGTCTTCAAAACTAAAACGGAGTTTTGTTTAAAAAAATGTTAAAGTAATGCAAACTACGCTATGCATATTTACATTTGATTTTTTAAATAATAAACATTTATTTCTCTGTATAATTATGATGGCGGTTTTTTTTATTGAAAAATAATTTATTCTTGAGTATCTCATGTAGGTTTGTGGTTATATTTTGTGATCAAACGCCAAACTTGATTTTACCCATGAAGACAATAGGTAACTAAAATTCCGGTGAGATTTCTTAGTAGGTATACAGAATAGGGGAAACAAAACACATTGTAGAATTAAAAGAATTTATTGATGTAAATAATGCTATATACATTCCGAGTGTTACCATTTGTCAAGGTTGCGCGCTCAGTTGAAACGTTTTCCACAAACTGTCTTATCGAGTTTCTCGTTATAAAAACACTTGTTGAGAGACTCCATTGTTAACTTAATCTACCGTACAATTGTCTGAAACTTAACGTACATTTTCACTTGACATTGGCGAAATCTTTAATGTGTCGCGATCGCCATTAATTTAAAAGAAGAACTGTCTTAGCTGACACTTATTTGACACTGACTTTTTGTTAATACTGAGTTGTCAAAGTTACAGAGAAGACTCCATTTTAACCTAAATCAACCGTACAATTTTTGTTACTTTGGTTACATTTTCATTTGAACTTGGCAAAATGCGTACACTTAACGCGATGCGACGCCATTAATTAAGAATAGAATAGAATAGAGAACTTTTATGGAGTTTCTCCCTAGTTCTTGTAAAAACACTTGTTGGGACTCCATTTTTAACTCAAATCAACCGTACAATTTTTGTTACCTTAGTTAAAATTTCACTTGACATTGACAAAATGCGTACGTTTATGTATCTCGACGGCATTAATTAAGAATAGACTAGATAGACATTATCCGTTTTTTTTGTTTTGACCTGTGTTATCGTAATTTATAATTTAAATTCACAATAATATCTATCTATAATACCTTTGTTTTATTACAAAAACAATCGACAGACAGTTGTGAAGACCGCAAATGAGTTTATTGATATTTTGTCAATATACAAAAATAAAAATCAATACCTAATCGAGGCTACATGTATTTTATATTGTTTATGAGACAGACATATAACAAACCATTAAAAGTTGCAAAAAACTGATGATTTTTTTTACTATTTTTACCTAAATTTCATTATTTTTTTTAATAATCCCTATTAAGGTAAGGCAAAGGAATTTAGCCCATTCAGTTTTTTATCTCTTTTATTGATTTTCGCATTAAAAAGTGGGTGTCACAATTTTTTTAATGCATCTAGGGAGTGCTTGGCGAGAAATGCACGGGAACAGACCTCATGATAGTGACTGATGAGGTTGAAATCCCACTATAAAATATACACCACAAAATCTTTATTTCAATGATTCCTCTTAACTGCTCGTCAATACTTATGCATCATAATAAAACTAACTTTTAACCCACATTCATGGGTTGACTTTTTTTCAATCCACCATCAGCTGAGAGATGCCCACTGTTATGACGTTTTTTTTCTGTATACAGGTTGTACATGGGGTATCAAGCGGGCACCTAACCATGACAACATAGTCATATAAAAACTAAGGTGATATTAAAAACACAAAATTGTAAAAATATTTTTTCATAAAATTTGTTTTTCCGATCGAACTATTTGTACAGAGAAATATATTGTTTTATAATTTAAAATTTTTGATATCACCATAGCATAATGTTAGCATGGGTGGGTAGGTTAATGTAATATGTTTTATTAACTTTTAGATTTAGCAAATAAGTCTGTCTCAAAAAAACTAAATTGTACAGTGATGTCTACCTAATTGGTATTTATACTGTTATAAGAAGCGCGCACCCAAATAGCTTTGGATTCGTGAAACCCCCTAACGCTGCCTTAACCTATTCTTGTGACTACCAGACTACATTGTGAGGTCCTGAAACAAAAATTAATAAGTTAATACGAAATAAAGAGACCAAAAGCCATTTGATGCTGGCAGAGTAGAATAGCATCACCCCACATCCACCAACGGGTGTTGTAGAAGGCGACTAATTGATTAGCAAAGGGTAATGATCATCTTATACTCCGTCCACGAATACGCATTGGGTAAGTGTGGTGGACTACTGCCTTAACCTATTTTAATGACAAGGAGAGGCCTTGTGTCCCAGCAGTGGGTCGCATTATAAAGGCTGTTGTGATGAAAGAGACCAAAAACAAAGTGCGAGTAATGTGCATGTGTGCGTGACAAATAGTACTGCACTATGCACAGCCTGAGTTGCTGTCTTTTCAACGTGATTGACAGGCCGACCTAGGCCGCCTGCGTGTACGTGAAATGGTCTCTATTTCTCGCGTTCAAATATACGCGTTAGTATGGTCTTTCTCTTTCTCGGTACCGATCTACAGTTCCTATTTAATCCTTACTAATCCTTACTAATATTATAAATGCGAAAGTAACTCTGTCTGTCTGTCTGTCTGTCTGTTAAGCTTTCACGTCTAAACCACTGAACCGATTTTGATGAAAATTGGTACAACTATAGATTAGATCTCGGGGAAGGACATAGGCTACTTTTTATCGCGAAAAAAAGGTTGTATGGGTTGAAATACGGGATGAAAGTTTGTATGGAAGTTCGTCATTTTTGAAGATAGAACCATGAAACTTTGAATTTAGGCACTTAATAAGACAGAAAGAAATATTTGTTCTAAGATTTTTGAAATTTTGACCTGTATGGGGGTGAAATAGTGGATGAAAGTTTGTATGGGACTTCGTCATTGTTAAAGATAAAACCATGAAATTTGAAATTAGGGACTTAATAAGAAAGAAAGAAATATTTCTTCTAGCGTTTTTGAAATATTGACCCACGTGGGGATGAAATAGGGGATGTAAGAACCCCCAGTACAAAAATACATCCAAGATGGCGGACGCGACTTTTTACCCATTCAATATGGGTATCGTTTTCGTGGTTTTTGGGGGTCCGGATTACGAATAAAACATCTATATCGAGATCCAAGATGGCGGACGTGACGTTTTGAGAAAATGTCAATACGGGTATCATTTTCGTGGTTATCGGGGGTCCCGATTCCGAATACACCATCTATTTTGAGATCCAAGATGGAGGACGTGACTTTTTAACATAATGTCAATATGGGTATCGTTTTCGTGGTTTTTGGGGGTCCTAATTCCGAATACACTATCCATTTTGAGATCCAAGATGGCGGACGTGACTTTTTAACATAAAGTCGATATAGGTATCATTTTCTTGGTTCTTGGAGGTCCCGATTACTAATACACCATCCATTTTGAGATCCAAGATGGCGGACGCGACTTTTTAACATAATGTCAATATGGGTATCGTTTTCGTGGTTTTTGGGGGTCCGGATTACGAATAAAACATCTTTTTCTAGATCCAAGATGGCGGACGCGACTTTTTGAAAAAATGTCAATATGGATATCGTTTTCGTGGTTTTTGGGGGTCCTAATTCCGAATACACTATCCATTTTGAGATCCAAGATGGCGGACGTGACTTTTTAACATAAAGTCGATATAGGTATCATTTTCTTGGTTCTTGGAGGTCCCGATTACTAATACACCATCCATTTTGAGATCCAAGATGGCGGACGCGACTTTTTAACATAATGTCAATATGGGTATCGTTTTCGTGGTTTTTGGGGGTCCGGATTACGAATAAAACATCTTTTTCTAGATCCAAGATGGCGGACGCGACTTTTTGACAAAATGTCAATATGGATATCGTTTTCGAGGTTTTTGGGGGTCCTAATTCCGAATACACTATCCATTTTGAGATCCAAGATGGCGGACGTGACTTTTTAACATAACGTCGATATGGGTATCATTTTCTTGGTTTTTGGAGGTCCCGATTACTAATACACCATCCATTTTGAGATCCAAGATGGCGGACGCGACTTTTTAACATAATGTCAATATGGGTATCGTTTTCGTGGTTTTTGGGGGTCCGGATTACGAATAAAATATCTTTTTCTAGATCCAAGATGGCGGACGCGACTTTTTGACAAAATGTCAATATGGATATCGTTTTCGTGGTTTTGGGGGGTCCCAATTCCGAATACACTATCCATTTTGAGATCCAAGATGGCGGACGTGACTTTTTAACATAAAGTCGATATGGGTATCATTTTCGTGGTTTTCTGGGGTCCCGATTCCGAATACGACATCTATTTCGAGATCCAAGATGGCGGTTGGGACTTCTTAATATAAAATCGATATGGGTATCATTTTCGTGGTTTTCGGAGGTCCCGATTACTAATACACGATCCATTTTCAGATCCAAGATGGCGGACGCGACTTTTTACAAAATATCAATATGGGTATTGTTTTCGTGTTTTTTGGGGGTTTCTGACTCCGAATAAAACATCGACTTTGAGATCCAAGATGGCGTGACGTGACTATTTAACTTAATAGGAATATGGGTATAATTTTCGAGGTTTTCGGGGGTCCTGATTCCAAATACATCATCTATGTCGAGATCCAAGATGGCATATGCGACTTTTTAACATAAAATCGAAATGGGTATCATTTTCATAGTTTTCGGGAGTCGATTCCAAATACATCATCAATTTCTAGATCCAAGATTGCAGACGCTACTTTTTAACTTATTATTAAAAAGGATATCATTTTCGTGGTTTACAGGGTACGGATTATCCATTTTGAGATCCAAGATGGCGGACGCGACTTTTTAACTTAATGACTTTCACGCCCATACCTGAACCGATTTTGATGTTTGGTTCAAAAATAGACTAAACGTCGAAATGGAATAAAAGCTTTTTTGTAAAAGAGGGAATGAAGGGCTTGAAATATGAGATGAAATTTTTTATGAGATTCCTCATTACCAAAGATAAAACCATGAAATTTTTAATAGCACGGGATAAGAAATAAGCAAATATTTGTTCTAGCGTTTTTGAAATATTGACCCATGTGGGGATGAAAGGTTGCATGTAAGTTAGCAAAGGATGGGAAAACATAAAATGATAGATTGTAAAAATGCCATATACAGTATAGTACACGGCAGTTTTTATGTGTATTTTTTGCAAAATAAGTACGTACACAAAGAAATAAAATGCTGCCTAAAGTAACTATTCGCAAGAAAGCAAGTGATACGCAATAAAGATATTTGATTTGATTTAACTATTCCACGCGGACGAAGTCGCGGGCAAAAGCTAGTATAATATATTTCCACACTCACACCAATTATCTAGTCGAAAGTAAGTATCATTAAGAACTTGTGTTATGGATTTAGTTTTTTTTTTACCTCATGTGGGAGTGTACTCAACTGAGTACAGTGCAGAATTTAGGTAAAGTTCCAAACGGCAAATATTGGTTGGATGTAGCACTAAATTAAGTCCGTTTGGCCAGCTACCACTATCTTTTCAAAGTTTGTCGCCGTAACAATAGTGATAACTGTATAACAGTTACTGACAAGATAGTCACACGTGAGAATGTACTCAATAGTGTACAGTGCAATATTTCGGGGAAGATAAGTACCAAACGACAAGTATCAATTATTGGTAGCACTTGTTTTAAGTCTACCAGGCTAACAGCCTCTATATTCTATTAGTCATTGTTGATTTAACAATATTGTTAAATCATTGTATTCTAACAGTTCTATCTGGTCTATCACAAGACCAGATAAATGTATAGTTTTTATTCTGTGGTAGAAAGAACAATAGGTAATAGTAGACAATGACAGCTACCCTTCACATTAGCAATAACTGTGTTGCAGAATAGTAAAAGAAAAATAAATAGTATCATAAATATAGTAGTAATTATAAAAAACACTCACCATAATAGCATTGACAATGTCCGACTGGTTATTCTTGAGTGCTCTCACGGCCATAGCTCGAGATACGTTGGCTTGGGACATCACTATCTCCACATCCTTTTCGTCCACTCCGGCTTCATCTACTCCCTCTTCATCCTCTTCTTCAGCGATGGGTGCTACCGTCTGAAATTAGACAATTATATTTTAAGTTTAGAGTGTCTCATGAGTGCACTATTTAGTTTCTTAATTTGTTTTTTTGCACATGGTGTTTCTGAAATTTGACAGCTATCACTTATGATTACAGTGTAGCGTTACACAAATTATTTTATTATTGTGAAAAAAAGGTTTAATAAACTGTAACCTGACTACGGAAAAGAAAATGAAATTAAATTAAATCGGTTAAAATGGACTAGTTCTATTGATAAAGTCAGTTATAATGTAACTTATGTTACCCAGGCAATAATAAGAAATCGAATTACACTTTATTCATCAAAATCGGATAGTTAAGTTGCTACAGAGGAACATACATAGACTGCTAAAATCATAACCCTTCTTTTTGTCTTCACCGTCGTCAGGTAAAAATTGATCTATGATAAAACTTTTTTACTATTTTTTTTGTCAGCACCTAACTGAATAGATTATACTTCAATAGAGGAACTTACCGTTCCGGTGGCAGCAGTATCGTTTCCGGCCGCGGCAGTCTCTGGCGCCTTGAACCTTTCAGCGGCGGCCATTGTCGCCTGAAATATAAAAACATCAGTAAGCAAATCTGAATAATTGAATGGAGATTCCTTTTTTTATGACCAAGCTGAGTAGCTAGCCATGAGATGTTCGCAGAGTAGAATAGCACCACCCTGTATCTTCCAGGTGTCGTAGAAGGAGACAATAATAATAATAATAAAGCCTTTTATTTCCCAAATTTATAAGTTTACAGAGTTTTTTGTTAGTGTTGTTAGCGTGTATCTTAAAAAAGAAATAATTAATAATATTCTCTAAGGTTAGTTGTTTAGATTTTTGTTGTGTTATTGGTAGTAGATTTGGGACCCTTACTGAGTAAAGGCCTCCTCCAACCTTCTCCAGGTGTCTCTGTTCTGTGATATGTTCAGAAGGAGACAAATGGATCAGAAAATGGGTATTGATCACCTTATACTACGTTACGTTCCGTTTCAGTCACCTTATACACCAATCTGCATTGGTGAAACGACAATCTGGTAAAGGTCGCGGGAGACGCATCGTTGGTAGTAGCGTCCCACAAGGTGGATCGACGATCTGGTATAGGTCACGGGAGACGCAAGTTTGGTAGTAGCGTCCCACGGTTGGACCGACGATCTGGTAAAGGTTGCGGGAGACGCAGCGTTGGTGTTAGCGTCCCACAAAGTGGACCGACGATCTGCTAAAGGTTGCGGGAGACGCATTGTTGGTAGTAGCGTCCCACGAGGTGTAGCGACGATCTGGTAAAGTTCGCGGGAGACACAGCGTTGGTTGTAGAGTCCCACAAAGTGGACCGACGATCTGCTAAAGGTCGCGGGAGATGCAACGTTGATATTAGCGTCGTACAAGGTGGACCGACGATCTGGTAAAGGTCGCGGGAGACGCATCGTTGGTAGTAGCGTCCCACGAGGTGGAGCGACGATCTGGTAAAGTTCGCGGGAGACGCAGCGTTGGTTGTAGAGGCCCACAAAGTGGACCGACGATCTGCTAAAGGTCGTGGGAGATGCAACGTTGATATTAGCGTCGTACAAGGTGGACCGACGATCTGGTAAAGGTCGCGGGAGACGCATCGTTGGTAGTAGCGTCCCACGAGGTGGAGCGACGATCTGGTAAAGTTCGCGGGAGACGCAGCGTTGGTAGTAGCGTCCCATAAGGTGGACCGATGATCTGCTAAAGGTCGCGGGAGATGCAACGTTTATAGTAGCGTCGTACAAGGTGGACCGACGATCTGGTAAAGGTCGCGGGAGACGCATCGTTGGTAGTAGCGTCCCACGAGGTGGAGCGACGATCTGGTAAAGTTCGCGGGAGACGCAGCGTTGGTAGTAGCGTCCCATAAGGTGGACCGATGATCTGCTAAAGGTCGCGGGAGATGCAACGTTTATAGTAGCGTCGTACAAGGTGGACCGACGATCTGGTAAAGGTCGCGGGAGACGCATCGTTGGTAGTAGCGTTCCACGAGGTGGAGCGACGATCTGGTAAAGTTCGCGGGAGACGCAGCGTTGGTAGTAGCGTCCCATAAGGTGGACCGATGATCTGCTAAAGGTCGCGGGAGATGCAACGTTTATAGTAGCGTCGTACAAGGTGGACCGACGATCTGGTAAAGGTCGCGGGAGACGCATCGTTGGTAGTAGCGTTCCACGAGGTGGAGCGACGATCTGGTAAAGTTCGCGGGAGACGTAGCGCTGGTAGTGACGTCCCAAAAGGCGGATCATCCCCATCAACAAATACGAACTGACATCACATGACGGCCTATCGTGCTAAACGTTAAGAGACTGCACAGAAAAATCCAAGAAAATCCAGTTTTACATAGTCAACTTACCTGCTGTGACAGATCTTCGATCTTGGCTTCTCCAAACACAATGTACGTGTCCGAATGCGGGTTCTTATACACATCAGGAGAGTTTATTACAAACAAAATGTTCTTTGACTTCCTGATTGTGACTCTGTTTACACCTTGCACCTGGAATAGAGATTATTTCGTTATTTTATTTACAAGTACAAACCTCAATACAATCAAAACTCTTTAAATCTTATTTTGTTTAGGTTCATTCTAGTTCGTTTCACTCAGAAATTACCGAACTTAGCTCTAAATTAGTTCAAGTATAGTGATACCCTTGAGCGAGTTTACCACCCATACCACAGCAAGTGCTCTGAGGAGCTTTTCCCTAACCCCTTAATGTAGTTCACCTATGCTGGCTTACGTGGCTACAATTCAAACACGAACTAAGAAATCTGGCAGTTTCTATATTGCACAATCAAAACATGGAATTCACTATCAACACGTGTGTTACCTCCTTCTTACAATGCTAGGTCATTCAAAAGAGGGACAAAGAAGCACAAAGGATGAAGAGAATAAAAGAAAAGTTCTTACCGGCTTCAAGCCCAATTTGCTCATAATCTTGCGCGCCTTTTTCTCACCGCGCGACTGTTTCGCTTTCGACACAATGTCGATACCCGCAATAGGGTTGGAGATACCTCCCGCACCGGGTGCTCCTGTAATTGAAATAAAAAAATATACATTTAATACCGTTTCAATTACAATGCTTTAAGAAAACCACTGAGGTTTTCACAAAAGCAAAAAAACATCAAGCAGATTCACATCATTTAAATAGATTAAATACAAAATTGAGTGATGTCCAAAAACTTAGGACTTTTTTGTAAACTATGTTAGCATTACTTAAAACTCAATTTTAGTTCTAAAATTATTTAACGTAGAGATAGCTTAATTCTTTTTGGGAAAAGTTTTTGTCTAAATCATAATATTTATTTCGCAATGTAGCAATTCAAAAGCCATTTCCAAAAAAAAGTCCCCTTCAGGGTGTTACTATTTCTATTACACTTTTTATATAAACATTTGAAATGTTCCTGATCTCTGTGTGCATTTTGGCAAAGGTTCTAACATTGTTGTTCTATTTTTTCATCAGTATTAAACTATATGCAACATACCTGCATCTTCCAGTTCTGGGATAGTGTCATCAGAATCACTGTCTGACGAAGCAGTCTCCTCCTTACGCTTCTCAGTCATAGATGCTGTGGCTTTATCGAGTTCGGTAAGTTCAGGCATCTTGGTTTCTTCTGAGGAATTTATGGTGGACTAGTATATGTGACCTAGAAAAATAAAAGTCTTTAAGCAAACTTTTCAAGTGTATACAATTTAATAATAAAACCGTTGTAATGCTTTGGTGTTGATTGAACCGTTAACTATCTTAAGCAGAGAGTATGCATTGAAATGCTGGTGGTAAAGTCCCTTGCATATTGCAGGTTTATAATACAGTAGAACACCAATTATCCGAACTCCGACTATCCGAATCGCCGATTATCCGAATCACAATCACAACGGTTGAAGACCGCAAAACAGCTTACATTGACGGAGATGTTTAAAAAACAATGATTTTTATTTCTAAACTTGTGCATAAGTACATTTTATTTATATTTAAAACATGTGAAAATTTCATGTTTCTTTCATTTAATTCAATAAAAAAATAGTGCAATATCAAAACGTAGCTTTTAGGCTGAGCGCACATTACCGTCACGACAGTCTTAAGACAGACTTGCCTCACATAGACAAGTCTGCTTTATACGGAAACAAAACTGTTTTGTCTGCGTCACGACGCACACCAAAAACAAAATTGTCTTGTAATACGACGACGACATCGACAGTGTCTTATTTTTCAGTATCAAAATGGACTTCATGGATACCATTGTTTTGAGCATTCTAGTTACACGTGCACTTGCAAAACGACGACGCAGACGTAAATATTGGGTGCATCCTATTTATAGTGAACGACTGATAAAAGGAAAATTTTATACATTATATAGCAAATTGAGGCATCACCCCCGGAACTTTATCAAGTATTTTCGAATGAACGTGTCAACTTTTGATAATTTAATGAAATTGATGGAGCCTTACATTACATATAAAGACACAAATTTTCGCAAAGCTATACCTGCTCCTGAGCGACTAACAGTGACGTTGAGGTAAGTAAAAGTTAATATAAATATAAGTAGTTTTTTTAATCAATTTTTTAATCTCTCATAATCATTTTCATTCGTAATTAGTAACACAGATAATTAGTAATAACAATAACAAAAATCAACACTATAAGCTTCATCATTAATAATATGATTTTGGTATGATTAATTATAATTATTCAGGTACTCCATAATCATTACTGTCTACAAAGTAGTTAGAGTAATAGTTTTGGACAGACTCGTTAGTATCGTAACTACTTGGTGATGGAGTTGGCTGCATCCGGTCTTGAAGTATTGCTTGTGTTTGAGAAAGCTCAGGCGACATGGCTGGCGGAGGAGAATTCACATGTGCTTGAGAAGGTCCCTGCATCAGGTCTTTAGGTAATGCGTGTTGTGTTTGAGATGACTCAGGCGAGATCATTGGCATTGGTCCACGCACAGGATTGATCATCGGCTTTGGAGATATTATTTGCTGATTTATTATACGTATTTTGTGTAAATCAGGTTGTGGGGCACATTTTTCTTTAAATATATTTAATATTTGCATTTTTACATCTATTTTGTCATAAATACTAAGTCGTTGCAGCATTGGTACCAACGACAATGCAAAGTTGTGATCTTCATTATTTACAGTTTCATTCTGTTCGACATTAAATTTGCTTTCTAACATATTTAATAGAGACTGTTCAAATGACTTATTATTTTTAGGTGAAGAACGTGGAGGCCGCATTATTCGCTCAGTATTTGACGAATCAGTCTGGTCACCATCATCGCTTTCATTACTTATGTTACTTGTAGTTTCTCTTGGATCTATGGTAGGCAATAGAAACATCAACCGTTCGAAGTATAAGTAGGTTCGTCTTTTCTTGGCGCCCTGTCCCGACTTAGTGTCTCGTTGTAGCCTTAATTCTCTAGAAAAACAATTTCGGAGATTAAGCCAGCGCTTTTGCGTTTCTTTACCTGAAATAATATAAATAATATTGTTTGTTACAGATATTTAGCAGGACAGCAAAGTTTTTATGACCTCTCACTTGACTATCTTATTGCACCGTCAACATTGAGAAGTATAATTAAGGCGACATGCGACAAGTTATGGTGTGTTTTACAGCCTATGTATATGGCCGAAAAAACTAGTGAGGAATGGATAAATATAGCGAAACAGTTCAATATAAGAGCTGGTTTTCCTAATGTTATTGGCGCAATAGACGGAAAGCACATCAGGATAGAAAAACCTAATAATGCTGGTTCGGAAGATTTTAATTACAAAAAATTCTTTTCGGTAGTATTAATGGCATGGGTAGATGCTGATTACAAATTTGTATTTGTAGACATCGGTTCATATGGATCCTCATCGGATTCGATGATTTTTAAGAATTCTAATATGAGAAAACGATTGGAACACGGGACTTTAAACATTCCATCAGGAAGTACACTACCAGGTGATGAAAGTGGTCGGATACTGCCATATTATGTAATTGGTGATGAAGCATTTGGACTATCTAAAAACATATTGAGGCCTTACGCAAAAAAGGATTTGAACATGGTGAAGAAAGTATTTAATTACCGCCTTACTAGAGCTCGCCGATTCGTCGAATGTACTTTCGGCATCTTAGCCAATAAATGGCGCATTTTACACAGACCTTTAGACGTTAACAGGGACTTTTGTGACAGTTTAATTAAAGCCTGCTGTATTCTTCATAATTATGTTCGTGTTCATGATGGAATAGAGTTCATAGATACCGTTTACGATTGTCCACTGAATGATTATAACAGTAATAACTCAGCTATGTCATCTGGCAATGATATTAGACAGTATTTGTGTAGTTATTTTGTTAGCCCGCAAGGCTCATTGCCATGGCAATATGAGAAAATATAGTGCATATTATGAGTATGTAAAAAATTAAAAATTTTAAAAACCCCCGGCTTAAAAATAACAAATACATATATCCTATAAAAAGTAAAAATATAACCTTAAGTATTCATATTTTTTTTAACTATTGGTTGTCTCGTATGGAGTCAAGTATCTTGGTATGCCCTTATTAGGTATAAAACGGACCCCGACCGAGACAACAACAGTTAAAAAAATATGAATACTTAACGGTTAACTATTTTTTACTTTTTATAGGTTATATGTTTTTGTTATTTTTAAGTCGGGGGCTTTTAAAATTTTTATTTTCACTTTATTTTTATGTTTTTATACGGACAACTTAAATAAAAGTAGATTTTTAACGATGTACAAGTCTTAACCTTTTATTTGATACCCCACTTGAGTATATTTGCAGACGTTCGGTTTTTCCTCCCCACTTTCACCCCCCATAATTTTTAAACGGCTCAATCGATTTTCATCACAAACATGTCTAAGAACACTTACTCGTACATCACCTTTAATACAAAAAAAAATAAATTGAAATCGGTCTATCCGTTCCGTTCGGGAGCTATGATGCCACAAACACACAGACAGACACGTCAAACTTATAATACCCCTCTTTTTGACGTCACGGGTTAAAAATACACTTAATAAAGTCATTTACAAGTATACTTACATGCATTTATCTTTTCTTCCACCGACATTTCTCCCCACCTAACAATACCGACTAGTTGCATTGTGACCTCGTCCCATTGTTTTTTTTTCAAATTGACATCCGAATATTCCTTACATAATTTATTAAAAAGCACAGGTCTCTTTTCAACTTCGTCAATTAATTTTTCAACGAGTTCTTCGTCCGTAAACATGATGCGGCGTGTTTACTCTCTGAACGCTCGGACGAGATTGGCGGTGGGGATATGTCGGTAGACTGTTTTGTCGTCGATATGCGCGTCCGCATACATACAAAAGGGAAGCCGACAATCGTTAGTCAGACTTGGCGTTGTAGGCATTAGACAACTTTGTCTATGCGACGTTTTGTTTGAAGTGTGCGCGTCTTCACAGATTTTGTAAACCAATAGTCTGCCTTAAAACTGTCGTGACTCCAATCTGCGCTCAGCCTTATTCTCTCCAATAGCAATTTTTTTTAAAAAAAATCCGATTATCCGAATATTTGATTATCCGAATGGGTCCCGGTCCCCATTAATTCGGATAATTGGAGTTCTACTGTATAAACAAAAATTTCGGTCGGAGTGTAGCCTTAGGGGCAAATTTCATATCAACAACAACAAATAATTATAATGTAATGACCAAAATATTTAAAATTTTACCAACTTTGATTGTAATATACCAAACAGTTATTAATATTATTATTATTATTTAACAGGTTGGCAGTTGAAACAACTGATGTAGACCTGTATCCTGTTAGCCTTTCTCTAGGTGTTTGTCCAATCTATTTTTAAATGCATTAATTGTCTCTGCTGATACTACTTCTGCTGGCAGTTACTATGATCTGCTGTCGGGAGTTCTCACTGGCGCCTCAGACCAAATAAAACTGGTCTGAGACTGCGTGCGGATATCTGATACTGTGATAATAATTGAAACCGTATTGAAGAATCGTTGACAAAATGTACAGTCTGAATGGAAATATCATTCGGTATCTAACACAGTCCAAAATATAATAGTATTTTTTGTTGTTGATGTTAGTCAAAAACTGTGTTAACATTATGATAAAGTAAAAACTAAATTTATAAATAGAATAAAGAAGAAATCTATAGTACAAAGAAGAGGAAAAGATCCTTAAAATAATAGATGGAACTCATGATTCGCCGTAAATTAGCACATTCGATGCCGGAAAAAAATGCCGAAATATCTCTATCACAATTCACGGGGCACAAAATAAACTTAGAAACAAATTCACCAAAATTTTGAAACACTGCAAAATCAATAAATTTACACTATAATATAGGGATTTTACTAATATTTTTTGATAAAATTACCTCCGAAAAGCAAAATTCGGTAATAAAACCACGAACAGTTTTGACAGAAGGAATAAATAACGTCAAAATTGACACTGACAGATAGCTCTGACAGTGCCAGATTTTTTTGTAAAATCTCCCTGATAAGGAATGGCAAAGGGATCTAGCCCATACAGCCACGTCGTCAGTTTTCTGCAGGAATTCTGTTTTCTGACAGTGCTAGGCAAGACCTCATGATGGCGTGGCGACTGGTGAGGTGAAAATCCTCGTACAAAGCCTTGTATATGTATCTGTGATAGTTAGGTACTTTAGGAAGTAAGCGGTTTCAAGGACATTTTTTTAACTTCACTTTTTTATTGCTAGTGTAGGTATCGATAAAATATCCAATTATCCATCGATATGCGAGCGTGCTGCACTATGACAGTTTAACACTTTTTTTTGCATCTCATCTACTAAAATCTCAATTCAATAATATTTTTTTATGTATCCTATCACTCTATCAGTAATTATTTTGTGCAGTATCGTCATTGAGACACATTTTATCTATTGGCGTCCTAAATTACCAAAATAGTTGTGATATGGTGTGGTATTGTAGTATATTTAAATAAGTCCAAAGTGCGAGTTGTAATTATAATAATTTGTGATAATATTAAAAAGTGATTGTTTATTGCCCTCAATAATGTCTCTCGAGGAAAAATTCAACGCTGCCGTCAACGTCATTAGGAGCCTGCCTAAAAGTGGTTAGTGTTTGTAGTTGACCAAATTAATGTTGTCTTCATGTATTGTTGACACAAAATTACGTAGGTATTCAATAAACTCGGCCCCAATAAGTATTTTCCTATTTGCATACGTAAAGTATGGTAGTTGTATTAAAAAATTATTTACTCCAATGTCACGTTACTCAATCAAACAGCACTAAAGCTTTTGAAATATTATACCATTGTCAATTATTGCTATTCTGTAACTTCTTTTTCGTCACTTTTACTAAATTATACGTAATGACAAATCTCTGAATCTAACTAAATTATTCGAACACTCACTATATAGCTAGAAATAGTAAGAAAATCAAGTCTGACTATTTCAACTGTACACAACATACGAATACATAATCTTGCACCTTTCTCCCAGAAAGAGATCACTCGTTTCCACTTGCTGCATTCAATACATATTTCTTTCGCTTCATCTAGTCTTATCTCATCACAGTCCTCATACATAGTCATGTTAGTCTATTTGCATAATGTTGATAAACTATTTTTGATAAATAAATGTGTGAATATTTGTTTATTATATGTGTGACTAATTAGTTTTAATATTTATTATACCATTAGTACTTTTTGTCTGCTAATTAATATTAGGAATATACAAGTGTCTGATTAAACTATTGTTCACATGTAATTTATTCAATTCATGTGTTCAAAAGCTCTTTGACCAAAAATTCACAGAATCTTAAAAATAGAACTCTGAATAGTTCTAAAAAGTTCTCTGAATAGCTTGAGACCAAATGTAATTGAATAATTATTAATTTAGGCTCTATGCGATATGGACACCTCTGGTCACCACTGTCACAACAGTTTACACATTTTTTCTTACATTTTGTATAGATGGTGCCGCGAGGCCCCACACACATGTGTCCGTTGGCAGCTACCAGTGACCCATTTGCGCAGAGCCTTCTTTACTGAGAAGATAAAATTGTACGCTATTGTACAGACAACAGCAAATTAGACTACACAAAACTGTAATTTTTCTCCAGTTGATGTATATTTATCTTAAACATGTGTGCGTATTATAAAGCACAAATTCGATTCAGAATATTCTACAGTTTCTGGTAACTTGATGTGCTGTTGATTGTACAGCTGTTGAAGAGTCTCTGATCAAAATGCGGAAGCTATGAGCGACTAAAGCGCATCTGTATCAATGCATTTCACCCTATATTATAGTTTCACAATTTTGAAGTTTGAAGCGCGCAGATGACCCGCATATGCGCACTTCGAACATCTTTAAAACAACGTCTGTGCGTGAAAATACTTTAAACTCTAAGCGGCTGGGCATTGATCATGTGATGTTTTTTTAAGCAACTTTTTAACCTCTAGTGATACAGAGTGAGGTTTAGACTACACTAAAAAGATTTGTGATGAAGTATTAAGACCATATGAACAGTGCGACCCAAAGACTATTACTCCATGGTGCAATCATATAAAGAAAATTCGTTTTTATATATATAATAACAATAAATAATAAAATAGCCTTAATTTCGGATATTAGTTACAATAAAAATCTGTTTTATAATATATAATATTAAAGAATGTCTAATAACTCCGTGTGCCTTTTGGCAAAGGCTTCCTCCATTTGACGCCACTGCGCTCTGTCGTTTGCCACTCTAAACCATAGGGGTCCGA
Organism: Elophila nymphaeata; assembly: GCA_955850985.1. Classification (NCBI taxonomy): domain Eukaryota; kingdom Metazoa; phylum Arthropoda; class Insecta; order Lepidoptera; family Crambidae; genus Elophila; species Elophila nymphaeata. Next base: position 25,824,620 of record OY039066.1, read on the forward strand.
GGGTTTTGTGTATGTCGTCTTCCCACCTTTTGTGGACGTCCCCTCTTGCGTTACCCGTCACTAGGGTATCAAAGTGTTACCACTTTACTCCATTTGTTTAGGTTGCCTCTCAACATATGCCCTGTCCATCTCCATTTCAAACTATCAATGAGTGTAAGTATGTCGGTTACTTTTGTTTTCGCTCTTATACATTCATTATGGACCTTATCTTTTGGTTTTGTACCCAACATACTTCGCTCCATCGCCCTCTGGCATTATCCCTATGTTGTTGCGTAAGAGACCAAGTCTCGCATCCATAAGTCAAGCATGGCAGAATACAGGTATTAAATGTCTTTCTTTTGATATGCATCCCCAGTTCAGCAAAGAATGCTCTTCATGATTTCTTTTAGTGACTAATACTTTTTCCAGCCATAAGCTATTCTTTTGTTGATTTCTTTTGTCATTTGGTCACTAGGGGAGATTATTTGTCCTAGGTAGACATATTCTGCAACATACTTAATATGCTTATCGTTTACTTGGATATCGACCTCATTTGAGTTGGTCATTAGCTTGCTAAAAGCTAAAAAGCTAATTCGTTTTTAGTTCAGTAGAAAGTCGAAAGTTTGATGGTATGATGAGATATTATTACTGTTATAGTTGGACATGACAACATCAACATTGCCGACTATGCTTTGACATAATTTTACACTCCCTGGGGTATTCAACCCAGGACCACTGTATCTTAGTTTCATTGGCTAATACCTAGACCACCGGTGGTGCTGATATGCACAGAATGCAAGAGGGGATCAATAAATTATAACCAAATGATGGTTCACAGATTAATTATGCAACATCGAAGGCATACACGATTAGGATTTAAATTGCCCCTTAGGCTCAACACACACTGGCGCAGAATAGAAGCGCGTTGCGACGCATTTTTTTTTCAACTACAACGCGTGCTGCTCTGACCACAATTTTTTTTCAAATGTTATTTGGTTGGTAGATAAGCATACGGCCTGCCTGGAGGTAAGCAGTCACCGCAGGTTATAGACGCTCTCAAAACTGACGTAACACTCGCACGCTACCAACCCTAGTCCCCTTTTCATTTCGGGCGCATTTGTAAATGGCGAAGGGCAATTGCACCTTCGTCATCTATAAATGTTCGATAGTCGACATGCGATTCCATATTTGCATAATACAAGGTCGACTTTAAGAACTTTATTTCTCATTAGACATACCTAGTAGTCACTTACAAAAGAATACAATTTTAGTTAGTAATGAAAAAAATTGTAATTCAGTCATGAGAAAATAGATATGAGCATACCTATTCATATCTATTTTAGGTGAATAACATGACGCGACGCGACGCATCGATTCCGCGCCAGTGTTAGTTGAGTCTTAAGGGATTACTGATGCTTGTTTATCGCGAATTAGAACATAATTAGGGTTCTCAGTTGTCAGACCGACACAGCCAATCCTTCGTTTTTAGGGATCTCAGTTGTCAGACCGACACAGCCAATCCTTCGTTTTTTGTACAAAAAATCTCAGCGTCGCTTACGGTAGAAGTTCGTCATCATTATATCAGTCAAGAAACGTCCACTGTTGAGTAAGCTTTCCCTAAGAATCTCCAACCAGATACTGCGCTGCCCGCATCCGACTTCCCGCGAGCTTTACCAGGATTGTTCACCTTGTGGGACGCTACTACCAACGCTGCGTCTCCCGCGACCTTTACCAGATCGTCGATCCAGCTTGTAGGACGCAACTACCAACGCAGCGTCTCCCGCAGCCTTTACCAATTCGTAGTCCATCTAGTAGGACGTTACTACTAACGCTGCGGCTCCCCCCGACCTTTACCAGATCGTCGATCCAGCTTGTAGGACGCAACTACCAACGCTGCGTCTCCCGCGGCCTTTTCCAATTCGCAGTTCACCTAGTAGGACGCTAGGACGCTACTACTAACGCTGCGTCTCCCGCGACCTTTACTAGATAGTCGGTTAACCTTGTGGGGGGCCTACCAACGCTCCGTTTCGCGGTACGCGGTCGCCACTCGAGGACCTTTCCTACGACGAAATTTAGTCGGTCGGTATAATCGTAATGGAAAAAATCGTGGCGCTCACTCCATGCGGCTTTCTTTGTCTGCCTTTCTATATCTGGGTATTATCATCATTTTCCTGTCTTGCTTCTAATTCCTGTCTGGTCCAAATTAGTTACCTTTTACGACATCCATGCAATCTGTAGTGTATTTCTATATCAGTATTATAGAATACCAACAAGTAAAAAAAAAGTAATACAATCGCTTAAATTCTGGGTTTATAAGGTAAAATAGAGTCCTCCTATTGTTACAACTACTGGGAATGAAAAAAGAAAATCTTTTAATTTTTTTGTAAGGTGTCTTTTTTTCTGTTATTAATGTGGAATTTATGTAATTGTGCTAAATATTTAATTAATTGATATAATTTATTTATGGTTGTGTTGATAATATTGCAATACAAGTAGCATTTATGTTGGTATTATTTTATTAAGGAAATAAAAATGTATATTTCATTTCTATGCAATAGCATGCTGTTGACGGCCAATCACAGATAAAATTATACTAATATAATTATAATAACTAATTATGTAATCTGTGTATCAATACACAGGTTGATTTGATTTGCCTGGTTAAAATGTAGTCTGTTACCCGGGCCATAGTAACGAATAGATTGACACCTTATTCATCAAAATAGTTTAGGCGCTACATACTTACATAGACTGCTAAAATCATAACAAAACCCTTCCTTTTGACTTCGTCGTAGCCGAGTAAAAAGAGTACGAAAGAAACTGTTGCCAGCCCTAGTTCCTATAGATAAAAACGTGTAAGTAATTAACAAATTACTATAGATAACAAAAAACAGTCAAGGTTAATGCATATTAATTGTTTTAAATAGAGTATGTATTAAGTACTCAGACAAAATACTTACATCTATTTTGTCTGCGCCTTAGGCCACGCTGTTCTAACAGAGTGATAGGCAGATATCCGACTCAATAGCGTTTATTCCGTATGACTTGTCCTCATGAATAAATCGTAGAGGCCACTAACTATAGATATCTACATGCTTTCCTGCGACTTTCTAAGTCAGGGTTGTCGCGTCGTGCTAGTTATTTCGCGCTTTGCCCATCCACTAGAACTCATTCCTTACAGATTGGACATTCCGACAGGAATAAACGCTAGTGAATGGGGGGCTAATTCTTTTACAAAATAGTTTGGATATTTACTTTACGATTCCAAGGGGCGACAAGATGTGGCGTCGTTTACTCTAACCCCACCATCTCCCTTCCTGTTAAGGACTACGTGTGATGGCTTACGGTGTCACACCACAGAAATAATAATAAAGAGGATAGAAGTGCCTTAGTCGCGTGACCTTGGTGCCGCACTTGTGTCGCGTAGTACACAAGTGCGCGACTTGTGGCTCAGTGCTGCTCGAACCGTTCGGTTTGATATAAATGCCTTAAAATGGTGTTTTGCAGCATTTTTAATTGCGGAAACTCATTCAAAGTGTGTAATTACACTAATAAGGGGAGCACATTTCATTTGGAATGGAGTCATTTGCTTTACATTTTCATATAAACAAGTTAAAAGGAAAGATCGAAGTGCACCCTGACTGAGGAAAGTCACGACCCCGTGATAAGATAATATCAGCCGCGTACAGAGAAGCAGCGTAGATAGGCCCCCCACAAGGTGGACCGACGATCGATCTAATAAGGTCGCAGGTAGCCGCTCCATGCAGACAGCGCAGGACTGGATGGGTTGGAAATCCTTGAAAGTTGCCCATGTCCAATAGTCGGCGTCTCTCAGCTAAAATTACGAAAGTGCTGACATCACCTTTCCACTTATCATCACTCCATTGAGATCATAGATTTAAAATTACTGATGTTTATAAACTGGCAATGAAATCGACTAGGGCGAGATCAAAAAAAATGAACCAATGTGCGAGTAATGCGCATATACATATGTGCGTGAAAAATAGTACTGGAATCTGACAGTTGCTGTCTTTTCTACGTGACTGACAGACCGACTTGGGCCGCCTGCGTGTAAGAGAAATGGTCTTGCTTGTCTATCTATCTTGCTCTAATATACGCGTTAGTATGCTATTTCTCTTTCACATTGCCGATCTACAGAGGTGAAGGCAAAAAGTTTCCAATCAAGATATAAAATTAAAATCAACATTTTGAAATATAAAATAAAATTATTGTAAGAATCTGTAGATTGCAAGGTCTTTTATGGGTGTCAACTAAGTACTTCAACCGTTCTTGTTAATAGCACATAATTACTAAGACTGGTTCGGTTGTTGCAATATATGTTTACTTTATAGTGCAAACAATCGTTGCAGCGGTCATTAGTCTTTGGACGCACTATAAATATCTTTCTAGATAAACTCGCAATGTTATTAAACTGTCTCATATGTAATATAAAAGCGAAATCAGCTTGAGTGTAGAAGAAGGATTGAGAATAGGATGCTCAAATGGTTTAGCAATGTAAAAATCTAGATTACGAAAATGGAGTATGTAGGAGCCTGTGATCAGGAGATCAAGCGTAAGAAATATTAAGGATCGTAGCAAGTGGAAAGAAGGAATCTGATCTCTGCCTATAACTATGGGAGAAAGGCTTGACTTTAAGTATGTATAAAATCATTTTTCAATTATCCTTCTGTAGGACCTTTTATTCACAAGAAGAGGTAAGGCATAGCGGACTAGCCGCGCAAAATCAGGTAGGTAGGTGAGAAGAAGAAAAATGGGTGTTTCACGTTCCTGTCCACAGAATCAGCAAGCATCAGTCTTTGTTGAAATGGAAATATATGGAATCTTCGGTGTTGTCTTTTTCAGGGTCATATCAGCCAAGCCATGAGCTGATGCTGAGGTTTTACAGTTACTTCAAACAAGCAACTGAAGGACCATGTACCACGTCCAAACCTGGCTTCTGGGATGTGGTTAACAGGTACACTGATATATTTTTTTTACTAGGTGGTAGGCCTGTATGTAGGGTCCACCTTTCCTATTTCAGCCGCGAAACAGTTGGCTGTGTTTCGGATTGAAGGGAAAGGTAGCCAGTGTAATTACCGGGCATGGAAGGCATTTCATCTTAGGCCTCAGGATGACAACGCACCTGCAATACCAAGTGATTGTTTCCTTTTTATTGCAGGTGTTTATAGGCGACGATATGCACTTACCACCAGGTCAGCCGTCAGCTTTTTTGTCATCTAGTTGTAAAATAAAATATTTTAAACTACCCGAAAGAATTGTCTTTTGGATTTTTTTTTATTCCGCGGTTGCCTTCATATTTGCGCGCTCCTAGGCACATGCCTAGCCTAGTGATGGTGCGTTATGCATTAATGTTATAACAATGAGTTGTATTATATCTTTCAGAGCGAAATGGGAGTCATGGAACAAACTAGGCAATATGTCACGAGAAGAGGCGATGCAGGCATACGTGGGGGAACTACATAAGGTACTGGAATTTTGTTTTGCCATCTTTTACGAAACTATTAACCCTATTACTCACTGTTATTTGACTGTGGTATTTTGTAAGGTGGAGGTACTACCACAGTTCTGGCGCTCCAAATTCTAGCAGCTAATCCCCTGTGCCGTATCTGAACTATCTCCTATATTCACAATCCATACTTGTCTAAGTAAAAAACAATGCTATATGCGAAGTAAGGCATTTCTTTGTACGTGCCATATGCAAGCCTTTCGATTCATAAACAATTCTGGAAAATATGAAACCGGGAACTATAAGGGTAGGAACACTTTGCGCTGGTTCTATGGCTGTAGTGCTGTGGGCGTGATGGTTTATGCCGCGGGCTTCTTCCTCGTAGTCCGGTTTATATTTCGGCGATTGTCCAGTTCTAGCAGTTGGGGCTTTGCGTAGTCGACCAATCTGGACCGATGCGCACCTCTCAATACCGTCAACGACCAGCCAGCCTATTCGCTAACTTTTATTGAAGGTTGAAATACATACCCATTGTTGTTTTTACACGGCAAGTGCCATAATAGCGTGCCGTGTAAAACAGTAATGGATGTGTAATTCACTCGGTGATTATTTTATTTATTTATTTAAACTTTAATGTCCAAAAATAAATGTAGGACATTTGGCTGACTTAACAACTAACGTCGTTCTCTAACAGTCAACCATTGGGCTAAGCAGAGACAGTTCAAGTAGCGACATTACGTTCATTAAAATAAATAAATAATTTATAATACATACATACATTACAATTACATAAATAATATAATAAAATATGTATTTATATAATAAAAATACTTATATAATAAATATAATAAACATAAATATATATATATATATATAAGATGCACACCTACAATTACTACCTACTATACAGATAAATACTATAAATTGAATAAATAATGTTGATGATGTGATAAAATTAACTTATCACTTACATCTGTCAAAAAAAGTTAGCCAATAAGCCTACTGAACGGAATAGCGGGCCGCACTTGACAGCGGTCACCAGAAATTTCCAAGTACCCGTGTTTTTAGGATAATTGGAATAACAATGGTAGGAATGGGAAGGAAGAATATTCAAAAGTTTTAAACCCAACAAATACTCAAAGGACTCTTGGATAAGTAAACGCATCTCTTCGAATAGAGCTTTGTGATTAGTTTGTTTCTGCGTAGTTCACTGCTTTGAATTGATTGACATTTTATTACTTAAAACTTTTGGCTTTTGGAAGTTGCTTTTGACATCTTGACCTGTGCGTTGCGTAATATAGCGCTTGTGCGTCCACGAGCACTGTGAGACCTCATAGTAATGTTTGTGAATATGGGTGTATAAACTTCTTACTTCTGTCGCAATACCGGCGATGTGTTGTAAAAGAAGCCTATTTCAAATGTTAATTCGTCAACAGATCGTGGAGACTATGTCGTACAGTTCGGACGTGGCTTCCTTTTTGTCCGTGGACGATGACGATCAGGGTTTCCCCAACAGCGATCTACAGTTGGTAGCGGGGGATGTGTTGGCTAAAGGAAAATCTGATGACTCTCCTATCTGTAAGTACTTACATGCCACGCCGTTCTTCCATAGAGATTTTTTTATTTTGCTTACAAACCATTGTACATTAAAGTTCTAGTAAGAATGTTTACACAATATTAAATGGTAGTCAATGTACAATCCACAACATATTCCACACATTACTAATTACAGAAAAAGGCATGCATAAACAATTATGTCAGTGATACAAAAAAAAAAAAACAATAGATCTATATTATTTTATAAATATAACTATAATTAGGTAACAATTGGATGCATCCACAGATATACAGGATGCTCCCACAGATATACAGGATGCTCCCACAGTTATACAGGGTGCTCCGACAGTTATATAGTTTGCTCCCACAGTTATACAAGTTGCTCCCACAGTTATACAGGTTGACTGGGAAGATTGGCATCCTTTTAAAATAAGACTACTCATGATTCTTAGTGCTTTTCCCAAGTATGAGGGAAATCATTTGACTTCAAGATCGACTGTTCCATACAAAGGGGCAACACATATGCAACCAGCAATGTATGGAACAGTTGATTTTTAGAGAAAAAAGGTATATCTCTGCTGGAAAGGCTTAGGTTGCAAAAAAAAGTCTTTCACGTTTAAAAATCTGTTTTTTTTCTCGAACATGTTTTTTTTACGAGTACAGAATTCATAATTATGAAGCAAGTTTCCGTTAAAGATTAATGCGTAAGAGTTCATATTAAAATTGTCTGTTTATTTTTAAGTCTACCACACTTTTTTGGTTGAATATTACCAACCAAGCTTTCAACAATTGGCAACACTCAAATACGACGTACCGGAAAATCCACGAATTCCCCGTTCGGCTTATGTTTGTTTGAAATATGAACGCATTAAGTAAAGCATAACAAGCAAGTAATTCGATTTTTTAAATTCAATTAATTTGTGATATTAGACATAAAATCCCTTAACAAAACATTCATTTTTAAAGATTGCTTTCTTGACAAAAAATCAACGCTCCTATAGAAGTATTTTGTTATGTTTTTTTTTCATCATGAGAAAACAAGTTGTTTTTTTTTTATTTTACGCTAAACCGGCCCCAGTTCGTTCACCGAAGCGCTCCGTCATATTTATTTTTTTAGTGTAAGGATAAATAAATGTGTTTTGTTGACTCAAGGCTCAAGGTCAGACAGTGGGGCGTCAACGCCAGTGCGACCTGCGTCTCCGCCGCGGACGAAACACGATTCCGAAGACGAATTCATCGACACCGTTGAATATGAACACGTGAGTAATACCACACAACTGACACTCGATAACATGTTTATACATACATATACAACATGTAAACTAAATAACCAACACCCTGAATACAGGTGGTTTGGGATCGGCTTCTGAGTTGATTTCAATAATTTAATTAAAAAAAAATCGGTTTTTTTTATAAAAAAAAAATATTGAAATCAACTCAGAAGCCGATCCCAAACCACCTGTATGCAGGGTGTTGGTTATTTAATTTACATGTATATGAGCATAGCTCCAAGAGGGATTGAGCAGAAGTTTAGGTAACATTTCGGTAAACACAAAGCCACATCTGACAGTATGGACCATGCAGTGCCTCCAATTAGAGACAGGTTGGCAGCCTGTCGTGTCGCCTAAATAAAATTGTTCATGCAGTAAAACTATAGAATGCACTACCGCCAGCCACTTCCTCTCTTCAAGAAAAGAGTTAAAGAGGTCTTTCTTCTTTATGGCATTTGGTGTACCAGTATAATCCATTTACATGTGAAAGAATCGATACAGAAGCGTGTGTATCGTTACGTGTTTGTAGCGATGCAGAAGTGATGCTATTTGGTGATAATTAAGACATAAAATACTTACTTTACTTAGTGATTAATGTCAAATTCTCCAAATTAAATTAAACTCTGATTAATAAGTAATATTTATAATATTTTAGAGATTTCCAACTCGCAACTTTTATCAAACACGTTAACACCGTATTACTATGTTCAAAAGGTTTGGATTAGAATCTCGAAAAGGCGCGGTCACTAACCTGTGTGAGCGTGACAGCAACATAATTGCCCAGCGCGCCTAGCATGATCGAAATACGATATGATATAGCCATTTATCACGTTGAACTGTCAAATTTTTTTGGATATAACCGTCAACTTGGAATTTTATCGAAACTGCGAACATATGATAAGGCGTATACTGTTCGCAGTTTCGATAAATTTTCAAGATTGCGGTTATATCCAATAATTATTGACAGTTCAACGCGATAAATGGCTATATCAAATCATATCATATCGTGTTTCGGTGGTCACGCTAGGCGGGCTGGAGCGACAAGGATCCGTAACTTGGTGTCAATGTACGAAAATTATCTTTGTTCGGCGACTGCACTTAAGCTTAGCTTATGTGATCGATACGAAGAACGACGGCGGCATCATCGAGCCCCCTCAAAGTAAATAATGAAATTACTTGTAGGGTATGCACATAATATTATTAAGTATTTATATTGCGGGTATGCATAATAAACGTTCAGTTAGCTATCATGTGCTGTTTCATTGACATCGTATCACGAGTAAATTTTAGATCTCTTCTGCACACTTCCAATGTTTCCAGAATGATCCAGAACCTTCTATTAGAGTGATGCCAAGGCTCAGCAACGGTCACGCCCACCAGATATCCTCACAACTAACACGTGAGTATACAGGGTTTTGTTGATGAAATAATTAAATCTACCGCTATGTCTACAGGTTGTCTGATGGCAGAACTCGTACCTTACAATGCAATAACAAAAAAACTAGTTTATTGAAGTGAAACTTCTTTATCGGCGTTGGAAAAAAATTTACCGTCACATTTTTCCGTTACGCGCCATCTTTTTTGTATTCATGTCTATGTAAGGCCATAAAGAAGTTTCACTTCTTACGTGTGGACACTAGTACACGCACACATTTTTTAATTTATAGAATATATCAAATGAACGATCACAAGTGTGGATTTTTTAAAAGCATTACCACCTAAATATTGTTTCTCGAGTCGAACACGTAATATCCCTTGCGACGACCTCTGTTGTGGACTGTATTCGATTTGTTGTGAAGTGAAGCTGTTTTCTTGAGGTAAGGAAAGGTTCTTGTTGTTTCTTAGGAGTAAAAGTCTCATCGGTAGTTCACTTAATTTATTTTAAAACACATTGGCTATATACATTTTATACCTATTGCACTTATCACTAGTCTCAACGATCGATTCCAAGATTCAACCTTGAGTTTCAAAAACGGGAGGGTATATCGGACGGAGGTATTGCAGTTAGTGACTGGTAGACCGATCGCGGCGCGCTGTCCTCTACAGCTCTCCCCCCGGCGTAGACTCGTCGCAGCCATCTTTCACTGGGAGGACGGCGAGCTTGGTAGTTGGGCGTCGCAGGATCCCTCCTCGTGTGCGGACGTCGGCGGAGCGCACTCGGCCGTCGGGGCCTGGGTGCACCTCGATGACCTCTCCTCGGGGCCATACGTTTCGTGGCAGGTTGGGGTCGGCGATCACGACTAAGTCGCCTCGTTGGAGTTGCTTCTCTCCAGGTATGGCGGCAGCTTGACGGGGCACGAGTGTAGGAAGGTACTCGCGCACCCATCTCCGCCAAAATTCGTTGGCAAGCGCTTGACTCGCTCGCCAGACGCGTCGATCGGCTGGGTCGCAGGGTCCCGTGTGTGGTAGGCCCATGGAGGTTCCCAACAGGAAATGGTTCGGTGTCAGCGCCTCCGGATCATGAGGATCGACGGAAACGTGGGTGAGGGGCCGAGCGTTGATACTGTGCTCGGCCTCGGTCAGCAGTGTTGCCAGCACTTCTTCGGTCGGTGTCTTTTCGCGCAGGACGCTGGTCAGCGCGACCTTCACTGACCGCACCAGGCGCTCCCAGGCTCCCCCCATATTAGGAGCCCCAGGAGGGATAAATCGCCAACTTGTGCGGTGTCGCTGGCCAAGTTCCTCTCGATCGGCGTGGTGTGCTTGTCGGTGCTTCTTCATCACCAGCAGGCCTGTAAAAGGGTGCCTGCCGGTCAGGATCGTAGGCTCTCTCATGTCGCGAGGTACGTTGGCGATCCGTCCGTTCAAGCGCAGCACGCTGTCCTGCAGGGTGGGGTCCAGCTTGTATAGCGGGCTGGACCGGGTGATTCCCTTCCCATCCTGTAGGCTTCGGATCTCCGCTTCGAAGCTGTCTTGCTGTGCCCTCTGGATCCACATCTTCTCGGCTTCCTGTTCTATTGGCCAAGTGTCCTCTGGTCCAAGCAGGAAGGCAGGCCCGTCGAACCACCTGTCGTTGGCGGCTATGGGCTTGCTCGATGTGTGCGTCGCGTCGTCAGCTACGTTGTGCAGGGTAGGCACCCATCGCCAGTGTTCGGGCTCGGTGCGTTCGGCTATCTTCCCCAGACGGTGCGCGACGAAAGGCGTGTAGCGTCGGGCGTTGCGTCGTATCCAGTGTAGCACCGTGCGGCTGTCAGTCCAGTAGACAGTGCGATCTGGTACCCACTCGTGCTCGGTGACGACAGCGTCGGCGAGGCGCGTTCCTATGACCGCCGCCTGTAGCTCTAGGCGGGGTATGCTTTGTGTTTTGATGGGGGCCACCTTGGCCTTGGCTGCGGCCAGGGTGACGTCGATGGTGCCGTCGATGCGTCGCGTCCTCCAGTATGCAGCGGCGGCGTAGGCTTGCTCGCTTGCATCGCAGAAGACGTGCAGCTCTCTCTGTTCGGCGGCTCCGTACCAGCGCGGCAGGCGTAGTTGCGCGACGCTGCCTCGTAGCGTTCGCAACCAGCATGCGAGGTCGTCAGCTTCGGCGTCAGGCAGGGGCTCGTCCCATCCAAGTTTGTGTCTCCATAGATCCTGCAGTGTGATCTTGGCTCGTATCGTGAAGTGGCTCAGCAGGCCCAGCGGGTCGTATAGCGACATGACCGCACATAGGGCTTCGCGCTTTGTTGGTGTGCGCTGTCGCCCGATGACCTCCTCTGGAACTCTGTGTAGCGTCGTGTTGAAAGCCAGCTGATCTAGCTTGGCGTCCCACAGCAGGCCGAGTGTCTTGTCTGGTGCCGGCGCCAGGCAGGTGGGGTTGTTCGATCGGAACCCCGTTTCAATGTGTTCTCTGACTGCGCGTGCATTGGAGTTCCACCCGCGCAGCTTGAACCCTGCTTGTGCGTGCACGAAGTTCACCTCGTCTCTGATGCTGACGCGCAGCGCGGCGTTGAATACCAGGCGCAGCTTCCCCGGTTTGTTAGGATCGAAAACCGTGAAGTGCGGTAGGTACCACTGCCTCTTGCTGCTCTCTTCGGTCCCGTCGCATGGTTTCGCGTACCCCTTCATTAGCAGTGCCTCAACTTCGCGTTTGTATTGCGAAGCGAAGCCTGGCTCTCGTTCAAACTTCTTTTCGATCGATTGCAATCGTCCAAGTGCGGCGTTGCAACTCGGCAGCGTGGCGACATCGTCCCGGCGCCACGGTAGTTGTACCTCGAAGCGGCCGTCTACTCGTCGGGCGGTGGCTTCGAAGATCTCGACGGCTTGTCGTTCGGAGTCCGCGACCCCCGGCGCGTCGATTTCGAAATGTTCTTCGACTATTCTTTCCAGTCGCTCGTTCTCTGCGTCACTGTGGTTCGGTGTGAACATGTGCAATATCGACGCGCAGTCTCTGTCATATAAAGACCGCGGTACAGTGCCGTGGATCGTCCAACCGAGTTCGGTGAGAGAAGCGGCCGGTTCGTTCTTTCGGCCCATCTTAACTCGCCGTGACACGATGAGGTGCCAATTGTCGGCGCCTATCAGCAGCTGCGGCTTCGTCTTCTTGTAGCAGACTTCTTCTTTGTTCAAATCCTGGAGGTGCGCATGACTCAGCAGCGTGGCCGGTACTGCTTGACTGTGCAGTACCAGTTGCTGTATGGTGCGCATCTTCACCCGGTGACTGTCGGCGCCTCTCTTGCTCTTGATCTCTGCCTCGATGAGCTGGCTGTTGACTTCTCGGCTGCTGGATGTCGCGCCGTGGATGTGAAGCGGTCACGTCGGCCCCTTGAATCCCAGTCGTCTTGCCAGTTCCTCTTCCATCAGCGACACGGTAGAGCCTTCGTCCAGTAGCGCGTAGGTGTCCGCTTCCCCCTTCGGGCCTCCCACGGTGACTGGAACCACCTTCAGCAGCACCATGCTTCTGTCTTCGGCGGCGGCGACAGCTACTGACACGTTCTCTTCGGCGGCAGTGGCAGCGGCGTGTTCCGGCGTCCTGGACTCTTCTCTTCTTTCTTCGAAGTGTAGCAGGCGGTGGTGGGGGCGGCGGCACTCGTTCAGACCGCACGCTCCCCTGTTGCAGCGTTGACGTCGGTGGCGGCTCTCCAGACACTTGAAGCACACGCCGTTGTTCTTGACAATCTTCCATCTTTCGTCGACGCTGGCTGCTCGAAACTTCTTGCAGTTTGGCAGCAGATGTTCTTCGTTGCAGCTCGTACACACGTATTTTCTTTCTTGCGGCGGTGCTGTGGCGTCCGTCTTCTTCACAGGAAATGCGGTGTCTGCAGTAGTTGTATATATGTTGACCTTCTTCTTCACGGCGCCCGTCGGAGCCGATGTTGCTAGTCGGGACGTCTTCGGTATCGCAGCCGCAACCGGGTGCGACGAGTACGTAAATTGTAGCGCCAGGTCCGCTTCCTCCATCAGGAACTGTGACAGCAAGACGAGTTGTGGGTCGCTGCTGCGCATGCGTTGTTTCGCGTAGTCGCACCACCGGGCGCGCAAGTAGGGGCTCAGCTTCTCCAGTACCTCCCTCGGCAGCATCGGGTAGTGTAGATAGTCACGGCGATCTATGTTTTGTAGCACACATACGATGTTTTGGAGTTTTACTGCGAACGTGTTGATTTCGTTGGCGGAGCTCCCCAGGCGCGGCAGGCGGCGCAAGTCTTCCATCGCCTTGTCTATGATGAACTCTGGTCGACCGAAGCATTGTTCCAGTGTGCGCATTACTTGTGCGGGGGTTGATACGGTACACAGGAGACCGGCGACTGCTTCGCGAGCTTCCCCTCGTAGACAGTTTCGAAGGCGGGCCATGTTCTCGGTGGGCGCGAAATTGTAAGTGGCGGTGGATTCTATCATCGCCGCTTTGAAGGGTAGCCACTCGTTGACGGCGCCGGAGAATGTTGGCAACTCGGTGGCCTGCCGGGGCGCGGGGCGCACCCGGGACATCCTCTCGAACGCTTCTGTGAGTTGCTCGATCCCCTTCTGTCGTCGTGTTGGCGTCGGTGATCGCGGTCGGCGAGCGTCGTTCTCATCGAAGTGCACCCGTTCGTGGTGCCGCTGGGTTGCGTAAGTCGGTTGCTCCCCCCGTGCGGTCAACGGGGTCCGCAGCGCCTGCGTAGGGACGGCGTCGTCGGTTGTAGGCGCCTTGTGTCCCGGAGTAATTCTCTCCCCCCGTCGCACGGAGGGAATTTCGACGTTCTGTTGCAGCCAGCTATCGATGCGCTCGTTGATGTCGGCGACGCACGAGCCTTCTACGTCGACTTCTTCTTCTCGAATGTTCTCGATGTCGACGGCTAACCTCTTCCTGATGAGACTTGTTTCAATTGCGAGTTCTTTCTTCCTTATGTCTGCTAGTCGCTCTTCCGCTTCCAATTGTGCGTTTCGTATGCGGGCCACGGCGCTGCTAGTCGATCTTCGTGATGCTCTGGACCTCGAAGGTGACGGGCGACGTGGTGACTCAGCGCGTTGAGCTTCGCTCGGACGAGAGAGACGCGAAAGGTGCGCAGAGGTGTGCAGCGCTTCGGCGCTATAGCCCCCCCCCCTCGGCGCCCATGGCGACAGTCGCGTCTCTGTTGTAGTCCGCAGGTGCGTTGCTTGATGCCTCAAGTCGGTCGCGAAGAGTGGCGTCGATCAAACCACCCGAACGTGGCGCGCCTTGGCTTGCGTTTGCCGACGGAGAACGCGGAGGATCCGTAAATACGGTTTTTGGTACGGGTTCTTGAGAGCGTGTCCTCACCATTTTTTCTTGCATTAAATATGGTGAGCGATGAAACCAGGAAACTGTTGTGTCCTGGCGCGGGTTTCTTCAATCTGGCTAACGAAATACCAGGAAAAACTGTTGTGTCCTGGTGAGAGTTCTTAAAATCCGGCAATCGATGGACCAGGAAACTGTTGTGTCCTGGTGCGAATTCTTGAAATCCGGCAATCGATGGACCAGGAAACTGTTGTGGACTGTATTCGATTGTTGTGAAGTGAAGCTGTTTTCTTGAGGTAAGGAAAGGTTCTTGTTGTTTCTTAGGAGTAAAAGTCTCATCGGTAGTTCACTTAATTTATTTTAAAACACATTGGCTATATACATTTTATACCTATTGCACTTATCACTAGTCTCAACGATCGATTCCAAGATTCAACCTTGAGTTTCAAAAACGGGAGGGTATATCGGACGGAGGTATTGCAGTTAGTGACTGGTAGACCGATCGCGGCGCGCTGTCCTCTACAACCTCCAAGAGTGATGGATGGCCTAATGCCGTTGACTTCTCGAACGATAGTGTCATTTAGTTCTGAGATCGTGGCTGGATTGTTTACATAAACTTGACTCTTCAGGTAATTCCATAGAAATCAAAGTTTATGGGAGTGACATCCGGCGATCTTGGTGGTCACACAATGGCTCCGAACGAACCGAACAATCAATTTGTTAGGGGAAAATATCTCGGAGTGCAATTATTTTTCTCTAGTATCGTGCGGTGTGGCCCCATGCATGCGACGAATATCGTATCGAGAACAAACCAAAAGCAGCAGAATGGTTGGGTTTGCAGTAAGCCTCTATAGGGAACGCAGTTTGTTTACTAGTACATACGAGATCATGCAATCCGCATTACAGACGAATCTAACGCGACCGCTTCCTCCCTTCTACGGTCAGTTTTGGATATATATGGAGCTATGTGATTGTTTCATTTCTGTTGCGTAGTTCACTTCATTGAATTTACTGACGTTTTATTATTTCAAACTTTTACATCTGGACGTTGCTTTTAACTAACAACAGAGTGCCGATCCCCACTCAAGTATTATTTATGAATAGTTTTTTACGAGCCTGTGCGTCCACGCACAATCTGAGACCTCATCAAAGGCTTGCCATATGGCACGAACTGAGAAATGCCTTATTTCTGCATAGCATTGTTTTTTACTTAGAGAAGTATTATTTGTGAATACGCGCGTAATATTTATTGATTGTGCCAATGCTAGTGATTTGTTTCAGATTTGAAGGTTCTGGAAGCTCTGCCGGGGACTTTGGCCAGGCTGGAGGCTGACGTGGCTGCTTTAAGGAGGGCAGTCGAAGGAGAAAGGCTAACACAACAAGTAAGAGTTAAATTGTTTATGAAACGTTTCATAGTAATACGGAAATACATTTTACTTTACGATAATTGTTTTGAAAAGGTTATATCATTCTAAATCCAATATGGCGGATGGCTTAAGATGGCGGAATAGTTATTTTTTGTGCACTCGCATGATATAGGTATCAAATGAATGAGAAACTTTTTTATCCACTACCATAATATGGGTATGAAATTAAAGGGTTTGTTGAGAATATTCAATATCAATACCTATTTGAAATAAACGTCACTTGTCTTTGACACCTCCAAAAACATAGTTAACATATTTAGATTTTCGTTAACATAAAATTTTTATTTTTCCATTTTTGAAGGCTTATTTATTTTAAACACGGTCAAAGAAGGTCTCATTATTAAGGTCCAACATTATTAAACATCAATTTTAGTTTTAATTTTAAATTGATTTATGAATAACTAGCTGACCCGGCAAATGTTATTCTGCCATATAATTTTTTTTTTATTTTTAGTGGTAGAAACTATACTTTACGACCTATTCTCATAACTACCAAATATACACAAAAACAAATCATAAACACTCGTTTCAGAGGAGTTCGTAAACAAACACCGTAACACTAGATTTTTATGTTAGATTATTTTGACGGCTAAATGTTTGTTTTTGTTGTATAGCAGATGTCGCGAGGCTGGCGGTGGCCGTGGCAGGAGTTAAGTCCGCCTACGTTTCTGTTCGTACTACTATGGCCGTACGTCGCGTACAAAATCGCGTCCAGGTACCAACGTCCGAGAAGCACGTGAGTATTTCAAATGTTTGTAACGAAAAAAAAACATTAGATTTTTAAAAATTAAAAATATTAAATTCACATGTACAGTCGACAAACTTCCCGGTATTCCATTTAGCAAACAGAATCCTACACTAAGCCTATTAAAATCTTTAGTCCAAGGACCTAGTATGCCTTGCCTTTTTAAACAGCATAGAGAAAAGGTTTTGAACACTTCTGGACGACGGATAGTGCCAAATTGCAGCGGCTTTTTACCCGAATTTCAGGTTAATATGGAAAGGTAGAAGAGGCGTTACGGTAAGAACTTGCCGAAAGTTCGAAAGGAAGGATAGAGATATTTTAATAAAGGGGCATATCCACATTATGCCAGATGACTAAATTACACACTTCAATTATCCACGTCTGTGTTTTGTTTCTAACCTGCTAGCTTTCAGAACCCAATTCGTTTATATTTGTATATCACTAAAGCAAAAATATAAAAAATGCAATTTTTGTTAACGTATTAACGATTAACGATAATTTGCGTTAAATCTTTCGAAATGTACTGTTTTAGTAACGGATTAACGATTAACGAAGTTAACTATTTGATTAACGGTGCTTAGCTATGGTCAGTATATAACACAAACTTTAATTCCGGTATTCAGAAATCTAGAAATCCATGGTACTCAGATACCTAGAATACCATAGATATAGAAAACTGTAGATCGGCAATGTGAAAGAGAAAGAGCCTACTAACACTTATATTAAAACGAGATAAGAGACCATTTCAAGTACACTCAAGCGGCCTAGGTAGGCCTGTCAGTCACTTAGAAAAGGCAACAACCGTCAGACTGCAGTACTATTTTTCAAGCACACATACGCATTACTCACAGATTGGAGCCTTTTTTGGTCTCGCCCTAGTCGATTCATTGTTAATTTATTTTTATTTTATTTTATTTGGGGGGCTTACAGCTTACTTAGAAAAATATACACTGCAATACATTACAAGAAGCCAGTAACAAGCCTCCACAGGTAGCAATTTATAAACGCCAGTAATTATAAATCCATAGTACTGACACATACAATACTGACACCAATCAATACAGTAGCTAATCCATTAATCATGTGATTTTTTTTAGAGTAGGTACCTACAAAGAATGTTATTTTTAATCTTATCCGAAAATACAGGTTTAAAAAGTATATCTAATGTTATTCTTAGAAAATGAAGTTTGTTTTTTATTAGCATAAAAAGAATATTAAAGGAATAGTGTAATCATGCGAATTCATGTCTTTAACTTATAAACGTATTGTTTTTAATTTTTTGGTTATTTAATGTTTTTTTTTTTGCTATTTATATAAAGTGTGTTGTTTTATAATTATTTAGAGACTTACTGAGTTTCTTGCTGGCTCTTCTCAGTAGGCTTAGTTTTCCAAACCAGCTTAGCTTTAGTTTAGTATAAATGTTATTTAACATAATTACAACTATGTACGACGTCAACAAGTACTTGTAAAAGTCTACGTTGAATAATAATAATAAAAAAACATATGCATGTAAGCACATGAATATATTTAATGCACATTGTCCCCGGACCACGGATTAGCAAGACGCTTTTCGGTTTAAAAATCGCGTTTGAAGAATAAATAATTACGCGTGATATTTACTACACCCCCCTCCCCCCTTGTGATATTTCGTGAGTTTTCTTGAACCAACCAACCCCCCCCCCCCCCCCCCACTCCCACCCTTCGGAACCTCACGTGATTAATGGACGACCCCTTACACGATCAGTAAATACCACAGTATTTGGTAAATAAATACTGATGAACTACGTTACAGACTAAACGTCTAACCTTCGCCGCCGCCTTAAGAAAATAAACTCTGCTCATTTGCTAAATATGGCTATTATATTTAATTTTTCTTCCACAGATAACACATCGACTCACTACAAAGTTACCGTAAGCGCAGACCATATAGGTGTAGTTATCCGTTACCGCGGATAATTTGGATATGAAATATCCGTCGCAATGTGTATGAAAAAATAAGATGTTTGAAGTGAAACTTCTTTAGCACCGCGTTGCTTTTGATTTAAAAATTCGATGTTTGTTGTTCAAAATTATGTCAACCAATTTAAACATCTGTTGCTTCTGAAATCAGTTTTGCTACTTTTCCGAAGTTTCACTTCTGCCGGTTTCTGTGAATTGCACACGCACACTTTTTTTTCATATATGTTGCGTATTTTTTTTTTGTTGTTGGAAGGGGTAAATGTAACTAGAGTATAACATGTCACTAGGTGCTCCCCGACGGCTATATAAAGTTATATAACTTAACATTATCTAAAGGCGCGTCCAAATATAAAGTTATAACTGGGTGTTACAGAATTTTAGATATTTTCTACTGTTTCTTATTAATTTAATCGGAAAATAAAAGCGGTTTGAAAGGATTCGCACTTTGACAGATAATTGTTTAAAAAGAACACAACCCTTATGTTTTATTAACATGTTAGTTAAAGGTGAGTCCAGACTTAACAAAACATGTTATAAAACATATTAAGTACATATACATACTTATATAACATGTTTATATGTTGTAATGTAATACAGCAATATAAAATAATGCGGACGTGTTATATAACATAAGTTATACATATTACTTAATCTGGACTCACCTTAATATGCTACCACCTTAACATGTTTTGTTATAAATGTTATATAACAATGTTGTACAAAGTTTTATAACATAGTCTTAATAATTATGATATTCTCACTTGCAATTCAAGTTAAGTGTTTACTAAATGCTTAATAATGTGTAAATAAATATTAATTAATATGTATAACTACAAATTCTTTCGTCTATATAAAACTCGATTCACACTTCACTCTTTCAAGTTAATGATAATTACATACTTTATTAATAATTCCATATTTATGTGACATGCTATGCTTTAGTAAAACTATATTATTTTAAGTTTAAGAGATAAAATATGGGGTGTAGTATAGTAGTTTTTTTATATTCACACATACGGGAAATATTATCATATTAAACACCATGGGGCTATAATTATCTAAATATTTTAATGCAATAGTACAAATTATATTCAAAACGCATATTTCAAAATGCTGTAGTTTGCTATGACCACCAACGAGTATAAGGACCAAAGCAGACATGTTGCTTTTAGCAACAAACACTCATACATGGCACTCTTGTCAAAATGAACACGATTAATCGCGCGTGAAAGAACGAGTGGTAAAAAAATCACGCGTGATTGATCGTGTAGACTTTCCTTTCCTGCGTGCAATCCTGTGCGCTCCAGAGAACGCGCAATATAGCGTACTATCGCGGACACACGTGCTTGAGCACCTATAAGATAAAAACATAGTAAAATACTACACCGTACAAATAACGCACATGTAAAGGCAGCTAATGTCGCTAAAACACGCATTTCCGATACCGCGAGCGAACACAGCAAGTTGCCAAAAGTCGCCAAAAACATTGATGCAATCGTAGAAACGCTAATCATCGATACTAAAAGTAGCATGTCTGTTATGGCGCTAAATCAAAAATTAAGAATAATTATGTCGCAAAATATATAAAACAAATCGTTATGTATTTTACACAACGCGATTACGTAACAATTTATTTTTTAAAGTGATTCGTTTATTCCTATTTTTGTTAATTAATTAAATTATTAACAACGAATTTTAATTGAACCAAATGAATTGAACAAAAGTTATATTTATTTATTATTTTAGTATACAACTTAGGGCCTATTCATACCGCGTTTGTTAAAAGTGCCGTCGACGGGCGTTTTAGGAAAGCGCGTTTTTCATTCCTTATAACAGTTTGTTTGCGCGTGTATGGATACGAACGCAGGAGGCTGCCTGTCCACTGGAGAGTCAATATTATCTAATAGGATTGTTTAAAATCTCCCCTTCGCTCTAGAAAGCAATCCTTTTGGTTAAAACTAAAACCTTATTACAACAAATATAGGCACAGCACCGCTCTCTCCACTCCAATGGACAGGCAGTTTTAATATCACAGTGCGAATATCACCTCGGAAACGGATCAGATATGAGAGCCCGGGAGCTGGTAGATCCCAGGAGTTGGTCCCTGAGGCCAGCTGAAAACCTCTCCTATAATACACTTTTTTATGGCGATGGAAAATCCATTGACGGACCATACCGCTATATATACGCTTGCTAGGCGTACGGCGTGTGTGGTACTCACCCGATGTGGATGAACGCCGGTCCTACCCACTAAAAACTAACGGTACCCTTCTAAGCGCTTCTGGGGGCGTACTTTACGTACACCAAAACGTCACCAGCTCCTATAATATCCTAGCATAGAGCTGCAGACTTGACTGGGAAGTAGTAGGGCTAAGTCAGCCTTTATACCTTTCGTTTAGCAAAGTTAAAGACCGTTTTTAAATAAACTGGCTAAATATTCATTTTAGAGTTATAAATATTTCAGATTGCCCCAAGGACATTTTTTGCAACAAAAAGTTTGCAACTTTGGAGACATAAGGGGTTGGTGAAGTCCCCAGCAAGGTCTGCAGCTCTGTGTTTGGATATTATAGAAGAGGTATATGACAGGTTTGCCTAAGGTAAGGTAGCCCCAGGTAAGCCTAAAAACCTACCCAAAAATATCTACGAGCTCTTGGAATATGGCGCCGATAAGGCACTTGTAATTTTTTTTATTTTCATTCATTACAGCCTTATATTTGTCCCACTGCTGGGACATAAGGCCTGTCCTTGTATTCGAAGGCGGTTCACAATCGCTTGCCAATTGTGGATTGGTGGACGGAGTATAAGATGATCAATACCCCTTTGCTGATTGCTGATCCGTTAGTCTCGTTCTACGACACCCGTTTGAGGATATGAGGTGATGCTACTCTACTCTGCCGACATCACATGGCTAAATCTTAAATTACCATTTTGTAAATAAATCATGCCTGTGAGTAAATCAGGCTCTGTGTGCAAGCAAAGATTTACAAGCTGCGTCTGACTCACGTTTGTATCGATACAAGAGTACGTCGACAGCGCGTTTAAAAAACGTAGTGTGCACAGGCCTTTAGATACCCTGAACCTATTCTGACTCCTTCAATGTTGTAATTTTTACGCAAGAAAACAATTTTCCATTTCATTTCTCTTTAGAGTTTTATATTTTGGGGTTTGCATTTTATATTTAGTCTTAAAGATGTTGAAAATGTATAATATAATAAAGGTTAACGGTTAGTTATAATTTTTTTAATGTACAGACAACAGCAGGTCACTTTACCAGAATACGAGAAACCACCTAAACATATTGAGATGCAACATCATTTTTTCGATTGTCGTTTCACTGTTTTTGGTAATCTGACCTGTGTTATCTGTGCTATTTGCGGGTGTGGTTTGGGACTATTCTAGTTTTTTTTTATTCTAGTTTACTAACATGCGAGACGCCTCTATGTTACACATTTCGCGGTGTTCGATTGTAATTTATTTTTGTGAAAATATGTATTAGACTTCGTTCACGCTTTTTGATAATATAAAATATACCATCCATTTCTTTCGTTATTTACAAAGTCGTTACCTACCTGGATTAAGGGCTGTTAATTCAAAAAATTGTATTTTTCAGGCAATGTCATTACATTTATGTTTTAAATTTGTTCCTACTGAATGGTCCCATTCTAAATCTCAAATTAATACAAGAAGGTGATATTAATTATATTATTATTATTTTTGTTTATTTTTCATTCCAATAGTTGTTTAATTGTAAGGCGTATCTTCATTAAAATGTTCGTAATTATTTTTTAATTCCAAAAACCTTTATAAACAAGACAATGTCCTCGTGACACATAGACGAAGTTTTGCGAAGCCAGCCGTTACACTAATTTTTATGTAAGCTATAAGCAAACTTAAGATAGACTCAGAAAAAATATCTGAAATATAATTTTCACATTATGAATTTTTCTTTACTATTTATTCATTTTTTAATTTTAGTTAATGCGGATACGCCAAAGTCGCATTTTGATTCTCACTAAAATATTTTTGTTAAAGTTTTAAAGATATATTATATTTTTGTTTCTTTTCATACATATCCAACGACTGTTTTCAATATTATTTGGCAGTTAAAGAATTATATTTTAATTTCCGAGTTTAACCGCATACAAGTCTTATTTGGAATATTTTTTTATTATGAAATGTAACTGAGTGTTGTTAAATAGCATGTATGCCATACAATATAAGGTGCATATTTCTATATTTTAATTTGTAATCTTGAAAGGCGTCAAAAATATTGGCACATATTTTGAGGAAAAATATTTTGTGGCACGGTAAAGACACAGAAATCAAATGCACATTTGAATATCGTTCTTATGTGCTGCACTTTAAGTCGGATTCAGGACGAGTGTACGTGTAATAATAACATCTCGCGAATTAAGCGTGTGGACGGCACCGCGAGCGTTACATGTAAAGCTTGCGCTTGCGCTCGCAGTGATCCATCGCAACAACTTTGAGTGATTTTTTCTTACATGTCGTTATAGTCGATGTATGCACAGCGGAGCAGCTTGAACTGCGGTAAAACTTCCACCTCACAGAAGACCACAGTGAAATACCTAACACTACATTTTTATGGTATTTCTGTTGGTGAGTAAGATCGCCAGAGCTCTACGGGCTAAGAGCTAATCCCAAATGGATTGGCAGCGCGCGAATGTTACTGTCATCTAAACTGAGACTACTCGAAAAAGTTCATTTCTCAGTGGAAGAAAAAACGTATTACTGCATTTTTGGTTCACGTTTATATTTGAACTCCCTCAGACTAGCGACGGTCAACTAACAATACACTTCTTAGGTTGGGGTTTAGTGCCAGGCATGCGTTGAATCAACGAAAGAAAGATAACTCCATCTAGGGACGACTCTTTCAAGAATTTGTCAATTTTTCAGTTGTCTCAGTTTTGATTTCATAAGGTTTTTCTTTACTATGTATACGATGATGTCTTTTCGACGGTTGGTTTTTAGCGCGAACATAAAGGCGCTCAATGCTCGTTTGAACGGCGTTTCTGAGTGGAACTGAGCAAGGATAACTCAAATTTGTAAATTTTTCAGTTGACTCAGTTTTGATTTCATAAGGTTTTTCTTTACTATGTATACGATGATGACTTTTCGACGGTTGGTTTTTAGCGCGAACATAAAGGCGCTCAATGCTCGTTTGGACGGCGTTTTTGAGTGGAACAGCTCTTGAACAAAATTTGCGTTGAGTTCGCGTGCCATCCACACGGTTGTTGCTAAATTAGAATAAGAAGCATTTATACACACCACTTAAATCTAGTGTTACAGGTTTAAGTTTAAGTTTTTTAGTAATTTTACCTTACAGCGTAATTTTACCTAACACGTAATTTTACATTACAATGCAACAAATTATACGTAATTTTATATTAAAAATTACACCTGCCTGGATCCGGCTTTAGATATTACAATGCGTAGTCAGCTCTTTACTCATCATTTATTCTTTCAATAAAAAGTACAAATACTAAGTTTAAATTTCGTTGATCAGTCTTGATTTAGGGCTGAGTTGTCAATACATAGATATTGTTAATACGTACTATTCAGACATTAACATTTGTGCAATTTTTCCAATATATTCGGTGATTTGCATCCTAGCTTCTTCGCTACCATTAACTTTGCAACAATAAAGGATGCCGAACGAAATGAAAAAACTCAGTGTAGTTTCAATAACATGTATGCCAAACAATATAAAGTGCATATTGCTATTTTAATTTGTAATGTTGAACGCCGTCAAAAACTATTGGCACAAATATTGAAGAAAATATTTTGTGGCGCGCTAAAGACAGCTCAAACAAGACTCAGTTTTCATCTAGGTGTGCGATGTATCACATTTATAAGGGTTTTCTTTATTATGTATACGATAATATCTTTTTGGCTGTCCTGCATTTCTGCATTTTTTGGTCAATTGACAATACACTTGTTTAGGTGGAAGTGCCAGACAACAAAAGAAAGGTAACTCCATCTAGCGACGACTCTTTCAAGCCTTTTTGAACCTTACAAGAATAATCCAAATTTTAAAATTTTTCAGTAGGCTCAGTTTCGATCTACGCGTCACATTATGTCACAT
This sequence comes from Elophila nymphaeata, assembly GCA_955850985.1. Taxonomy (NCBI): domain Eukaryota; kingdom Metazoa; phylum Arthropoda; class Insecta; order Lepidoptera; family Crambidae; genus Elophila; species Elophila nymphaeata. The sequence continues at coordinate 25,849,780 of OY039066.1, forward strand.
TTATAAGGTTTTTCTTTATTATGTATACGATAATATCTTTTCGGCTGTCGGTTTTCAGCGCGAACACAAAGGCGCTCATGTCTCTCGTTGTCGATTTTAGGCAATGAAGATCTCGCTTTCTATTAGGCATGTCAAGCAATCGAGTGGAATAGCTCTTGAACAACATTTGCTACCATTGACTTGGCTACAATAAGGCATGTCGTACGAAATTAGCCGAAGCCGTACCAAGAAATACGAAGTGATTCGCTTAGTTAGATTTCCCGTGTAAACGGGGTTTGCAATTTAAATGATAGTAACAGTTGGTTACCCGGGAAAATAGAGAAGATAGTCAAAACAAATAAGTCACAATTTTATACAGTTAGTAGCTATTCACTTGTATTCGTATTCGCGTTGCGATATTGTTGTAGGTATTTGTCCAAATTTATCGAAATAGAGTCTAAATATTACGATGTTTACACAAGTAATGGATTAAATGGATATACACGAATACAAATTGCCAAGTGAAGTGCTACAATTAAAATAATATTTAAGAAATACGAAATATGGTACAAAACAAATGTAAGTTGGGGGTGTCCATAAATTACGTGAGGTGAAAGATGGGGGGAGGGGGTAGTTTTATTTCCATAAAAAACTGTAAAGAGGGTCAGAAAAACGTCAACAACACAAATAATGGACACCCCCATAGAATAAGTATTTTCAACTCATTCCCCCTACATCTTGCACCTGACTTAGGTGACCAATAAACATTGAGCTATGTTATGCTCTATAATCTGTATTTCAAGTTATTGTATTTCCTACCACATCTCTGCTTTGTGTCCACACCTTTCTATAAAGATACTTATATAATTGTAATAAATAATTGTGATAATATGTACCACAGTAAATCAAGTTACTGCGTGATAATTTTAATGTTTTATTTTGTAATTGTACGCATCGTATAATGATTACCATTTTGTTATTTGTAATGTAAATACTTAAGTAAAGGGATTTTTATTAATTATTGTTGTTTTATTTTCAAAGCCCTATTTGCTAAAAACTTTTTCAGTTTATGAAGATTAGTAGATTTAAGTGCGGGTCACACCGCCTGCAGCGCAGCACAGCATAGCGCAGCGCGGCGTGGCATATGACGTAATTTATGAAACTATGGGAAATGACACACCAAACACACGATGCTGCACAGCGCTGTGCGACTACGCACTGAAAGCGTGCGGCGCGTGAATGCAGCAAGCTGTTTGGCAACGTCATGACACTCAGAGGAAGGACTAAAGCATAGGAATTCTAATGACAGTTGACACACACAAACTGTAACTTTAACGCTAACCGTCCGAAGTTGAGCGGTTACGGTTATCGTTATTTATTACATCATTTTAATTATTGTTAAAATGATGTAACCTGTATTTCGCTTAACCACAGATTTGACGGCACCTTTGGCATTTGTTATAGTTATAGTTACTTGTGCAACTGAGCCTAAGTAAGTTTATAGTTTTCACTAGTTAGTGTCATACAGCGGACGACTCCACGCGTAGACGTGCAGCTCTGAGCTACACGAAAACAGTGATTTGTAGTCAAATACAAAAATGAAAGAAAGAATAATTTTGTTAGGGTACGTATGTATTTGCGAAGTAAATTAGACACCCGTTTTCTTACATTATAACAATCTATAATTTCCTTTTAATATTTGTTACATTATTTCATAACACATCTTGGATCGTAAAAAAAATATACAGTGATCAACAGCATTTATACATCTGTATTGGATGAATTCATACGAAAAATGTTAAATATATACAGACTACACACGCACGAACAAGTTGTCAACATTGTGACATACCTACTGCAATAGAGCACATAATTAGGAGGTAAGCTGCGCATGAGCATTCATTTATAACTTATAGAACATTCAATTGTCATGAAAAACGTCGGAAAATCATTTGAATATCTGAGAAACAAATAAACGTTAGGAAAACACGTGAACGTCGGAAAAACATTTGAATGTCTAAAAAACAAATGAACGTTCGAAAAACACGTGAACGTCGGAAAAACTAATGAACATCGAGAACATTAATTTTGTGTAAACTACGGAAACGTTCACTCTCTGGTCAACGATCGATAGTTTAGCTTTAGACAAACTATCGACACGTGTCGATCTTGTGGAGTACGTGACGAACTTTAGTAGGTATAACGTTAGAATACATTGTAAATGAACATAAAAATGGTTCTCATTTTCTCTACAGAAACATGACGTTAACCATAGATATACTTAGGAACTGTAGATCGGCTATGTGAAGGAGAAATAGCGTACTAACGCATGTATTAGAGCGAGATAGACGAGACCATTTCACGTACACGCTGGCGGCCTAGGTCGGCCTGTCAGTTAGTTTGAAAAGGCACTGTAACTGCAAGGCTCGCGCGTTTCGCACATTTCGTGTATGGTCTCCCCCTATTAATTTCAATGACAAACTTAACGTAAGTAATTATACATCTATGAGATTAACCGAAACTGTCGTTACGTGTGTGATGAGCCGTACCTACACAGATACTCCTAACAATTTACCGCTAATTATTGAACTAATAAACAAAATTAAAAATTTAACACAGATTGTCGGGTATATACAAATAGTAATACATCTGAGCAAATAATTAAATGGGCAACAATGCGGAAAACTTCATCATCAACAGCTTATATAATGTTCCCACCGAGGGGCTCGAGCCCATATCAGGCCTTAGTCAACCACGCTGGCCAAGTGCGGGTTGGTCGACTTCACACACAACCTAAGAATTTCTTCATAGATGTGTGCAGGTTTCCTCACGATGTTTTCCTTCAAAGTAGAAGCGTCGATTAAACGTACATATGAATTCAAAATTTAAAACACATTGGTACGTGGTGGGGTTCGAACCGGTGCCTCAAGTGGTGCCATCTGGTTTAACAAAAACCCATTGCACAAGCCGCAAGTACGGTCCTTCGTAAGACTCGCAAAATCAGCGACATAAAAAGTAGCCAACAATGTCGACCTGCTTTCTTATAGTCAACTGACTGAATATTAAATGGTTTCAAAATCTCTTATTGATTCCATTCGATCCCCCCACCTAAAGGTAAGTGGATGTTGAGTTTTAATCCAAAAATACCATCGCCTTGTTGACCTGCAATGTGCCTCTTCACGCCTCTTTTGAATAACCCAGTATGGTAAGAACACGCACAAGAATTAAATTTTTTGATTGTGTCATAGAAATGAGTAGACAAATATCTTTCTTCGTATTGGTAGCCACAGTTTGTCGGTTACAACGTAAGCCAGTACTCGTGGTTTTAAGAAGGAAGGAAGATGGAGGTATTAGAAAAAAAGTCGATAAACACTCGCCCGGCGTATGTATCTATAGATAGATTTGAGGCTAACAGCGATAGTCAATAAGTATAAAAATGATAATAGCGATCGAAATGTTAAACTGACTTTAGTGTTGCCAAATTAAAAAATATGCTAAGAAGTATTTTGATTTTCAATCGAGATATTCTTTGATAACAGATGTATTACTATTTGTGCAATAAATACATTCAGAACATAACATATACATAACACAGTACTTCTTACATTTACAATGATGGAAGTCCTTAAAAAAATCTAAAAAGAAACTTAACCGAAGTAACAACTAAATTAAAACTGAGGTAACCATTTTAAACCTTACAACTAAGGAAATAAAGCTAAGTATTAAAAGTAATTAATAATTAATTTACAATGCGGAATAAACACAATATATACAAATGCTATGCGCTGATCAGATGAAATGAAATCGACTGAAATTGTCTACAAAGAACTTGAACTGTATTTTGTCTCAAAAACATAAAATATTTATTTGACAGAACGTATGTAAACACCTAGCTTAATGCTGATGTACACAAACAATATTTATCATTTTGTTGCTCTTAGATTCCTCTGACGAGATTTGTTTTTGACTTTGCAGAGACCAGATTTCCAAAACTGACTATAGTTTGGAAAGTCAAAAAATAGCTATAGTAAATACTTCAACGAACTTACTAACATCTAAGTGAGTGATCAATAAGGGTAAATAATTTAGACATTAAAAACAGAAAAGGCCCAAGAATCGAGCCCTGTGGGACACTTATTCTGACAAACCACTCTGAAGATTTAGCTCTATTTATATCTACTATTTGAATTTTTAAGTTAGTTATAATGTAATTAATTTCAAAACAAAGTTTTTACACAGTAATATTTTAATTAATAATCCACTGCTTTATGATCAATATAGTCGAATGCATTGTATAGGTCATAATTGACCAAATATATTCCCATATTGTTAATATCAGTATATATGTAAGAAGTATTCTCTATCACATTCGCAAATTTAAATTATCGAATTTGATTACATTAATTTGATAAACATTAAGTATTATGTCGTGGGCTATACTAGGGTAACCACTCGTTTAGACGTTGATACTACAACCTCACCGTAAATATTTCGGTATGCATAAGGGGCAAATTTAAAAAGTATGCTACGCCAACTTCAATCAATTTCATTTAATCGAATGTGCAAGCTAAAGATATTTGTGAAGTTTTTGAAAATGCATTTAATGCTTTGCAATTGTGAATAAATAAAGCTTAACTTGGCTAACACGTAGAACAAAGTATTCTGAGAGCTAGGTACAGTCATATAACTCTCCTATAATACGCTAACACAGAGCTACTACATACTACTTCACAGCCAGCTCTGCTGGCTATTTATTGAAAATATTAAATTTTTAGATATAAAAGTTTCAGATCACCTCAAAGACATATTATTATGATGTCCCAGTTTGTCCCTACCTACACGTAGCGTAGAAGTACTGAAACCCTTTGAATACAAGAGTTTACGATCACTAACACACAATTAGGGAGCTCTCCTACGAGCGACAATTGCTGAGCGATTATTGTGTCGCCGAATATAAAACATTCGGAATTCAATATTGAAACACCCACGTGGTGCAAAAAACGCTCATAAACAAAATCGTTGAAGGGCGACGCGATTATCGTTGTAAAATGGACCGAAATTTAACAAAAGTCGCCAATAAAAACTATGAGATACGCCAATAAAAACTAGGAGTACGTGGGCGTAGTTTGTAAGCGCCTGTTTCGATTTGCTTACAGGCCACACCCCGATACTCCGTGTGTCCACATGCCTATTTGTTTCGTCATCTGGCGTCCTAACTCTGGTTATAATAGTTCTGTCAATAGTCTTTACACCTACGCTCAATTCTCAGAAGCCTACAGGACTGCACGCGAAAGCGTGCGAGATTGTTTTTTACTAGTTTGTTTAAGCACACATTCATTCGCGCGAGATTACTCGTATTCGTTTTTGCCCGTGTAAAGGTAAACCACGCGCGATATAACCCGCTAAACTGTCACGTGTTAGAGCTTGTGAATGAATTTCCTTTACCTTCCAACATCACTGCACTTTAGAGCGTACGCGTAAAGTCAGCTACGTTTGTTTTAGTGTTAGCCAAGCGTTTAAGACCAAGAAAATAAGCAATATACTCAAAGACGAATCCGTATACGGAATCACCGTTTGCCGATCAATGGTCCTCCGAAGTCTTTGGAAAAAACCCAAAGAGGTGTAAGTATGTACCGCTACGCTGTACATAAAAATATCAGTGAACCAACCAATAATAAGATTTGTGACGTATTAAGTCGTTAAAGAAACGTATAAAATATGAATTCGGGTTGAAAACAGGTGAATATATGATTAGTTGATCGTTGACTTAACGGTATGTGGTTGAGAATTCTCTCTATCTAGTTGTTTGATTAAGCAGACTTTGATTTTGAATTCATGACCTTAGGATTAGAACTAACTGGAGACTTTACGGTGAACCATTCATCGGATAACGGCAATTCAGTTAAGTCGAAACTTAAAGACTATTACCGAACATCATCCGGTCATCGTAAAGACTTAATCTATTACACTCGCTAGCTCTCCCTTTCTGCAAAGCTCTATCTCTTCTCGCCTTTCGTATAGCCACGGGCAAATCTCCAGGCGTTTTGACTCTACCCGCCGGGTTCAGTAAACTGATATCGCCCGATGATGAGAAAATCTCAGACACTTGTTCTAAGGAATGCTGGCGTTTTATCGCTAAACTCTTCAAGCTTGGCTTCGGAGATCTCTGCTCTAACTCCCCGTTAGCAAACTTAATATCAGTTTCTATTTCTCCGTTTAAAGCCGCCAAATACACCGGATTATCGCCGCTGTACCCCAAGTTTTCTTTATCGTTCGAATAGCTGAATTCATTATCGAAATTAGCATATTTATTCTGGAATTTGTTGAAGCCGAAATCGGTGACCTGACTTGATTCCTTCAAGACGTCGTTTTGGTAGCGTTTCTTATCGATATCTTTCGGTATAGCTTGCATTGTGATTTTCGAGCCACCGTTCTCTGATAGCAGCATTAAATGCTCGTCTTCACTACTCGAGCAATCGGAGTTTAAATCGAACGGGCTATCGAATGGTTCGCCTTGATTGATGTACTGGAGTTCGAGATTGATGCTCGCTCGCGAAGATCTGCCGGAGCTGTTTTTGTTTTCACTACTCAATCGCTTTTTCACTGTAGAATCTTCTGATTCAGAGTTACTAGCTTTAAAAATGCTTTGGGATGAATTGTTGAATTTATTGATGCTGTCTTCGCTGCTTTTAGGAGTTTTGGATTCGGGTATCGCTTTTGGGACGATAACGGCGAATATTTGTCCCTGACTTTTCGCGTCGATTTCGTTCGGCAACTCTCTGAAACCGAATACGTTGTTCTCTCTATTGAGATCAGATTCGATCATCATTGTAGGTGAAAGAGTTCTGTTCGGCGGCGATAACGTAGGACCTTCTAAATTGTACATTCTATCTTGATTCAAGACCAAATCTGTCGGCCTATCATAGTTGTTACACTTCTCGACTATTGACGTCCTAATTTTGCCGTTTTGCGTCGAAGTTTCAGGCATCAATTTGACTTCCGTATCCATTTTCTTGTTGAGCCGCTCAAAGAACTTCCTTATACCCCATTTAGGTTTTTCCACTTTCACTTCCTGGAGGATGTTTGTGGTTTTTGGCGCTCTATCCTCTAAGGATGTGACGTCATTTTGAACGTAATCTAATGGTCTTTGGTAGGACCGGATCTCGTTAAGCCGGTCGTTTTCTAAGACTCTCTGAGTTCGGGCTACTGAAAGGCAGTTTTCCTCTAATCTCTGAGGTTTTGTCTCCTGTGTAATATCTTTCAGGCTTTTGTGTATAAGTTGCACAGTGTGCGTCTGTATGTTTGTGTGCGTGTTTCTTTCTATGCAAGCGTTTCTACCGACTAGCGCACGGTCTAGCAAAGGTACGGAAGCGTCGCTAATTTGCGCGCTAGTGCAGTTAGAGTTTTTGTCGATTTCTGGCGGCGCGTAGAACTCTGAAGGGGAAAACCATTTTATAATTAAAGATAGGTGCTATGAAAAGATACACAGAGATTTTTGTAACTTGAATCAAATTAAATTGAAAATTAGAGGCAAGACACTTAAGGGCCTCAAAAGGGACTTTAGCAGAGATATTCTAAGTTTCTCATTTCACATTTTTAAAATTTCGAATGAAACATTGGAAAAAAAAAACCGATCTTGTAAGAACTCTGAAGGGGAAAACCATTTTATAATTAAAGATAGGTGCTATGAAAAGATACACAGAGATTTTTGTAACTTGAATCAAATTAAATTGAAAATTAGAGGCAAGACACTTAAGGGCCTCAAAAGGGACTTTAGCAGAGATATTCTAAGTTTCTCATTTCACATTTTTAAAATTTCGAATGAAACATTGGAAAAAAAAAACCGATCTTGTAAGAACTGTTTTTTTTTTTCAATGTTTCATTCGAAAGTTTCAAGAAAGGCGACAGGCTGACAACCTGTCACTATTGAGGCACTACATGACCCATATTGCCAGATGTGGCTTTATGCGTAACGAAATGTTACCTATGGCTCTGCTCAACCCCCACTTGGGACTACGAGGGATCGTATGTATGTATGTATTCGAAAGTTTCAAGAATTTTTCCTGCTTTTTTCAACTCTGCTTTCTTACCCGGTGGATTGGGATGAAGTTTGTTGTCGTGTATGACAGGGCCTTGGGCTTGCAACATTTGCTTCAGTTCCGCCATTCGTTCTTCAACGCACACAGCTGTTAATCTGTGACAATAGTTATTCGTTCAACAAGTGAGTAAAGTTATTTTTTTGCTGCGATTGCCGATATTAAATCACGAACCAGCGAAGTAGTCTACAATTGAACACGAGCATAGCGAGTGATTCATAAATAGACTACTGAGCCCAGTAAGTGATTTAAAGGCACAGAAAAAACATTTGCTCTCGTGTGAAACATACAACTTTTCACCTCTCCAGCGAGATAATTGTTATAGGTGAAAAAAACAAGGCAATACTTTAATACACGTTTATTATCTTAAAAATAATTATTGATAATTATTAAAAGTAAGATTACTAAAATAATTTAAATTGAACGTAACGTCTTGTTCATAGCTCGCAGCAAAAATCAATTTTCCTTGGAGATTTTAAGAAGCAAAAGAGGTCTTTTGGTGCTGGAGAGGTGAAAAAGAATTTTCTTAATACTGACCAATAGGCGTGTTTCCTGTCAAGTAAGTTGCGATACTTTTTGTTAGCTGTCAAAACATAATTCTTCTTTAGATTTTGTATGGCATTACGAATTTGTTACATCATAAAATCATATAGTAAACTGACTGAATATTAAATGATTTTGATACGCTTAACCCCTATTGTGTCGCCGCCATTTTGTAACATTACGCGCATGTGTCAGTTACTTCCGGATTTCCTTCGCGAATTTTCCGCGTGTAATAAAAATGCAAAACGTCAAAAATTTCGTAATAAAACTATAAATAAGAGTTTATGTCACTAAAATCGTAATAAAATAAGCTAACAGAATATAATATAGTAATTATAGTAATATTTTCAAACAATAATAATAATAATAATAATCATCATTTTCATCATCGGAAAACAGTGGAGGGGGGATCGACCTCCAGGAGGTCGGCCGACACACAGGCGTTTTTGACAGCGACCTCCAGGAGGTCGCGCGACACACAAGGGGATAAAAAGCAAATTCTAGAGATATTTTGAAACGATGGAGATTTTCTGGTATAAAATGCCTTTCACGAATTTAACAACTTGTAATTATTTATGAATGGAGTCAACATTCCCTATTATATTCATTTACAATTGTAAAGAACAAAAAAAAACTGACAATTTCATGTATTTTATTGTAACAAGTATCTCTGTCATTCTGCAAGTCTGGCATTTTACGCTACCTGACAATTTTGCGAATCAGATTTTATTCCCACGCATTTGGATCATTTAATTAAATCATCGTATATCTTGAAATAACTTTTTTTATATAATTTAGTTTTTACAGTTTTTTTTTAATTTATTAATAGGCAAATCTCTAATATTCTTCGGATGGTTATTGTTAAAACGTATACTTTGGCTTACAAACTAATTGTTTACTTAACTTTCATTCTTTCTTACCTGGCTTCAGCGTCGTGATCCCAGCACTCCTCGCAAGTATCTGTAGCAATCTTGAGAGCTCTCGCTTCAGGCACTGGCCCTTTGGGCAGGGGCGGTCTGTATTTGTTCCGGGATACTAGCGACTGTGGACAATGTCATACTTGAAATAAATACCAAATGAAATAGAAAAACAAAAAAGGGGAAAAAACCGCCTTCAAAACTAAAAACGGAGAAATAATTTTTTTATGCTTAAAAAAATCTTAAAATTTTTTGAGGTCGGTATCAAAGGCAAGTGACCTATCCAAATATTAAGGTTGGCACCAATCTAAAAATCAAAAAACATTTAGATTTTTAAACATAAAATTTTTATTTCTTCGTTAAAAACGAAGAAATAAATTTTTTTGTTGGGTTTTGAAGGCGGTTTTTTTATTTAAAAATAATTGATTTTATGCTTTTTAGTGTTGTAAGTGTGGAAAGATTCAGGAAAATATCTCGAGATCTTTTAGGCAAACTAGTAATGAAATGATAACGATATCATCGATGTCAATTAAATAGGCATTACTAGGAATAACTCAAAAACTACTCGTCTGATGTGAATAAAAAAATGGGACCACATGACAAGCACCAGCTTCCATACATAAAAATAATCACTAAATAGTTATGAGGTAACACACACATAAAAAATATTGAATTAAGTACCACCTCCTGTTTTTGAAGTCGCTCAAAAAGGCAACCGTTACTGGCTGATCTATGAACACAGCCCAAACCACTAAACATATTGCACTGTTTAGCATGCACATAGCTATCATGACGTAGGCATCCACTAAGATACAGTTTTCCAAAATTCTCTCCCTAAGGGGGTGCAACGGGGGTCCAAAGTTAAAATCACTACGTTACCCCGAAGTTAACGCGAGCGAAGCCGCGTGCAAAAGCAAGGTTGAAATAAACAATATTTAATTTAACAAATACGACTTTTACCTGAACATGTTGTAACGACGGTCTTGGCGGCAACCGCGAGTGGTACGGGGGCGCGTAAGGTGGCGTAACTCCATTATGAGCCCCGCGACACACCCATAGCGTCTCCCATAGCACCAGCCCCAGTGCGAACACGTCTACAGCGCATAAGGCTGCGCGTGCGCCACTCAAATCCAACGCGCCTTCTAAAGCTTCCGGTGCTAAGTATCGGAGAGTTCCCGCCTATAAATAAGAAGTTTGAAATTTCCAGAAATATTTTACTTCATAGTAAAGTCACTAGGTGGTAGACCCATATGCAGGGTCATCTGGGTAGGTACCACTGCCTTTCTTATTCCTGCCGTGAAGCATTTCGCTGTGTTTCGGATTAAAGGGAAAGGTAGCCAGTGTAATTACTGGGCATGGAAGGCATACCGTCTTAGTCCCCAGGATGCCAACGCACTTGCAGTGTTAAGTGATTTACCATTTACCTACTAGTCTTACTACCCTATATTGCAAGTGTCTAAAGGCGACGTTAAACACTTAACACCAGGTGGGCCGCAAGCTTGTTTGCCATCTCTTAATAAAAAAAATAGTACATAAAGTATGGAGTAATTTTGACGAACACGTCGCGAACCACGTGGGGTCTGTGATTTCTCTAACATACTTTGGGCACAGAACAAATATACGCAGAAGACCGGCTGCCTACAAAGATGCCTACACACACAAACATAGCGATGTCGGCATGTTTCGGCATGATAGTCTCAAGGCCGCAAGAAAATGACCTGATAATGAAAATGATAAATAAGTTTGGCGTTTAGAAACACTCTGTTTAAAGATATACAATTATAAAAACCTTATTTAAAATTACAACTATTAAATAGAAGTCATACATAAATATTAAAAGAATATATTTATTTTGTATAAATTATATAATTTGCTGTTTTGGCTGTATAAGCGTCGGTACCTTAGTCTTTCGCGCACAAAGCCGTCAATGAAAAAGTAAAAGCGCGCCATTTTTCAATTTTCAGTACTATTTTGCAAGTAGATATTTTGCATTATGTATTAATTACTCGCAATGGTGTTGAAAAACGTCGTATAACACTCGTGAGCAGTTAAAAATTACATTCTCGGCTGAATATTAAGCACTCGCTGCGCTCGTGCTCAATGTCAGCCTAAAACGTAATTTTCAACATTACTCACTTGTATTATGTATTAATGTACTATTATTCTACACCTGACCGGAACAGTACCTATTATTCCCTCAAATTGAAAAGAGAAAGTTGATCTTTTCTTCGACCTGAATATGCGTTTTTCACGTGGCTCAAGGAGGGTTGAAAACCGCATTCCTTACCTCAGTGATCCGGCTGGGTTGTTTCTCTCTCTTGGCGTGGAGTACTTGCGCCAGTCCTAAGTCCGCGAGCCTCGCTTGCCCAGCGCTGGTCACAAGCACGTTGTTACTGTTGACGTCACGGTGGACTACGCATGGCTTGTTGCCAACTGACAACAATAAAACGCGTTAAATATAAAAAAGAGGGTGCTTTAGACCACACGACTGAATTAAAACTGGCTGAGATGAGAGAAAGAAATGTGTGCTCAGACCTCTCTGTTGCCCCTACAGTAATATACGAAACATAACTCTCTCTCTTTCTATATTCACTAACTTATATCTCCGTCTCAACTTCCGATCCGTTCGCAATTTTCGTAACGCTCTCGTCAAGCATTCACCAGCTTACTCCCCAAGTCAAGCATGCGTAAGAAGTTTTTCTTCTAAAAATACAAAATCTTTACTTCTATTTAAAGATTGATTACTACTATCAAAGTTACGGCAAACGAAATTTCGAATCGATAAGTGAATCAAGCACGAATATTTGAAGGATCCGTAACGTAAACGTAAGGAGAAGTTTCTGAAGCAGCACAAAATAAACGAAAATGTAATGAAATGTCACCTAAAGCCGGGCCAGACATGTGAACAAATACTTACAAAGTTTTTGCGTATTCGTGCAAAGTTTGAGCACACATTTGTAGTTTGCCATCATGAGTCGGTTTTTGAGCGCACATCAAAGTAAACAAAGTTCAAAGTTTGTGCGGACTGTCACACTTGTTGCAATGTTCAGTAACGCGTGCGCCGCTGAATGGAGATTTTGTATTTTGAGCACAGATTAGAGAGCCTACGTCTAAAGAATTTTCAGTCTCAATAATAGAGTGGATTTACGTAATCTTCTTAGGAGATTTCAGATTATTTATAGATTGAAACCAAAAATTTAAGGCACTCAAATCAGACAAACGGCATCTACAAAATCGTCGTCCATTCTGTCAGCCATCTCTGCGATAAATGTGACTACAAATAAATTTGAAAGCAAGTCTGGCAGACACACTTTACTCACGAAAATAAATCATTCAAATGTTTTGAAAATGTGTGGTCAAACTTTGATCACATGTCTGGCGCCTGCTTAAGGCTCTGATCAAGCCCTTTTAGGATTAAGAGCGTAATATGGAAGAAGCTGTCAAATGTTACAGATGCAGGGGATCTAAATCTAAGGTATTGATTTTGAATGCTACTTTTATTAAAATAAAAATCAGCTTGTTATTGCTAAAGAAAATATTAATTCATTATGTAATTGGATCTAGTATGTTATAATAGGTTGGGGAAAAAGTTTCTTCGCATTTTTTAAGAAAATTCAAAACATTTTTTAATATAGTTTATTTACATTTAACTAAAGTATGTAGGTACCATTTTGTTCGATAACTTTTTGCCATCTTGTAGGTAGGGACATGATCCCATTGCTATAGAAATTTTGGGACTTCTGGTCAAAATACCGCGACAAGTGGTTTTGGCAGTCCTCTCGTGATGTTCACCTGACACTGAGTGAAGAATTCTGAAGAGACCGAAACAGGTGGAAATCTGAAGGTGCAAAGTCAGGACTATACGGCGGATGCATTAACACCTCCCAGCCAAACTCTCTTAATTTTTGCTGAGTGGCTAAAGATGTATGAGGTCTAGCGTTATCATGATGCAAAACCACACCCCTTCTGTTGATTAATTCCGGCCGCTTTCTCTCAACTTCTTGCTTTAATCTCATCAGTTGTTCGCAGTAGAGTTCAGAATCGATGGTCCTGCCTGTTGGTAACAGCTCATAATGAATAATGCCCTTCCAATCTCACCACACACACAGCATCACCTTGTTGCGAGTTAACCCGGGTTTCGCCACAGTCTGTGAAGCCTGACCGGCCTTTGACCACGACCTTTTTCGCACGTTCTTGTCGTACGTGATCCACTTTTCATCACCAGTTATCAGCTTCTTCAAAAATGGTTCGGTTTCATTACGTCGTAATAAAGAATCACAAATGAGTACACGGTTCATTAGGTTTCTTTCAGTGAGCTCGTGAGGTACCCAAATGTCGAGCTTTTTTGTGTACCCAATTTTTTTCAAATGCGCCAAAACTGTTTTGTGGTCAATTCCCAGTTCTTCAGCTACGTCGTAACTACTGACATGCCGATCTTGCTCCACTTTTTCAAAAATGGCATCCATTTTATCTGTAATAGGGCGACCAGAGCGACGTGCATCTTTGACATCAAAATTTCCGGATTGAAAACGCTTAAACCAAATTTGTGCTACTCTCACAGACACTGCACTAGGTCCATAAACATCGCAAATTTTTTTCGCGGCTTGCGTTGCATTTTTAACTTTTTTGTAGTAAAATTTTAAAATGTATCGAATTTCTTCATTAGATTCACTCATCTTGGCGGTACGAAAAACAAATGAAAATTACACATTTTCCTAATTTGAATTTGGAATTATGTTCTTTAAAATTTAAACTTTCAATGATACCAAAACCAGCCAGATACAAATAGTATAGCCAAAGAAATTTTATTACAAGTTTATACATACTATAATGCGAAAAGACTTTTTCCCCAACCTAATATCGTCACCTTTATGGTAAACTTACGAAACTGCAAAAAACAAATTTTACAGGAGAGCGTTTTGAAACATTAAACTGATAATAACTTGTTATGATGCAGATGTAATAAATTCTTAGATACATTTGATTTTCAAAATCCTGCTGTTTTTAAATACAATGAATGGATCACACCTATGTAGTACAACATAAGGTGCAATTTTTTTTAGATATGTCAAATTTACAAAAACTGCAGATTCGTAAGTTTGCCGTGGAGGTGACGATATGATCAATGTGCTTAACTACTACATTAATTTTCTCCTCTTCTTTTGTCTGGATTTAAATATTTCTTACTTATATTCTTTAGAATAAAGTATTTTAAATAATATTAATGATAACTAAGCCGTGTTATATTTTTTTAAATTGCGTTTTCAATCTGTGACAAATTAGGTGCTTCTAGTTTACTTTTAGACTCTTAAAGTACTTTAAGAGAAGAAAACGTCCAATAATAATTGTCCTATAAAAGAACCTGTTTTTGGTTTGTTAACCTTTTTAAAGCACCTAAATGAAGGGAGTATTTGTACGTATGTATACTCACCCGGCGTATGCAAATGTGCGAGAGCAGAAGCGAGTCCATGTGCGATAGTTGCGAACTCCAACCACGACACCGAACCTTGTTCGAGTCGAGAACGGAGAGTTCCGACACACAGTTCGAGTACCACTAGTTGTTCGCGACCGCCTTCCATTAGACTCGCTCTGGTGTCACTGCCTGGAAATCGAAGGACCATTTCTTATTTCTTTTCAATCATTGGCAGCTTTAAGAAGGATTTTCGAGAGATTTCTTGCCTCAAATATATGATTATGTTAACGCCATTCATTAACCCTATTATATTTATATTTAACTAGCTGAGCCACCACACGTTGTTGTGGTTAATTTGGAAAAAATGAGAACTACTCACAAAGATAAAGACAATCCTATAGTCAGTCGCATCAAGCAAAACACATTAAAATTTACAAAATTGGTATTGAGAACGCAGCTACGATCTCGTTGCATAGCAACGGTTATTTATACATTTTCGCTTTGTATCAGTATCAGTAAATTTTCTAATTACGCAATTTTCTTTTCTTTCCGCAACCTTCTACAAAGTATTAGAAAACTTAAGAAAAAACGACGAATAAAATAGTTAAGGTAATACTGAAATTAGGACACAGGACTCCACAAATTCTTCGATACATTTTGTAGTTTTTCTCCCAGTTCTGTGTGTAACAATAAATGTTTTCTTTCTTTCTTTCTAAATTTTGGCGTGGCCAAGGGAAACAGGGATTAATTTTTATATACAGGGTGACATTTTTAAGTGGGCCTTCAGGGCCAAATCCTAAACTATAAGGAATGTCGTAAAATGCTCAATGGAGTCGGGAGCCCGATTTTGATGAAAACGTGTTTCGTATATACAACATGTAAATTAAATAACCAACACCCTGAATACAGGTGGTTCATGATCGGCTTCTGAGTGGATTTAATTTTTTTAAAAAAAAAAACAGTTTTTTTTAAAAAAAAAAAAATAACAAAAGTACCCAGAAAATGTTGTACAATATTTTCTGGGTACTTTTTGTGTTTTTAAAAAAAAAAGTTTTATTTTTAATTATTGAAATCAACTCAGAAGCCGATCCCAAACAACCTGTATTCAGGGTGTTGGTTATTTAATTTACATGTTGTATATGTGGTTGCATAAGTGTTTCACTTTGTATGGAACAGCTGGTTATTTTTTCGCAATTTCAATGTTGGTTCCATTCCAAAGTTATTTGTCTTGATTTCTCACTTTTACACCTTGGAATATTTGTCATGGCTAAAATATCACTGTGTGTACAATCGACAAAGTTCCCTGCCGCGGCGTGTCTGATTGGCAGGCGCCCCGCCGTCCAATACCGGGTTGAGCCAATCAGAGCACACTACGTCGTCGGCAACGCTAGAGCGACCGCGCGGAGGGGAGGCGACCTGCGGAAGCGGAGTTCAAACGCTGCCCCTTATTAGCTGTGCCATATTACGTTAATATTCTATTGGCCGGAGTAAAAAATAGGCGGGGCTTGGTATAGGCAGCGGTTTAAAGGATTCCGGGAACTTTGACAACTGTACAGTGTACATATAAAGATATATGCTCACCATAATACTTCAGTATGTTGGGATGAGACAGATGCGGCAGCGCGTATATCGCTGCCTCTTTCTGCCAAGCATTCGCGTTCGAGTAGAGTTTGACTGCGACGGGAGTCGAACCTAGGGTGCCTCGCCAGACTGACCCAAACTTACCCTGGCCTGGTAAATAGTAATCACATTAGTTAAGATAAAGAACAGCGGATTAGCCGCTCGAATTTGGAATTCCAGAACTGGGGTAGTACCTCGACCTTACAGAACACCACAGTCAAATAACACTACATTTTTGTGGTGCTGTGTTTCTGTTGCCGAGCAAGGTTGCCAGAGCGCCACGAGGTAGGGAAGGGTACTCGTCACGTCAGTGTTACGAGCGTCTATAGGCTACGGTGACTGCTAACCACCAGGCAGGCCGTATGGTTGTCTGTCAACCAAATAACATTTTTAAAAAATCTTCTAATTTCACACTTATTTTAATTTAGAATAAACTGGTGCCATGAAAATAAATTTCAAATAAACTTATTTAATAAACAACCATAATATTTGTTAACAAATGAATGTTAGTGTCAAGCCGTGTCCATTACGTCAATATTTTAATAAAACATTGTTCATTAACATTGTTTGATTGAACATTTCCCGTCAGATGCAACTTGCAGCAATGTTCAGTAAACTCATTGCATTTCAAAAATTACCTCCGATGTAAACGAAATATTTTGATTCGATATACACATGTTTTTAGACCGGTAACCATATTTTTGTATTGAATTATCCTTGAGACAACCAGTTCGAGGTCACGGAGTTAACTGAAGGATCCCTAATCTCCGCTAGTTCCGCGAAGCATCTCATTTTGTTAATTCCGAGTCTTTCACGCAGCATAACGACACAATTTCAATGCGCGAGTAGCTGATTCAACCAACAAACTTTGGACCAACACTATAACTTTAATTTAGAACTTACCTATATGTTCGATAAGTGTCAAATTATCGACACAAAGTAGCCCCGTAGCTAGGGCATCCGGACCGCTGCCCATTATGTCTCCTGAAAGAAAAAAATAGCTCTTTAATGAAGGGTTCTAGGTAACTTCCAAATGGCTTATGGGGCGATTCATGCGATCTAAGACTGGTCCATGGACGATGTACCTTATTCGTATTACGTATGAGACTATTCGTCCGGACAAAAATTAATCGATTAGTTATAGCTTGACGGGGAGGAGAAGACAACTTTTTTTAGGCGAAATTCACACGGGATTAATAGTATAGGACTGCTCTTAAGATTCTGCTTCGTGATATATTAGTATTATATGTCTGGAATAATTCTTTGCGATTTACTTTAAAAATTAAAGCAAATAAAATAAATTTACATTAAAATGCGTATCAAAGAAATAAAGGTGAAAGCAAGTATGCCAAAATCAAACAAATATGTAGGGTGCCATTAAGAAAGTCTGGAATAAAAAAGAAAAAATGCTATGATTGATCAAAACTCGTTATTGTACCTACTCCCATATCCTCCAATGGGTGCCGTAGAAGGCGACTAAGGGTTCAGTTAAGAGATACCTACCTATTGATCACCTTATACTCCGTCCACCAATCGGCGTTGGGCAAGCGTGGTGGACTACTGCCTAAACCTCCTTCACTGACAAGGAGAGGCCTTGTGTCCCAGCAGTGGGTCGAATTATAAAGGCTGACATGATGATAATATAGAATGGGGATATAACAGCAGTTTGGTCAGCGAAAAGGAGACTTACCTTTCTCCACCTGTCCAGTAAGACTCAACTCCTGTTTCTCCTGACTTCTCTTGCAGTACAGCTGCCTTATGAGAGCGACGGCAACCACAACGGCCGCAACAGCCAATATGATGGAAGCGAGAACGTGGGAATAATTTGGTCCTTGATTCGATGTGTCCATTGTGGATTCCGCTTTTATTGTTACCGTCTCTTCTTTCAATGATACTGGAAAAGATGTAGGTATATTTTTAAATTCACACCCATTTTCTAGTTTTTTTTTTTGACCCGGGACCACCAGCTTAACGTGCCTTCCGAAGCACGGAAGGCTATCCGAGTTCCAAGTTGACCCAGTGTTCACGTCAGAGACGTGCCATCCGTCACCCGTGTTCACTTAAGGAAATCGGAGTAAATGTCATCTGTTTCCTAAGTAATCGCCTTCATTCAAAAAAATATTTTGTTGATGCATAAAAATATTAGGGAAAAAAAGCCTACGCAATTTAAAACTATCATAAAAACTACCCAACTGTAGATAGAAATCGGATAACTCTGTCAGGTCACCCGTGCAACCGAGCGTGCTCCGGGACACTGACGATCCGGATCCGCCTGATACGGAGATGTGAGAAGAAGTTCGAACAAATAATATGTAACCTGTATATGATTATTTCCTCGTCCCTGAGCTGCGTTCCGTCAGGGACGGGAACTCTGGTATTTGTGGGCAGCGTCTAAAACTGCTCCTTTAGCCTACATTTGTGTCCCATATCTCGGTCACTGGTCCTGTCTCCTCGCTCTGCAAGGCTCGGGACACACACGGTCAATTCATGGAATGCTAATAGTTTTCGTCCCAAAAGTAATAAAGAGATTAGACAATCTCGTCGCGATGTTGTGATAGGTCTATCGTAACATCATATACAAACCGCCGCGCCACCGCCGATTTGTAAAACGGTGTATTATACGATATGGAATTCACTGCCAGCACACGTGTTCCCTCCTTCCTACAATCCTGGGTTATTCAAGAGGCGTGAAGAAGCACGTTGTAGGTAGCTAGGCTAGGCTAACGCAGCGGTTTATCTCTCGCACTAGCTACCTTCAGTATCCCGGAGCACGCTCGGAGGCCCGGACGCTCTGTCAGTGCTATCCAATTTTTATCTACAGTCGGGCCGTTATTGCGATAATTTTGATACACCTGCGAATATAACTTTGAAGATGCGTACAAATTGCGAAGTTTTTTATTCCACTTATATGCATAAGTAAAATTATTTTTCGAATGAAGGCGATTACCCCCTTGTGTGTCGCGCGGCCTCCTGGAGGTCGCTGTCAAAAATGCCTGTGTGTCGGCCGACCTCCTGGAGGTCGATCCCCCCCTCCACAGTTTTCCGGTGGTGAAAATGATGATATTATTATTATTATTTGAAAATATAACTGTACTAATTATATTATATTCTGTTAGCTTATTTTATAACGATTTTAGTGACAAAACCTCATATTTATAGTTTTATTACAAAATTTTTATTATTATTTTTTAACACCCGGAAAATTCGCGACGGAAAGTCCGGAAGTAACTGACACATGCGCGAAATTTTACAAAATGGCGGCGACACAATAGGGGTTACTTAGGAAACGGACGACACTGACACCGATTTCCCGGATATGTGTGAACACGGGTGACGGACGGGAATTCTGAAACGGACAACTCGGGACTCGGATAATCCTGACACGAAAATGTGTGGACAGCCCTTAAAAGGAGTAACAAAACCAAGTAATTAAGCCTTCAGTAAACCAACAAACAACAGCCGACAACCAGGACAGGTGTTACCTTTAAAACATCTAAGTTAACCAGATTTAACATTTTACTTACAAAAATCAGCATTACAGTAGGATTTTGTACAACAGCAGAACTTCGTGTCAAGCATCTTATCAATAGGTGTACATTTATCACAAGTGTTCTGTCCGTCCCGTTGAGATGAATGCCAGCATCCTGAAAATGTCAAGGAACGGCAAATAAATAGTAACTGAAATAAATGATTACTATTAACGCATATACGCTATTCTTACCTTGACCAAGTACAGTGATGTTTCCGTCATGGTGGCGACGCCATAATGCGTAGCAAGTTGCTTTAGTATCTGTACATTGCTCTACAAAAGCTTGCTCGCCACTTGGGAGTACAGTTTCTGTTATGGGTCCAATATCTGAAATTGCAGAAGATATAGTGACGAGAATTGAGAATGGGATACTCAAATGGTTCTGTCATGAAAGTAGATTGAGGTTAAGGTTATATGAAGCGGAAGTGAACAGAGATGCGGGACGGGAAAAGCTAGGCGAATGTTTGTCGATCAAATCGAAAACATCTCGAAAGAGGGCCAGGGGGCTCAGATAAGTGACAATCTCCAAACCGGTCGGTCCTGCGCTGCCCGCATCCAGCGGCTTTCAGCAGATCGTCACTCCACCTTGTGGGGAGCCCACCAACGCTATGTTTCTCGGTACGTGGTCGCCACTTAAGGACCTTTCCGACCCAACGGCCGTCAGTCCTCCTCGTAATGTGCCCTGCCTACTGCCTCTTAAGTTTCGCAATTCTTTGGGCTGTCTTCTTCTTTGCTTGTCATAACGATACGATATCGAAATTCGTCATCATAAATGAAAATGACTGAATGACTAGTGAACTGCCACTATGGGAGATAGGCGTGACATCATGTATTTAAATATTATTAAAAAGATTTGGCTGAAAGTGACCTACCGACCGCCTACCAGACGTCGACCTTCTTTAAGCAATTTCGGCATGATGACAGGGTGACATATGACAATATGTGGTGTTACGTCAGGTGTTTTACGACATCTATGAGTAGTGATGGGCATGGCAAAGGATTTTTTCGTAGACAAATGATTTTCAACCTTATTTAAATGATTAGCAATGACATTATTTTATTTTAACAGGAATAGGTCGTAAGCTGCATGGTTACTTTATGCCGTTAAAGGAAAGTGAGTGCTAAGTAATTAAAATAAGGTTGAACTAGTACTGAACTGAATGAGCGACAGTCAGATTGCACTTGGTGTCGTATTAAAGTGGTAGAATAAGATGACGCTGCATCCCACAGGTTGATTCAGCATGCTGAATCGTGCCGTGTCGTCAGTGGCCGCCAGCCCTTACGGGTTTTGCTCGAAATTGGAGAAGTTCCTCCACAGTCAAAGATCCTAAGAGTCGTGTTAAGAAGTCGCCGTAACGTGACCTTTTTCACGACGGAAAAAAGAAGTCACAAAAGTACGGAAAAAACGAGTCAATAAATTTTTGGTCACCCCCAACCGAGTGCTCGTTAAGAAGAACGCAAGTTGGCGCCGTAATCGACTGTATGTGTTTAGGAAGATTACCATAGAGTCCCGCCATATGCCTGTTTGCCAACAACTCAGTATTAAATAAAAAAGGAGGTTAGCAAAAAAAAGTATTTGTCTTAACTTGAATCGGGACACTGTTCCTCCTCAGTCTTTTGTAATACCCATTACTTCTGGTTCCTGAAAGGTTGGTAGCTAGCAGAATAAAAAAAAATTACTTGAATGTTGTCTGTTGCCTAACTTTGACTATTGTTATAAAGAATGTTCAAGCGTAGGACCAACTGTAAATGTTTGTTATCTTTTCATACTAAAACCATTGCACTGAGGAGGTTATTGTTCTTTGTAATAATGACGAATCTTAACCTATTTACCACTTTCGTCGGATTTCTCCAACACCATACCGCTCGTGTCGTATTTATACGACAAGGGACAAGCAGTCGTATTTAACGTTTCTTTATGCTTCACTTTCTGAAACAGCTACAGAAATCGAAGATATGATGAAACTACTGGTCAAACAGAGTAGAAAAGTAGGCTTAAACATGAATCTTAGTAAAACAAAAATAATGACAAATTCAATAAAGAAAAAAATACACATAGATGGAGATAATATAGAGTATGTAGATAAATATATATATTTGGGAAAACAAGTGTCTTTTGTAACTAGTAGCAATGAGGAAGAAGTAGACAGAAGAGTAAACTTAACGTGGAAGAAATATTGGGCAAAAAAAGAAATTTTTAAGGGAAATTACAATTTAACACTTAAGAAAATATTAATTGAAACTTGTCTCTTACCTAGCTTGTTATATGGTTGTCAAACTTGGGTCTACACGAATAAAATAAGAAATAAATCACCACCTGTCAAAGGGCAATAGAGAGAAGCATCCTAAACATTAAAATAAAAGACCGAATAAACAGTCGAGTTATACGAGACAAAACAAAATTGTTGGATGCTTTGAAATATGGTCTGAGATTGAAATGGAACTGGGCAGGCTATATATCCAGATACCCTGACGATCGATGGACACTGAAGTGTACCAAATGGCTAGGTCCACATGGCAAAAGACGTGTAGGAAGACCCAGAAAACGGTGGTCGGATGATATAGTACAGTTTGGAGGAAAAAGTTGGATGAAGCTAGCCAAAAATAGGGAAAAATGGAAGTCCATGGAGGAGGCTTTTACCCTAATGGGATCCACTGAATAAATAAATAATTAACTAACTCTTAGCATAAGTAACTAACTCTTAGCATAAGTAATATGTATCTACTTGTGGATAAATAAAGCTTTTTTATTTTATTTTATTTATATGCTTCACTAAAAGTATTAATAAAATAAAGATATACTCAAAAACTCTTAATGTTGACATGATTTATCATAAGATCATAGAACAGATTTAGATAAAATTTTAGTATTTAGCTAGATAGAGACCCTAGGAAGAACAGAATTGACTATCCTGCGCAGCCGGCAATATGAATGTGAAGGGATCCAACAGTTTTAGTGGATATACCAGCCATTAGAGCTGGTGACCCCCACATAACCCTGGCATGACCTTATTTGTGACTAGGGTATGTATGAAACATTTTTTTTATCCCAACACATTGCTTTTTTTTAGCCCATATGGACATATGGCATTCAACTGTGGGGTACTGCTAGCAACCCCAATGTAGAAATTTTGCAAAGGTTTCAAAACAATGCACTCACAACAATGTCCAACGCTCCTTGGTTTACAAGAAACACTGAAATACAAGAACACTTGAAAGTGGAAACCATCATGGAAGCTCTTATCACAGCGATATAAGAACCGACTGAGAACAGACAAATGATCTTGCAAAAAATCTTCTAGACAGTAGGGTGAATGTAAACACTACACAGACTTGGTGGCAAATATTAGATTTAGACCATCGAAACTGACTCTTGGGATGATGTTTAATGGAACATCAACCGACATAGCCTCTATAAAAAGACTAAATCGGATTATGGCTTGGAAGCCGATTGCTGATATATAGAGGGGGAGGGGGAGATACTGGGACAGAAAAGGCGAGAGGTAAGATGGCAGAGAAAACAACGTTTAAGGAGGAAGTTAAGGGAGCTCGCCACATACTACTTTTTGTAGCTCTGTAAAAATGCGGGGGGCATGTTATGGGGAATCAAAAGAAAGGTGGGTGAGAAGCGAGAGACTAATGAATAATACAAACCATGACTATAATTTTCCACCATAGACTGAGCATCCTTCTCATGATTATGAGATGGAGTCACACTTATAGCAACTCTATTTAACTTATAGAGACAAATAATAGGTTGGATTGTTGCCTTATTTGACAGTTTTTCTTTAGTTTTTTTGTCTGTAGACAATCTGTTTTTTCCATTTGCTTCCAGTTTTCCTGAAGAACTTGATGAGATTATAGTCTCCTGAGAGGATATAGTAGACTCTTTTTTATCCAAACTTTTTATATCTGACTCTTTGAATGCATCACCGGCAGTTAAACTAACACTTCGTTTGGTGATTTTTGGAATAAATTTATAGTTTGAATTAGGAATGTGTTGTCTTTTATTACCTTTAGGCAGTACTATTTCTTCCACGGTCCTTTCTGGCCAGTATTCATAGTTATCAATACTCCTTTTATGTCTCGGGTGGTCTGGAGTTGGCCAGTACATATCATGGATGTTGTTCCATTGAATAGTCCGTCTATGATGATATTTTGTGAATGTTCTTACATAATGCGCCGGCTTCGAGTGATGTATCCCGTTTCTGTACTCCTGTGACTCTTGAGGTCGCGATGTTAAAACTTTAGCAGTAAATATGAACAGGAATAACACTATACATTTCAATAACGGTGTTACCCTTTGCGACAACATACCCTCCATCATTGTTAGTGTTTACGCTACCCCTTAATCCATATTTAGCAACTAGAATTTTTTTAGTGGATAATAAATTAATCCATAGCAACGCGGCAGTAATGCAGAATTTATTGATTTTTGTAATGTTTTGCCAATGCGGCTTTATTGTTTAATTTGACAGACGAATTTTAAGAACCTTATTAATTACACAGTGCACTAGCTAAATTACTACGTTGGTTTGAAATGTGCGAATTATAACTTATGTTTAGGCATAAACAAAAAGTTTATCAAGTTAAATAATATAGTCTTAATATTTGCTAAGCGTATTAACTGTATGTTAGATTACGTGCCCGCAGTTTTTAACTAGACTAATTTCTTTTTTAAATAAACACAATTTTATTTATTCTTTCTCATCAATGAAAAATCAATAAAGTGTTGACAAACACAAATCAATTCCTTTTTCCGACATTTTAGGCTGCGTTTCGTTTTACGTTGTCAAAACACATGGTCTAGCTAGTTAATTGGTGAGTTTTGAATTTTATATTACAATGGGAATAAAAACACGTATTTATGCACTATTTTATGATGATAACATAACATCACTTGTATTTTATGAAAATGTTTGTAATAAAATATTTTTAACGTTTTGTTTTATCGATTAAAAAGTGTGAGTAAAAGTGAATATCATAATTAATTTTTGTGGCAGATATTATTGTGACTATAGACGTAAAAAAAACCTCCGAAAATTAAAGGCTGATTATTAAATATACTTTCTAAAATTGAAAAACAATAATAGCCCACTTTTTTTCTTATCTGTGACTATGGCTGATAGTCGATAATTAAAAGCTATTAAAAATTTGTAGGTTACGAAAAATATTACTGTCATCTCAAGAACACAGAAGAGAATTGAGAATCCAATTTGTGAGTGACAGAGTTAGATTGGTTTACATTTTATTTTATTCTTTCCTACAGTATTGAATCATCGCAAATACCACTGTACGGTATTGTATCAACCAGTTCATATCTTGATTTTGATTTTCAAAAGCAAAAACAACACCAAATATGTCTCTTGCGGCGGCCAACGAAGAAATTGACGAAGTCAAAGAACGGGCGCATTTCCTTGCAGTTGTGAATGCTTTTAAATACTACAAGTGAGTACATCTTTCTTTAAATTATATTTAAATGCCTTAGGAAGCTACGAGGCATGTTTACGTGATGTTTTTTTGTCAGAAATACTTCAATTGAGCCTATAGCAACAGGCCTTTGTTCCGTATATTTACTGATATAATTAACCTATTTAGAAACAACAATAGGCTTTGTTTACGATTGTCGCACGTGTGGTTAAGTGATCCTAATTGTCTGTGACATAAAGCAGTTTATGTCTCAATGTATCAATTACATATTATAGTACATACATAAGTATTTGTCTAGTCTGATAGAAACAGGAAAAATCATTTACTCATAGGACATGTCTCTATTGTACATTCAACTTTCATACGAATACAATAAGGTTAAGAATTTATTAGAGAGAATTTATGATGCAATTTGTAATATATTTTGTAAGTCCAATTCCTAAGAGGTCTAGGATAGGAATACCTAGGTACTTTATTGGGCTATTATTAATAAAAGAATTCTTTTATAATATCATACATAGTATCAGAAACAACTTTTTTTCTGAAGGATCAGTAACAAGATATTTTGGTTGTTTAGGCATAGCTTAACTAAGTTTTTCAATATGTATATTCACTTTTTCTAGACAAAGATAAGATTTATATAGTCTATCATAATAATATAATAAGTGTTTATTCACGTTATTAACTGTATGTAAACAAATAAATTAAATTGTTTTCTGATTTCATTGGTTAATAGTTTACCTACATTTAGTATTTACAATTTAATTTTCAATAGTTTTATTTGCTTATAAACAACCAAAGCAAAACAAATACATAAATAAAAAAATAAGCTTAGTTTTAAAATATAAATTTTAGGTTGGCAATTATATATTTGGTTAATACACGAAGCATTCAACACAAATACTGCCAAGAAAGAGATAGGGTTCTTAGCGGGGAAATATAAAATACTCCTAGAAAAACACTTAAATGAATTGGCAAACCAGCTGTCCAATATTAGGTACCGCAAACACCTCAAATGCCATGACATACAAGAGCTGAATATCAGATTCTCAAATGAGTGACTGCTCCCGCTGGGGAGAATCCTCGACCCGACAAACTGCTCACAACAGATCTGCTTATAGTCTGGAGCTGGACTGATTGCAGATAGGGAAAATAAAAAAAAAATATTTGGTTGGCAGACTAGCATATGGAGTTTCTCCCGAGTTCTTGTTGTAAAATAAATGTCGCGAGACTCCATTTTTAATTCCAATCAACCGTACAATGTTTGTTACTTTAGTTACATTTTCACTTGACATTGGCAAAATGTATAAGTATCGCTACGCCATTTTAAGAATAGACTAGCATATCCCCTTGGCTGTCAAGGCGCTGTCTGGTGGCGAGTGAAAGATATGAGACATCTGTCACTTCACTGAATGTATTTTAAGAATATTGAACCTAAACTCCTTGAATAAACACTCAAAATAATTGTGAAGAAATAAACTAACAGTAAATGTAAAGTGTGCACATATTTGACCTTGAAGATTTGAAATTTCTTTGTTTTTCTTATTTCTTTGTTTAATCGTTTTTTGAGGTTCCTTGCGGTGTTTTGGGATAAAAGTAGAAAATTAAGTATTATACTTGTTTTATACAATTAAATATCATAGGTTTGATTTGTGGTGTAGTAATTTTGGCAAATTTTTGAAAAAAACATTGAAAATGATTGCATATCCTACTTTCACCTTTGAATTGACAATACATTACAAAGTAAAGCTATAATCATAATATGTACGGAGTGAGTTTTTCAAGTGGGCGTGGATAGCCAAATCCTAAGCTATGACGAATAGCGCAAATGCAGTTTTATAGTTTTCATCAAAATCGGACCCGAGACTCCTTTGAGTACTTTTCACTATTCCTCATATTACTTTAAACTTATATACGCTCTGTATATAAGTTTAAAGCTTATTTATTATTTACTAACAATTCCAACAATATGTTTTTTAAGTTCCAATACAAAGTTTTTGAATTCTCATTTTAACAACACGCACTATGTTAACAAAAAGTCGCGCGGAAGTCGTGGTGACGCACGATGCGCCAAATGTGTTTATCACCTTTCATTATTTTATTTCACTTTATTCAGATCTATTTTTAAACCGTTTATACTGAGTGACATTAATGGCATAAATTTTATTTTATATACGTCATTGTAAGGTGGCCTGCCTTAAAATACTACAATAATATTGCACAATATAAGACTTTCATGAAGGAGGAGTTCTGGTCGGAAGGAGTCGTTGTTCGACATTTTCGAGGACGACTCCCTTATGAGTTGCTCTGCATGTCGCCGACTGGTGTTCCTTAATTTATAAGTTATATATTTGTTATACACCTTGCTTTTTACCAGTCAATACAAACAACTCTTCAGCTGTTCCACACAAAAGTAAACAACACCTATGCAACCAAAATCGGTTTAAAGAATATTTATTTTTCATAAAAACATACAGTTTGCTTAAAATGAGATAGATAGATACTTAAAATTAAATTAGAAACAAAAACAGTAACGGTGGTCTTTCTTAAATGATAAATTAAGAACTATGAGACTTAAGACTACCTAAAATAAGGTTTAGAATATTAAAATATTAACAAAAATATTAAAATTTTATTGGCAAAATATTAAACACATTTTTTTCCCTTAAACTATTAAATTTGTTGAAACAAATCTATTATATAACTTAGTTTGAAATTGTTTTTTATTAGTACATGCTTTTATATCATCTGGCAACTTGTTGAAAAGTTACACTCCTTCTGTACGAAACAGCTGATTTTTTTTTTCGCGTTTTCGATGATAGTCCCATAGCAAGAGTTTGTATTAACTGGCACTTTTGCACCTTGAATTATTTAAGACCGAATGCCCGAATGAAAACGCAAATCACACCTCATGCGGTGGGCAATCGCTTGCAATGCAACAGACCATTAAGGCCCTGTCCGCACAGCGATAAAATATTCGCGCGGAAATAATATCGCGGTCAATTTGCATCAAACCACAGATTTTTTCGCGCGATTTTTTTACTGCATGTGCGGATAGTCCTATAAGATCCTATGTGTCACAGAATTTTGCGACACAAGTCGATTTTAGTCACCGCAGGGCAAAAGTCGGATGCTAGTCTTGGGATTTCGGCTTTAGTCATCTGCGGCCAAATTGCCATTCAGACTGTCGATTTTTGTTGTGCGGCGTAAATCGTGCGGCTTTAGTCACCTGTGTACACCCCGCATAACTCCAGATAATTGTGAATGCAAATCTTGCACAAAGCATTAATAGGGTGATCTAACGGCTTCTAAACAATAAACAGAACTACACGTGTTTGTGACGTCATCGGCTTTAATTACAGTTAAAGCGAAGTGTATTTTAAATAGATGATCGTAAAGTTTGTTTTTATTAGTGTTTGAGTTCAAACTCTCGTAAACAATACATCTATCCACTATAGTTTATGAGAGTTTGAATCGTTTTGTTTTGATGCGAGTTTGAGAGAAAAGCTGTAAAAAGTATTAGTTAAAGAATAGTTTTGTAAAACTAATGAGATGGGACTGGACTCAGTGACTGCTCGCTATCCCGGCTCTTAACGAATTTGATCTAGTCTAACCTGTGGCTGTTTTTTTTTAAAACTAGTCACCCATAGTCGGTAAAAGTGCCAATTCTTTCACCACTTTCACCACGAGTGGTCTAAGCTTTACTTGCGTTCCTTGATAAATGGACTAGCCAGCACAAAAATATTTTTTCAATTTGAATCTCTAGTTTCTGAGATTAGCGGGTTCAACCACACAAACAAATTCTTCAGCCTTATAATATAAATTAGTATAGATATTTTAACACATATCTGTTGTGCAAAAACAGAACTACATAAAACATGATTCATTCGACTTATGACGTCACCGAACTCTGAAGAAACCTAATCACATCCCTTGTTTTCCAGGCTCTGCAGTCTGGACCGCATACACAAATCGGAGAAAATAATTTCGACCTTGCCCCTGTCACATCAGAGACGACTCGACAAGTACAAGACTTACCTCACTAAATTCAAAAAGTGTTTGGACGTTAACAACAGCATAGTCCACCTGATAATCAAGGATGTGGATACGATGTTTGAGAACGTAGATAACAGTAATACTGATATGGGGACGAATGGCACGGAGAGTTTTGGGTGCGATTATAATAACTGTACTATTGCGTCTCAGAAACAGCATAAAATGCAACACGATGTCGAAAAGGTAAGGTTTATTTCTTTTATTCTTGACAGAGAAATCTTGGTCGACATTCAGAACACAATAGTTAGGCTAAGAGCCAGTGAACGGCTACTAGTATGTATTTGACCAGACCGTGTGCAGTGACACCCCTATGCCTATCATACACGAAGTGGGGACTCGCTAAGCCCAGAGTGGCTGCCGCGCCAGAATATCAGGCACGACGGGTACCAAAATTTGATTATTTTTCGAAGTATTTGACCACATCTGCCATCTGGTACTTTGAAAATATATAATTATTATAAAAAAAAATAGAAATGGCTGACCATTATCGCGCGTCTAACAACGTGGCAGACAATTTTGAAGACATGAAAATTTTAAATTTTTTGACCGTTCCTGTCAATATCAATCATACATAGTCTTGTGTCTTATAAGAAATTCGGTTACCCTAGTAGTTATATGGGACCATGCATACTACAAGAGTTATTTCTTATAAGAAAGTCTTGTGATATACACAAGAAATCTACTTAACTATAAAGCATATATTTTTACATGGTGAAAAAAATGCTAAGTCATTTTGCATCTCTACACTTGCGACACACCCCTCCCGCGGCCTGCCTGTAGCACACTGCTGTTGCCAAACGTGCTTTAATTCACAAGACAACTTAAAGTCTTGTTTCGCGCGTATTTTGTTGATACCCTCTATGTTTTAGGTACAATCCGTCCTAAAGAACATAGTCCGTGATTGGAGCGACCTGGGAGCCCCGGAACGGGAGCAGTGCTATAAACCTATCCTGGACGAATTGGAAGAACGATATCCACAGGACGAGTACAAGTAAGGATTTTTTACACACCCTTTGCTCATAGAACAGAGCCATACCCGGGATCCTGTCACTATTTTGGGTTACCATATACTGCCAGATTTGGCTTGTTATGTAATGAAATGTTAACCAGGACCAGAATTTTAATTCGAGGCTTGGTGAGCAGGATATACTGTGCATATTTGCATATATAGTATACACATACACCCTTGTTACCGCTAAAGTTTGCAGTCGAACTTAGGTAAACTTAAGGCTAGGTAAGCAAACTTGCTCGCACCTGTGGGATGGCTCCGCCAAGTACTTACTCTATGCTGTGAGTAGGTTGCAGCATCGCACGACTCGCATCATCGACGACGGAGAGGTGACCAACCATCTTGACCCTCTCCAATTGCGTCACATTTTTTCGTCTTTACGCGTTCTATCGTCTGTACCATGGCGAGTGCTCTTAGTTTTTTTCTCTAATCTTACAATTGACAACATTTCCAAAAAATAAGTTACGTCACCAAACCATTTAGAGTTTTGGTCATCGAGAACACTATATATTTTTTCAGAATTTACTACTTGCTAAATTATGAGACAATTAAAAAAAAACTAAACGTTATGGAATAATTTTATTTTTGCGTTTACAAACTCGTAAATATTAATAGAAAAATGCACTGAAAAAAATCGAATTGAGGCAAGTCGTATTATTTCAGTGTATTTTTCTAGTAAAACTAAACGTACCAAAAATGGACAGCATACGATTACTAAAAGCAGCGTAGGATTACCAAAACAAAATATCTTTACCATCCATCTTTCTTTTTAATTTATGGCCTACATAACCAAACTCAAAGATTTGACAGTTGTGCCATTTTTTTTAATTTTGTAGAGCCCATGACATTAACCCACAAAAATCCTAGTTGCACTTACGTCGTTTTAGATGAGTAAGTTCTGAAATTTTAAATTAAAGTAGTAAGAATAAAATTTAAAAAAAATAAGTGTTGAGTAGTTTAAGGTCTATTTTCCATCCATATAATAAAAAAAATACCATTAAAAAATGTAATGTTGTCAATTTACATTCTTTTTAATGACTGCGCGTACTGGCTTACATTGCCACCGACAAACTGTGGCTACCATTCCAATGTGAACTAAGAAATATTCCAACTTATTTTTATGTCGCACAGTCACGAAATGGAATGCACTGCCATCGTCCTTCGCGCAATCCCGCACTAGATATTTTTTAATTTGGACTCCACTTCTGCTTACCATCAGGTTATATTTTATATTAGTTTCACCTGTTTGTTTGTTTGTATATATGTAACTGACTCGTTTGGACTCGATTTTGACCCACTTTAAACGGTCAGGGCCCCGATCGCGGTAAATCATTTCAAGTCGAATGCAGATGAAACACAAACGCTGTCAAAGTTACGTTTCTGTTAAGCCCTGTCCGCGCACCGATAAAATATTCGCGCGGAAATAATATCGCGATCAATTTGAACGCGATATTATTTATCGCTGTGCGGACAGGGCTTAACAGAAACGTAACTTTGACAGCGTTTGTGTTTCTTCTGCGTTCGACTTGAAATGATTTACCGCGATCGGGGCCCAGATTTCATTTAAACTGTGTAGAAAGACCGATGACATTACAATAATTCGATAAGAATATCCCATTATCCTGATTAGAATCGCCAGGACTAATAAATTAAAAGTTTGGAATGTTAGTTCAGCTATACGTCACTAGATGGCGTAGTCATTAAGTAAGTACTTTCGTCGGCGGTTATAATTTGCACTAAAAAGTGAAAAATAATTTAGTAAAACTAAAAAACACGCTTTATATAATGTTAAATAAAAAACTAAAAAGTGAAAAATAACTTTTTAGTATAGAATCTAAATGATGAACAAAAAGTATAATTACTATTCAGAGAAAAGCGTGGGGTGCTCAATTTCATTTTACCGATCGAATATTTTCAAGAACTAATGTAATTGAGCACCCCACGCTTTTCTCTAAATAGTAATTATACTTTTTCATAATTGCGTGTTTTTTAATTTTATTAAAATATTTTTTTTTTATACGAAAACTATGTTCAGAATTAACAGGGTAAACTTAAGTTTATGTCTACTTCGAACTTTAGTATGTAATTGTATATGTTTTATTTTTGTTGCAGTGATCTGAGCCATGTCAAGATATTAGTGCCAGGGGCTGGGCTAGGCCGGCTGGCGTGGGAGATAGCGGCCAGGGGCTACACCTGCCAAGGGAACGAATTCTCTCTCTTCATGCTGTTCGCCAGTAATTTTATCCTCAACAGGTGTGTGGAGGTGAGTCACGAATCTGCTTCGAACTAATTGAGTTTCTCCCTTCCTCCTCCGCCTCCTCGTGTTGTGTTCCTCAGAGATGAGGGGCGTGACTTCCCTTTGGTACCATCCTTTCAGTGATGATTCTGTGCCATCTCGACCTATCCCCAGCAGTGTGCAGAGCATCGTGCAGATTGGTTTCCAGAGTGGCGCGAACCTTGTCTGCCCAACGAATCAAGTTGCGACCCCGTGGTCTCTTCACTTCTATTTTGCCAGTGACCATGAGTTTCTCGATATTATCCTCCTGGCAATGTGACCGAAGTACTCGAGAGCTCCCCGCAGATGGTAGATAGCCTGGTCGAAGTTTGGAGTTCGCGCAGCACCACATCTCAAAGCGTCTATGCAGTAACGACCTTTCTTTCTCATTGTCCAAGTTTCGGCACCGTATAGGAATATGGAGAACACCAATGTCAAAAATAAAAAACGCTTTATTGGGAACAAAAAGTTGAAACAGAAACAATATCACGATGTTGTCCGCAGGAAGTATTAAACTGTTTAGCAGTGCGTAAAAGATTTACTTTGGTTCCTTTGGATGTGTTCCTGTCATTCCAAATTCTGCCGAGTTGTGACATTCCGTTTTTGGTCATTCCTTCGCAGGAGCTTCGCATTCCTTCACTTTGCAGGAGCCGTTACTACTGATGTTAGAGTCCTATACACGAAGTTTCTCCCTTCCTCCTAGGTCATATTGCAATCGACAAAGTTTTCGGTGTTCCACTTGTAGGCGATAATCGCGTGGCACCGACGTGTCTGATTGGCAGACCCCCCCCCCCCCCCCCCCCCCAATACTGGTTTGAGCCAATCAGAGCGGCCTATGTCGTCGGCCACGCTAAAGCGATCGCGGAGGGGAGGTGACCTGCGAAAGAAGACGCTGCGCCTTATTGGCTGCTCGATATTACGTTAATATTCTATTGGCCAGAGTAAAGTAAAGTTGGCGGGGCTTGTTGTAGGGCAGCCGTTTAAAGGATTCTGTTTGCTTAATGGAATACCGCGAACTTTGTCGACTTTACTGGTTTATCTTTCATGCTATGAATGAAATTGAGGTCCACTAGTGCCATCTAGCAGTCACACCCTGTGTTCACGTAGGTATTGTTAGATTAAACATTTTTGTTCATAATTCTATATGCTATATATTCGGCACGGCAAGCGTGCCATGTGATGCCGGCAGAGTAGAATGGCATCACCCCATACCCTCCAATGGGTGTCGTAGAAGGCGATTAATGGATCAGCAAAGGGGTATTGACTACCTCGTCCACCCATCCGCATTGGGTAAGCGTGGTAGACTACTGCCTAAACCTCCTTCGATGATAAGGAGAGGCCTTGTGTCCCAGCAGTGGGTCGAATTATAAAGGCTGTACCCATTATGTTTAATTTTACTGTTATTTACGATTTGTTGCTACTTGCTATATTTATACTTTTATTTTTCTTTTCTTTTTAAACATGTTTTGTCTTGTAAAGTCTGCGACGCGACATAAACTGTAAACATGAATTGTTTCTTAGTTCTCAAATAAGTGACATGTATGTCTTTTTATGAGAATAAATTCTTTGAATTGAAGGATAAGCTACATTTGTTTAAAAAATATATATTTGCAGGCAAACAAATATACAGTTCATCCGTGGGTCCATCAGTATGTGAACAATATAACGTGCGAACATCAGTTGATGGGGGCTAGGTTTCCTGATGTAATGCCTAGCGGTGAAAGGCCGAATCATAACTTTAGTATGACAGCGGGGGATTTCCTAAAGGTAATATTTTTTTACGTAATTATACATGTGACAGATATAATACATGTGATAGATTGACGCCGCCGTGGTGGAGTGGTCAGTAACGCTGTCTACACATCGGGCGGTCCAGGTTCGAGTCCTGGTAGTGGCAAATGTTAGTGTGATGAACACGAGCATTTGTTCATGAGTCATGGTTGTTTATATATAGTTATTTAAGTTTATTTTTAAAAATATCTAGATTATTAAGTATATATGTATAAGTATATTTGTCCATTATCTAGTATCCTTAGCACAAGTTCTTAAAGATACTTAATTTGGGCTAGATAATTGGTGTGAGCGTAGAAATATATTATTATTATTATAATGCATACCCTGAAAGTACGTAGTTTGTTACTAATATGCAAAATAAACAATTTAAGAAGTTTCTCCCGAGTCCTTGTCCTAAAAACACGTGTTGAGAGACTCCATTTTTAACTCATTCTACCATACAATTGTCTGTTACTTTAAGTACATTTTCACTTGACATTGGCGAAATGCATAATCTTTGCGTGTAATGTGTCGCGAACGCCATCTAACTAAAATAAGAAACAATTTAAGTCATTTTATTATAGAATAGGTCACTGTGTGATGTCTGTGTAGATTTTTTGTTTAAGTATAGCGGGTGCAATAAGACCCATGAGAACGAAAACTAAAGCTCTATTTAAGTTTGTGTGTACTAATAAATAAAAATAAATTTTATTTGCTATCTAAATCTGCTCTTCTCTACGAGCCGGTCTGTGTGAACGGACACTTGGATCAAACGCGAATGAGTTACACCAACACATCAAAAGTTTACTATAAATTTTACTGCATGTAATGCGCGTACCAGTGGCAATAATAATAGTTTTTGTTTCACCGAAATCGGGCCAGGATTTCCAAAGTTACAGCGTTGTAATGTTAATTTCAAGCAATTTCAACAACTTCTAGCAACTTTAGACCTATGGTCTCCATACAATTTTTGGTTTGTATAGTGATATACAATAGAAATAACAAAAAAAATTCAATAAATCCGATATCTCCAAATCTATAATTTTTTTTTAAATACCTTTTTTATTTTATCTAAAATTAAGATCACAGTTTTTCTCTATCTCTTATAATTTAGAATTTCCCCATACTGACCCGAAAAAAAAACTCACCGTGTATATACAACTTCCAACGATGTACAGTTGGACCGCGGACCCCAAGCGAACATCTAGCTCGGCGGAAGATCTTCCCTTTTCGCTGAAGATGTGGCGAATCTTGCCACATCCTACACACACATACACGCGCGATAAAGCGTGTTAGATCCGCTAATCTGGAAAACCTCTTGTGTTTATTTCTTGCAGGTATACACAGACCCTGAGGACTGGGACTGCGTGGCGACGTGTTTCTTCATCGATTGCGCTCCCAATGTCATCGAGTTTGTTGAGAGAATATACACTATATTAAAACCTGGCGGCTACTGGATCAATTTGGGACCACTACTTTATCATTACAGGTAGGTTTTTATAGTAATGCTTAATTTAGGGTAACGCACCCAATTACTAGCACTGCACAAAATCATCACCTCGAGAGAAAAAATTAAAATATAAGAATATGATTATGATTTTCAAGTTATCAAGTGTAACTAAAAACATATTACGGTACTTAAAATTTTAATACTAGCACCATTAAACGTCGATGACCTTAAAAATAGCCTAGTATTTATGAATTTAAGTTGTTGTCCTGCGGTGTTAGAAACTTTTCGTCCATTTTCACACATCGACGGTAAGATTGTACGAACGAATAGATTCTCTGTTAATTAAACACACACACTACTAATTAGTGGTACTACAAACTGACTAATTAGCGGGCAATAATTACAAGTGGTTTTTAAAAATCTTGATTTTTGGTACTAACTTGTCTTATTTAGCTACCAATATATCCAATAAAACTATTTATTTCAAAATAATGCCATCAAAATTAATTATAATGCTCGGTGATGATAATTGGGTCAGTCAGTTATTTTTTGGTGCTTACAGTACTGATAAATGGGACTAAGATCCATTTTTCAATAAATTGAACTTGATGTCTGATAAAGTTGCAATTAATTTTAAAAATTGTTTACAAGATTTAATAATATTTATGCCTTATCAACACAATAAAAGATCATAAAAGTTTGATTCCTTAAAAAAAATTCTATTTGAAGTTTGATGATCTCTTAAAAAGCTCATAATTGGGTACTTTACCCTATAAAAAAAATTAATCTACCTAAATTATTCCGAGCGAACCTATTTGTTAAAAAAAACTATTTCTTTTAGCGACATGACGACTGAAAACAGTATCGAGCCGCCATATGACATACTGCTGGACATAATTCGCGATGTCGGTTTCGATATATTGGTAAGTTCATATAAGTAGTAGCTTTTTTCTATATTGTTTTTTATGTCACTTGATTTTTCAGGCAAGTATACGGTCAGCTGCCTATAGACTTTCGCAACACTAACTTGACTATAGTCTATTTTTTTTAAAGAAACTGGTACCGCGAATTTTTGACTGCGTTGCTATTGGTCTAATTAATCAACATAAAGTCTGTTTGAAACAAACGCCACAAATTATAGTTGATAAATGGGCTTGTATGATTAATGTTGCATGAACAAATTTTAGAGACCAGCATAACATTGACATGTTATAGCACCTCTTTTGTCATTATCCTTACTGGCAATATTTTAAAAGTAATATTATTCTAAATTCGAAACCACAATTTGACGTTTGGTTCGGTTTCCCGCTCATGACTCATTCTATTGCTGGCCGTGTGAC
The DNA here is from genome assembly GCA_955850985.1 of Elophila nymphaeata. Classification (NCBI taxonomy): domain Eukaryota; kingdom Metazoa; phylum Arthropoda; class Insecta; order Lepidoptera; family Crambidae; genus Elophila; species Elophila nymphaeata. The sequence goes on from OY039066.1 coordinate 25,887,210, forward strand.
CGTTCACACGTCTATCTGTCAAATTACTAGGGTCTCGCTCTCGAAGACCGCCCATAGCTTGCACTTTTTAAAAATACATAGTAATAATACCATAATTATCTCAAGGCACTAATAATTGTAAGAACCTTTTTATAAGACTTATTTTGTATTCGTGTGTCTAAGTGTTTAGTTTTTACAGTGTGTTTTTTAAATTCTTTCAGAGTGACTTTTATTTACCGTAATAAACGTAGTGACTTAATCGGTACTCCTTTTCTTGAACCCCTACATAATGTTACAAGGTAAAGTAATTATTCTTTCCATTTACAGAAAGAAGAAACCGCGGTGAAGACCAAGTACGCCCAAAACCCGAATTCTATGATGCAACACGAGTATAATTCAGTATTCTTTGTGTGTAGGAAGACTTATTGTTAGATCTCGCAGGGTCCACGGTGATACTGAATCTAGGGTATTGTTCCACGTAGGCTACAACGCAACGCGACGCGATGCAATGTGTTACGACTCGAAAACTAAAGCGTGGCTTGTGTCCACGAAAAATCGCGTCGCATCGCGTCGTTACTCGTCGCTTACGTTTATATAACAAGTAAAATGGTTGTTGTAATTTTTTAAATTCTATTTCGACGGATGAGAATTTTTAAAATGTTAAATGAATATGTCGGTTGATACGAAACGCTTTTTTCATCACAATCTAAAAAGTATGTTTTAAAGAATGGTAACATACGGTACAGCCAGTGTTGCAAGCGTCAATAGGTGATGATGACATTATAAAGCGAAGGGTAAAAACCAGCGCAATCAATTAATTTCATTTTATTTCTAATAAATCGGATCAATATTCACTAATTTGCGACTAGGTCCCCTAAGACAACAACTATAATGTTTACTGAATCATTGTACATTCGACCAAATTGAATCATGACCCACCTTAAGATCATTTTCCTACAGTTATTCAGTACAAAGTAGGTTGAAATTCGCTTGAACATACATATTTTAAGTAACGAACCTGTTATCAATTTATTAGACACTGACAGTCACTGACAAGGCTATGATCGCTACGATCGCTATGATAAATAGTTCGGAGTATTTGAGTATTGCACGAAAAAGTTTGTACGAATTGAGCATTACAATCCGCTTTTATTCAATTCAATTTTGTTTTACGGTTTTTTAAAAAAAATTCAGACTACTCCTTGATATCTGACACATAACGTCATTTTTTTTTAATAACTAGTTTTTCGTTTTTGTCAGTAGTGAAAAGAGTTTAGTTTATGAACGACGTCTTATTTAATATTCCAATTAGAACTTAAGTGCAGTGATAACAAAGATTAAAATTGCATAGATCTCTGACCCGTAATGATGCATTTTTATTCATATTTAAAACGTACTAAGTGCAACACGCATAATAGCCAAGAAAACGTAACTAAATTTATGATTCTAAAGGAACGATCGGCCAAGTGGGCCATGATTCAGTTGGTTCGACTGTACAATTGACAAAGTTCCCGGTGTACCACTTGTAGGCAATAATCGCGTGGCACCGACGTGTCTGATTGGCAGGCGCCCCGCCTCCCAATACCGGTTTTAGCCAATGAGAGCAGACTATGTCGTCCGCCACGCGAGAGCGACTGCGCGGAGGGGAGGCGACCTGCGGCAGTGGAGTGAAACCGCTGCGCCTTATTGGCTGCGCCATATTACGTTAATATTCTATTGGGTGAAGTAAAAAGTAGGCGGGGCTTGGTACAGGACAGCCGTTTAAAGGATTCTGTTTGCTAAATGGGATACCGAGAACTTTGTTGACTTCACATTGTTTTGTACTTCGTAGTTTCACAAAACGGGCTACCGTCAGAAGTGGCCTTTTGTATGGGTTTTATGAGTAAACCACATATAAGTGGTGACAGCGATTCAATGAATATTATACAGGGTGATCAATCCAAATGGGTCGCAGGGGCGAAATCAGAAAGTATCAGAAATAGCGAAATCTGTTCATAGGAATCATGGCGTCGATTTTAGATTTAATAATAATGGCATTCACATTTTTTTTAACTCACACACGTCAAGGAAGCGAACCTGGTTAAAATAATACGTAACTGATGGCTTATTTCGGTACCAATCTAAAGCTCATGGGCAATTTTTATCACTTTTTAAATAAGCTTCCATTAGATCTAACTGTTCTTCATTCGTTAAACGAATTTTGCAAACAGTACACAGCACATGACACAAAAATAATGTGAAAGTATCTCGTTTTATTGAAAACACAACATGATGTTTTGTATTCAGCCCAAGGAAACAAAAAGTGTTTATTTATTTTTTCTTTTAAATAAATTAACTTGCACGCTGATCTATTGCGTACCTACAAATTTTAAATAAACACAATTTGTAATGCTTATTATCGCTGCAGATAAGATATGCATAATCTCTTCAGATAAATGATTCATATTGATAAACTAATAACGTCATTTTGCAAATTATTTAAATTGTGGGCGTTTCAGTGTAATGTTTACACGAGATTTCATAGCAAAATTATACTATACAAACATATAATAGGTAGTACATGCGATTACTCACTGAATTTCGTCCAGGTTCGTGTCTTGGTTATGTATGAGAGTAAATAAAAAAAAATAGTGTCATTATTGTTAAATTTAAAATTGACGCCATGGTTCCTAAGAACAGATTTCGCTATCTGTCATAGTTTCCGAATTCTCCCTACTGATTTTAAGATCAGCCATGTTGCTTCTAAAAGACTCTCATTTGAGGTTTGGAGAAATAGCCCAAAAATTGACAAATACAAGTAATAACGTATAATAACCCTTAAGACAATAACAGTTAAGACTCTTTTGCAATTGCTTTAGAATGCAGTAATTTTGCTAATATGTCACTCTTCTTTCTCCTAGCCTGCTCCCAATTTATTTGGGGTCGGTGCAGTCTTGATATCGACAATACTGCTTACGGATTTGGCATTAGATTGTTCCCTGCATAGATTTTTATGATTTTTTTTTTGCGTTTACAAACGCGTAAATATTTTTAATACTAGAAAAAATAGTGTGCGTTCCCCCAGCAAAATGTTGTCAAAAACAGTCATTTAAATTATGTAGGTAATTAGTTGCCGAGCTTCTGAATTTGTTGCAAACTATCTTAAATTAGTTGCACTTATAGTTTTTTAGTTATTTAACAAAAACATTTTCTGCTGGGGGAACGTTACCGCAGCAAAACATTTTCTTTTTTAATGGGAATATTGAAATAAATATTAGCTATATAATTAGTAGTCTAGGCGGGGTAAATGTTGCGACTTATTTGGTGTTTGTTCTTTCTTCGGCTGCGAAGTTATTCAAGATTCTGCTGGGGTAACGTTTGTGATTTTGCTGGATCTCCAAAACGGTTAAGCGGATTCTTATCATCTTTTGTACATGACTACATAAGAATTTGTTTAATTAGTTGCGCTATAAAAAACACCTTTTTAATGCACCGTTCAAAGGTTATTTAATTAAATACAAAAACACTTCAATAGGTCCTAGCTCTTTGAAATAGAGCTTTAAAGATTTGCTTTAAACTTTATTTTGTAGCTTGTAACTGCCTTCAAATGTTTGTGAAGTTTCATTAGTATCATGTTAGTAATTAAGAAATTATGATGAAATTAATTTCTCCACATTCACGGTCGCAATGCGCGCGGCGTTTTTTGGCCACTGTTAAACCTGTATGTGGATATATAAACCTAATGTTATATCAACAATCAGTTGTTTAGTTCAGTTTTATACCTGTAAAATTTCAGCGTAGTACATACAATAAATAACGAGATAATAAAATAAAAGTCATTAGAAAGGGCAAGATCGCGGTAACCCGACCGTGTTTAGGTGGTGCCAAAAAAGCGACCGCGTAGTACATTTAGGCTATCTTCGAAAATATGCAGGATAGTGTTACAAGTTTAGTACAGATGTGTACATAAGTGTTAAAAAAACTAAATGTTTTCATCAATAATTTTTATTGACCGGTAATAATAATTTCGATTAAACGAGTTGATTTCATATTCAATAAATAAATATGAAATTCTTACATTTCTTTACTAGGTACAAGCATGTGGAAATAAATACCTGGTAATAATTAGGTACGCAATTCGAGGTAAAATATTGGCTTTTAAGCAATAAGTATGTAAATTAAGTAATACATTTAGTTTTTAAGTCTTACACATCTCTAATATATGCACTATGCTCTATGTAGGCACAATGTCAGCTAGGTGCCTAACAAAATGTAGGTACTAATAATAATATTGCAATTATTTTTGTAAACACATTATGCAACTTTATAGCACAGTCTATAGAAGTCTTACAGTCGTCCGACGAGCGCGTCTAGACAGGAAATCGTGAGGGGGTTGCGGGACGGGTGGCCGAACTGCTTACACTCGTTTGGGAGATGTTGGCCAAGGGTGTCGCTAAAAAAAACATACCAACTGAATTGAGAACCTCCTCCTTTTTGAAGTCGGTTAAAAATATTTAAAAAATGGTCCATACTACATGTACTATAAGAGACTGCATGTCATCATCTAGTTTAGGTAACAATATTAAATTTCATCAGTTTCCAGGCACAGAAGAAAGGTAATTCCAAGAATATTTTATTTTAACTTGCCGTAAATCTGATAAACGCGAAATGGCGGACTTTTGGCGAAAACATTAATCACGGCATAATTATTAAGCGTAGGTACTATCTTTTTACAGGGTTTAATTCAATTTTGTGTGTATGTTCGGGCCAAACCTTGCAACTGAACTTTTTCTACATATAATAATACCTTTGAACTTTGATTAAAGAAAAAAACCCTTTTTTGCTTTAATCTAAGCATTTGAATAAAAAAAATCGAATGTTTAGAATTTATAAATTTAACATCTATTTCGAGATTCAATATGGCGGACGCGATTTTTTTAAATTTAATATAAATATCAATATGAGTATCGTTTTCGTGATTTTCAGGGGTCTCAATTCTGAATACAATATTTATTTCGAGATCCAAGATGGCGGACGCGACTTTTTGATATGATATCAATATGGGTATCAATTACGCAATTTTCGGGGGTCCCGATTCCAAACTACTCAAAACAAAGTAAGGGCCACATTTTGAATGTTTTTTTAAACCAAGCCTAATGTTTCCTGTTTTTGTGTCTTAAATCTTTTAAAGTCTGTTATTTTATATTAAATTGATAAAGAATTAAAAAAAAAATTAGAGATTATTCATACAAACATTAAACAAGAGTTATGTTTATTTATTTTACAAATTTACGGGTGGCCCTTATTTTGTTATAAGTAGTATATTATGTCAAGATCTAAGATTGCGGAAGATACTTTTTTACAGAGTCTATATTTTCGGGATTTTTGGGTCCCTATTACGAATACAACACACAAGAGATAACCAAGATAGTGAACGCGGCTTTTTAATATAACATAAACGTTACCCATGTTAAAAATATGTTAAAAAGTCGCGTCTGCCATCTTGGATCTCGAAATAGATGTTGTATTTGGAATCTGAACCCCCAAATAACCACGAAGATGACATCCATATTTATATAATAAGTGAAAAAGTAGCATCCGTCATTTTGGATCTAAAATTGATGTTGTACTCGAAATCAGGAACTCCGAAAACGTTAAAAACGATAAGTTTAATAGGTACGTCTGCCATCCTGGGTCTTGAAAGAGTTGTTGTATTTTGTAGTAAGTTGATGTTTTGTTCGGAATCAGGGCCCCCGATAATTATACTCATATTGATATTAAGTTAAAAAGTTGCGTCCGTCGTCTTAGATCTTGAAAGAGTTGTTGTATTTGAAATCGGGACCCCCGAAAGTAATACTTAACCATATTGATATTAAGTTAAAAAGTCGCGTCTGTCATCTTGGATCTTGAAAGAATTGTTGTATTTGATATCGGGATCCCCCAAAAACCAAGACAGTGATACCCATGTTGACATTAAGTTAAATAGTCGCGTCCGCCATCTTGAATCTCAAAATAAATGTGATGTTCGGAATCGAGGACCCCCATAAACCGCGAAAATGGTACCCATATCGATTTTGTATTAAACTCGTGTCTGTCATCTTGGATCTCAAAATAGATGTTGTATTCGGAATCGGGAGCCCCGAAAACCATGAAAACAATACCCATAATGACAATCTGAAAAAAATGTCACGTCCGCCATCTTGGATCTTGAAATAGATGCTGTATTTGGAATTGGGACGCCAGAAAACTACGAAAATGATTCCTATATTAAAAAGTCTCGTCTGCTGTCTTGGATCTCGTCATTACAAACGTCTAGTCATTTTGCATAACAGATTTACATCAACATAAAAAAAAACTATTTTGTCTTTTTACATTTTATTCCTTATACCCTACATAAATGTTTCACCACACCAACAAGCAAAATCAAATTTAGAATATTGCCCTCAATAGAATTAATCCACGTTAAGTAGGTACACACACACAGACACATATTGATTAATTCTCAAGTACTTGATATTTTCAAAAATAGAAAGCGCACGCGCAAACGCACTCTACAAGACGAATTACTGACTAAGGTTCAAGTTTATTGTGCTATGCAAATAATGAAGTACCCCTGTGCGCACCCCTCCTGCGTCCTATCCCACTTAAGGACGTGTTATCGACGATTCTTGGTTTTCTTTTTTTCTTATTGTACATATAGATAATAGATACCTCAGATAGAGACTAATTTATTCTAAGTAGTAAAGTAGCCGAAACCGAAAGATAATAATATGATATGGTAGATAGTTTTATTATTGTTATGTATTTAACAACCATGTACGCGTCTGTACCGAACTTATGAGGTGTATTATACTAAACATTTTAGAAGATAGCCTAAATGTACTACGCGGTCGCTTTTTTGTCACCACCTAAACACGGTCGGGTTACCGCGATCTTGCCCTTCCTAATGACTTTTATTTTATTATCTCGTTATATATTGTATGTACTACGCTGAAATTTTACAGGTATAAAACTGAACTAAGCAACTGATTGTTGATATAATATTAGGTTTATATATCCACATACAGGTTTAACAGTGGCCAAAAAACGCCGCGCGCATTGCGACCGTGAATGTGGAGAAATTAATTTCATCATAATTTCTTAATTACTAACAGGATACTAATGAAACTTCACAAACATTTGAAGGCAGTTACAAGCTACAAAATAAAGTTTAAAGCAAATCTTTAAAGCTCTATTTCAAAGAGCTAGGACCTATTGAAGTGTTTTTGTATTTAATTAAATAACCTTTGAACGGTGCATTAAAAAGGTGTTTTTTATAGCGCAACTAATTAAACAAATTCTTATGTAGTCATGTACAAAAGATGATAAGAATCCGCTTAACCGTTTTGGAGATCCAGCAAAATCACAAACGTTACCCCAGCAGAATCTTGAATAACTTCGCAGCCGAAGAAAGAACAAACACCAAATAAGTCGCAACATTTACCCCGCCTAGACTACTAATTATATAGCTAATATTTATTTCAATATTCCCATTAAAAAAGAAAATGTTTTGCTGCGGTAACGTTCCCCCAGCAGAAAATGTTTTTGTTAAATAACTAAAAAACTATAAGTGCAACTAATTTAAGATAGTTTGCAACAAATTCAGAAGCTCGGCAACTAATTACCTACATAATTTAAATGACTGTTTTTGACAACATTTTGCTGGGGGAACGCACACGAAAAAATACACTGAAAAAAATCGACCTGCCTCAGGCGGGAATCGAACCCAGCATCTTCCGCAATCCGGGCGGCTGCGTCAACCACTACGCCACCGAGGCATTGCTTCCGCTGTCGAAATTTGTCAATACTTGGAGCTTATGTTAGGGGCGTCCATAAATTACGAAAGGTGTGTTTTTAAATTTTCTGAAATCTTTTCTTAAATTGACAGTCCGTAGATGTATAACGTCGAAGTAATAAGTGAAGTATGAGTTTCCAACAAATAAGTGAATGATCTTAATCGTATTACAATTACGCTTAAGATTAAATCTTAAGCATGTACAATCTGGATTAAATGGACCAAAATAGTATATTTTTTTTTTGTTTCTATCAAAAAAAAATTGCGTGATATTTGCCGAGACCCCCCTCTCTACAACGTAAGATTAGATGAGATTTGACTCGACCCCCTCCCCCCCTTACACACCTCACGTAATTTATGGACGCCCTTATGCGAGTATTACCACTTTATTGGGTACTTATGTGGTCGATGCAGTCAACCGACCCCAAATAATTGGGGGCAGGGTAGAAGAAGGTTTGTTATGTACAATCGACAAAGTTCCCAGTGTTACACATATAGGCGATAATCGCGTGGCACCAACGTGTCTGAGTGACAGCGACCCGCCCCCCTATTGGGGAGGCGGGTCGTCTGGCAACCGGATTGAGCCAATAAGAGCAGACAATGTCGTCGGCAACGCTAGAGCGACTGCGCGGTGGGAGGTGGCCTGCGGAAGCGAAGCGAAGACGCTGCGCATTATTGGCTGAGCGATATTATGTTAATATTCTATTGGCTGAAGGAAAAGTAAGCGGGTATTGGTGCAGGGCAGCCGTATAAAGGATTCTATTTGCTAAATGGAACACTGGGAGCTTTGTCGACTATACGCAATATTACAGCATTCGATAGTATTTCACAAATTTTCTTTAGCCTATAAATGCATGTATGTTTGAAATTTATGGTTGATTATTTATTAACATAATGAGTTACGGGTAATGCGTTTAGTTATAAGTTTATCTGTTGTACTGTTATATTAAATGTATACACTTGAAGTAGGTAAATGGGCAAAACTGTTTGTGTAAGGTCCGGCCGCTGATTGGTAAACCTATTTCTCATATTTTTTGAAACCTATGTCATTTTTACTTTCTCGTATACGTAGTATAGAGGAAGTCCTGAAATCGTAAAAAAATTCGACCTCGAGATTTTGACGGATTTATAAATTTTGGACCTCCCTGAGTCTAAAAATATTTTTCTTTTGGAATTATGTCTGTGTGTCTGTGCGTTAGCACGATAACTCGAGCATGCTTTAACTTATTGTAACCAAATTTAACATGCGTGTATGACATCAAAATATAAGGTTTCTATCAACTTTTGAGCCGTCGATCACGAAAGTTAAGCAATGAAGTGCGCGGTCGTTACTCGGATGGGTGACCAAAATTTAATACGCATGTATGACATCAAAATATAAGGTTTCTATCAACCTTTGAGTCGTCGACCACTCCCGATTTTTTTAATTACATAAATTGATTGATCTACTGCTATTGGATGACGAGAAAAGCGAGATGGGTCCAAAAGTAATCCTGTATGTGGAAATCGGAGACCGGATCTTAGACTAGTATTATGTTAAGAAAACTATCTTTAATTTGCCCTAATGTATTTTGGTTAAAGACTGTATCTCAAAATTTCTTTTTAAATTATAAATTTATTTAGTTAAAAATTTATGTTTATCATATAGATATTGTGAAAATTGTGACTAATTACGGCCCTGGCTGAGCGCCATATTCAAATTTCAATGTCAATGACATTCGAACTGCGAAAATCAACACCCAGGCCCGTATAAAGAGAAGAGATTTGATATTTAGGTAATTATAAATGTTTTATGTCGAGTTGTTAATGCTTTATGGGACCATTTATTTATTACGTAAGACGATTATTGCTACTTTTTGAACCCTTCTCCTCCCTATGGTAAGAAAAAATATATAACAAAAAACCCTTTTAGAAGATTAAATAAGACACGTTTGACCCCCTCCGTCCCAAGTCGTCTTACGTAATAAATGAATGGAAGTTCTATTTGAAAGTTCAACGAGTTGTCAGAGAAATAAAATTTCTATTAAAAACATGTGGTTTTTTTTAAGTTAGCAAATTACTCCATTTTACCTGATGGTAAGCAGAAGTGTCGTCAAAAAGTGAAGATAGCTAGTGCGAGAAATAAATCATCGCGCTAGCGACCCTCGCTTTGCCGACCTGCAAGGTGCTTTCACGCCTCTTTTGACTGGGCGACCTAGAAATGATTTGCCAAATTCCTTAGTTCGCGTAGGAATGGTAGCCACAGTTTGTCAGTGGCAACGCAAGCCAGCACGCGTAGTCCTAAGGAGTGTTTGTTTAATTTCATTAAAACTTTTCTATTAGTTTATGGATTTTTTATATGTGTCAATGTAACAAACTTGGTGATTGTCAATATATACCACATAGTGATTACCTTCTCTGTGATATACCAATTCTAAGAGCAATACGAATGTTTTACTCAATCTCCAATGAACTATAAAAATAACCGAGAGACCAATCCAAGCAACCCGAATACAAACAGACGTCGCATCATTGGTGCCAACGTCTTCAGTGTTTATTGTAAATTTAATAAGACATACCTATAAGTAATTAATATCCAGGCCAGTAGAGTATCTTAAAAATCTAAATCACGTATAATCGACAAAGTTCCCAGTGTACCACTTGTCGCTTGTCAATCCGACACGTCGGTGCCACGCAATAGGGTATTTTACACCATGAAAGAACAAATATAAAATTTTATTTTTATGATATTCCAAAAAGTAAACAAGAAACATAGATATTTATTCATAAATATACATTTTTTTGTATAATTCAATTAAAAAAAAACGATTTTTTTAATCTGTCCCTTATAATCTTTAAAACTCCGTTCGCCATATTGGAATGCGATTTGACGTCACTCTGTAAGTAAACAAAGTAGATTTGCATTGTGCTTTGTGTTAATTTTGAAATTGCAATTGTTTTATTACGGCTAGCGTTTCCGCGCGAAAATTCAAAATCGAAAATAAAACTAAGTTTTGAAGGTATTTTTGGTTTTATAATAAAAATTCTACTGGTTGATTACGACCACAGGATTGTTTTAAAATATAATATAATACCCTATTGCGTAGCATTGACGTGTGCAGAACTATGTCCTCGGTCACGCTAGAGCGAGCGCGGAGGGGAGGCGACCTGCGGAAGCGGAGTGAAGACGCTGCCTTATTGGCTGCGCCGTATTACGTTAATATTCTATTGGCCGGTGTAAGTAGGCGGGACAGTGCGGATTCTGTTTGCTAAATGTAGTACCGGGAACTTTGTCGACTGTACCTACCTATGTCAAAAGTTATCAAAAAATTGGTGGACGGAGTATAAGGTGATCAATACTCCTTTGCTGGTCTATTAGTCGCTTTCTACGACACCCATTGGAGGGCATGGGGTGATGCTATTCTACTCTGCTCGCATCACATGGCTTAAAATAGTTTTTATGTGCGTGCAGAGACGAGGTGCGGCGCGGTTTATCGGTAACGCTTTGTTTCGTGTTGACGTTAGTACTAAATACCGACGCCCCGCGCCTGACAACCGCACCGCGCTGCGTTCGAGTAATCTGGTAGCTCGGGCCGGGTGGGTTTATGAAAGGAAGAAATATGTACTAGGTGCTGCCTAAGACTGCTAGCCCTATAAGGCGGTAGACGGGATTGTGTTTGTGTGAAAAATAAAAGAACAACTTGCTATTCTATTAAAGTTTTATTTAAATACTGTATATAATATCTGCCGATTTTATTCGTGTCCTCATTGGAGTGGTTCATTTTTGCGTACGTCAAAAATTGTCTTCTTAACCTTAACAGTTTCTGAGGGTTCACAAACTCTAAGAATCCTGCTTCTAAGACGCATCCCGGGTAGTCCGGAAACTTAACTTGACTTGTGCTCAGTTGCTTCGCTTCTAGTATCTGTTTTGATATAGATTGTGTGACTTTGTCCATCTCGTATAAGAAGTTCGTCGAGGTGAGCGGTGGCTGGAAGAAGAGGCACATTTTAAAACATTTGTAAAGAAGGTTGAGGAAGTTATGGAGTTGTTTTTAAATTTGACAGAGGTCTTCACCTCACGGGTGAGAAATTAATACTCCCTTGGAGTTAGAAACCGGGGATGACTAGATCTAAATCGAACCACTTGACTAGTTAGAACTTGAAGGGGTGTAGGGGAATGCAGAAAACAAACTCCTAAAAGACCACCTATTTTGTATTTTCCCAAAAACCATTTTCCCATTTGTGCGCTTTTATGTTAATCTTGCTTCTTTTGACACATGTCCCAGTAACTAAGTATAACACATGCATCAAAATTAGTTAAACAACAGAGAATACCGCTAGCGCACGCTGAGCCATCACTGGTGGGTCCGCGTCCAACATTTCGTGTTCATTTTAGTAATAAAAGCGGTAGAAGACAAAGTTTTTAAAATTAATTAAATAAATTTATTAATGTCTATAGAACATATCAAGTATTGTGGGACTACGAACACAAAGCTTGTACAAATAAAAGAAAATACGCGTTAATTTCTCCAAAACAAAAGTAAAATTATAGATACGTTTTCCCCCCTGTCCTAAAAATATGCCACACTGATAACTACAATTTCACTCGTCATAATCAAAACAGCCCCCCGATCGCGCTGTCTACAACGTTTTTACAGAAAACCAAATCGTTATCGAAAAATGATAACGATTTGGGAGTTTCTCCCGAGTTCTTGTTGTAAAACTCGTGTTGAGAGACTCCATTTTTAACCCAAATCAACCGTACAATTTTTGTTACTTTAGTTACATTTTCACTTGACATTGGCAAAATGCGTACGCTCAATGCGACGCGACGCCATTAATTAAGAATAGAATAGATAACGATTTCGTTTTGATAAAAACGTAAATAGTACGATAAGGGGACTGGAGTAACGCATGCTAAAGGCGCATTAGTGTAGACAGACAGGGCATGTTTTTGACAGGAAATGATTTTAAAATTGAACTCAGAAGTTCAAGATGAAAACGCACAAGTGGGAGATTGTAGTGTGAAAAACTAACTAATGAGGAGTTAGCACGAGCGACATCTCTAGATACTTACATTTTGCGTACTCATGTTCGGTGGAGGTGGTTTGTTCTCAAACAAAACTTTGTATATTGACTCCAAATCCATTTGGTCTGTCGGTTGTACTGTGAACAAAGGGCTGTCCCATCTATTATTGTTGTTGGGCTCCTCAAATCTGAAAGGAAAGATACAAGATACATGCGCTACAAGTGGTACACCGGAAACTTTGTCGATTGTGCAGTCAATAGCACGTCGGGCTATACAAAACTGCCAAATTTCACCAAACGATTTTCAACCTAAGACTTCAATATAAAGTGCATAATCGATTGGGAATATTTGACAGTTTGTGGTAACCCAACGTGCCGTTGTCTGTACATAGTGTACTACTAACGTGAAAACAAACAATAAATACATAATATTTACTTCATCAAACTCTGTAAAAGGACACGTGATGACAAAACCCCGATCGGGAAACTTTTTTACAGGTAAGTATGGCGTAAGAATCGAGAAGACAAAGAGCGCAACGACGCTACTTTTTTTTGACGAAAGCTAGGGCCCCTGGTGAAAAAGACGGCTTATTCTACTTTGTGTAAAAGACTGTGAACTGTGAATGAACAGTCAAACGAGAACCATGTATTCTGTACATCAAAATAAGACATATTTCAAAAAAATTATTGCTGGGAAATGATTTTTATTTTTTGGTGTTAAAAAAAATTGCAAATTGTACCGCGCAATGTGAAGGGCTCAACTCGCACGCAATTTGCAAAACCGCGATAATTTTGCCAGACGGCGGCCCCGTTCGTTAGTGTCCGTGCGCATCGAGTGAGCTACATTGAACGCTAACGTTTTGAAGCCATTTTTCGTTATGAAAACTAAAAAAAATGATAATGTTTCTTTGGACAATAATTAAGAAATAACGTATAAAATACGTTTTCATAAAAAAATGAAAAAAATAATTATGACTGACCTTCAATAAAATCGTAACTATCAATTTCCCAGGTATAGTCTAAAGAAAAAAAAATGTTATGATGGTGAGCAGAATACATGGTTCTCGTTTGACTGTTCATGTCTTTTACACCCTGTATATGTCCATACTGATACCTTCCTGCTAGATTTTCAGTTACCTTTACTTTTTTCTTGGAATATGTCAAGTACCTAAATTTAACCACAAATTGATGTTATTCACGAAAACACTAAGCAAGTCTGGTGGGCATTTAACAGTGGGGATATAGGATAATGGAATAGGGGAAAAAGACATTGTGAGTGTCCTCTGGCCCTCCACCATACTGGAGCCAAGATCCGAGCCTATAGACCATGGACACGAAATCAGCGACGAGCGGGGCGACGCATGACGGCAGCGGTGGTGCATTTCAATGCATAGATTTAAATTGAACAGCGCGTGGGGGGGCGACGTACGAGCGATGCTCTCCAGTCAAGCGTTGCCCGGGCGTCTACATTAATGTGTTATACGCGTTTTTTTTGTTTTTAATCTATTTATTTTTAGTTTAAAGGATGATGGGCAAAAATATATTTTATGAAGCATGGGCCCCACCTCCAATAAGAATGACTTGTATATTATTAAAGGTCTGGTATACATAATACATACATTCATTATCAGGAAGGCGAAAGATGATCACAGAACATTTTTCCTCACCACTATCAGTTGGTAAATCTTAAAATTCACCATAGTATGGACTTAACAGTAACATACATATTATGTAAGTATGTATTTTTTAAATTATTTCTTACCTCAACCTCGTTAAAGCATTGAAAACCTCTTCAGTATACGGTACAATATTAGGATCTGTGCTTTCGATGCTGATGATCCGTTTCTGATTGTCCGCCCAAGCATCATCATAACAGCATATTGTGTACACCGTACATTGTGTGGACTTTGAAGCTTTGGAGGCACAGTATAGTTCATAGCGGTAACCTGTGGATGAAAAATCTTGTTATTGTGTGCCTTATCTGCACCTCCGTAGTGATATGCTGCGAACACTGGAATTATATCCTATGTTGTTGATCTGTTTAGAAATTGCATACTGGAATGTGTATCTAGTAAAATCTATCTATGTGTATGGCGGACTTCCATGCTTACCTAAGCGATTCAAAACTAGTTTCTTTTAACACGTAAAAATTCACGCGACAGCTACTCATTGTAGGAAGTACAAAGAAAAGTGATTCCGGGCAAGGTATTGTATGCCCGGGGACCACTTTTAGATTGTTTACAACATAATTTTTTTCTCCCGTTCCAGTTTTTAGGTTGGTTAATTTAAAGTTAATTTTATAATTTTTTTTTATTTCATATTTCCTCTGTAGTAATTGAAACAGCATGCATAATTACATGCTCTTTTTTAAAAAATTATGTTGTTGAACCTACAGCTCGTTTTTTTAAGTGATTGATTCACACTTCTCTGTTTATCTCAAAAACTAGTTTAAAAAAATTTATTTTTTGCAATCTTAGTTATACTTTTTGAGATGTGCGTGAAGCATTGAGACATACACTCATGAAATTTGGCATCCTTGTTGAGAAGCTAGTATAGACTAGGGTTGCCATCCATCCGGGTTTCCCCAGATTTGTCCTAGTTTAATGGCTGTCCGGGGAGGGTATGGGTGGGGTTCCGTTTCTAGTTCAGTTCTTAAAATTTTCGAGTCAAGTTTCACATAAAGAAATGAAAAAAGTAAAACTAAATTCATTAAAAATAATGTCTAAAATTGTATTAGTACTCTAATAATAGATAAGAAGTTGATATGTAACCAATGAATTATGTATGTAACAACTAAAACTAATTTATTACTGAGTAACTTGAGAAAAATGCCATTGAAATGTCTGGATTTTAAGCTCCAAAATCCGGGGTTTTGATATTTGTTGTCTGGATTGGCAGATCTTAGAAATGGCAACCCTAGTATAGACTAACATTATACTTCTTCTCTTCTTACATACTAAAACTGTGCAATTCTGACAATATTACATATATAGAGGTGAAAAATAGGTATGTCATTGGAAGAAATGGCTCCAGAGTTGTCTTTCTTAATTGTTGGTTGGTAAGTAGCTAATCATAATCATCTAGATTAGACTATCTATACATGAAATAACTATTTACATTCTTACTTGGTGCATATCCAAATTATTATACATAGTTATTAATGACTTGCTTTACTCATTTAATTTAATTATAGGTAATAAAGTGTGAATCTTTTAGCCTAACCAACGTAATATGTAAACAAACTAACAAACCTTTTATATAGTTACTTCCATCCAATATAACCACATTATCCTTTCCAATAAGTCTTATAACCTCTGATTTGAGGTAGCCTCTCACCCGTTTCTCCTTTTGCGAGTCCAAATATGTATTATTTTTGTCATAACCTAACTTTGAAATCGTTTCATCTTCAGACACAATTTCTACTTGTTTGCTATGAGTTTTTTCAAAGAACTCTTTCAGTTCGCGGGCACGGGACGTTTTACCACTTACAGGAGTACCGCAAATTATAATTAAAGGCATTATATTAATGAATTCAAATCTAAACACGATTTACTTAAAACTAAAAAAGTGAACAAACAGCTGTCATTTCATTTGTCACAATGTCATTTTATGTCAAAATGACGTTATGATGCGTTTTGTTTAGACAACAATTATCATTACGGAGTTTCTCCCGAGTTCTTGTTGTGAAAACACGTGTTGAGAGACTCCATTTTAACCCAAATCTACCGTACAATTTTTGTTACTTTAATTACATTTTCACTTGACATTGGCAAAATGCGTAACGTTTATGTAACGCGAGGTTAATTAAGAAAATTACACAACAAATTAGTAATAACAATTTTATTTAGTGTGCTATGTAAATAGGTGTAAATAAGGAAAACGTGAAATCGCTCGGAAGCTACTGGAGCTATTTTCCTAAATCCTTTTTTCAACTTTTTGATATTTTAATTAGGTATCTACAAATTCTATGAGAACCATTTACAAGGTTGCCAATACAGGTCGTCCCCTTAAGGCCGCGGACTCGAAGCCAGCGACGGCGCTGACGGCGGCGGCACGACAGGCGGGGCGGCGGACGCCAGACCCAGCCTCGAAGCCAGCGAGCTGCGGCGCTAGAGCGGCGGAGTGTTGTGTTATGAGAAATTAATTTCTTTTTTCTATAAAAAAAAATTGAAATAATTTTCTCCTCGAGCGACGTCTTCGGGGGCATTTTGAAAAGTATTCAAACAGACGCGCGGGCGCCGCTTGACTGGAGCCTTACATTTTACCTATGACTGGAGCGCATCGATCGAGCGTCACTCCCCGCGCCGCTGTTTTAGATCGCGCCGCTGTCGCCGTCGCCCCGCTCGTCGCTGACTTCGAGTCCGCGGCCCTAGTACAAATTAGTTGCGGAGACAAAAGTTGCTCATGCGCGCTATCTCGACGAAATACTTTTCTGTTGAGGTGCTAAGTATATGATAATTTTTATAAGATTTTTGCCACGTGAGGGCGAAATGCCAGGCCGAGCCGCTCGGCCGCTTGCAACCGCTGCGGGGAGACAGGGCACAAGGCGGCACAGTGCGAGGGAAGGCCCCGGTGCATACTGTGCGTGGAGGAGGGGTCGGATGACCGGCTTCGCGGTCATCGGATGGACGGCGTAGTGTAGGTGTCGGCCGCCCGGGGCGGAAGACAATTTTGCCACCCTCTTATTTAGGTATTTCAATTTAATGTGTACATTACATACTAATGTTTCAAAATAGATGCGTCTCAAACACTCGAGAATGGCAACGAAAAAGTCAGGCAATTGCCGGAATTACATTCAGTTTCGGCTGTTCGACTGCACTCCATTGCAATGCTTTAAGTTATAGCACGAATAAATGTCTTCCTGTGTTTTTGTAATTGCAATAAAAAATGTAAAGGTTTCAATATTTTTATTATATTTATTGTGAAATTTTGCCGCCTCCTAAAAAGTGCCGCCCCTGCCAACCCCAGTCCCCACTACGCTACGCTTACGCTGCGCCACTGAAATTGCTATCTTTTCAACTTCAATCAGAGATCATGTACCACCGGCAAGTTTTTTTGTAAGCGTTCGTTTTAGTCAGTCATCTTTTGTTATAAATTGAAGCAAAAGCGGTTACAAGCGAAAATAATAGGATCTAGAATTTCAAATGGTGATAATCAGGTTACTAGGTCTAGAGTTTTAAATGCAAGTGACTGTGATACTGTTACAGATATTACTAGGAATACTAATAACTATGTAGATAGGCCTAAAAGAAATGTAAAAACTCCTAGCTATTTGAAAGATTATGTTATGCGGTTTGAAGGAGAGTCTGAAGGGGAAGATGTATCATAGTGTTGTCTTTGTCTTTTATAAAAACAGACTTACTGTACTTTATGGTAAGAAGTCTAGGTTGTCTTGTCTATGACGTGGAGACAAGATGGAGAATGTCTCGTTTTCAATTGTAATTGCCTTAAACTAATTATTGTTAAGTTTCAGTTAGTGTTATGTTTCTAAATAAATAGGTAAACAATTTATTAGTGGTTTATTTAATAATACAGTGGTTAATTTTATGCTATTATAGCATCATCTAGATTAGATAATATTATGTATAGGTACATTTTTTTTCTCACGCGCCCCTTTGTACACTCGCGCCCCTAGGCAATCCGCTACTGTCCTGTCTCTTTGTGCGGAGACTTGTGTATTTTTGTGTTCTTTTTTTTGTAATTAAAAACAACATAAAAATAAACGTTTATTCGTTCATTCAGTCATTTATTATGTTAGGATTTTAATTGAGCAGGTCCTCCCACGGAATTAGCACCTTCACAGCTCCGTGGTGATATACAGCCTGAGGCGAAAATTGGCTATCGCCAAATCGAAGGTGACAATGCAAGTTCGTTAGGACCTGTTTACTGCTATGCCACTAACGAGCGGTGACCTTAGATCGTTTGATCTCTAAAACAATGTTGTGTACAGTACAGAGAAAAGCAAAAGTAAACACTAATCTATTTTTGATAAAAAGGTATCTAAAGCAAATGATCCATTCCACCAGTAAGCCGAAGTGGAGTCAAAAGGTAAGAGAGCCAGTGCGAGAGATAAAACGCCGCGCCACCCTCGCCACGGTAATGATAGATAACATTACCGCGCCCTCGCCTTGCGAACTGCAAGGTGCTTCTTCACGCCTCTTTTGAATGATCTAGGAATGTAAGAAGGGTTCTCCTACCTGTGCTGGCAGAGCATTTAATTTCTTGATTGTGCGACAAAGACATGAGCTGCTAATTTTTACCTTCTCGTATACGTAGTATAGAGAAAGTCTTGTAATCGTCAAAAAATTCGACCTCGAGATTTTGACGGATTTACACGTTTTGGACCTCCCCGAGTCCAAAAATATTATTTTTTGGAATTATGCCTGTGTGTGTCTGGGTTAGCACGATAACTCGAGTATGCTTTAACTTATTGCAACCAAATTTAACATGCATGTATGACATCAAAATATAAGGTTTCTATAAGCTTTTTAGTCGTCGATCACCAAGTGCGTGATCGGTACTCGGATGGGTGGGCAAAATTTAACATGCATGTATGACATCGAAATATAAGGTTTCTATCAACTTTTGAGTCGTTTTCGGTATACGAGAAAGTCAAGGAGTGACTACACCCGAGTAGACAGTTAAATAAGGGTTTTGCATTGCTTGACCAATATGTAGTTTTGACGAGAGTGTCGTAAATCATTTTTTTAGTTCGCGTTGGAATGGTAGCCACAAACTGGCTACCAAAGACTACGCGTGCTGGTTTACGGTGTAGGTGTGTGGCACCGTAAATCAGCACGCGAGGAAGGGAGATGGTGGGATCAAGGAAAAAAGCTCATCAGAGCTCGCCTTGGTAATCCGGCGCGCTTTTTTGTAATACAGCGTGTTTACGATCCGCCTGCGACATATCTACAGTCACGCCTCCCTCACCTGCGTTCGTGAGATAAAATATTTAACTGGATTTTAAAACTAGAGCGAGCATCAATCAGTGCTTTCGTTTAACCTCGTAGTGACAGGCGAATGTCACTGCCCCTAAATACGGTAAGTGAATGTTATTTTATTAAGAAAATAGGTTGAATATTAAATGAAATTACTAAGAATATTGAAAATAAGCTTTTTCAAATCGTTATTACAACAAACATGGACGCGACCGAGAGTTTGTTTCTAACGATTTAAAAAAAAAGTTATGAGGAAACACCATAAAAATTTACTACATTGTTTGGAGGCGTGGCTTACGTAACTCATAGTTGTAGTAGGCCAGCGTGAAATTTTATTTTATTTACGTAATTTAATAACTAATTAGAATAATAGTAATCGAACTACTATAGAGAAATTATTGTAAGTAATTAACTTTTAATTAAAATTACTCAATTAGGTAGGTGTACAGACTTTTGTTTTGTTGACGGGGAGGTCAAATGCATTTACGCATCGTCCCTGCGGGGTGGTCGCAGTGGATAATATGTGGGACTCGAGTTAAAGGCGTTCCCCCCATACCCACTAAACATCCTCCCCGGCCTGATCTTCAGTGCGCTATTACGGAACGGCTCGGGATCTGCGCACGTGAGCGCAACTACACCGAGACCGTCCCAACGCTGCCCGTCTAGGCACTCTTTGCACCAATTGGTTGCCACCGACGGCTGCTCGACCTGGCGCGTCCTCCTGACGAGGACACCGGAAGCAGCCATTGGACCGCACCCGGAGGACTTCGGGCGCGGTCGTGGCCCTGAAAAGGGTCATCCGGAATTACTCGTGGTGGGAAAACAAAAACAACTCAACGATGGCATGTGACTTCGAATGCCAAGGGGACACACTTCACATCAAAAGCCACACACCCGCCGAGAAAGTTTCCCAACAACGTTACCAGGGTCCGCCACGAGGAGGCTTCCGAACTTGGACCCTATACCATATGTCCCCCTACCTAAACCCGCAGCCAAAACTTCTTGGGTAAGACAGACAAAACATGAAGGCATAATATGCAGCGATCTACGCGTGCGAAGCCGAGGCGGATCACTAGTATATTATGCTTAACACTGGCCGAGAGTATATCAAAGGGGGTTACAAGAGATTACCTACTTATAAATTTCATTTTGTGCTAGGAACTTCCTAATGTGTCAACGCCTTTAGGTCAAATTAAACTTCTGTAGCTGCGAAGATGACCTAGTCAAATTTTATTTGGTAGCATAAGCTTTCAAATTAATGTCAAGGTTTTTTTTTGCTTATTTTCGTGACGGATTTGACCTATGGGTTTGGTAGTGACACGGATATAATACAAGAAATTTAAGACCCTAATTACGAACGACAATGCGGTGCTCTTTTACCCGACTATGCGACGGCAAAAAGAAGGGATAAGATTTAAGCAAAGTCAAAGTCAAAATTTCTTTATTCATTTTGGTACAATTTGTACACCTTATGAAAGTCCATTTTGATGCCATCGGTTCAAGAGTCTACCAGGAGGCCTTGTTGTGTTTGTTGTTGAGAAGAACCGGCAAGAAACTCAACAAGTTTTTCCTCCATTTACAATTTTTATTTATTTATTTATTTACTGTTAATTAAAACGTTAAAATAACAATTACATTAATTAACACAATTACAAGAAAAATAAAAATACAAAAACATTCATACAATCTTCTCGCAGTACTTCAAACATTCTGACAATATCTTTTCCCATCCATCATCAAACACATCCCATTCAGGATTAGAGGATTATAGTTTTGATTTGGAAAGAGCAGTCGTATACATGTATGTATCTATGTTTGTATTTACGCATGTTCCTCGCAGCGCCTAAACTATTCTTCTTCTTCTTTTAAATAAATGGCGATCGCGACACAAAAAGATTACGCATTTCGCCAATGTCAAGTGAAAATATATTTAAAGTTAAAAGACAGTAGTGCTATTCTGTAACGACAAATAAAGTTTTCACTGCGGAATCCGCGGTGAAATTTTAATTTCGTATTCTATAAGCTTATGAAATCTACACTAGCGCTACGAAATGACCGCGGAAGTGAAAAGAACTAACAAAAGTGAAATCTTGACGTTCTTGTATGGCATTCGGTATTCTGTAGCGATTTCCGCCTTCATTTCGAAACTCATCATCTCACTTCGTTTTCTTACGTTAAAGTTTTCACCTTCTAATTTGGTTGTGAAACCTTAAGTGAAATCTAAAAACCAGTGTTATTAAGAGTTTAATTGTATTATTAATCATACTTTAATAGGTCAGTTATCACAGTTAGTTATTTATTAGCACAGTGTAAATACAAGACTTATAAAGAGTGTGGTAGGTAGGTATAGTGTGTGACTTTTTTAAATACTCTCCTGAGAAAATGGCTCGATCAGCTTTACTCCTCAATTTATCATGGGAAGCTCATTAACTAGATTTAGCCAAGGCACGCCGCCAAGCACAAACTCTACGCAACCTAAAATTTACCTTTGCGGACGGCTTTCTGAAGAAATAATTGAATTTACAGAATAGCATGGCAGTTGTATAAAATGGAGTCTCTCAACACGTGTTTTCACAACAAGAACTCGGGAGAAACTCCCTAAGCTTATTCATCCGATTTTGATGTATAATGTGTCAATCGATTCATCATTATAGTCCGGGTATCATAGGCTACATTTTAACTGACATTGATAGTGGGAGGAGTCAAAGAGGTGTTTGTGTGTAATGTAGGAAGCGTCCCTTCCATTATCGTGGATGATACAAAAGCGACAGTGTATCTATATTTTTTGTTTTATTTATGCCTAAAAGTAATTGTTTTATTAAAAAAAAACAACGGAACACGCGGATTTTCGCATACTTAAGTAGTTACATATCCCGAGTACCGCCCGCACATGTGATCGATAGTTATGGTCAAGCTGCGCTTGCGCAAGGCCGCAAACAAGCTTTTGACCTTACGGGTGCGAAAATTGATACGCATCGGTGGATGGTGGTATGCGTGATAGACAAAGCTACTGATTGTAATTTATTTTTTAAGATTAATTTATTTATTACTAGCGGCACGTCCTGGCTTCGCACGGGTGGACAATCTTATTTTTTTTTTAATATTTTGGGATGAGCGTAGAGAGAATATTTAATTTTTATTATTGGAACGATTTGTATGTTAAGGAATAATTTATAAGTTTACAAACGCGTAAATATTTTTAATACTAGAAAATTTACACTGAAAAATAATCGACTTGCCTCAGTCGGGAATCAAACCCAGCATCTTCCGCAATCCGGGCGGCTGCGTTAACCACTACGTCACCGAGGCACTTTGGAAATGGATGACACTGACACCGATTTCCCTGATATGTGTGAAGTGAAAACGGTAACACAGGTGTCGGATGGCACGTCCCTGATGAGAACTCTGAAACGGACAACTCGAAAGCCCGACACGGAAATGTGTGGACAACCCTTAAAGATCCAATAAAGTTTCCTGGGTGTCGGATGTAGGTGACAGTCTGGCATTCTGTAGGTACCTAACTACTGAGGCACTGCATGATCCACTGACAGATGTGGCTTTACGTGTAACTATATATTACCTAAAGCTCTGCTCAACTGGTTTGGAATTGTGAGCGTAAGAAAATGTAAGTCTATACCAATTATGTGTATGTTCGCCAAAATCGTTCTTGTTCACGTAGTGCATAATCTCATCCAAGGATCAATATCGATCACATTCTAAATTCAATATGGATTACTTTATGGATTTAGTTTGCTTAATCTCTTTGTACGATTAACAGGCTCACTGTTATAATTGTTATATCGTTTTTTATTAATATTTTTTTTTAAATGTTGCGGTTCGCGCTTGTGTTTGCTATGGGTATGTTTTTTAATTTTCTTTTTTTAATCGTCGATAATTGTTTTTGTCGTGTCTGGCTCTATAGTACGGCAAGCACTGTCTGTATACAAAATAACGGAGAAAACATATTACCTCTATTTCTTTTACGATATTCATGAAAGTTTTTAACATAGTAAAAAACAATGTCTGTACGTTTTCTTTTTTCAAAATTCAAAAAATATTCGAAATAGCTTGGAATGTGTCCAATTTTGAAAAATGGAAAACTAACATTTCTGAAAACATTGTAAATTATTTCATAAAGATTGGATAAGAAATAGGGGTAGATAAACGTTTTTCTCTTTTTGAAGGAGAAAGAAAAGAAGAAACTAATTTATTTGGCGCATATCATAAATAATTACATATCTCCATTTGAAAATACAGAGTACAAACTAAAAGTTTAGCAACATAATATATCGAGTATGAAACCTCGGTTGCGCTCATATATCTCATAGGATGTAAAATATTTTGACGCTTATTTTCAGTGGAACCAGATTTACAATTAATATAACCTACATTATAAAACTACTATACATAATTATTATATTTGTATTTTTTTTGTTTTCTTTTGAAATTTTTTAACCCCCTCCGTAAAAAGAGAAGTTTGTATGTCTGTATGTGGCACTGGCATTGTAGCGGACTTCAAAAAAGGAGGAGTTTCTCAATTCGTCGGTACTCAAACAAACTTGGACTGGGCCGATTAAGAAAATTCTTTTTTGTTTGAATGCTTCATACTTCCAATGAATCGGTCCAGCCGTTATTTTTTTAAACGCAGTCGTAAATGGTTTATTCCAATTTTTTGCGTCGAAGCTACGTTTGTGCTACGTAGGTATGTCTAAGTATTACCTACGTACGGTTTTGACGATTTAAAAGAAGCAAAGTCCATTTAAATAAAGAGCTTTTTCATTTTCATTTACGGAACTTCATTACATTGAAATTGTTTTCCACAGTGCTGGTGGTTGCTGTCTGCCAGTTACCGTACGACTACTATCACAACCTTCATTTGCCTCATGACCCTCCGCTGTACCCGGTCTACGAGCAAGCCCCGAAGACCCAGTTCTCTTGTCACGGCAGACAGCGAGGCTATTACGCTGATGTTGACTCTGGATGTCAGGTAGTTTAAATGATCTATTAGCTGCTTACACGTGCAAGCTGGTTCGCAATTATAGCTGCCGTCTGTGAAATCCTTTATAGTACCTAGACTTCTCAGTGTACTCTTAACTCATTACTAACACGTATTAAATTTGTTCCAGGCTTTTCATTTCTGTTGGCGGCAGCGGCTAGTAGACACTGGCCTATGTGGCAATGGGACTCTCTTCAATGAACAGTTTCAAGTAAGTTGGTTTTACCGTACACTCAGTTTCGAATGTGGTACTCCATAATCCAACACGAAAATATTGTACACGAAGAACAAAGTTCAGATAGATCAACGAGTCTAAGCGCGTCGCCTGCATCTTTGAACTTGACAAAAAGTTTTTTTTTGTCATGAAAATAAGCACGATCTTTTTCTGGAGCTTTTTTCCAAGACTTCAAAGCAAAAGATTAAAAAAAAACAACAAAAAAATTATTAATTGCATTTTCAATTTTTTTCTCTGAATAAAAATTATAGGAACATAAATGTTATATTGAGGTATATTTTCAAATGCTTTCATTTTGCTAAAATAAAAGTAATGTAATAACATTAAAAAAATGGTAGGTTTAAAAATAATCCGAAAACTAATACAAACTCTTGTTGTTTTAATCTTTTACCTTGAAGTCTTGGGAAAAAAAGCTCCATAAAAAATTCGTGCTTATTTTCATGCTTTATATTTATGATAAAAAACAGTTTTTAACAAAGAAACAATTAATATTTTTTTAAGGTTTTTTTCAAGGTTGTGAAAAAATAAGTTGCACCGTTCAGTATACGTTAATTTTCATGAGCCGCGACATAAAGACGCGCCCGTATGTTGTTGTAGGAACCTTTAGTATTAAAATTTGGAACGTTTTTTCCAGGTATGTGATCACTTCTACAACGTCCGCTGTGGGTCGCCTTACGAAGACTTGTGAGACGCGTCTTTTGTTATTTATTTAAGAAACACAGGTTTAAATTATTAAATACGCTCCCGCCGTACAAAGGTCGCGCCATATAAGATTGCGTCTGAAAGACACTGTGTCGCCACGCTACGTCGTTACATACAAGTAACTCTAGCGTACAGTCGACAAAGTTCGCGGTGTTCCATTTAGCAAATAGAATCCTTTAAACGGCCAAAACCGTACCAAACACCGCCTGCTTTTTACTTCGCCCAATAGAATATTAACGTAATATGTCGCAGCCAATAAGGCGCAGCGTCTTCACTCCGCTTCCGGAGGTCACCTCCCTTCTCCAGTCGCTCTAGCGTGGCCGATGACACAGTCTGCTCTTATTGGCTCAAGTGCCATACAGTTACATCTCCGCTAGCTCAATCGCGTGATACAAATAATTATGATTCATCTCCGCTCGGTGGTATCCACTGAAGCTGAGCGGAGACGAGATGTGTCAATAACGAATTTCTACTGGTTGTTTAAAACATAGATCCTCTCTTCTCATCAGGTTTATTCATTAGTCTATTATAGATGAAACGGATAGTTGTTTGACCTGATACCGGATATCTGGCGAGCTGCGAGGCCGGATGGCTAGATATCCGGCGGTCGGATATTCAGCCCATTGTCTCGTTGCATGTCGTGACGAGTTTAGCGCCGCACAGAAGCAGCGAACGCGATCAGTTCAATACGGGTATCGCTAAGTTTAAAGTTTTAGAAGAAAATTTTAGTTTTTTAGAAGGCCATTATGTAACTTAATATAAAAGCCGGCGTAATTATAAGCCATTTTATTGATATTTACCTACCTCACAAAGATTATGTATTGCATTCATTATAGGAAATTGTCGTAGTTTTTTAATATCCGTTATCCGGCCGGATAGTCAGATATCCCTTTCATCTTATGATTATTTATTCAATAATCATCTTTGGTGGAGTCCAGGCCTCGTCGCCTCGCCTTTGCCGAGTTGTTATATGTCTTACGACCCTTAGGATTCACGGCGTATTTAACGATTTAAGTCTAAATAGTAAGAAATATATTTATTCCTGTTTTTACTATATTGTAAGCAAACTATTTATTGTCCTCGATTATTGTAATTGTAATAAAGCATGATAGACATAATGTGTATTTTAATTCCCCTGTAAAGTAAAAAGGGTGTATTTACATACGTACACACCCAGCTTCTATTTACTTACATACCTACATAGATAGATGTGTCTATACCTAGCGTTTGACCATGTCGTGTGGGTTAACGAATACGCTAGATAATTAGTTCTATATATTTGTTCTATAGAAATAGAAGCAGTATGTAATTTGTTCTGTTTTGTTAAAAAAATGCATCAATATTGTAGCCGTTAGCCAGCGATGTACACTTTTGTATTACCTACGCTATATAGATATACAAAATTAATCTCGCCAATTAGTCTTACTTACCCGAAAAATATCTTGAAAACTTGATATTTTATCAATCCTAATCGAAATTAATCGAAATCAATCGAAATCAATCGAAATTAAATCAATCCTAATTCTCTGAGAAAAAAATGTTGAATAGTTTGGTACCTAATCATCTTAGCTAGGTATCGAACGATAGATTCGATACATCGCGATAACATTCGTGCGATAATCTTCGCCTTCGGCCTACCGCGAATGTGCATGGCCACACATTGCGCGCTGTAAAGTCTATCGCAATGTGATCGCGATGTTACACAAAAAACAAAATGGACGCCGCGGTCGGCCTATATTTTAGGGCAATTATTTTTTATTCTGTCAGGAATTATTGTTGAAAAAAGCAAGGTATAAACAATATTGACTCACACTCCTAATTGCTAATAAGTTCTAATATCCTGTCGTTATTCCAATCCATGGCAGAAAACTAATTTAAACCAATACGTCCGATGCGCACGATGTCTGTGCGCCGACTGATGACCTAGGACATCGCAATAAAAACGCTTTGATGTGCGCCAGTTTACCGACAACGGCGCGATGTCCTTGCGACTTCGCACGAAGTGCCAAAGTATTCGCGAATACTTGGCTAGACACATCGCGATAACGCGAATATTCGCGACATCGCGATGTGTGCGGCCGCAGCATAAGTATAGCATACGAATACAATCTGATTGACATAATTTGTCGAGGTTTTTTATGCCAATATTTATAAAATCTAAATTGCAAACAGAATTTTCATAGTACAAAAGTAATAGGTGGTTTTGTTAATTAAAGACAAAACATTATTGTATAAACTTGTTTTTATTACTTCTACAAATATAAAAATACAAAAAATCTATTTAATTATATCACAAAAGGCTAAAAATTACGAATGAGTATTCATATTTCAACGTTTTACGGCAGTAATTATACATCGTTAAAAAGTCTTTTATTACATTCTTAAAAGCATTTGTAAAAATGTCTTATACAGGGTGGCCCATCCATAGGCGTCCAAAAAAAAATTAGAAGCTCTATGCTATGGGGTATCCGAATCACCCCCATGTATGTTCAGCGATTTTTTGTAGTTTAGGAGCTAGAATTATTTTTAGATTTTTTTCAGTAATTTTCTACCGACATTGGTTTTCCTTTATATCTTTTTTTCCTTCCGTTTACAGATGTTTTTTTTTGTGTAATTAATCATCATGATAGTAGCTAAAACCTGAAATAAAGCGGTTTGGCTAAGCATTGCAGAACTTACATAAAATTTTATCTGAAGTTCAAAATTACTGTTAGAGTTCAGTAGTCAAAAATGTTAAAAGCTTAAAAAAAATAGTAAGGGGTGCCAGAGGTTTCTAAGCATTCTTAAAATCTGCTAAGAACCTGTAACAATGAATATCATTCATAAAAATCAGACCTTAATAGTGGTTTTTGTTCTATGACTGCTTAGCAAAACCGCTTTATTTCAGGTGTTAGCTACTATCATGATGATTTATTACACAAAAAAAAACATCTGTAAGCGTAAGGAAAAAAAAGATAAAAAAGGAAAACCAATGTCGGTAGAAAATTACTGAAAAAAATCTAAAAATAATTCTAGCTCCTAAACTACAAAAAATCGCTGAACATACATGGGGGTGATTCGGATACCCCATAGCATAGAGCTTCTAAATTTTTCTTTTGGACGCCTATGGATGGGCCACCCTGTATAATAAATAAAAAAAAAATTAAAATAAATGTATTTCTAAATACATAGATAAGTATAAAACATTCTTTGGAATTTAAAGTAAAACATAAGAAGAATTTAGAAAATTGTTAACTTCAGAACATAAATTTTAACAAAATTAAAAATACCCTTCGTACTAAGAATTATAATACAGTATAATAATTTCACATGCGGGTTAACTCAGACCAATAAGGGGTAAACAGATAAAATTCCTTGCAACTAATTTAACGTAATTAAAAGCACCATTTCTTATTACAAAGTGTACTTATATAATTTGTCTGTGAGTATATTAAAAAGAAAAAACGATTAACAATGATGTTAAAAAACCAAAAAGGTAAGCTTTTACTGTTTTGCCCTTTTATTTTATTATTTTATTCACACAAAGTAGGCATACCTAAATTTATTGACAATACGAAAATGTAGTTTTATTATGTAGGTACACCAATATGTTTTATTATAGGGTATCAAAATTTAAATTGCGTTGTTCAATAATAAGATTAATTAAATTATACTGAAAAGCTTTTCAAAAGATAAATAATCCAAATGCGTGGGAGTAATAACTACCCAAACTTTACGCATGTTAAAATGTAACTTAAATTATGTTGATGATTATTTATTGACTTCTATTGATGTTTTGAAATCATTACGAAATTGTAAGCTGTGGAGTTTCTGTCGCCATTTCTTCTCCATCTCAGCATAATAATAATTATTCGTCCCGAAATGGTGGTAGGGTTTTGACGATTTAAAAGTACTTAGCAAAGTCCATTTAAATAAAGAGCTTTTTCATTTCATTTTCATTTCATTTCATATAAACACAATACATATAAAAATCATGAACTTTACAATTTGGTGGCTATATGATACTAAAAATATTTACTTAATGTGAATTAAAATAGACGAATAACATGTACACGCTCAAAACACGGATGTCTAAACATAAAATGTATATACCTAATTTTAATAATTATAGTACCGTTAATTTACATCAAAATCTTATCGAACCTAAACAATTTTAGGTTCATTGACCTTGAGATGAATGAAATGCGCGCGGACTGTGATTGGTCAAAACAAAATTAACGACAGGTTCGTAATGGGGTCAAATAAATGTTAAATTAAGTAATAAACGTATTATTGTTAAATTAATTAACTTGGCTCGGAAAACTATACGAAGCAGTGAAATAAATGAAATTGGAACCAATATAATTACAATGGAAAAAAATCGTTTCAATATAAATTTTATTACTCTTCGACTACAATGATTGGAATATTGTTTTTACTAAACCTAAAAAATATTTATTTACATAGTAATTACATCTCTCAACTTCGATTCGCAGACGACATCGTCATCCTGGCTGAAACCCTGCAAGACCTATAGGAAATGGTGAGCAGCCTTGCTGAATCTTCCAAACGCATCGGTCTCCGGATGAATTTGGATAAAACCAAGGTCATGTTCAACGAGCTCGTTGATCCGGGACCGGTCGCTGTTAATGGAGTACCTCTCGAAGTTGTTTAAGAATATGTCTATCTAAGACAAACACTCCGATTAGGCAGAAACAACTTCGAGAGAGGAGCCAATAGAAGAATTCAGTTAGGCTGGCATTTCGCAAGCTCCGTCAAGTCTTCTCGTCACCCATCCCTTAATGTCTCAAGTCGTAAGTCTTCGACCAGTGCGTCCTCGCAGTTATGACATACGGCGCCGAGACGTGGACACTCACGGCTGGACTAGTCCACCAGTTTAAAGTCGCTCAGAGAGCTATGGAAAGGGCTATGCTCGGAGTATCTCTGAAGGACCGCATCAGAAATGATGTAATCCGACAGAGAACCAGAGTCACCGACATAGCCCACCGAATTATCAAACTGAAGTGGCAGTGGGCTGGTCACATTAGCCGCAGAACTGACGGCCGTTGGAGCCGTAAAGTTCTTGAGTGAAGACCGCGACTAGGTAAACGTAGTGTAGAACGACCTGCGACAAGATGGGATGATGATATGCGTAGGCTGGCTGGAGTGAGCTGGATGGGAGTAGCCGAAAATCGGGAGCAGGGGCGTGCATTAGGGGAGACCTATGTCCAGCAGTGGACGAACACGGGTTGATGATGATGATAGTAATTAAATTATTTGCATAGTAACTAACCATCATAATGTTTTTGTTTCTTTCACGCGAATTGTCCACTAATCAATATTGAGCTTTTCAGATTTAGTATAATCACCACTTTTATATTATAATGAAGAAAGGAACGATTCTTGCTGCGCTGCGTTTATTTTAAAAAAACTTACAAGATGTGACTTTATTTGTAACCAGATGTTACTTAAACCTAATCTTCTCAACCCTTTTTGAGGATATGAGCATGATTTTATATAGTTATGTGTATCAGAGTGTTTGGATAGTCATGTGAGGCCGACAGAAGTAGAATAGCATCACCCTTTATCCTCCAATGGGTGTCGTAGAAGGCGACTAATGGATCAGCAAAGGGGTATTGATCACCTTATACTCCGTCCACCAATCCGCATTGGGCAAGCGTGGTGGACTACTGCCTAAACCTCCTTCGATGACAAGGAGAGGCCTTGTGTCCCAGCAGTAGGCGAGTGCCCATGCTAACATAGTCGTATAAATACTATGGTGATATCAAAAATTAGAAATTCTAAAAATATTTTTGTAAATTTTCATACATTAATTTTTCTGACCGAACTATTTGTATGGAGAAATCAATATATGACTATTAGCATGGGTAGGTGCCCGCATGATACACCATGTACCAAACAACCTGTATAAGTCTTACCTGAGCCACAAAAGAAAAAGATACAGAAGGCCGACTGCCTACTTTGCGCGCAAACAGGCCTACGCACACATTCATACCAGCGTACAGTGATCTCGGTATAGTTCGGCATGTTTGTATCAAGGCTGCGCGAACTTTGATGATGGTAATAATCTTGTATTTTGTGCGACCCTCACGTTTAGTGTAAACATGTTGTAATGATTTACCCAGAACCCAGAACTATAAGAATACAACACTTACATTATGGAATAATTTTATTTTTGCGTTTACAAAAGCGTAAATATTTAATACTTGAAAAAAAAAGTATTAAATATTTACGCTTTTGTAAACGCAAAAATAAAATTATTCCTTATCTATCTATTCTTTCTTTCTAACTTTTTAAAGGTTACATTACAGGGTTACAAGGGGCATTTTGGTAATGTCAAGAGAAAATGTATCTAAAGTAACAATAAATTGTACGGTACATTGAGTCAAAAAATGGAGTCTCTCAATACGTACTAACAAGAACTGTGTGTGACAATCCTATCCTGCTTTGACGCGTAGGTCAACGCACTCATCGATGTCAAGGTCAGATGGCGCCGGCCTTCTGTGTATAGTTCATCTGTGGCTAATCAAGCAGAATCTTGATTATTCATCCCCACGAAGGCATATCTAATGATTTTAATATTAAAACCTTATAGGCTAAGGAATAAAGATGCAAATAACAAAAATAAGCTCCCAGTAACAGAGGCAGCAGAATCAGGCTTATTCTTCTCCTTGTTTTGGTCAATGACGTTCTGTTCTGTGACCGTCTTCATTTCATCCCCTATTCTCTTCTCTTCTATAGCTAGAACAACCGCTTGGTTGATGGTTTCCATTAGAGGGTAGTTGGAATATTGCGGCTCAGGTATGCGCAGTTGCAGTCGCCCGTTGGACACTGTATACGCCGCACGCTTGCCTACGCGGTTAGCTGAAATATTATTTGAAATAATTACTTTAGCCTTAAAGAAATGTAACCAAATTTAACATGCATGTATGACATCAAAATGTTTCTATCAACTTTTGAGTCGTTTCCGGTATACGAGAAAGTCAAGGGGAAACTCCCGATTTTTTTTTGTGAAGGGTTTTTATACGGTCGCGGAACAGAGAATATTTCTGAATGACACTGGTCATTGTACGAAATGTCGATAACAAGACATAGGAAATGTACCTATATAATGTCGCAACCATATCGTTTAACCGCCGTATTACAAAATGGCGCGGTGGATTGCAGTGTGTGTGTGAAATTGTCAAGTGTTAACCAAATAAAACCATTTGTCTATAAAGCCGTGGTAGATTCTATCGACAGTAGTTTGTATTATCGAATGGAGATCGCTCATTATTGGCAGGATCCGCTTATTTGAACCAATTGAAGGTAAAAGTTAGATTTTTTTCAAGATTTTTATGAAAACAAATTGAAAAAAATATTTCTTAATTTTGGTCCAAAGAAACATTATCTAAATTTCTAAGTATTTCATACCAAAAATGGCTTTAAAAGGTCAGCGCTCAATGTAACCACTCGATATCGGTGCCATTCAACTCAGCCGATCGAACGTCGCGCACGTTTCCAAGTTGCCAAGCGCCGCGCGACTTGCGCGCTGTATACATTGCGCAGTATTTTTTTAGCACCAATAAATAAAAATTCCTAGCATTTTTTTTAATGTTCCTTGTTTTGATGTATGGAATAAGTACGCTTCGGCTTTGTCTTAGGGCTTTTTACACCCTGTATAAAGGTACATGATTAAGTGTAGGTACTTATAGAGATGATGCGCACTAAGTTCGTAGTACTCGGAACACTTCAAGAAAAGAAGAGGTTCTCAATTCGACTGTTTTTGACGTGACAACGTCTTATAATTCGATAGAGCCGGCTGCACGCACGAAAAAAAATGACGTCATGCGGCGTTACCTCGCTCTGAATCTAATTCTCTAATTTGAATTTGGAATTATGTTCTTTAAAATTTAAACTTTCAATGATACCAAAACCAGCCAGATGCGAAAATATTCATACTATAATGCGAAATCTATTAAACAAATGAAATTAATTTTTTCTTTTGAAAAATGCTACCATTCCATCAGTATTTTCTTAAGACGTTGTCACGTTCAACTATCGTCAGTAAACCGACTTTACAGACAACCAATTTTTTATGTTTGTTACCTCATAACTCTTTACTAGGTGTACCGATTTCGAAGATTCTTTCAACCTTAGGAAGCTGCTGCTTGTCATTTAAATTTAATTGACTTCTGACGAGTAGTTTTTTATTTCTCCGTTTTTTTTAGTTTTTAAGGCGGTTTTGTTTATTTAAAAATATTTTTTAATATGAACAAGTGGCGATGCGCTACGGTCTGTAGCAGTTTCGTAGCCGCTGTTCCGTAGCGTTCATAGTAAAAAGGCGTTCCCTTTCCGAACTGTAAGTGTGCGACGGCCTTTATTCTAACGAATGACTTACAGTCAGGCAGGTTAAGAGTCTTCAGGGCTTCGTTTAGTACTGGGTCGTCGACTATCTTGTTGTATCGCTCCGTGAAGTCGACGAAACCATCAGAGTTTTTGTTGCAAATGCCTTTGAAGTCGTCGGTGTCTATGCTCCAGACCATAAGACCTCCGAGGCCGTAGTCTATGGCCGTTCTGAAAGAAACAAAAACATAGTGACCTTTTGTATTAAGGTTAGTTAAAGAACCGCCTTAATGAACTGGCTTTAGTAAGGCGATTTAGGGGAGGAGAGGTTCGATCATGTCTTATTTTTTCATATAAAAACGTGTTTTTTTTCTTATTTATATACTTTCTTATTATTGGAGGAGGTCCAAAACTAGGAAAAATCGTCTTACGTAATAAATGAATGGCCCCTGAGGGTTAACCCGAAAATGGTTTCGTCGTCGAACCAAGTCGTTCTAGGATAGAAAGGTTAAGAATATCCATTGAGTGAATGAACAAAATTATAGCATTTACATGAGAAGTTATCGGCCCACCTGGTGCTAAACAGCCACTTTTTATTAGGTGGTAGAGGGTCTACCACCTAATAAAAAGTGGCATATGTAGATTCGTCTGGGTAGGTACCACCGCCTTTCTTATTTCTGCCGTGAAGCAGTTCGCTGTGTTTCGGATTGAAGGGAAAGGTAGCCAGTGTAATTACTGGGCATGGAGGGCATATTATCTTAGTCCCCAGGATGGCAATGCACTTTTGGTGTCAAGTGATTTACCCCTAATATTGCAAGTGTCTATGGGCGACGTTAACCACTTTAACAGGTGGGCTGCAAGCTTGTTTGCCATCTAGTAGTATAAAAAAATACATTTAAGCAAATGCATTTAGTAATTGCATTATCTGCTAATTTCATTCATTTAAACAGAAATGGAAAGAGACATAGTATTGTATATCAAAATAGCACAGGTTTAAACCTCAGTGGTTTTTAGTTGCTATTATTATTTAATATTATGATACTTTTTGTAAAAACGATAACAAATAAAAAAAATGAGTAGAAATAGCAACAAACAACAATAAATAAGTCATCACAACAGCCTTTACAATTCGACCCACTGCTGGGACACAAGGCCTCTCCTTGCTATCGAAGAAGGTTTAGGCAGTAGTTCACCACGCTTGCCCAATGTGGATTGGTGGACGGAGTATAAGGTGATCATTACCCCTTTGCAGATCCATTAGTCGCCTTCTACGACACCCGTTGGAGGATATGGGGTGATGCTATTCTACTCTGCCGGCATCACGCGGCCAATAAATAAGTATACCAAAGTAAAGACTCAAGAGAAAAAATATGTGATAGAATAAGAATTAGCTTACGGTAAAAACTTTTTGAATTTTAAGAAAAAAACACAGAAAAATCACAAGAAAATGTAAAAAATAAATAGTACTTAATAGACACAATACTAGTAGAAAATAGGAAAAATAATGTAGCAGCTATAGTAATATTAAAGATTAAGCAGCAAAAATAGCATTTTATGAAAATAGAAGTGTATCGAGTAATCGTTCAAAGGATACGTCATATATAAAATGGTATGTAAAGAGAAATAAAACCTCTAAAAAAATATTGGAGGATGCCTCCTCCAATATTTTTTTGGAGAGGACAAAAAAAAAGTTAATGCACCTTATTATAAATAAAAAAGTGAAATAATAACCCTAGCAACTAGAAATACTAAATGCACGACTAATTATTTGTTATAGGCCCGTTAATGATTTTGCTGTCGCTTACTTAGTATTTGCATATTTTAGTTTAGGTTAATCTACTGACCAGTTCAATACGATCCTAAATAAAACCTTACTTGACTTTAATGGCGATCGATCTAGGGTTGTCATAGGTAATGATTCTAGCGCCGTCTCTAAGGTATGGCGTGGCTGATTTCTCGTCCCAATGGTGTGTCCACTTCGACGATGTATTTGATATTTCTTGGCATATCTGCAAAGATGTAATTTAAGGTTAAATTCCATTTAAATGCTAATGAATGACCGCCCGATGTACTTAGATGTTTTAGAGTATACCTAACATCTGTTTACGAAAGGCAAGAAAAAATCCTGTCACGATAAACATGATAAGCCTGAGACGGGACTCCGGAGATTTATAATTAATGACCTTTATAGATTGGCAATGAATCTTAGATCTTAAATGTATGCTTACCACTTAAATTGAAAGGAATATCTGTAAGTACCTATCTAACAATAACATAAAATGGTGGTGGGTATCAAAATTTAAATTGCTTAGTTCAATAATATGATTAATTAAATTATATAGAAAAGCTTTTCACAAGATAAATAATCCAAATGCGTGGGAGTAATAACTACCCAAAATTTACGCATGTAAAATGTAACTTAAATTATATTGATAATTATTTATTGACTTGTATTGATGTTTTGAAATCATTACGAAATTGTAAGCTGTGGAGTTTCTTTCGCCATTTCTTCTCCATCTCAGCATAATAATAATTATTCGTCCCGAAATGGTGGTAGGGCTTTTGACGATTTAAAAGTACTTAGCAAAGTCCATTTAAATTTTTTCATTTTCATTTTCAGAATCGACTAGGCGGAGACCAAAAAAATGCACCAATGTGTAGATAATGCGCATGTGTGCGTGAAAAATAGTACAGCAATCTGACAGCTGTGACTGATAGGCCGACTTAGGCCACGTGCGTGTACGGGAAATGGTCTCGTCTATTTATCGCGTTCTAATATACGTGTTAGTATGCTCTTTCTCTTTCACGTTACCCATCTACAGTTTCCTATATCTATGCGTCAATTGATACCGCCAATGAATCGACTTTGATTTAAACATTAAATTATTGTTTCTAATTTTATTAGGCGTGTTTAAAAATCTTGTCTATCGTTTTCGATGAATTTGGTATTTCAAACATTTTAAATCACAATAAAACAAAAAATACATTCCTACTATCCAACCTATCCAAATAGGTTGGAAGTTGGGACATACAATTCCCAACCTGGGGTGGTAGATAAGGTTAGAAGATGGGAATAAGTCAACCATTTTATTTTTCTCTTACCTCATTATATCCCATGAAGCCAGCTTCTCCAGTGTAAGGTCCCTTGAACCCTGCAGACTGGACGGCAGTGTGCCCAAATACCACGTCTGTGGTGGAAGGGTCAGACAGTAGGAACGTTCTGCCATAAATTGGCAAACCGAGTACTAGCTTGTAGGGACTGACTCCGTGTTCCAACATATATTTGATTGTGTACTCCTGGAAGATGAAATTAATCGGTATTTAAATTATTAGTTTAGTATTACGACTACTTTAAATCTCTCACTTTATACTCAATAACTCTCTCCTATTCCACTGCAAGACTCTGATAACTATCTCATCATCAGAATCTGGGAGTTAATCCCGGTTGTACCTACGCCCGGAGTCCGCTTTCTTAATTTTCTTCTTCGACATCAAACCAGCATCTCTTAGGTCTTCCTCTCTTACCGGGGCCCGGCGGAGGCGGCATGGCCACACATTTGTTCCCAACGTAGCCAGGCGGTTGCCACAAACGTGACCTTACCAACCAAGGGACACTTGCAATTTATATGCAATGATGTGCGAGTTCCTAATGCGGTCCTTAAGCGTGACTCCACACATCCACCGCAGCTCCTATTCATCACAGTGATACGCAACTCTTGCTTTTGTCGCTCTAATATCGGCTATGCTTCACTTCCATGTAAAAGGACAGCCCTGATTATGGTTTTATGGACATGTCCTTTAATACTCACTCCAATTACTATCTATAAACCATTTATTGAACCAATCAAGTGAGTCCAACCAGAATACTTCTCCAGGAAAAGTTCCCTCTAGTAAAAAAACTCTGATCTAACACAACTATAAAAGACTTTGACATTTCAACGGCTTAACAGATATAAAGAAGATCATGTAATCTTACAAACAAGTAAAAAACTAAATCAATCAGATCGTTCGTTTGTATACGTATGTATGTTTAAGAGACATAATAGCAGAGTTCGGTGTTTCGCGAATGCTTATGGATGCCATATATATGCGAAAAGAAAATTTTTACTTTAGAGGATGCAATATTTAGTCCATAACGTTCTGTGGCAGTACCTAAAGAAACTTTATTTTTAGAAAATCTATGAAAAAAGTCTGTGACTGGGTTGAAATATCGGATTAATCACAAAACAGAGGTAACATAGGGGTACCGTGTATTTTTTTTTAATTCTGGAAGTGGCCCATAACAATAAAACTTTAAGAAACCCTGGTTTATGGCGCGTTATTGAAATCGGACATAGTATGAACTTAGATTACAACTTACAACACTTAGAACATCAGAATCATCGGTGCCATTTAAGGGAGCGTTGGCACCTACCCTGCCGTCCCAAGTACCGTGGTAATCGTAGCACATCATATGCAGGAGATCCAAGTACCTTAAAGGATAGAAACCGTATTTAGTGTGCGGTATTTTGTATCTTAAAAACTTCTGAACAGAATTTTTGAAATTCGACTTATAGTTTTTGAGATATGCGTGGACAAATTTACAAATATACAGGCATATAAACATACAGACATTGGTACCCGTGTTTAGAAGCTGATGTAGACTAACTTATACAAAAACTGTGCAATTCTGTGCAACCCGCACTTGGTTCTCTCCGAAAAAAAGGTACCTACCTGCTTAATTTGGCTAGATCGTATGCAGCGTCCATGGTCTCCTTGCCAGCTCCTAGTGCGGCTGTGAGGATATATCCTTTGGACTTGAAGGCGTCACTCAGTTCCTGAAACAAGTATTAAATAAAAAAATCAAAATTGCCCTTCCACATTTAAGCTCTAGACAGACGAAATGCATTATAGCTGCACTCATCAACAATAGCTCATATAATGTCCCCACTATATAGCTACTGCACTATACAGGATGTAAAAGACATGAACAGTCAAACGAGAACCATGTATTCTGCTCACCATCATAACATTTATTTTCCTTTAGACTATACCTGGGAAATTGATAGTTACGATTTTATTGAAGGTCAAAGTCATAATTTTTTTTTCATTTTCTTATGAAAACGTATTCTATACGTTATTTCTTAATTATTGTCCAAAGAAACATTATCATTTTTTTAGTATTTCATAACAAAAAATGGCTTCAAAACGTTAGCGTTCAATGTAGCTCACTCGATGCGCACGGACACTAACGAACGGGGCCGCCGTCTGACAAAATTATCGCGGTTTTGCGAGTTGTGTGCGAGTTGAGCCCTTTACATTGCGCGGTACAATTCGCAATTTTTTTAACTCCAAAAAATAAAAATCATTTCCCTGCAATAATTTTTTTGAAATATGTCTTATTTTGATGTATAGAATACATGGTTCTCGTTTGACTGTTCATGTCTTTTACACCCAGTATAGCTGCACTACGACTGCCAAATTGCAGTTTGAATACAGTTAGCACAACTGCAATCTCACGTCGTCTTTGTGGAGTGATTAGTATCGCTGCCTACACATCAAGCGGTCTGGGTTCGAATCCTGGTAGAGGCAAATAGTTGTGTGATGAACACGAATATTTATTGACGAGTCAAGTCATGGTCGTTTATGTATATATGTCGCAGGCGGATAGTAAAACACGTCGTTTAACTAAACGGCTAGTAAACGCAAATATGATTCCATAATTAAAGAAAGTTACCTAGCAGGACTTTATTTCTGTCTGATTCAATAGGAAGCAACGTAAAATCTGTTTCGCGAACAAAGAGGGACCAATAATGATTTGTTAACGCCAATAATGGTGTCTGGTGTATAACAGTAATAATACTGTTTGGTTAATCAGGCCAAGCAATGTGGATTGTGGGTTATTTCTATTTGAATAAATAATTCTGACAGAATTATTAGAATTCTTCCATTCCGCATTGGGCAAGCGTGGTGGACTACTGCTGATAACAAGGAGAGGCCTTGTGTCCCAGCAGTGAGTCGAATTAAAAGGCTGTTGTGATGATGTGATGACATAATGCTGACAGACCACTAGTCGTCTTTGAGGATCTCCGGCATGTAGTTTCTGTACCAATCGTTCATCACGAAAACATTTGTTGTACTATTTCAAAATACTAGGCACGCGAGTATGGCTGGTGCTTTCTCTTGAACAGCTGTCAAAATCTGAAGAAAAGTCTAAATGTGGCGATGGATGTTCTAAATAAACATACAAATAATTACGCTCACAATTTCCAGTGATCGAGCAGAGCTTCAGGTAACATTCGGTTACACACAAAACCACATCTGGAGTATGGGTCATATAGTACCCCGTGATGTACACAAAACAATGACAGGTTGCCTACACAAACGAGGCACCAAACCCAAAAATTAACCATCCTTTAGTAAGCGTTCTAAACGTTTTTTGAAATTTCCTTTTTGTCTTAGGATGTTAGAGTTATAAGATAATAAAAGTATGTAGGTACGAATCTTACTTGTTGAAGGTATTGAAGGTGGACTAGACAATGTGCCGTATCTAGCTACTAAGTATTAAAGATGGATATCTTGTACGACAGACGACTGACAGACCTAATGTTCCTTGGAGTTTTTTTTTTATCTTGAGCACTGACTGTATCGACTTGTGGAATAAAATGTTAATTTTTTACAAATTTTCGTAGGTTTAATTTTGAGAATTGAGTGGATGCAGTTTTGTTTCTTTTTAAAAATAAAGGAATGGTTCCTTTACGTAAAATAATCTATCTTAAGGATTTAAAGTAGTTTCCCTTCAGGGCCCATTGAAATTTTCCAACCTGTATATTTATAAAGTTCCTGGGAATACCTTGACTAGAGCAACGTAGTTGGCTTTGTCCTCTGGTCTTCCATCTCTCCTAGCTGGATACTCCCAATCCAAGTCTAGGCCATCGAATTTGTATTGACTGAAACAAAATAATGTGACTTAAAAATATTTAGCCAAAAGATATTGGTCATGGAATGACGCGCATCACGCGACACATTTCGACCTCATCATATCAGCCGAGATACGTCTACTGTTGGACATAGGCCCTTTTCTGTCAGAAAATTCACTGGTTAATATGTGGGACTCTCCCACGCCTAGGGCCATTTGGGCCTACCCATTAAAATCTGACGTGTCACCATTTAGATACTAGTAATAGTCGTGATCGGGAAGCTATTCGCATACCTATATCTCCATCCCGATCGGTCCTGCGCTATCCGCATCCAGTGACTGCGCATTTTCGCTATTCTAAAAAAACTTCAGAATCGATTCATGTAATTTTTTGATGGGATCACTTGGGAAGTGTTCCAAA
Organism: Elophila nymphaeata; assembly: GCA_955850985.1. NCBI lineage: Eukaryota > Metazoa > Arthropoda > Insecta > Lepidoptera > Crambidae > Elophila > Elophila nymphaeata. The sequence continues at coordinate 25,928,524 of OY039066.1, forward strand.
TCGATCCAGGCGTCTTTGAGTACTATTTAGTAGGCCTGTATGTAGGGTCGTCTGGGTAAGTACCACCGCCTTTCCTATTTCAGCCCTGAAACAGTTCGCTGTGTTTCGGATTGAAAGGGAAAGGTAACCAGTGTAATTACTGGGCATATAAGGCATTTCATCTTAGGCCTCGGGATGACAACGCAGCTGCAATATCAAGTGATTTTTCCTTGTTGTATTGCAGGTGTTTATAGGCGACGGTATCCACTTACCACCAGGTGGGCCGTCAGCTTGTTTGTCATCTAGTTACGAAAAAAGAATCGGGGAACATAAATAAAAAAAAGATTACGACGAATTGAGAACCTCCTCAGAAATACGTACTCTAAGAAAGCGAGAACGCTTTTGATAAATTTCTCCCTCTTATCAGCGGAGGCAGCCATCTTGGAATAATTGAGGGATCCTTCGTTCCAGCCTCCGATCGCGATGGTAACTTTCAGATGAGGGTACCGGTTCTTCAAGTTCACCAGCCGCTTGTAACCTCCTTTCCCGTAATCCACCTCCAAATCTTGCCATGGATCTGGAAGAAGTTTCAGTTAAACCTTAAAGTTGGACTACTGGGTAAAGACAATGACAAAAATTCTATGAGGCGCACCACCAATATTTTATAATTGTAAGTATATAGTTTCTAAAGTCTGTGAAAAGACTAGTAGTAGGTGGGTATTAACTTTAAAATCCTTGAGGTTTAGACATTACCTAAAGATTTTTCAAAAATTTATTCTAATGCGATTTACACATAGGTACGTGTTTATCGCTTTAGCGATGAGGAAATACATTTCTAATATACAATATCAAACGCAATAATTATTACAACTAATTGAAAATCAAAGAATTTTGTATCAAAAATAATTATGATAGATAGACTCTTCTGGAAAACCCCGTAAGTTTCAAAAAATAGTAAAATTGATTACATTACTGAGGCCTGGTAGTTAGCACCGTAGCCTATAGACACGATAATTACCGTGATATAGGCGGTTCCAACACGGACGTGATACTCGTGCGCTGCCAACCCTAGTCCCCTTCCGTACCCGGTGGAGCTCTAGTAACTCACCAACAGAACACCATCAAAATGTAGTGTTATTTGACTGTGGTCTTCTGTAAGGTGGAGGTACTACTCCAGTTCTGCCTCGACTGATTAGCGCTAGTAATAGTTCTTTCTTACCTAGACTCCTAATGACCATCTTCTCTGCGTCCAGGCCAGCGAAAGAGTACACCAAATGAGTGCAGAGTCCAGGCTCCAAGTCCTCAAGTAGAAATTTGCCTCCATCAGGTCTGTAGGCTGCCCAGGATGCCACGTAGCATACCACCACCTTGTTGTGAGGTGGGCCTGGAAGGAGAAAGAGAATAGAGGATAATATAAGACTTTATCGCCATGGGATGTCGGCAGAGTAGAGTAGCAATTAGCATCATTCCATATCCTCTAATGGGTGTCGTAGAAGGCGACTAATGGATCAGCAGAGGGGCATTGATCACCTTATACTCCGCCCACCAATGCGCATTGAGCATGCATGGTGGACTACTGCCTAAGCCTTCTTCGATGACAAAGGGAGGCCTTAATTGTATCTCAGCAGTCGGTCGAATTATAAGGCTGTTATGATTAAATTTTACTGCACATATACACAAACTGAGCCCCAAGCACGAATATCAACGTAATAGTAACGTATTCGTATCCAGTAGTTTATGCACAATCGGCAAAGTTCGAGACAGACAATTGCCATATCGGCCGAGGCATAGTGCTTTTCTCAAAAGAATGCAGGGAAATAAAACATACTTTACCTTTGTCGCTAAATATATATCGTCTGGGGCTTTGATAAAAAATTGCTATAAGTTTTTGCCCGTAAAAATCTTCGATTTTTTGCTTTTGAATCCGGTCGATTGTCGTTTAAATTTGGTGGAGTACACCCAATCTCCATTTCACTCTCTGAACTGAACTCATTTTAATTATTAAATTTATAAATATATTAAGACGAATTTTCAGCTTTGCCGCCAATTTTTTATTTATCACCTGTGCCAGAAGACAAACTCATTTGTGGCTATACAGCCACGTTAACGCCATTTATACTAAGCAAAGAGACTTTCGTATGCCAAGATTTGATAAAAGAGATCCAATCAAAGAGTATTTAATAACTCCAGCACGCCGTTTCATACAACATTGCTGGAGCGTGGTACTTAATGTTCCAAATTCAAAAAACGCTCCAGCAATAGATTTGGTTTTCTTTGTCCGTAAATTCGATACTTCATGTGTTCTTTTTTCGAAATAATGATAATATTTCCATGCATGTTTGAGAAATAGTATTGTGGCGAACCTCTTTGTATTTTATTAGGTCCTTACCTATGTAATTGGCGTTTTTTTCCTCATTATTCATTAGTGTATAATTCCTTTAATACAATAGCTATGTCCATTATTCTTTTTCTATTTTAAACTTCATTACAAGGACATGTATTTATGTATAAAATTTTATTCTTATTTTTATTTTTTTTCACCAGAAATACATCTTCAAAAACAGCTCGTCCTAAGAAGTGCCCGTCTCCGTTAATAAAATATGAATATTTTTTTACAGGTATAAATTCTCAATTTTTTTCTCTAAGTATCCTATAGCTTAATGTTGTCTAAACATATCCACAAAATTACACAAAATTTAGATTTGTGGTTCCTTAAAAAATGGCAAATATGTTTGTATGGAAAAATGAATTTTCGTTAAATTCTCTATATAAAACGCCAATTTCATAGGTAAGGACCTAATATATGTTTTTATTTTGTATTCTTTTTTACTTTTGAATTATTTGTCGTTGTCATGGTGATATGAACTTGTTATATTGTTTTTTTTTCTATTAAATTAGTATGCTGTATTTTAAAAAGGCATCTTTATTTAATTTATTTATTTAATTTCTCAACAAGTACATTATTGCAAAGGCCGCGAAATAGGCAATTGCAGGTCGAGTATGAGTTTGAAGGCTATATGTTAGAATATTTCCACGCTCACACCAATTATCTAGCCCAAATTAAGTATCATTAAGAACTTGTGTTATGGATACTAGATAACGGACAAATTTGATATAGATATCTAATACTATAGATATTTCATAAATACTTAAATAAACAACCATGACTCGTGAATAAATGTTCGTGTTCATCACACAAACATTTGCTTCTACCAGGACTCGAACCAGGAACTCTCGATGTGTAGGCAGCGTTACTAACCACTCCACCAGGACGGCGTCCAAATACATATGAATTCAAAATTTGAAAACACATTGTACGTGGCGGAGTTCGAACCGGTGCCTGCCGGGCTCCCACCCGGCCCTTACGCACTACGCCACCAACTCTTACTGCTTACATATTGCAACAGACCAAATTAGATACTCAAATATCTCGATTGTTACCAACATTATGTTTTTTGGAGCATCCAATGTATTGTCTATCTAAACTAAACGAAACTTAACCTAAATACTCATGAAACAATTGCCATATCCAGCGAAGAGTAAAATGTCGCCGTGCGTAAAATTAGTACACATTTTGCCAAAGAAAAGTGACTCCTATTTGTATTCAGTTAAGAATTGTTACTGGTACACTGTATAACTGTAACTGCTTTTGTTTAAGTATAATCGTTTGGAGTAACTGTCATAGTGGTAAAATAAAGTACTTACGCTACAGAAATTGACTTTGGAAAACAGACTTTAAAACAAGTGTAAGGGAAAAAAATCGGGAGTGGTCTCCCCTTGACTTTCTCGTATACCGGAAACGCCTCAAAGGTTGATAGAAACCTTATCTTTTGATTTCATACATGCATGTTAAATTTTGGTCACCCATCGGAGTACCGACCGCGCACTTGGTTGCTTAACTTTCGTGATCGACGACTCAAAATTTGATAGAAACCTTATATTTTGATGTCATACACGTATGTGAAATTTGGTTGCAATAAGTTAAAGCATGCTCTAGTTATCATGCTAACGCAGACACACACAGACATAATTCCAAAAAAAATATTTTTGGAGTCAGGGAGGTCCAAAACGTGTAAATCCGTCAAAATCTCGAGATTGAATTTTTTGACGATTACAAGACTGCCTCTGTACTACGTACTAGAAAGTAAAAATCGGCAAAAATACATATTTTTTGACTACCTGCTTTAATGCAATAACTTTCTTTACTTACATGCAATCACGATACCAAAAGATTGAGCTAGCATTGGGTAACATTTGATTACACATAAAGCCACAGCTGTCATGTATGTCCCTTTTTACTACCTATCTGTTCCACTCCAATACTCCTTCTTACCTCAAAGGCCGCTTTAAATATCTTCATGACACTCACCCACGTGTACTGACGTCATCGGAGACTCTCCGTTTAGCCACCCCTATTTACTTCGCTAAATTTTACAATAAATCGTTGTAAAATGTTCACAGTACAAGCAGGTGAAGCTGGTTCGATTGTGGAATGAGTTGCTAGTCAAAATTAGACGTGCACAATCCTTGGGTAGGTACATTCGCGTGATTCGCGAAAATGGTAAAATATTGGCACGTTGTGTTTGTTGCATTGTTGCAAACCCTGTCGATATATATTATTTTTAATTGCAGATGCTGTTGTGTAACAATGTTGGCAGACCTTATTAAATAAATCTAGCCAACAAGTCATCATAAGATTTCTTCTGAAAAATACAGTACTTGACCAACTCGGTGCCAATGTTTTGGACCAGCAGCGGCAGACCTCTGGCTCAACAAATTCGACGAGATATGAAAATTGCTTAAGTGGTTAACTAACAATGTTGGTTATGTGTAAGTTCTCATAGAGATATCTCAACAGTGACAAGTAAAAAATAGATTTCTCGAAGATATGTTAACTAAGATTTACCGACTGTATTCAAAAGAAACCTGATGAAAGACAATATTGTATTGTGTGCTGATTAAATGTAATAAGTTTTGCAAAGACCTTGAAAGTGAGGGTAACCGTAGAGGCGAGAGATGTTAATTGTGTGCGGTCACCGCAGCCTATGAACAACACCAGGCGCATCAGTCGCGGCCGACCCTAGAAGCGAAAGATGTTAATGGTGCGCGGTCACCGCAGCCTATGAACGACAACACCAGACGCATCACTCGCGGCCGACCCTAGAGGCGAGAGATATTAATGGTGCGCGGTCACCGCAGCCTATGAACATCAACACCAGACGCATCACTCGCGGCCGACCCTAGAGGCGAGAGATGTTAATGGTGCGCGGTCACCGCAGCCTATGAACGACAACACCAGACGCATCACTCGCGGCCGACCCTAGAGGCGAGAGATGTTAATGGTGTGCGGTCATCGCAGCCTATTAACGACAACACCAGAGGCATCACTCGTGGCCGACCCTAGAGGCGAGAGACGCATGCGATGTCTTTGAGCCAAAGCATTGAGACCAAAAATTGAGACACGATCCTCGTAAGAAGGTCTAATGCATATACCTGGATTGATAAACGCCAAATGTCGCTCAAAGAGCGCTGAATTGACTCTATAGGAGTGGAGTGATTGATGTAAGTACACTATGTAAACATTTCAGTCTCCTGCGACTTTTCACAGAGACACTAAACTACTCTAGTCCAACTTAATTTAAGTAACATCCAGGTATTTTGTATGGGAGAGGGACTTCAACATCACACTAGCAGCGGGTACCCAATTCGTCGGAGGTATTATTTTACTTCCTTGTGGGTGGGCACAACTCGGTCCTCGGCGAACCGACATACCTAATAATGGAAATTATAAACAAACAAGACACCCTCAGTTTTTGCGTGAAAAAGTAACAAACACACATCCAGACATTTTATCCTTACATCCATTTTCTTTCAAAAACAAACTTTCGAGTTTATAATATTAGTAGGATTATCGTGTTTTTTATTTATAATTCATACTCCGATATATTTGGAGTCTGTGCCAGTCTAAGCAAAATAAACTTACCTAATAGATACGAACTTGATTAATCAATTAACTATACATAGTATGAATGCATAATAAAGATGAGAAATAATCCGCCGCTCCGTGAAGTTCGAAAATTGCAAAGGAAAATTGCAAACACTATCCTCCTTGGCTAGCTGGCACCGGCTCCAAATATATCGGAGAATGAATTATAAATAAAGAATTATAAATGTGTATCAATACTTTCCTTGGTTTTCTATGACGCTCTTTTCAACTACTTAATAAAAATATAATTTATTTCTTACTTTTAAGTTTAAATTTCTACGTCTTGAAGTCGGTTTTCGTATTTTTTTTTTCTAAAAATATTGTAGGCTACCTAAACTGTTAGGCGACGCCCATATCTTGTTAGATGTTAGAAAACAGAAAATAGTATAGCAGGAGACCCGCCTATAACAATTCGGATACACACGAGGTTTAAATATATCCTCAAAAAGATGCCTACACAATAATAAATTCAAATCACCAATGACATCATTGACAAAAGTTATTTGTATGTGACACAAATATTAATTAAGTAAGCCGCAACCACGTCTAAAGAAGGTGCAACCACGTCTAATTACAAACATTACAGAAGACCACAGTCAAATGACACTGCATTTTTGTGGTATTGTGTTTCTGTTGGTGAGTAAGGTCGCCAGAGCTCCACGGGAGAAGGGAAGGGGACTAGGGTTGACAGCAACCCTCCTTAGGGACGACTTCGATCCTCCTCCTAGCTTTGTTGAAAGATGACCGGGACCTCAGACCAGATGAAACATGACTGGAACCATCCATCTTAACTTGCCTTTCGATGCACGGAAGAAAATTTTCCTCAACCAACCGAAAACAACCCCAAACCTACCCCGAATAAATTAGGAGGAGGGTAGGGAGAAAAACTAATCTAATTTACCTGAATCAAGCCATCCGAGATGAGGCCCGGAGGAAACGTGGCCTCATGGGGACTATGACATACTAGTTTACCGAAGGATTATTGTCTTAGAAAAACAGAAACTAGTTTTGAACTGCTAACTAATTAAGGCAACATGTTTTTCTCGCAATAACGACAACTATCTGCATAAATATAAAATTGTAGAGGTCATTCATATCAATATCAATATATTACTTAAGTAATATATTACTTAGTATTATTATTGTAGAGGTCATTCATATCAATATCAATATATTATATTGATATGAATGAACTTTTTAACCCACGCAAAGTAGAACGAAAGAATTTATTGCGTCTACACGTCAGACCTTATATTAAAGCAAAAAAGGGAAGATACGTTACCCGTGCAACGCGCGTGGGCCGACAAACCTGAGACCAATCAGGGGCGGTATCATAGTAAAGGCATTTAAGCACTGCCTACCTCAATATATTACTCATAAACTACTATAGACTATACGTCCTTCCTACCTACAAAATAATGTAACGTATACATACCTACACCTACGTGCCAATATGCGCGGTAAGCACTAGTTTCATCTGCTTGTAAAAATCACACACACTACAATATTTTTTACTTGTCCAGAAACACACACCGATTGACAGTATTAAACGACAAGATTGAAATAGTATAACTAGCAGGTGTTATAACTAGGAGAGTGACATTCTCAATTTAGCCGTATTAAGTAGGCTGACCTACTCGACCTACTGTGATTATCAATTTGATATTTATTAGGATTGCGATTAATTTATAGGATTATTTTAAAGTACTTTCATCAATAAATAATGAATTATGAAATTTAAGTAACCTTTCGTCGCATAAAATACTAGGAATAAATTTTATTAAATAAAAGTATTCGCAAGATTATGTCTCCAGTACTGTGTCTGTGATTAAGAAACGTAAGAACAAAGCAAGTAGTTTTAATCTTTATATTTAGTTAAGATCTTTTAACTAATTTGAATTTTAAAATTCTTTTTATGTATTGTTATTTCACTTCACTGTTATAAAACACACATTGACGTGATTATCTTATAAAAGAAAGGAAATAGTTTTAAAATGAATGAATACGCCAGCGCCAGCCATTTTTTGTAATCCAAATCTTTATGACTGTCATGTCATTCAAGCGCGCGAATGTTAAATAATTTTTTGGTGCAAATCTTAATTTCTTTACAATATTTATCCACATCTAAGTGTTTTTATGGTGTTGTGTTGTGTTGCGCAATTACGACGATGGAAAAATTGCAGTGTTCCCAATATTCTGATAATTCAATTTGCTTAGGAAAACTGCGTAAGAAACCCAGATTTCATAGGTAAGATTTTTTTTTATTTATAGATAGGTAGTTATTTTTATTTATTTACAAATAACTATGCAACTATTACACATTCAACGAATTGACCCATCCTGGGTTCGCCATTCGCAAAAAGAACAACCTGAAATAGGATATTGTTGTAAGTACATAATAGTTTTTAAGATTTTATTTTCTTCTAGCGGCCGCCCGCGAGTTCGTCCGCGTGGACTTTATAATTTTTACCATCCTGTAATAACTATGCATGGAACTATACATGTAAACCTTCCTATTAAATCACTCTATCTATTAAGGCATTGAAAGTAGTAGAAAAGATATAAGCGTAGGTAGGTACAGGACGCGGGTGCGACTTTATTTTATACTAGTTAGATAAAGATTTCCGCGTAGCGTTTCAGATTGAGTTTTAGAGCCTTCGATCTAAATGCCTACCTAATATAAAAATTAATGCACGCCACTGAGACCAATGGCCCTACTACGCTAGCTACGAAGCTGAGTGCTGCAATGTTAGGTGAGCGAGATAAAAAAAAAAAATAGTTTAAAAAACTAAAAAGCACGCTTTTATATTAAATCGGAATATAAATCTAAAAAGTGAAAAATTACTTTTTAGTATAGAAACTAAACGATAAACGAAAAGTATAATTGTTAGAGAAAAGCTTGGGGTGCTCAATATCATTAGTTCTTGAAAATATTCGATCGGTACAATTAACTATTAGAGACTGAGACGTAGTAGGGTCATTGGTCTCAGTTTTATAGGCACACGCGCGTTACTCGGGTAACGTATCTTATTCTTTGCTTTAATCTAAGACTTCTTCCTAGAAATTCTTGCCTATTTTTTGGCAAATTGAATTAATAAATCATATATTTATAGCCGAAGACGATTTCAGTTTTTCTAAAATATCTGCCTCCATAGACAATAGTGACAAGTCTGATAGCCGTTCCAGTCTCATCAAAGTCCTTAGGTAATTTTTTATTAGTTTTTTCCCGGGAAGTGACATTGGTGGATAACATTTAACGTTAGGGGCCTCTGTAGCCGGGGCCCCGTATCATTGATACGGCTGATACGGCGATAGATAAGCTCCTGGTCTAGAGCCATCGTTGCTGCATTAACATCTTCCGCCAAATGTGTACTAATATTATAAGGAAAAAATATTTGTATGTTTGTAACGAATAAACTCAAAAACTACTAAACAGATTTCAACATCTTTTTCACCGTTACAATGCTACATTATTCTTAAGTGACATAGGTTAATTTTGAAATAAAAAAAACTCCACGTCTCCACGGGGTTTCTGGGCAGAGCGTTAGTGTTAGATATAGCAGTTAACAATGCTTGGCTACTCTCGAAAATGCAACAAGAAGAACCTGAAAAACATAAGCCTGAAAATTTTCAGACAGAAGTTGTCGGTTGAATTGAGGATCAAAAGCGAAGATCAGTTCAAACGGAATCACCAAGGCCTCTACCAAAAAAGCGCTGATGCAAAACCCAGGTACAGCGAGGCGTCTCCAGTTTATGTGCGTTATGATGGCTGCAACCACTGGCCTCAATATATAACTCATAGACGTTGCAAGTTCTGCAGAGTAAAAAAACGAGCACGCATTATTCCAAATGGAAGCAGAGGTTGTGCTTGGTGGCCAAAAGAAATTGCTTTTTTTGGAAAGGCTCTTTGTATACTGTCATCACCTTTTCCAAAAAATATCACATAGTGTACGCACGCCGAAAGACAAATGCGATTTAAAAAGACTAATCTTGAGAGTTAATTTAGATTAATCTACATTTATAGTTTGGATATTTTTAATATCTATGAGCCAGATTGTTAGTAATGGTTTTGATTTGAGTAAGCTAAAATGTTGATTTCACTTGATTTTTATAAAACAGTGAAATAAGTAGAAGTTTTCAGTTTTTTTTAGCGTTCCATATGAAACAAAATCTGTAACAATTTCAAAAACTTAATGACATAAATAATTCCGCCGAATAGAAAAGTCGAAAAGAAAAGGTTAAGTCCCGAAATAGTTTACTGAAAAGTTTGTAGTTTTGAATATTGTGTAAAATAACAGGAAAAATCTTGTTTTAACTTTATAATTGTAACTTTGAGTTGTAAGCTGGTTGTATTTTATACTTTTACAACTAAGTGAAATTAATTTAAAAGGAAATATGCCAACTCATTTTTTGAGGCCGGTGCCAAAGACAGGTGACAACGTTTATTAAAAATATTGAGGATTTACTTTTAGATTTTTAAAAACGTATATTAATTGTAGGTAATCAATTATTTTTTGCTTTTCTGGTCCTGGATGTTTTTGAAGGCGGTTCTTAAGACAAAAAAGGAATCATCGTTAACAACTTTCGAAGATATTGTCACATAAAGATGAAAAAGTTCGATAAATCCATATTGCAATTGTGTATTTTCACGATTCTAAAAAACTAATAAATCGATTCATGTAACTTTTTGATAAGACTATGTGGGAAGTAAGTACCTATACCCTTTCAAACATAAAAGAAAAGAATTTTCCAAATCGGTGCAGGCGTCTTCGATACTGAAATGGGCATTTTTGTTAGTTTTTCCTTTAAGGGTAACATGCAATTTTTAACCGACTTCAAAAAAGAAGTAGGTTCTCAATTCGTATTCATCTTTTTTTAGGTATGTTCCCCGATTACTCGAAGAATACGTACTCGTAATATGAATTTTTCCAACTTTTCCCACTTTATACGTGGATATCTTCGAAAGTTGCTGACTGGTTTCCATGATTTTTTTTTTGTTTTAAAGCTCAAAGTATTGAGGTAGTTTCCTGAAAATTTTTCAGTGTTAAAAACCGTGGAAATGTACTTACCCAACAAAAAGCAAAAAATAAAAATACTTTTAAATAAAGCAAACCCAAACTATACCTATATACTTAATGGTCGCCAGCCCTTACGTATGTACGAAGCTTTGACACAATCAAAAATATTGTCTTATTCTATTTTAGTCAATTGAGACTAGTATTTCCTTATGTTAGTCAGATTTCTGAATACTTAATAAGAATTATATAGCTTAAAACACAGTTCAAGGACAAATTGGCAATATAATGTCTGCAAATAAAATTGCTTTGTAAATCGCTATCTATATTAACGAAACCACAGAGAACGAAAACACTTAACTATTAAGTAATTCTATCGGTTTTCCTTAATTAATATTACATTATCACATAAGTAATTATCGTTATTGTCACTCAGTCACGTGTGACAAAATTTCGCGCGCTCTGCACTGAAGTGCATCAATGGAGACTTTCACTTTTCGCCCAAGTATATTGCAACAACAAATAAGTAATAAATTTACTGGAAGAGTAATTCACGTCATTTATTAGAAAACCCTTTCACTTACCGCTGAAGGTTTGGCCGTCCATTAGCGCCGCCAATGTTAACACAAAGAGAAAAAATAAAAGTTTTTCCGCCATCTTGTAAGCACACTACGCACGAAAACAGATTAAAAAACCAATGTGAGTCACCAAAGAGGTCGGACACAAACTTTTGTTACGTTTCAAAATAGTTTCGTTCGAAAAATTAAAATCCGAACTGAGATACGTCTTCGCGCGGCCGCGACATTGCTGCCTGTGGTTATTTGACATTTTCTACACGTTTCACTGAGCAAGTATTTATCACAGCTATTCTTAAAATAACGACTTTAATTCAGTTGAATTAAGGTTCAAATTGAATGCTTATACCATCTTCTTACCGGTTTAGTTATTCAGACACAGCGTCACTAGAATTTTAAGTTTTAACAAGATGTAATAAAGAGCAATTTGGTATGTTCGTTGCATTATGAACTCATTTTTGATATATCAAGACATTCACATTTTGTATGAAACTCACACCAAGTATGAGAATTCTTTTAGCTTTAGTTTTTAATACCTATATGAGTAGATTCTGTTTTTGAGCGGAACAGGGAATCAGAGTTATCTGTCTAAATATTGAAAAATAGATTTTTATTGGATTCACTAAATTTATTTTTTAACTAACTTCAAAAAAGTAGGAGACCCATATTGATATCAAGTTTAATAAATGCGTCCGCCAACTTGGATCTCAAAATGAATAATTCGACCCCTGTAAACCACGAAAATGATACCCATATTGATATTAAATTAAAAAGTAGCGTCCACCATCTTGGATCTAAAAATTTATGTTGTATTCGGAATTGGGGACCTCCGAAAACTACGAAAATGATACTCATATCGATTTTATATCTAGAAATAGATGTTTTATTTGTAATCTGGACCCCCGAAAACCACGAAAACGATACCAATATTGACATTATGTTAAAAAGTCGCGTCTGCCATGTTGTATTGGGAATCGGAACCCCAGAAAACCATGAAAATGATACCCATATCGATTTTATATTAAAAATGTCGTAACCGCCATCTTGGATCTCGAAATAGAAATGTCATATTCGGAATCGAGTTCCCCACGAAAATGATATCCAAATTGACAATTTGTCAAAAAGTCGCGTCCGCCATCTTGGATCTCGAAATAGATGTTTTATTTGTAATCCGGACCCCCGAAAACCATGAAAACGATACCAATATTGACATGCATGACTTTATTTGGACGTCCTTATTACCTTCTTCATCCCCTATTTTATCCCCACATGGGTCAATATTTCAAAAACGCTAGAAAAAAATATTTTCTTATCAAGTGTCTAAATTAAAAGTTTCATGGTTTTATCTTTGATGATGAGAAATCTCACTTTCATCCCTTATTTCAACCCCTTCACGCCAATTTTACAAAAAAAAAATATAGCCTATGTCCTATCCATCCTATCTCAAGGATTAGTCTCATTTTGTATGTGCCAAATTTCATTAAGATCGGTTCGGCTGTTGTAACGGAACGCATTGAGTTATGAAGCATCAGTTACTGATTAACTATATTAAAATATATCAAACTTAAAGAAATCTATAATTGAGGTAACAACTATGAATATTATTTATGAGAAATGTGGTAGTAATATAATTTAAATAAATTAAAAATAATAATAAAAGAATGTCGAGAATAACACTCCAAAGTATTGTTAAGACTACTTAATTGACCCCCGAATTCCAAAAATTCGAAATTTGAAAAGACGCTCCAAGCGCTCCAATAGCCTCAAAATTGTCATGATCAGAGATCTGATGATGCGGCCATGGCCACTAGTCCTCCAAGCATCTCAAAGGTTGTTTGAC